>CM062917.1:146502150-147143508 GCA_031878705.1 Tapirus indicus | reverse complement strand
ACAACACTATAAATCAGCTAGACCTAATAGACATCAATAGAACACCTCACCCAACAGCAGAAGAATACGTATTCTCCTCAAAAGCACATGGAACATTCTCAAGGATAGACCACATGCTAGGTCATTAAACAGACCTTAATATAATTAAAAGGATTGAAATTGTACAAGTATGGTCTCTGATTACAGTAGAGTGAATTTAAAAATTAATAACAAAGGAATTTGGGAAATTGATAAATATGGAAAAATTAGACAATACATGCCTCAATAACCAATAAAAGTCAAAGAATAAATCACAAGTGAAAGTAGAAAATACTAAAGATGAATGAACATAAAGACACAACATGCCAAAATTTATGGGCTGCAGCTAAAGCAGTACTTAGAGGAAAAATTATAGCTGTAAATGCCTACATTAAAAAGGAAGATCTCAAATCAATAATCTAAGCTTCCACCTTAAGACACTGGAAAAAGAAGAGCAAAATAAACCCCAAGCAAAGAGAAGGAAGGAAATAATAAAGATTAGAGCAGAAATTAATGAAATAAAGAACAGAAAAATAATAGAGAAAATCAACCACACCAAAAGTTAGTTTTGAAAAGATCAACAAAATTGGCAAACATTTGTCTAGACTGACTAAGCAAAAAAGAGAGAAGAGTCAAATTACTAAAATCAGGGATAAAAGAGAGGACATTACTATTGACTTTAGAGAAATAAACAAGATTAAAAGGGAATACTATGAACAACTGTTTGCCAACAAATTAGATAACTTAGATGAAGTGGACAAATTCCTAGAAAGACACAAACTACTGACTCAGGAAGAAATTACAGCTCTGAATAGAGCTGTAAAAATCCGTAACAAAGAGCTTGAATTAGTAATTTTAAAACTACTCACAAAGTAAAGCTCAGGCCCAACCAGCTCCACCGGTGAATTCTACCAAACATTTAGAGAGAAATTAATACCAATTTTCAACACAGTTATCAAAAAAATACTAAAGAGGGGAACACCTCCCAACTCATTTTATGAGGCTAGTATCATGATACAAAAACCAGGCAAAGACATCCCAAAAAAACTACTACTTACACAATGTTATATGTCAATTATATCTCACTAAAAAAAAATTTTTTTAAGGTGAAAAAGATAACCCACAGAATGGGAGAAAATATTTGCAAATCATATATCTGATAGGGGTCTAGAGTACAGACTATATAAAGAACTGCTGCAACTCAACAATAAAAAGACAAATAACTCAGTTTTAAAATGGGCAAAAGATTTGAATAGACATTTCTCCAAAGAAGACATACAAATGGTCAATAAGTACTTGAAAAGATGCTCAACATCATTAGTCATTAGAGAAATGCAACTCAAACCATAATGAGAAACCACCTCACACCCACTAGAATGACTAAAATAGAAAAGATGGACAATAGCTAGTGTTGACATGGATGTAGAGGAATGGGAACCCTCATACATTGCTGATAGGAGTGTAAAATGTTGCAACCACTTTGGGAAACAGTTTGGCAGTTCCTCAAAAGGTTAAACGTGATATTACCATATGTTCCAGCAACTCTACTCCTAGGTATATACCCAGGAGAATTGAAAACATGTGTTCACATAAAAACTTGTACATGAATGTTCATAGCAGTATTATTTATAACAGACCATAAGCAGAAACAACTCAAATGTCCAGCGACTGATGAAAGGATGAACGAATGTGATATATTCATGCAATGGAATATTATTCAGACATGAAAAGGAATGAAATACTGACACATACTATAACATGGAGGAACCTTGAAAATATTATGCTAAGTGAAAGAAGCTGGACACAAAAGACCACATATTGCAATGAAATGTCCAGAACAGGCATAGAGACAGGAAGTAGATTAGTGGTTTCCAGAGACTGGGTTGAGGTGAGAGTGGGAAATGACTACCAATGGGTCACAGGTTTCTTTTTGGGGTGATGAAAATGTTCTAAGATTAGACAGTGGTCACAGTTGCATAACTTTGGGAATATGCTAAAAAATCACTGAATTGTTTGCTTTAAAAGCCTAAATTTTATGGGATGTGAATTACATCTCAAAAAATCTGTTATAAAATGTTATTTGAAATATCTGTCTTAATGAGATGAATGGGCTGCTTCTGTTTGTTTTGCAATTATTTTTTATATCTATGGTTTTAGGACAGAATTCAGGAACCATTTAAATCCTATTTTTCATATTTAGAGATGTAAGCCCTGAGAAACCTTGTTCACATAAATAAGGAGATGGGAATGGCAAGCATTTTGATACAGCATTTTCAATCAATTCTTTGAGTTCTTTCTGAATTATAGCCAAAATCATAGAGTAATCTATCATCACAAATTATTTTTAATGATCTACCTGCTGACAAATCTGTTCAATTCTCCTCTAATTTGCTGAAAGTCACCTGATTTACAAAACATTTTTTTCCCCTCAATCACTAAAGTTATTCTGTCAGTTGTGGCAAATATACCAGAAAAGCTTCACCAAGACTTATCAAATAAGTTAATTATCAAATATATCAAAGACATCAAATATGTTAATTATATCTGTTATTTTTCTCACTTACAGGAACCTTGCATAACCTAACATATTCAGAAGATTTGGGAAACTAAAAACGTTATTAATTTTAATATGACTTTATTAACATTTTTTTATTAAATGCCTTTATCACATATTTTATATATACACATATATATGTGTAACACACACATGCACACATACGTAGTTTTTTTTAATCAAAACCTTGAAACAGCAGATTTGGCTCTTCAATTTGTGGAAAATACTTGCTATATGACCTGATTCAGTCCTCTTTATCAAATCAATCAACCAATCTGACTTAACTTACTTTCTATTTGAAAAAGCCTGACATCACTTTTCATTTCAAATAAATTCTTTAATATGCATTTTGGAGAATTTAAAAAAATTGAGAAATAAATTATGAAATTCACCTTGCAAAATAGATTATTAAGGCAGATGCAATTAAAATCATATAAAACTAATATAATTAATTTATGTCTTTTTAAAGTGCTTTAAAAGCTGAATAAAAAACCAATATGGTGTTTCTTATATCAAAGTACTGTTTTTAAAAAGTTAAAAATATGACTCATACAAACACAGAGTGATCATGTATCAAAAATTAATTAGTGAAGGAATAAGAAAGATGGTAACTGATTCAAATGAGAATTTTAGGAATGGAGATTTTTATAGTCAATCAGTCAAAAGAATGCTGAAAATAGTTTGCTAAGCTAGGAACAAAAGTGGTTAATATCTTACAGGGCATTGAAACTGTAATCTTTGAGGTTATCTTCTCTACCAGACAGAAATAATATGCATTTCTCCTGAACAAAAATCTGCAAGTTAACAAGCACCCACACCAATCTGGCCTCTAATCAACAGGAAGAGAGTCAAACACAGATAGACTCTCCTGGGGAAATGAATAATCCTTGGGTGGTCCTGTTATACAATGTTCCAATGTGAGCTTGAAAAGACATGCAGCCATCTTTTCACCTTGTTTCCATGTTTTGGATAATTTGTGCTTGCACTCATTATTTAATTTGTATCAATATGATTTAATGTGTCACTAAAATGGTAAGTTATTTATGATCTGAAGAATATGATAAAAAGGCATAGCATTCCTTCAGTAAATGTGTTTAAAACTTTAATATTTGGTGTTAAGAAATAATTAAAAAGAATCTTATATTAGAAAATCAGAAATAATGCCATTAATTTTGTTAGACATCAAAATCAAACTTTTCCAATAATTTTAATTAAAGAGAAAAGCATAAGAACTAATTAGTCTGTCAGCTGGCATATAATTTTATTTTTGCTTTAAGGAGGAGAAAATATTAAAATTTTATTAGATGAGATAAAATGAGGATTAATTATCATTGGAACATTATTTTCAAGTAGTATTTTATAACATGACTTGATTAGATAGATTTTTAATACCTTATTGAATAAAGCACACTTTAAAAAAAAACTCATGGGACTGACGTCAGCATCATGGCGGAGTGAGCTTTCCCCTTCAAAATCTCTCCTCCCTAAGATACAACAAAAAGATCAGAGGACACTCACACATCACAAAAGACATCTAAGAGACCCACACAGCTGTACATCTGAAGGTGGAGGTGCTGGAAGCCCCAGAGGAAATCAGGAAGTTGGGAGAGGTAAGGAGAAATCCTCCCCCACCCCTTTCGATAGACAACTCTGGGTCTGCACAGCTCACAGAGAGGTGGGAGTGACAGCCCTCCATGGGAAAACTATGGCTCTCCAAGTTCTCTCACAGACTGTGAGAAATTCCCACAAGGAGGAGATGGAACTGTTGCAGGGGTGTGGTCAACATCCAAGCACCCCAGGAGAGGAGCTAGCAAGAGAAGAAGCCTCTGGGATCAGGCAGGTGAAAGAGAGAGCCCCTCCCCCCGCATGCCTGGAGCTTCAGCACCAATGGTCAGCCACGGGCTGGATCACAGCCGGCTCAGAATACACAGCTCTTGACCCCCGCCCGGTGGTGGCAGGTGGAAGCTGCAACCAGATATCTTCGTTATGAGAAACAATAAGCCAAAATCCGCAGGCTCTATGCAAAATATTAACTCTCCAGATCAGAAGGAAAATGACAAGCACCCAGAAACCAACCCTGAAGGCACAGAAATCTATAACCTAAATGAGAGAGAATTCAAAATAGCTATCATAAAAAAGCGCAATGAATTGCAAGAAAACACAGATAGACAATTCAATGAATTCAGGAATTTCTTCACACAAGAGATTGAAACCATAGAGAAAAACCAATAAGAAACGTTGGAGATGAAAAACACAATGGATGAGATAAAAGAAAATCTGGACTCTTTAAAGAACAGAGCTGACAATATAGAGGAAAGACAGCATTATTGAGGATAGGAATGCAGAAAGGCTCCAGATGGAGGAGGAGAGAGAACTAAGACTAAAAAGAAATGAAGAAATTCTCTGAGAAATACCAGACTCAATTAGGAAATGCAACATAAGAATTATAGGTATTCCAGAGGGAGAAGAGAGGGAAAAAGGAACAGAGAACTTGTTGAAAGAAATAATACCTGAGAACTTCCCAAACCTGGGGAAGGAGCTGGAAATACCATTGAATGAAGTCAATAGATCACCTAAACATATAAACATGAAAAGACCATCTCCAAGACATATAGTAGTAAAGCTGGAAAAAGTCAATGACAAAGAAAAAACACTAAGGGCAGCTAAACCAAAAAATAAAATAATGTACAAAGGAATTCCCATCAGGCTCTCAGCAGATTTCTTGACAGAAACTCTACAGCTAGGAGAGACTGGAATGATATATTCAAAATTCTGAAAGACAAAAACTTTCAGCCAAGAATACTCTATCCAGTGAAAATATCCTTCAGATATGATGGAAAAATAATAACTTTCCCTGATAAACAAAAGCTAAGGGAGTTCATTACTACAAGATCCCCACTACAATAAATGCTCAAGAAGGCCCTCATGCCTGGAAAGAAAAAGAGAAAGGGGATACAAAGCTTTGAGCAAGGAGAAAAATAGAAAATAGAAAAATAGGTAGACTAAACCAGAAAAATTGCAGCTCTCTATCAGAATAGGTTAGCAAACACTCAATTATAAAAATCAAGATTAAGGGAAGGAAATGCAAAAGAACTGGAAAATGAGCAATAAAATAGCAACATTAAGCCCTCATCTATCAATAATCACTCTAAATGTAAATGGATTGAATTCTCCAATCAAAAGACACAGAGTCGCAGGATGGATTAAAAATCAAGACCCAACAATATGATGTCTCCAGGAAACACAACTCAGCTCTAAAGACAAACACAGACTCAGAGTGAAAAGATGGAAGACAATACTCCAGGCTAACAGCAAACAAAAGAAAGCAGGAGTTGCCATTATTATATCAGACAAAGTAGACTTCAAGATAAACTAGGTAATGAGAGACATAGAGGGGCAATATATAATGATAAAAGGGACACTTCACCAAGAAGACATATCACTTATAAATATCTGAGAACCAAAGTACATAAAACAACTATTAACAAACCTAAAAGCAGATATTAACACCACCACAATAATAGTAGGGGATATCAACACCCCACTTACGTCAATGGATAGATCATCCAGAGAGAAAGTCAATAGGGAATCATGGACTCAAACGAAAAACTAGATGAGATGGATTTAGTAGATATATACAGAGCACTTCACCCAAAAACAGCAGCTTACACATTCTTCTCAAGCATGCATGGAACATTGTTAAGGATAGACCATACGTTAGGAAACAAGGCAAATCTCTATAAATTCAAGAAGATTGAAATCATAAAAAGCATCTTTTCTGACAATAATGCTATAAAACTAGAAATCAACTACAAGAAAAAAACTGGGAAAGTGACAAAGATGTGGAGACTAAACAACATGCTATTGAGCAACCAATGGATCATTGATGAAATTAAAGGCAAAATCAAAAACTATCAGGAGACAAACGAAAATGAAAATACACCATACCAACTCATATGGGATGCAGGAAAAGCAGTCATGAGAGGGAAATTCATAGCAATACAGGCCCACCTTAACAAACAAGAAAAATCCCAAATAAGCAACCTCGAACCACACCTAATAGAACTAGAAAAAGAAGAAGAAACAAAGCCCAAAGTCAGCAGAAGGAGGGAAATAATAAAAATCAGAGCAGAAATAAATGAAATTGAAACCAAAAAAAAAAAAAAGAAAAACAGTAGAAAGGATCAATGAAACAAAGCACTGGTTCTTTTACAAGATAAATAAAATTGACAAAGCCTTAGCTAGACTCAAGAAGAAAAAAAGAGAGAAGGCTCAAATCAATAAAATTAGAAATGAAAGAGGAGAAATTACAACAGATATCACAGAAATACAAAGGATTAAAGGAGAATACTATGAAAAACTATATGCCAACAAATTGGACAACCTAGAAGAAATGGATGAATTCTTAGACTCAGACAACCTCCCAAAACTGAATCAAGAAGAAATAGAGGGGCCGCCCGGTGGCGCAGCGGTTTAGTCCGCGCTTGGCAGCCCGGGGTTCGCGAGTTCGGATCCCAGGCGCCCGCGGACGCGCACTGCCTGTCAGCCATGCCGTGGCGGCGTCCCATATAAAGTGGGGGAAGATGGGCACGGATGTTAGCTCAGGGCCAGTCTTCCTCAACAAAAAGGGGAAGATTGGCAACAGATGTTAGCTCAGGGCTGGTCTTCCCCACAAAAAAAAAAAAAAAAGAAGAAATAGAGAATCTGTATAGACCGATCACAAGTAAAGAGATTGAAACAGTAATCAAAAACCTCCCAAAAAATAAAAGTCCAGAACCAAGTGGCTTCTCTGGAGAATTTTACCAAACATTCAAAGAAGATTTAACACCTATCCTTCTCAAACTATTCCAAAAAATAGAGGAAGATGGAACACTTCCTAACACATTCTATAATGCCAACATCACCCTGACACCAAAGCCAGACAAGGACAACACAAAGAAGGAAAACTACAGGCCAATATCACTGAGGAACATAGATGCAAAAATCCTTGACAAAATATTGGCAAACCGAATACAGCAATACATCAAAAAGATCAGAAACTATGATCAAGTGGGATTTATACCAGGAACACAGAGATTCAACATCCACAAATCAATCAACATGTTACACCACATTACCAAAACGAAGAATAAAAACCACATGATCTCTATTGATGCAGAGAAGGCATTTGACAAGATCCAACATCCATTTATTATAAAAACTCTCAACAAAATGGGTATAGAAGGAAGGTACCTCAACATAATAAGGGCCATATATGACAAACCCACAGCCAACATCATACTCAATGGGGAAAAACTGAAAGCTATTCTTCTGAGAACAAGAACAAGACAAGGGTGCCCACTCTCACCACTCTTATTCAACATAGTACTGGAGGTTTTGGCCAGAGTAATTAGGCAAGAAAAAGGAATAAAAGGACTCCAAATAGGCAATGAAGAAGTGAAACTCTCCCTATTTGCAGGCGACATGATTTTATATATAGAAAACCCTAAAGAATCCATTGGAAAACTATTAGAAATAATCAAAAACTACAGCAAAGTTGGAGTGTATAAAATCAACTCACAAAAATCAGTTGCATTTCTATATGCTAATAACGAACTAACAGAAGGAGAGCTCAAAAAGACAATCCCATTTACAATCGTAAAAAAAAGAATGAAATATCTGGAAATAAATTTAACCAAGGAGGTGAAAGACCTATACAATGAAAACTATAAGACACTATTGAAAGAAATCGATGATGATATAAAGAAATGGAAAAATACCCCATGCACATGGATTGGAAGAATAAACATAGTTAAAATGTCCATACTACCTAAAGCAATCTACAAATCCAATGGAATCCCAATTAGAATCCCAATGACATTTTCATGGAAATAGAACAGAGAATACTAAAATTCATATGGGGTAATAAAAGACTCCAAATAGCTAAAGCAATCCTGAGAAAAAAGAACAAAGCTGGAGGCATCACAATCCCTGACTTCAAAATATACTACAAAGCTATAGTAATCAAAACAGCATGGGACTGGTACAAAAATAGACACAAAGATCAATGGAACAGAATTGAAAGCCCAAAAATAAAACCACACACCTATGGACAGCTAACCTTTGACAAAGGAGCAAAGAACATACAATGGAGAAAGGAAAGTTTCTTCAGTAAACGGTGCTGGGAAAATTGGACAGGCACATGCAAAAGAATGAAAGTAGACCATCTTCTATCACCATACACAAAAATCAATTCAAAATGGATTAAGGACCTGAAAGTGAGACCTGAAACTATAAAACTTCTGGAAGAAAATATAGGCAGTACACTATTTGACATGGGTCATAAAGGGATCTTTTTGAATTCCATGTCTACTCAGACAAGGGAAACAAAAGAAAAAATAAACAAGTGGGACTCCATCAAATTAAAGAGCTTCCACAAGGCAAATGAAACCAGGATCAAAATGAAAAGACAACCCACCAGCTGGGAGAAAATATTCGTAAATCATATGTCTGACAAGGGGTTAATCTCCATAATATATAGGGAACTCACACAAATGAACAACAAAGAAACAAACAACCTGATCGAAAAATGGGCAGAGGATATGAACAGACATTTTTCCAAGGAAGATATACAGATGGCCAACAGGCATATGAAAAGATGTTCAACATCACTAATCATCAGGGAAAAGAAAATCAAAATTACGCTAAGATATCACCTTACACTGGTTAGAATGGCTATAATCACCAAGACAAAAAATAACAAGTGGTGGAGAGGTTGTGGAGAAACAAGAACCCTAATTCACTGCTGGTGGGAATGCAAACTGGTGCAATCTTTATGGAAAACAGTATGGAGATTCCTCAAAAAATTAAAAATAGAAATACCTTATGACCCAGTTATCCCACTACTGGGTATCTATCCAATGAACCTGAAATCAACCATCACAAGAGGCTTATGCACCCCTATGTTCATTGCAGCATTATTCACTACAGCCAAGAAGTGGAGGCAACCCAAGTGTCCCTCGACTGATGATTGGATAAAGAAGATGTGGTATATATATGCAATGGACTACTACTCAGCCATAAAAAGGACAAAATTGTCCCATTTGCGACAACATGGATGGACCTGGAGGGATTATGTTAAGTGAAATAAACCAGAGAGAGAAAGACAAACACCACACGATTTCACCCATATGTGGAATATAAACTAACACACAGACAGAGAGAACTGGTTGGTGGTTACCAGGGGGAAGAGGGTTGGTGGGTGAGCACAAGGGTGAAGGGCTGCATCTATATGGTGACTGACAAACAATAATGTACAACTAAAACTTCACAATGTTATAAACTATTAAGACATCAATAAATTTAAAAAAAAAGAAAAGAAAACCCCAAATACCCTGGTGGGAAAGACAGACACAGGGCCGGATATTTATAAACTTTGCGGAAAAGAGGCTGTGACAGAGACAGAGGCAGGGCAGAGTGGGGCCCTGGTGCTCAGGGAAGGCTCCTTGGAGGAGGGAGGCCTGAGCTGAGTCTTCTGAGGTGAGCAGCAGCTGGGCAGGTAGAGGGGGGCTGGGGGGGGGTGACATCCCAGCCTGAGGAAGAGGCCTAAATGAAAGCAGAGGCTGAAACAGCATGAGGGGAACCACACAGTGAGTGGGAACCATGAATGCACCTGACACGGGACTGGGTTCTAAGCAATCATGTGCAGAGCAAATGGGGGCTATTCTGCATTCAGGGAGCCCAGTCCGGGAGGGTGTGAGGGGGGTTGGTGGCTTGGACTAGGGTGGAGGCCAGGCAGATGGAGAGATGCAGATGGAATCAAAGGGTTTGTGAGGTGGAATTGGAAAGACTTGGTGATGTGGGAAGGGCGAGAGGGAGATGACAAAGATGGCTCTGGCAGGGTGACAGCTGTAGGGAAAGCAGGAGGTGGGGGAGCAGGTTTGGACCTGGTGAGGGAGCCTGTGAGACCTCTGGGGTGTGGAGAAGCCCTGGGGGAGGCTGGGGATCTGCTTCGATGCCCAGGTGGAGGGCTACGGAGCCAGCAGTTGGCCTCCCGCGGGGAGTCAAGATACCCAGCTCTGCTGAATTATTCAGCTGCTGCCTCTCAGCTGTGCCTGCATTAGCAGGGTGGCAGCGGGTGCTAGAAATTCAGTCTGCTCTGCTGGCTGCCTGGGAAGCAGGGGACAGGGTGCCCTGAGCCTCCAGGGAGAGAGCCACCCCTCTCTTGCTGCAGGGCCTCTGAACTGGGCTGGGATAGGGCATGCTCTCCCTCAACTCCCCCCTCCTGCCCACTTCCGGGAGGCCCAAAGCCTGGCCCACTGGCTCAGCTTGGTGGGGCCTGGCACCCTGGGTGGGCTGATGAGAATGAAGCTCCGAGGGCGGGTCCAAGGCAGCTCCCACCATCTGTCTGCTTGTCACTCTGGACCCCAGTTCTACCACCAGGATCCCCAGGACCAGGGTGGTGGTCCTGGGCAGCCCCAGAGACTGGGCAAGGTGGGCAGTGGGGGCCAGGCCAGCCAGGTGCAGCAGCCTCTGGTCCTGACGCCTGGGCCTGGCATTGGGCAGTCAGTTGAAACTCTGGCCCTTTTGAAAGCCTCAGCCAGAGACCACTCTGGTCATCCTGCCCCAAGACCCCTGTCTCCCAGCCTGTGCCCATCATAGTCCGAGACATCAACCTCTGCAAGTGTAGGCAGCTCTGTTCACAGCAATCTTGGGGCGCTCAGGGCCATGGGTGGGCCAGCCGGAAGTGGGCTGAACTGTCTTCCTTCCTGAGGGTCATGGTTTCTCTGAGGTCACAGAGCTGGTCACCCATGGAGCCTGGACTGACTCCATCCTCCCATGAGGAGTTGGTCTACTCTGCTTCCCTTTAGTACCACAGTCCCCTTTAGTTTCTCAGTCCCCTTGGGCTGCCCCAAAGCCCCACTTGTTCCACCTAAGATGTGCCCCCTCCCCCCAAAGTTTCCCCTCCTACACAGGCCTATCCCTCTCCTTGCCGATGGCCTAAATCCTGGAGGAGTTTTTTCCTCCAGTATGACACGTGTTCGGGTAACAAGGCCTTATCTCTCCCAGGGAGAATTACAGAGCTCCTAAGAGGCATTTTGGGGCTGCCAGGACCTTCCCACCCAAGGGCAGCTGCTGGAGACAAGTCACAGGCCCCAGGACAGAGCCTGAGTCCCTCCGAGACATCCCAGAGCTGCTGTGGGAGTGAAGGGACCATCAGGTGGTGCAGGGGGACAGGCGGGGCCCGACCTCAGACCCCGGGAAGGGAAGAGTTGCTGCCTGCAGTCCCAGCATGAGATGAACTTCCCACGGCCTCTTCCCTCCCTCCGCATGGGCCTGAGGAGGACACTTGGGGGATGAGCATTGCCCCCTGCACCCCAGCCTCCCCTCTGAGCTGTGCCCCGTGCCACCCTGCTCTCCCTGAATCTTACAATCCTCCAGGCCTACATGGTCCAGGACGCCCCCACAGGAGCCCCGCAGCTGGCCTCTGCTGCTCCTCAGCACACAGTCTAGCCTGCCGTGGTCTGACTATGGCCCTGCTGTGTCCCCCACCACTTGCTGCAACCCCCATTAGGGCAGAGTCTGAGTCCCAGGGCCCCTGAACACCAGGGCCAAAGGTAGCCTCAGAACAGACCTATCACTCCAGGTGAGGAAACTGAGGCTCAACCCAGGAAGGCCTTGCTCCCCAGCAAAGGTGTCCTAAGAGGCCCCCCAGGTCGTTTCCTAACACTTCCATATTGGAGACACCTCTGAAAGAAGTGACAGTGTGAACAATGAATGCTCAGGATGTTGCAGGAGAAATAACTCCTTTGCATTTCTCATTTTGATGTTAAGACTGAGGCCCGGGAAAAGAGGAGGTATCTGATGGCCCCTCTGTGGGGTGGAGTCTGGAGAGCAGGGGTGCCCGGGCTCGGGTTACTGCCCCACTCTGGAAACAGGGCGCAGGGCCAGCAGGATCGGTGGCCATTACTAATGCATGTGCTGGCTGTGGCCGTGTGGCCATCTCAGCCTCCCCAGCTGGGTCCCGGTGGAGCGGGGGCTGGAGCCCATGTTCACCCCAGCCCTGGCCCCAGCGACAGCCCTGGGGAAACAAGACTGGCCTGAGGGGACAACCAACCCCCGCTGTCTGGGAGCTAAGGCCAGGAAAAGGAGGAGTCAGGCAGAATCCTGGCCCAGCGCTCTCATGTGACAGGATTCCGGCCCCTCCAAGCCCCCTGGACACGTCTGTGCCCAGCTGCCTCCCCTACCACTGAGACCACCTCAGATTTGAATTTCATTTTTGCAAGGGAAATGACCTGCATTCCTGACAGGTACTCCACCCTGGACGGTCTCCTCACTCTTCTGGGAATGCCCAGCACCCCGAGGGCCACTCTGCTCCACGCAGCCCCCAGACAGGCAGCTTGCTCCCCCCGGAGCCAGGATCAAGATGCTCTCTGGATCCGTGGGCACGTGGCTCTCCTGGGCTGGGCCTCAGTGTCCTCGCCTGGATCCTGATGCCTTCGGTTTTATTGGTCTGTCTGTCGTACCCTGCCTTGTTGCAGAAAGGATTCCAGGCATTAAAGTTTTGTACCTAGTAACCCACCCTGTCCTGTGAGATACAGAGGGTGGGTTACTGCCCTGTTCGATGTGCTCGGCACAGGTGCCTAGGCACAGACCTTAAGCGACTTGCTCAAGGCCAAACAGAACTCATCCAAGGTCACACCCCAACCTCCTTATCGCCAACCCAGGGTTCTTTCCGCCGGACTCCTATACCGCCCCATGAATAATTTGCGCCCAGCTGCTAGGGCATTCATCAACCACATCCCTCTTCTCACTTTTCTGGAACATCAACACCAGGCTCTCTGCTCTCCCTCTGGCAGCTCTCCTACCCATTCCTGTGAGCTGGAGGACCTGTGTGTTCACAATTATTAGCCAATTCTTTGCCCTCCTGGAAGGAAGACAGCCAAATAATGTCTCTCTCCTTCCCAGGTGGGCATCTCATCCCCCTCAAGCTGCCTTGTGTCACCCTGATTAGAATCTCATTCATAAAGTCATTCATTCGGATCTGACCCAAACACATATATGAGACGTTCACGCACACACTCATTCTCATCACAAGAGCACCTACAATAAAACATCTTTAGTTTACAATTTGACGTTTGTGCTGACAAGAGTAGAAGGAAACATGCTTTTGCACCCTACATGCAAAAAAAAGTGTTGAGTAAATCAACAGCATGACTGAGAAAGAAGACTTATTTAACATCCTATGAATCACATTCACAGGATTCTTCAAGGTCGCCTTTGGAGTTTACGGCAGGGAGACCTGACAACAGGAGCCCGTCTTCTCAGCTGAACTCTGGGTCCTGAGACTGCTCCTACGGCACAGGCCGCAGGGCCATGTGGGTGCAGCCAGAGCACTTGTGACCTTCCTCCATATCCGCTAAAGGAATTCATACTTCCTGAAACAGAGGCTCTGCTGGCACCCTTTGTCACCTTCCAGTATGGAGAGCCCCAATCGGGCAGTTTGTCCCCAAACCTCCTCAAACGCTGCTAGCCCCTGAGGTCCAGTCTGTGGTTCAGTGTGTGGCTCAAGCAGCAGGGCTTGGTGCAGCTGGTTGTGGGCGGGCTGGTGGGGCATCTCTCTGAAATCCAGGGCATGTTCCGAAAGGAGCATCCAGTGGCTTATACAGAACAGGACTGTGGGTTCCGAGCCTCAAAATACCAGACTCGACTGTTTCCAGGTGCTTCAGAAATACACCTGACAACTATGTGTAACAGCAAAACATTAGACATAACCCAAATGGCCACCACAGAGGAGCAATTGAATAAACTGTGATATATTTACATAATGCAATACCATGCAACTGTTAAAAAATAAAAGAAATGAAGAATTTCTCTATCATTTCTATGGAGTGACCTCCCAGAGATATTAAATAAAATTTAAAAAAATTTTTTTTAAGGTAGAACTCTTCCTCTTTTTTCTTTTCCCTTTCCTTCCTGAACAATTCACTCCAAAGCCATGACGTGGGCTGAATAAGGTGGGCATCCAAGCTACAGGTAGGAGCCTGACCCAGGTAAGGAGGGCATCCATATGGCCAGTCCTGCCACCAACTACAGGGGGTCAGAGTCCAAATGGGATGAGAAGGGCATCCCAATGGGGAGGCCCACCCATCACGGAGCATCAGAGGCCAAGCAAAGGAGGAGGATGCCCACATGGGAGGGTGGTCTAGAATGGGATGTCGGAGCCCAGTAGAGGTGAGAGAGCTTCTGTTCCATCGAGGGGGGCCGTGGGGAAGGAGGGGCTGTGATGTGATACAAACAGGGACTGAACAAATGAGTCAATATCTTAAGAATAACAGGAACCAAGTCTGTCACTGTTTGAGAGGAAGGTACAAATAGGGAAAGGGGAAAACTAGAACAAATTCTGTGGAGCTGGAAAACTTGTGTTTTTTGTCATGTATACATAAGTATAGAAATAAATATGGTTCTAGATAAATATGTATTTACATCTATAGATCCAGAAATAAATATAAATATAAACGTTCCCCCTCATTCCATCTCCTAAGAAGCCTGGGAGACCAACAGCAATGATAACAAACGTTATTCTGATCTGCTATGACAGCAGTGACCACCCTGCTGCCCAGACTGGTTTCTAAATACCATTTTCTGGGGCCAGCCCGGTGGCATAGCGGTTAAGTTCTCACCCTCTACTTTGGTGGCCCAGGGTTTGCAGGTTCAGATCCCAGACGCTGACCTATGCACCACTCATCAGGCCATGCTGTGGCAGCGTGCCACATACAAAATAGAGGAAGATGGGCACAGATGCTAGCTCAGGGCCGATCTTCCTCACACACACACACAAAATACTGTTTTCCACTAAAAGGAACCAGAGCTCCTTGGAGCATGGGTTGATTTCAGACCAAGGGCAAGAAATGTACAAATGAGCCTGAGACATCTTTTTGTGCCAGAAATCAAGGATATGCTCACAGAAACACGGGGATGTGTTAAAAGGACACAGGAGCCTCCTGGAATGGGATCCCATTGGTCAAATCTAAGATAGGCAGCACCAAAGTAAATAATGAGAGTAAAAGATTATAATCCGTTGAATAAACTCTGAATCCATGAGTCTCTACTGCTGTAAATGAACAAATTGAAAGTTTGAAGAGGAACAGGATATTACATAATCTCAAAGCATTTCCCCACAAAACACTCATTAATAACAAGGGGGAAGAGTAACTTCAGAGCAAAGCCCCACAGACACCATCTGATTCCAGCGATCAAGTGAACGTCAGCAGTAACGGGGCAAACGGGGTTGTACCTCCTGATGCGCTGACGAGAACGCAGGGTCACTTTCGTGATATTTATGCAGAAGATGCATAACCCGAGGGATCTATCACCAGGAGTCATCAGAAACCGCCCCTCTGCGGCTGAGAGCCCTTCTACAAAATAACTGGCCTGGAATTTGCAAAATCGTTGAGGTCGTGAACATCAAGGAAAGACGGAGGAACTGTTTAAGATTGAAGGGGACTAGAGACGACAACCAGATATGACGTGTGATTGTGGACCAGAGACTTTTGCTACAAAGGACACTATTGTGACAACTGAAAACCTGCGTGAGGTTTGAGGATTTGATGGGCATCAAAGGTAACGCCTCTGTTGTCACATCGCCTCCCCCTCTGTTGTGTCTGTCTCCTCTGAGTGTCTCCTGTAAGGACACTTGTCACTGGATTTAGGGCCCACCCGCATAATCCAGGATGATCTCCTTATCTCAAAATCCTTAACTTGATTACATCTGCAAAGACCCTTTTACCAAATAAGGCAACATTCACAGGTTCTAGGGATTAGGATGGGGACATGTCATTTGGGGGCCACCACTCAACCCACTACACCAGCCTTTAAGGAGAAGAAACAGGCAAGAACCGTGAGAACGGGAGACCCCCGGGGGGCTGGACCGCTGATGCCACAGAGCTACAGAGGGACCCACTGGGGACGGGAGAAGGTGGGAGCAGATATTTCTACTTTGTTTTGATGCTACTTCTACTTCTTGGGTTTATTTCCTTTGGGGCTCGGCAAACTCTATTTTGAAAGTTCTAGTCAGTCTTGGCTGTGCTGCAAAGAACATGGTTCTTGGGCCAGAGGAATAGAGGGGGCTCAGCTCACCGGGGGCCAAAGCAGCGTCAGCAGCCATCACAGCAAGAGACTGGGGGAAGCGGAAATTGGGGCACAGTCAGGGCCACGGGCAACCTACTCCCAGAGCCCAGCCTTGGAGACTGGGTGCTGTTTCGTCAAGCAAGGGGGTGTCCTTTACACAGGGCTTCCAGCCTGGGAAGCCTCTGGAAGATGGTGGTGCTGATGCAGAGACAAGGAAGGCAGAGAAGAGGTGGGGACGAGGAGAGGTGAGGAGGGGAGGGGAGGGCAGAGAGATGGAGTCCAGACCCTGCAAGTTCTGGGTGCCCCCCTTGCCCAGGGAAAAGCCCCTCTAGACATGAGCCCCATGAGGTCTGGCAGCAGCCCCTCCCCCCACCTCCACATCCCCAGTGGGCATCCACACAGGGCGCTGGGCAAATGTGTGCTGTGCGTGAATGAGGTGGAGAAGGTGCCCAAGGCCAGCCTGGGTCAAGGTTCTCTCTTAGCCAGAGGCTGGAGGCAGGGAAGGGACCAGCTAGGGAGGAATAATGCTAACCTGGACGTGTCAGGGCAGACCACCTTCCAGAATGTTCCCTAGAGTCTCAGATCCCCTAATAAAAGATGATAACAGATTGCTTGGGGAGTAAAACGGGCTACTGTTGCAAAGCTTTTAGCACACACTTACTAAGTGGTCATGAATGGTGGTGACCACCATAAGCAGCTAAGAGACGGAAGTAGACTAGTGATGCCAGCAGGGAGAGTCCAGCACTTCTGCAGGGACAGGCACTCTGTGGCCTGGAGTGACAGGACCGAGGATTTGGGGGGTGGCGCTGGAGACATTGGGCGATCTTCCATCTCCCGGTGGTCCCCCCGCCTCAGAAAGTGGGAGTTCAGGTCCTGAAAGCAGTGAAGCCCCTTGAAGGAGGACGATCTGAGTGAATCTCACGTCATGGGGGGCATCTTGTGGACTCGTGGGTACCTCAGGCAGGAAGACCCCCTTGTTCAATTCTGATTCCCCAGACCTGACAGTGCTTTCCCAAAGAACTTAGGGAGGAGATGCCATACCTTTTCTCATGTTCAAGATGCCTGTCATTGGGAAGTTCTCCTTGGTATCTCTCCTAATGCCTTCATGCTGCAGCCCTGGCAAGTGGCCTTATATTGGGCTGGGAGACATAGGCAGAGTGTCTTTTGGGAAACATACACACACACGCGCGCGCACGCACACACACATCAGGATTGGAGGCCCCTGCCTAGCTCCATGGTGACAACTACATGCCCTCGGCTTTGGGGGCAGGCAGGCAGGTGTGTGGGGAAGGACCAGCTGCCACCTGGAGGAGACAGAGCCAGTCTTAGAGCTCCATTCTCAGCCTCTGTCAACTTCAAAAGTAATTTCCTTTATTGCCGGCGCCATTTACTGGAACCCTGGATGAGCAAATTAATGTTGGGAGCAGGTGGGCACAGTTAATACCTGTGGACGGCCTTGCGTTCTCTCAGTGGATCATCTCGGTGGTAAACAAAGATAACAGTCAGTTCCAGGCTGCCCACGTGCACCCACATCTCCTCTCGCTCCTCAGGTGACCGGCTTTGTTTGAAACAAACGGTCCTTCCTTGACTCTGTCGAGGTTGAGAGTGGGTGGAATCACGGGGTTCCAGGATGAAGGGGCCACCTGCCCCCACCCTGGTCAGGCAGCTCTGCCAGGAGGGTCCTTCCTGCCATCCCCCCCACCCTTCACCTACTCCAGCCTCTCACTGCCCCACAGACAGGAAGTCCTGCAGTACTGCAATTTGCTGCCACAATCTTGTGACACCTGGGGCCTCCCGGCCAGGCTGGCACATGGGGGAGAGGCACCTGGGCACCCCAGCCACGGCTCCCCTCACACCCACTGGGCTTTTGAACATTTACATGTGCTGAAGGCCCCGCGTACTCAGGCTCATTTCCTCTCCAATAAGAGCCCTGGACGGCGGGCTCCTCTCTCCCCGTTACTTCACACAAGGAAACAGAGTGGGCGGTGTGAGCTAACAGGCACAGAGTGGTCCCCCAAACTTCTTGCCCTTTGCCTCATTTGACACCACATGGCCCCGTGAGGTAGGTACCCTGGTTCTCCCCCATGTGTAGGTCAGCAAATGGGGTACCTTGTATGAGGCCAGCCAGCCAGGATGTGAGTTAATTTGAACTCGAGTAGTCTGGGTCCTGAGCCTGCCCTTGTCCTGGTGACCACAGTGCCGGGCTGCCTGGCCCTCAGACTCACGGCCAGTCATTGAAGGAGCTGGATTTGAACCTGATGTGTCCAGCCTGGGACACTAGGACATAGACCTTTGACTCCTCTCAGTCCTGACCCCATAGCCCGTGTAACAGTCGGTTCTGGAAGCCTTCCTTCCACAAAGCCCTGGGTGCTCCCTCTGCACAGGCCACGGCCAGCATCCTCTGTGAGCTTCATTACCAGTTCCTGGGATTTCTAGCCATCTCCTCTCCTCCTGCTCTCTCTGCTCCAGTCCATCCTCCACCTTCTCCCACAGCGGCCCTCTGTCACATCAAGGCCCCCCATTGCCGACAGAATCACATGGAAAGCCCTCAACCTCCAAGACCCACCGCAGCTTTATTTCAAGGCTTCCACCAAACCAGGCCCCAGGCCCCAGGCCCAGACCCCAAGAAGGAGGGGCCTCCCCCAGCCTCTGGAGAGCAGGTCTGGTCCAGGCGCTGCAGGAGGCAGAAAGCACTTCTGGCTGAGGGTCAGGGAATGCTTCCAGGAGGAAGCAGCTTTTAAGGTGGGTCCTGAAGGTGGGGTGGACTGGAGGTGGGTCAGGAGGCCCTGGGGCAGAATAGTTGGCATGGGCCAAGCTGAGGTCTAGGGGCCTCTGGCCAGGAAGGGGAGTTAGTCAGAGCCGTCCCTCAGAACACAGGAGAGACCACTGCCCGTCCTAAAACCTTCCCGAGGGGCCGAGAAGCCCTGGAATGGCAGATGGGATGGGAAGTGTGTGGGGGTTCGGTACTGACAGCCTTCCCAGAGGTGGAGGCTTCAGAGCACCTGAAGGGACTGAGGGCCTGGAGTCTAGTGTCATCACCACCTGCTACCAACCTGCTGTTACCTTGGCCAAGTCACTCCTGTCACTCGGTCTCAGTGTCCTCGTCTATAAAATGGGGGGGCGGGGGGTGCAAATTAAACCAATAGTCATTTTTCCAAATATGTTTACCATTAGCGCCTGGAAGCTTTTCCTCAGAAGAGGTCTTTTCTGGAGGTCTTAAGAACAATGGATAAAATCGATGGGGGGAGGAGGAGCCCAGGGGCCATCAGCCTCCCCTGTGTCTGCCCCAAGAGGCTGTTTGACAACCACCGGGTTTGGTGTCTGTCATGACAGCCACTCAGAGGTCCTGACCCCACCCCAGGATGATCCCCTGACCCCTGTGGCCCATCCCCAGCTCAAGCCACGCAGGCGGCCCCTCCTCAGCTGTCGCTGGCCTTGGGAGGGGGACAAACACCCGGAGCCCTCAGCCCTGGAAGAGAAGGAGGAGCCTGCCCAGCCAGGCGGCTCCAAATCCCCTGGCGTCAGTATTGAACTGTCTGCATCTCTGCGCACCCAGGGCCCTCTGCCGGGGCCTGGGCGGGGGAGGCCTGCCAGGGACGGAGGAAGCGCAAGCAAGACCGGCCTCGCCTCGGAGCCACCCCTCAGCCCCGTCTGCCCGAGTGGTGGTCCGGCCGCTGTCGGGGTCAGAGCCGCATCACCGAGCGCCTGCTGCATTCACGACTGACTTGTTGGAATTTATGACAGCGAGTGCCCGTGTGCCTGTGTGTGGCTTCTGTAATATGAAACAATAGTGTTTTAAATTTGTACACCCTTTGACCTAGAGATCCCACTTATCAGAATGTATCCTAAAAAAATATGCCTTTGTATAATAGCAGGAAATTGGAAACTGCCCGAATGTCCTTAAGATGGGCTTGATAAATAAAGGAGTAACCAGAGGATGAAATACCGCACGACTATGAATTGTCTCAGAATATAATCTTCCCAAATGGGAAAAGGCTACTGGGTGAGAAAAATAAGATATAAAACAGTATATATGAAATGGCCTCATTTTTTTATTAAAACAGAATGTACATGGAAAAAAGACTGGAAGAGCTTGGGTGATGGTCAGTAGCTTTCCCGCGTTTGTGTTTGCTTGGTCTTTTCTATCTGTGGTCTAGGGGTTCCTTCTGTGATGGGTGGGGGTGGGGGAGGGGGGACGGGGTGTACCAAACATTAATTTTAAAAGAAAATTAGAGAAAAAGGAAAAATAAAAATCGTAAGCACCCAAACCAATTCTGCACCCCCATGGCTGCCCTCCCCTCCCCTTTTTCCACAGCTTCTCTGTCACTCAGGTGACATGACCCTCCTGGTGAGGAGGGTTTCCATCTCCTCCGCTCCTCTCCCTGAGGCCAGCTGTGTGGCCTGGGCTCAGCGCTCAGGCCCAGGAGAGGGAGAGGCCGCCTCAGGCCGTGCAGCAAGCCCACGCTGTGGCTGAGAGGCAAATCCTGCTCCAACACCCAGTGCTTCCAGGGTTTGGGTGGGTCTGCAGAACCCTCTCAGATTGGGTGGGAGGCCCTGTCTGCCAAGGGCTTCCTCCCCTTGGGTTAATTATCAGGTAACAGGATATTGGAGATGGCTCCTGGCCTGCGGAGACTGAGAAGAAACATGGATCAGGGTCTCCCATTCCTGTGCCCTCTGCTCAAAGCTCTACATAGATCATTGAAGTTAAGTCTAATGTTCCCATGAGATAGAGATGTTTTATCTCCATCTTGCAGGTGAGAAAACGGAGGCTCACAGGGTTAGGTAGCTGGTTTAAGGTAACTCTAGCCGGTAAAGCCAGCAGATGCTCCTAGCCGCTGGTGGGACTCAGCT
This sequence comes from Tapirus indicus, assembly GCA_031878705.1. Taxonomy (NCBI): domain Eukaryota; kingdom Metazoa; phylum Chordata; class Mammalia; order Perissodactyla; family Tapiridae; genus Tapirus; species Tapirus indicus. The sequence continues at coordinate 147,121,976 of CM062917.1, read as the reverse complement.
CCAGTCTCCCAGGCCTGTTCCAACCGGGCGGAGTCTTAGCCCCTTTCCTGGGTCATGAAGGCAGTGGGAGGCCCCTTCTGTGGCTCAGCTGGGCCCCTGGGTGGGACAGGTCTGGCGAGGACCTCTGCTCAGAAGCCCAGCCAGCCCTGCCACAGGCGGGTGAGGCCTGGGAGCCTGGCCATGGACAGGCTGTTCCTGCTGCCTTCCCCTCACCTGGTACAGAATGGACAGTGTTTACCCCTTTAGGGCATGTGCCCAACTGCCCTTTGGCCAGGCCCCAACCGGTTCCCAGGTGAAGACGGGTCCCCCGAGAGGCTGGGTGAGAGGGACTGTGGCCCAGAGCCCTAGGCTTGTGCTCCTCAGAGCGCAGAGAGCAGGGCTAATCCCCCACGCTCCCCTCCCCCTCAGGGTCTGGCCTTCATGGCTGTGGGGTCTGGCCCCTCGGGGTGGGTCTGAGTCCTCAGCACCAGGTGTTCTTAGTCATGCTGACCAGTGTCACCTGTAGGGCAGCAGGGTATGCAGGAGGGAGGCCGAGAAGGGACTGTCTGAGACAGACAGCGGAGGGCAGGAGGGCAAGAGCTGAGCAGATGAAAATAAGAATGAGAGGTGGAAACAGCCAGCAAGAGCAGGCAACAGGAAGAATCAGAGACCCCGGGAGAGCACAGGAGGGCGCCCCTGGGCTCAGAAGCTGTGTCAGACATTGTGGCCAGCTCCAGAGCCTGGGGGTGGGGGGGGGATAGGACCCAGGTAGAGTTGCCACACTGAGAAAATGAAAATACAAGATGCCCAGGCAACTTTCAGTTTCAGATAAATAAAGAATGCTTTTTTAGTATAAGTATGTCCTGTGCAATATTTGGGACATACTTATACTAAAAAATGATTTATTGTTACCTGAAATTCCAATCTGACTGACATCATGTGTTTTACTGGCAACCCTGGACCCAGGGCCTGCATTTTCCTCAGCTGCTGAGGCCACTCAGAAGCCACCTAATTGTACTCTCTGGACACTGACACTCATCTCCACACAGCCAGGAAGGGGCCCTCCGGGTCCTGTGACATGCTTGAATCTCGTCTCCACACCCAGTGGGGGCCAGGCCTCACCCCAGGGTGGGAAAATGCTGACCCACAACAGGGGTCTTCCCTCACGTGCCAGTTCAGATTTGAAAGCCACTCTCCTGACCGGTGCTGCACCATCCTGTGCTCCCAGAAACCGTACCGGGGAGTGTGGGTGGACTGAGGGGCTGAGACTGTGGGCTCCTTAAGGGGTGGGTGGCAGCAGATGGTCTGGCACAAGTGCCAGAGGACCCACTGCCTCTGCGAAGGGTGTCCACATACCCAGACATGGGGGGTACAATCAGGGAAATGCCCCAGCCCACCCCGGGCAGTCTCTTGGAACACCATAGAATGCCCTGGCTGGAAGGGGTTCCCACTCTTTGCTTTATGGATGAGTGTCCTGAGACCCAGAGCCTCAGGGTCCCAGGGCCCAGGCCCTTTGGCCCCCAGAGCAGTGCTCTCCACTGTCGAGTGCCACCTTACCATTGTGGCCTCTGGCCACGTATTAATACCCCTCACCGTGGTCTAGCATTTTCTACTTTGCCAAGTTCTCTTCCCTCCATTGTCTCATTTGAGGTGCACAGCCACTCCAGATGCAGATGGAACCACCAGCATTGCCCCTGTTTTACAGATGCAGAAACTGAGGCACATCCCAAAATCGTATAGAGAGACGGTGATAGAGCTCCAACCAGAATTGGAGCTGTCTTGGCTGGAGGCAGAACGAGGAACCCCAGGACAATGTATTGCTAATTCTTTAGCCAGTCTGGGTTGGGACCCAGGGAGGGTACCTAGCTTCTGCAGACAGAAACTCAAGTTTATGCTTAGACGATGAAATATTTTTTGTATTTGCATATAAACCGCCCCCCCCCCAGTCTTGGTAGATCCCAATTCATGCTAGAAGGGACTCTGTAAACTTTTGAAAGACAGCAGAGGCAGCTGCAGCAGCTTCCCACCCCTCGCCCACCAGCTGTGCCCCACCCTGCCCTCTTGGTGCCGGCTGGCCTTGGAGCCCCGGGCTCTGAACCGCCCACTGCCTACTTGGCTTGAATGGATTACTTCTGATCCTCCCCTGCACCTCAGTTTCCCCACCTGTGAAGTGGGTGGAAATATGCTGTCATCTCAGGCTCGTAGCGGCCCAATGTGATGCCCCACTTGATTACAAAGTGGATTAAAAGTCTTGTGTACTTGATACATGTAATTCTACCCTGCGCATGGATATTTTTGTTCAAAAGCAGCCTCAGGTGGCCTTTCACCAGCCTCCCTGCCCCTCCCCTCAGGCCCCCATGGATGGGCTGTGAAGGAAAGAGAGAGAAAGATGATAGGCTCCTCCTGGTGCCTGGAGGTATCACTGTGGCTGTTCATTCCTGCTGAGGGCTCCCGGGAAGACCCAGTGGGGCTGCGCACCCAGGCCCCTGTTCATGTCCTGTTCCTGCCAGGCTGGGAGTTGGTCTCTGCCAAAAAGTGCCGTATAGCCCAGACAAGGGCTGCAGACCAGAGGGCCAGGGATCCTGAGGAGCACAGAGAGCTGCTCAGGTGCCAACCCCCCGGCCTGGGCATCCCACCCAACCCGACTCACACTGGGCACCTTTGCTGGAAGTTGTGTCTCTTGATGCAGCAGAATCCCACGTAACACAAGCTCCGCTCTGGCCTCTGGCCAAGACCTGGTCCCCTCACGTCCCCTGGACACTCAGGTGGAGGGAAGTGTGAACCGCTTCAGGGATACAAGTAGTAAGGGCTCCCTGGGAGCCCTGAGGTCAGCTCATGGACAGGTGTTGGGCACCTGCCACATTAGCCAGTGGTTTGTGTGTTTTTGTCCCCCTCTTTCTGTGGGGGTTTGTCCATTCTTTTTCTGTGAACAGCTCTTTTGCAGACGGTCTTCCATTGTCTGCTCCTTCTGGAAGCAGGCCTCAAATAAACAAACAAGTACATAAATGAAACGTGTCCCAGTGGTCTTCAGGAAGCTGGACATTAATGGAGTAGCATTAGCATCCTCACAGTGACCACCATCTCCCCCTCCCAAGGGGTGGCAGCGAATCATAATGCTGATATCCAGGCCTCTCGTGGCCTCAGCCGGCCGGCAGCAAAAGCCACAGGCTACAAATGGCTGCTGAGTGTGGCCTGAGGCCGCACAGGCTGGAATGTCTGGACTGTTTGATTTCAAAATGGGTAGAAGTCTCCTCGACTTTATACTTTGGAGCAGAGTGATATTCTCTGAGGTCGTGGCTGATGCCGGATTTGGAGACATAGCTCTAGAGGAAAGTTTAAAATTCATAGTTTTGTGACTGGCATCTGTCCACCCTTCACTGGTGGAGTCAGCCAGATGTGGCAAGGCCCGTCTAGAGCTCAGGCTGCCCCCCTGTCCACTAGAAGCCATAGGTCCCATCCGGGGATATTCCCACTCGTTCTCCTCCCATGGACAATGGACGGAAGGTCAGCACAGCACTCAGACAGACTCAGTTTGAGTTCCAGCTCCACCCCATCCTAGCTGAGTGACCAAATTTTTTAACCTCTTAAGCTTCAGTTTTCTCATCCATAAAGTGGGCATAATAACTCTAGCCTCACACAGCCTTGGTGAGGACTGTAAGGCATCCACCCGATAAATGTAATTTCCCTCTTCCTGGGTTTTTTAATTAGTTACAGTCCAGAAAAAGAAACCGTGTTCATTCACAAATGCCATTCATTTATTGAACAGACATGTAATGAGGGCCTACTATGTGCAGACAGGTACTGTCAGCCCCTGAGCTCTTGGACACTCAGAGTTGGGGGCCTGAGTTGGCAAGTTGAGAATACACGCACGGACACACCGCCTGTGTGGGGATAAGGCATTTTGTGTCTGGATTTTCATGATGAAAACAGAAGATGCTACAAATGTGAGAAGAGTCTTCGGGAGGAATATCTTGGTTTTCTAACAGCAAGACTGAGGGTAACCTGAATCAAGGTGTCCAGGGATCTTCCAGGCAAGGTCAAAGCCACCGTGTGAAGAAAACAGTTCTTTAAATGTGGCTGAGCTAGAATCAGCCAGAACTGGCTGAGGCCTGGGGCAGGTGGCCGGAGTAAGCTCTGCCCTGGCCCCGGTAGAATTAAGCAGGGCAGAGTGGGCTCCTGGGCCCCAGCCAGAGGAGAGGTCAGATGAGCCTCCCAGAGACAAACGGTGGAGCCAGAGAGCCAAGCAGCTAGGGGTCAAGTCTCAGCTCTGCCACTCACCAGCTGTGGGACTCGAACAAGTCACTCAGCCGCCCAGAGCCTCAGTCTCCTCACTGGTGGAATGGAATCTGATGAGACGAAGTGTGGGAAAGCTCTTCGTAAACAGCAAAGTGGACCATCGGGGCTGGGAGCGAGAAAACCTGGGTCTGAGCCTTCATCCACCAAGTGCCCACGGAGTGAACTTGGAAAATGCACATTCCTCTGAAGGCTCAGATCTTCCGAGGCCACCGAGACCTGAGGGGAAAATGAAAAGCCTTTTTTAAACTCTGATCTATCGGGCCTCAGTCAAGGCTGCTTGCTTCCACGGCCCATCCTTGGCCCGGGTGCCCCAGGTTTCCGTGGTGCCTCCAGTGTGCCTGGAGCCCTTCATTGTGGCACTCCACAACATTCCCCACAGCACTCCAGAGCCAGGCCCTTCTTCCTGGCCCCCTCAAAACTTACCCATCTGGGCACACAGGCACATGAAAAGATGCTCAGCATCATTAGCCATCAAGGAAATGCAAATTAAAACTACAAGGAGATGTAGCTACACGCCCTTGATAGAACGCTAAAATTAAAAAGACTGGCATATCAAGTGTTGGCAAGGATGTGGAGCAACTGGAACTCTCATTCTCTCATTAGCCAAGGGAAATGAAATTCAGTAGTAGCGCACTGAGAGCTCCAAATTGCCATGGTAGGAATATTCATCCCTCAGAAACCAGCGAACACTACAAATCAGGGCATCCCCCAACCCCAGAGAGCTGGTCGTTACACATTTACCAGTACAACCTCTGATGGAAACATGTCCACAAAGAGACTTGTACATGAATGTTCATACTTTATTCGTGATAGCCAAAATTGGAAATGACCCAAATGTCAATCAACTGGGGAATGGATAAACAAACTGTGGTATATCCATACAATGGAATACTACTCAGCAATAAAAAGGAGTGAACTATTAAAACACACAACTTGGATGAACCTCAAAGGCACTATGCTACATGAAAGCAGCCAGATTCAAAAAGTTACATACTTTATGATTGCATTTATATGAAATTCTAGAAAAGGCAAAACTACAGTAATAAAAAGCAGATTAGTAGTTGCCGAGGGCTGGAGTGGGGGTTGGGGTGGTAAGGAAAGGAGATTGACCTGGAAGGAGTGTCACAGAAATTTGGGGGTGATGGAAATGTTCTATATCCTGATTGTGATTGTGGTTACGTGGGTGTGTAGACTTGACAAAGCTCATCTAATTGGACACTTAAAATACATTAATTTTATTGTATATAAATTATATCTCAACAAAGTTGTCCAAACGAAACAAAACCAAAAACGTATCCATCTGGATCCCACTCCTCTAGGTCCTTCTCTCGGCTGACATATATGTGATACTGGTGGGTCCACAGGTCACACACGCCAGCACCAATCTTAGAGAACGCCCCTCCACCTGATGTCTGTCTCTACAGGACACGCCAGTGGGGAAGTGCTTTGGAAGCAGGAGAGGTACCTCAAGTCACACCTCCTCCAGGTAGGCCAAGGCCTGCTGGAGTCAGGGACAGCAAGACTGAGCAGAGGCTTCTCCCCCATTCAGTGCCACCCTCTCCACCTTCTGCCCTCTGCCTGAAGGAATCAGTAACCTATGGATGCTGACTCACAAAAACTGTCTTTGACCCCAAAGACTGGCGGAACTGAGAGAACTAAGGCCATTGAAGCTGAAAGGAAAGATGATGGGAGGGGGGTGAGGGCAGAAAGGGACCAAGCTCATGTCATCATTCACCATGTGTACTTGGAGGGTTAGCTTATGGCCAATAATGACCAGATGTGCTCTGTGGGTTCCAGATGGAATCAGAGAAAAATGGTTGTCATTGGTAGCAGGAAAGATTTAAGTGGGACATGATGATGAACTTCCTGAGAGGGTTCTTGAGAAAGTGGACATGTGTGTGCACACCCATGTAGTGCATGTGTGGGTGTGTTGTAAAACCAGAGCAGGGGAAAGGGCACTGAGTGTATGTAATTCCTTTCTCTGGAGCACAGTAGGAATTGAAAGACAAACCCCACTCTGAAATGAGCCTGGTTCCCTCTGGGTTGGGGACAGAGAGATGGACTCAGGCCCTTTCTCTAGGTACCTCCGAGGGCAATTAGCTGGCTGGTCCATCAGTAAGACCCCTAAACCAGAAGTCTGTGGAGCCAGATGGGTACTTACTTCCATGGCCCGACCCCCTCCCAGACGGCCCTGTGCACTCTCCTCCCCATTAGGGCAGGAGAGACCATCCATCATCAGCAGGGATGGTGATGTCACAGCTGCAGGCCTCCGAGTGCACAGGAAGACTGTTCCAACCCCTCCGAGGCGCTAAATCATTTATAGGGCAGAGAGCCCGCGTGGCAGGAGATTTACTGCTGAGGAAACACTTCAGGGACTTGTGGAAATCAATTCTTTAAAGAGACCCCATCAGCTGGCATGTGGCCTAAGGCTGAGGCTTGGGTGTGTGATAGGGACCCAATGAGGTAGGAACTGGGGGGGGCAGCTTCCCAACTCCAAAATGGAGGATGGGAGGGAGCCCAGAGCCTGGCAGTGAAGGCAGATTCCCAACACCCTGCGGGGGGGGGGGGGGGGGGGAGGGGGGCTCCCAGCTAACCAGCTCTGGCTCACCCACTCCTCCTGTTGTCACCCCTATGAGGTTTCCATGCCCAGACCCACGGGGACTCTGCAGGCCAATAAGACAGAAAGAGGAATGTTGTTGGGATGTGTTTGCTGAGTCTGTTGGCTCTGTGATCTTGGACCACTCCACCCCACTCAGTCTCTACTGGAAAGGGAGTTTCGGGCCAGCTTTGGTTTCCTGAAGTAGAAGTTGGAGTATCACCCAGAATTCATCCGCTTGTCTCAAAGAGAATGTGAGCTCCTCAGAGGCTCAGTCTGTTTTATGATCCAGAATTCCAGAAGTTGATTCATCTCCTGGGGTACCATGTACTAATTTAACCAGTAGGCATATGTGATATTCAGCCTGGAACTTCTGCCGCCCCACACCAAGCAGCATAAAGTGGGAGCTTTGGATTTAGCACATCGGGCTCATCTGGTCCAGGTCCAGCCCAGCTTGTCTGCCTCCATTTCTGTGGCTGCAGCACATGCCCTCAATATGTCTTGAACAAGAAAAACGAAGGGATGGAGGAAGAAAGGTAAGGCATTTTCAGATCAGCTTTGGAAAAGCAGATGCAGCTCTAGGGTTTCCTTATAGTTCTCTCACGTTACAGATGAGGAAACTGAAGCCTAGAGGGGAAATCGACTGGTCCAAAGCCCATGTCCATGAGACAGAAAAATGGGAAGAGGAAAGGACCCCTGGAAGTCACGCGGAGCAGTTTCTGCCTCTCTTGAAATGATCTTGGTCATTGCTAAAAGGAGTAATGTAGAGCAGGTGGCTGTGATGGAGAGAAAGAGGTCTGGGACAGGTTCTGGCCCCTGTTCTGTTGCCTGGCTCCTCTGCAAGACGGCTCTCACTGTGCTGTACAGGGAATCCTTTGGGACCCCACTTGTGACTGCACTCTGTACCCTTGCTCATTTATTCACTCAAACATATTTACGGAGCACTTTCCGAGAGTCAGGCTTGGGGATACAGCCGTAAACAAGACAAATGTGGCCCCTGTTCTCCTGGAGCTTGCATTTTTTTCCCATTTTTATTGATGTCTTAATAGTTTATAACATTGTGGGGTTTTAGTTGTACATTATTATTTGTCCGTCACCACATGGATGCATCCCTTCACCCCTTGTGCCCACTCCCCACCCCACTTCCCCCTGGTAACCACCAAACACTTCTCTCTGTCAGTGTGTTAGTTTATATTCCACATATGAGTGAAATCATGCAGTGTTTGGCCTTCTTTCTCTGGCTTATTTCACTTAACATAATACCCTCTAGGTCCATCCATGTTGTTGCAAATGGGACAATTCTGACAATTCTTTTTTAATGGCTGAATAGTATTCCATTGTATACATATACCACATCTTCTTTATCCAATCATCACTTGAGGGACACTTGGGTTGCCTCCACTTCTTGGCTATAGTGAATAATGCTGCAATGAACATAGGGGTGCATAAGCCTCTTGGGATGGTTGATTTCATGTCTGTTGGGTAGATGTCCAAGAGTGGGATTGCTGGATCATAAGGTATTTCTATTTTTAACTTTTGAGGACTCTCCATACTGTTTTCCATAGAGGCTGCACCAGTTTGCATTCCCACCAGCAGTGAATGAGGGTTCCTGTTTCTCCACAACCTCTCCAGCATTTGTTGTTATTTGTCTTTGTGATTATAGCCATTCTAACGGGTGTCAGGTGATATCTTAGTGTAGTTTTGATTTGCATTTCCCTGATGATTAGTGATGTTGAACATCTTTTCATGTGTCTATTGGCCATCTGTATCTCTTCCTTGGAAAAATGTCTGTTCATATCCCCTGCCCATTTTTTGATCAAGTTGTTTGTTTTTTGTAGTTCAGTTGTGTGAGTTCTTTATATTACGGAGATTAATCCCTTGTTGGATATACGATTTGCAAATATTTTCTCCCAGCTGGTGGGTTGTCTATTCATTTTGATCCTGGTTTTATTTGCCTTGTAGAAGCTCTGTAGTCTGATGAAGTCCCACTTGTTTATTTTTTCTTTTGTTTCCCTTATCCGAGTAGACATGGGATCTGAAAGGATCCCTTTATGAATGACGTCAATTAGTGTACTGCCTATATTTTCTTCCAGGAGTTTTATAGTTTCAGATCTCACTTTCAGGTCCTTAATTCATTTTGAGTTGATTTTTGTGTATGGCTGGAGCTTGCATTTTATGTCAGCTGGGACTAGTGCTAAAGGCCTGGGCAGATAATCCCCCAATCCAGACCAACCCAGGAGGCTGGGATCCAGCTCTATTGGGTGCTCATAGCAGCTCCACATCCTTGACACAGACAAAAGGCTGATTCCTACAGTAGGGACCTGGCTGCCACCTGGGCAGGGCTCCCATTTGCTGTGCCAGCTGCCTCCCCACCACCTTGGACAGTCCCTCCCTCGGCTGCCATCAGTCTCTGGGAGGGCAGGCTGGAACAGTTCCCACAGGGCAGGAGAAAGGCTGGATTCTGGTTCCTGGTGGAGCTTTGTGAAGAGCAGACTCTGGGATCGATCAAAGACCTTCAGGAATTCCTGGCTGTCCCAGTCCCTCCCCAACCCCACCCAAACTGCCTGTCTTCTACCTCCCACTGCCCATCCTGTCTATGGTGCTCACTTACTCTCCACCTCCTCCCCCTGCATCATCTCCCCAGTGGGAAGCGTTGTCAGCCTGCAGCCAAGGACCCTGAGAAAATCCTCCTTCTAGGCATCCCAACACTTGCTTTGCACTCAACTCTCGGGTTTGTCCCCGGAAAATCTCTGCAGTTCCTGAGGTCCCCTCCTCACTAGAGGCGGGAGCCCCCCTAGGCGACATCTGGCGGTTCTGAAGCTGGGAGGTCCTGGGCCCCACCCCAGGGGTCCCTCAGCATTTCCTTCTTAATGGCCGCTCCAGGAGTTCTCTCTGGACCCGCCCCACGCAGCCCAGTGGCAAAAGCCCCAGGCAGGCGTCCAGAGAACCGGGCTCTGGTCCCGGCCGGGCCCTAATTCCGGGCTTAGCTGGGCCTCTGATTCCTCCTTTGAAAAATGAGGGGTTGGATCAGACAAGCCCCGTAGCCCTGGAAGGGTCGGAGGGGGCGCGGGGCAAACCAGGCGGATCGCAAGGCAGACAGCGAAAGGGAACACTCACGAAGACGAGGCGGCTAAGAGGAACCCGAGCCGGGGCCGGCGGGGTGCAGCAAGGAGCAAGTGTCCACAGAGAAGGGCGCACCCCGGGCGCAGGGCCCAAAGGTGTGCACGCCAAAAGATGCCACCCCCTAGGAGCGAGGGAGGAAGGGACACGACGCCCCTGAACCGAACGTATCGGCCGCTCTACAGCGGCCTGGGAGCAGAGAAAAGACGGTTCCATGCCCGTGCGGGAGCTGCGCGTCCTCATCCAGGAAAGGCGGACAACTTGACCACCTCGAATTTGGGTGGAGACTGCAGGACTAAAAACAACTGTCTCCTGAAGAAGCGCTTTGTTGTTTCCAAAGAGCTTGCAAAAATATTTCGTTATTCCATTCTCCCAAGAGTCCTCTGACTTGGGCAAGCTCCCAATTTACAGACGAAGAAACCGAGGCTCAGAAATGTCAGGCAGGCGCCTAACAAATATACGTTGAGTGATTTAAAATGCAGATTATTCTAATTAGAGACAATTAAGTCCTCACTCTCCGAAGCATCCCAAAACAGAAATAAAAGGGTCTGCCTAGTTCAGGGGCTAAATTATTCAGTTAAATTTTGCTTTGGACACAGGAAGTGAAACATGGCCGGTGGCCAAAACCATATCTGGGACACCGACCTTTGGATAATCTGAAGGCTGCGGGACCCCTCCCCCACCAGCTGCAGACAAAATCTCTGCTTAGAACCTGACAGTCCCGAGCCCTGGAGCCCTGGAGCCCTGAAGCCATCCCCGGGCTCGGGGCTGGGACCCGGGCTCCACGCACGTGGAGTGTGTAGGCCGGCTCTCTGGTCCGGGTGCAGTGGACGCCGAAGGGTGGGGGCCGCCGCGGCGGGCCCTGCTGGGTGGGGGTGGGGAAGCTAGGTCTCTAGCCCTTGGGGGGAGCGGGGCGGAGCTCTGGAGGACGGGGCCCCTCTCCAGGGGCCACGCGCCCGTTTTCTCCGCTCATCCTCCAGAAGGAGGTGCGACGGATGTCCTCAGTTTATCGTACAAAAGAAGAAACCGAGGCCGGACTCAGTCTCACGCCCTGAGCCCCCACCCAGTGCTCGGTCCCCTATGCCCCCCCAGTCACCTTCTCTGCTGTCTCGGGTCACGGACATCTTAAGTGTGGGGGCTCAAGACTCAGCTGCCGCCGGGGCCAGACTCAGCTAGGGTGTCACCTGGTGCGGGAAGGACGGTGACAGAATGCTGCAAAGCAGCACGGGCCGCGTCTGCTGGCTTCACGCCCGGGTCGCCCCAGTTCTGAGCCCGCGTTCTGGACCCGCGTCCCCCCGACCCGAGGACCCCCAGCCGCCACCCGCTCCGCGCCCTCGGCGCCGCAGCTCCCGGGCTCTCGGGCCCAGGCTCCGGCTCCCCTCTTTGATTCGTCTCCTCTAGGCTTCAGCATCCCGAATCAGAGGTTTTAAAAAAAATTTCTGCACTTTCTTTTTTTTAATTGAAAATTTAATACAAGAAGATGGTAAACAAACACACACACACTTGAAACAGTCCAGGAGGACGTACAGCAAAAAAGAAAATCTGCTGCCCCTGGTCCTCAGTTCTCCTACACGGAAGCCACCCCTATTTGCTGTGCCTTGGGTCTCTGGGCGGAGACTTTTTGTGCATAAAAAAAACCGACACCTAGACACCTCCCCTCCCTGATATTTTTACACAAAAACAAGCGCATGTGTCCTTTGAATTTTTCACTTAAGGTCCAGGATATTTCCAGGATACATAACGACCATATATATTTTCCTCACTTTTTAAGAGCCGCATAGACTCCTATGACAAGATCGTCTTTCATTTGTCCGTTTTTCTCGTTCTTTCGCCATCGTCCCCTGCACTCCCCGCCCTGGGCAGCCGGAGCTGAATCTCCGGGGTTCCTGGCCCTTTGAGAATGGTACAGAGACCCTACGCTGCCTGAAGACAAACGCACAGACTAACAAACACACCGTTTTCCGATAAATATCGGGGGATTAGTTGGGTTTCAAACACCTCTGGGAGTGTCAACCGACGCACTTTTGGATTCTAGAACAAAGCCCCGAGGGCTCCGGCCTGGGCCAAGATCGAAAGACAGTGTTGCGGCTCCCGCAGCAGACAGGAGCCCCCAGCACGTGGCCCTGGCCAGGGGTGGGTGGGGTGGTGGTCGTGGTGAGATCTCGAGGGACAGCACCAGGAGCCTGGGATATGACGGCCGGGGGCTAGCCACGGGAAGGCGAAGGCATCGCGCAGGCTGGGGTGCAGGGTCTGCGGCTGTGATAACGTAGGTTCTGTAATGTTCAGAGATCTAAGGGTCACGAAGTACGCGCGTGCCCCCACGTGCGTTCTCTTTGTCCTCCTGAGAGGTGGGAGTCATTGTACCCATTCTGCAAATGGGGAAACTGAGGTTCTGAGAGGCGATCGCGCAGCTGGTAACTGGAGCGCGGGAGGATCCAAACCCAGGGCTCGATCTCACTGGGGAACGCTAGTTAGGCGACTCCTGGGCCGTGAGCCCGCGTCAGCGCGGGGTCCTGGCTGGTCTGAGCCAGGCCAAAGGCAGAACTGCCGGCGCCCAGACACTGCATCCCAGATACCCCTCCCTCCAGCCTCGCCGCCTAGAGTGGGAAGGAAGGGGAGACAGAGGGTTGATGACCTCTTCGCCCAACATCTTCAGCACAACGGGGACTGCCACGGAGAGGGCGAGGTTGGGGGTTAGAGAAGCAGAGTGGGGCAGGGGCCGGGAAAGAATTAAGATGGCTAGAGAGACAAGCTGAGACACTAGGAGCGAGAAAGCAGGACCATGTCCGGGGACGGAGCGAGGGGCGCCGAGTCTTCCAGGTTGGAGTGGGCAAGGCAGTCCTTCCTAAAGGTTTAGGGGTCCTTCCTGAGCCTGACCCGAGAGTCGAGGAACCCAAAACTACGCTTCGCGGGTGCACGATTCCGGGCAGAGTGGGATGTTGGTGGCGAGGCGGAAAGGGTCTCTCTAGGGGGAGGAGGAGGCTGCCTCGGGGCAGACAGACGTCCGACCTACAGAGGGAGATCAAGATGCTGGCAGGCATAGGGTGCGCGGGACAGGGCAGCAAAGTGAGGACCCGAGGTCGTCCCGAGCCACCTCTTCCCCCACCTGCGCCTCGAGCCGAAAGGGATCTGGGGTATCGGGTCCCCGGGGACCGCCCCCTCACCATCCGGGTCCAGCTCCGGTTACCGGCCGGGCCTGCTTCCTAAAATATGTATGAGGCCCTGGCGGGTGCAGTTTCGCGACCCCTCCCGGAGTGGGGCTGTGGGCGTCGGGGTGCGCGGGGAGCCACCGGGGGAGAAAGCAACGCTGGCTCCTGAGGCCGGGGCCGTCTCGACTTTCAGCAGTGCATTTAAGAAAAGGTGGAAACTGGATCTGTCTCGGCGGCGCCCCCGCCCCGCCAACCTCGACGGCCGGACCGCGCGGCCGGGTAGCTCGCTTTGCGCTGTGCGGTGTCTAGTTCTCAACAGCAGGTGAATGGGCCCGGGCGGGGCGCTCCGGGCACGGGGGGCGGGGCGCGCGCTATAAACGGGGCGCGGCACGCCGCGGGGGCCACTGACAGCCGGGGTGGCCTTCGCTTCGGCTTTGTGGTCTCTGGCCCACCGCGCCCCTACCACCCAGCATCCCATGGCCCTTGGGGACCAGGTAGGGAGTGGGTGGGGACTCAGCCAGGGAAGTTCAGGGTGACCTGGCTGGGCGGGGGAATGTGTGCGGGCTAGGGAGGGATTAGTGTGGACCCCTCCTCCTCTTTGGCCTGTTGGGCCCTGTGCCCTGCCCATGATCTCCTCTGTCCGGGTCCTGGGGCACCGCGCCCTATCTTTGGCGGTGCTGAGAGGGACACCGAGGCCCCACGACTCGCCTGCCCAGCCCGCCTGGGGTGAGGGTCTCGCCTCATCCTTCGGCTGCGAGCAGGCCCCGCCCAGGAGTCGGACCTATTGAAGGGTTTGTATTCGCACCATCTCTTTCTGCTCCTCCCGGCTCGCCAGGGACACGGGGTGGGGGGTGGGACTATAGACAGCCCCCTACCACCACTGCCTACTCCCTTCCTTCGCTCAAGCCCAGGACAGGATGCTAACGGTCTTCAATCTTAATACAAGAGGTCTTTAGATCTGGTGGGGGCATCGGCTAAGCACCCTCCTTTTTAGGGGCTTCTCAGCCGCCAGACCTACGGGGGTCAATCCGGAGAACCAGGAGCTAAACAGGAGGAGGACGGATTAACGTTTTATTTTAATCTGGTTTTGAACTGTGGTTGCCGTCTGGGGCGGCCAGGCGGGGCTTGCACTGGGAAGGGCGCCCAAAGCAGCAGGGGGTGAGGGCGCTTCGGTGCTCAGGATGCTGGAGAAGGAAGAGGCCACCCCAACTCTGACAGCCTGGGAGTCTCCTAGCCCCTGCCCCGCCCCTCGGAATGCTCCGGGTGGTATCTGAGCGAAGGACGGCTGAGAAGGATCTAATCCGCGTCCGCGCGCCAGTCTTGGCCCGCCCCGCCCCCTCCCAGGGGAGCCACTGCCGCTGAGGGGGGAAGGAAGGGGGATGGGAACGGGTCTGGGGGCGGCTCCCCTCTCCCTCCCCTTTCCGGGACAGGCAGCCTTTGTTCCCGGCGGCAGCAGTGGCCAGACACCTGTGAGGCCGCAGAGCTGGGCGAGCGTAGGTGGGTGAGGACGTGGCGGGGAGCCGCTCGTCTCCACTCCGGCCTCGCGCCCCCGGGTCCGGGTAGGCCGGCTGAGACAACTCAGCCTTGCGCACCTTTCTGCGGGGGATACTGCGCAGACCCGTCCAGTGGCCCCACAGTGCGTCCCAGCTCCAAACGCATTTCCCCTCCCCCAGCCCAGGGTCGAATTTCCAAGCAGGCTATGCTGCACACACCTCGGCTAGCTCCGGGCTCAGAGGGCGGTGGGGTGGCAGGGCGTCGGGGCGCACCTCGGCCAGCAGCACCCTAGCCTGAGGGCAGGAGGCAGGGCTAGAAGGCGGGCGGCAAGGGCCCTTGGGGCCAGACCCGGTAGGGTTGGGCGAGCAGGCGGGGCTCCCAGCGTCTCCGCAGTCCGGATCGGGCGTGCCCTGCGCGGTGCACCAACCGGAGCCACATTCAAGGTGAATCATCCCCGGCCCGCCTCCTGCCCCTCCCCCGCCTCACAGCACCTGAGCCAATGGCGCGGCGCGGGAGGCGGGCGGGGCTCAGGGGGCGGTAAACCCTCCCAGAGTCATTATCTCTGCACTCGGTCGAGCCCCTGAACCTCTGCACCGGAGCCCGCAGGCCTCTCTCCAGCCGCGCCGTCCGGGGCACCCCGCGCACCCTTTTCCTTGGGCTCTGGGGCCCCGGTGCCTCTCCTGCCCTACCCGCCTGCAGCGCGGAGGCGGCTCCTCCTCAGGTGGCCCGGTCCAGGCCTCCCCCAGCAGACCTGTCACCCGACACCCAGGAAGCGCGCGGCCCCATCCCGGCTCCTCTTTGTTCCCCCGCGGGGCTCAGTGCTCGGGCGCCGCCTCCTCCCGCGTCGCGCCGTGGAGGTTCGAGGTGCCGCCCTCGGCTCGGCCGGAGCGCTCCTCAAGTTCTGTCTATCCGGCCCGCTCCGAACCGGAGCCTTTTTTGCCTTGTTTCTCCCGTGTGGACTCCGCGCGGAGCTGGGAGGCGGTGGTGCGCCAAGCCCGGAGCCGGCGCAGGTGAGTGTCCGGGGCGGGGCCGGGCGGAGCCAGCGCCGGGCGAGGAAGAGAAGGTGGAGGCGGGCGGCCCGGGGCGAGCAATGCTAGAACCCGAGCTGCCGGCTGGCGGCCGGGAAGGCGGGGGCCGCTCGGGGCGGCCGGCCTTCGGGGATGACGCGGCAGTGCGGCCTCTCGGCTCTCCCGCGCCTTCTGGCGGAGGATCCCACGCGGCCCCGTGGTCCCGTGTCCCCCAGCTGAGTCTGCCGTCCGCCCAGAGCTGTGCCCCGGGCCCGGGGCGGCCGCGCGGTTTGAGTGCGGATTGTGTTTGGCAAGGTGCGTATTGGCGCCGGCCCAAGCACCTCTCTGGGGAATAGGGCGGGGGTCGCGCCGGCGTTTCGCCGCCCTGGTGGGCTCAGGCGGAAGCGCAAGGCTGAGAGGCGGGCGGCGACTTGGTCTGGGAGAGAGTTCCTCTTCCGAGAGCTACTTTCTCCGGCCCTTTCTCAGGGATTCACGGCGGGTCGACACTGCTTCTGTGGCCCCGGGGCGGTCCCGCCCAGTCTCTGGGGGAAAGCAGTTCTCAGATCTCCGACTCACCTCTGCTTCGTGGCCACGCATCGCGGGAGCCTCGGAGCACGCGGCTAAGACACCCCCTGCGCCAAACCCCATCCCTATTAGCGCTAGCGAGCATCCGGGGCCCCTGAGCTCTGCTTTGAGGTCGTTGGCTGGACGGCGCGCCTTGGGCGCCTCACCGGTGTGCGCGTCCTAGGAATTGGGCTGTGAGGGTGCCGCCACGAAGTCAGGGATCGCCCGATTCCGTGGACCCCTCCAGGCTAGGCCATTCGCTTTCCCTTCCCCCAGCCCCGGCATCCCTACACTGGGTATAGACGTACCCACTGGGGGCCGGGGGAGCTAATACAGGCTCAGAGCGATTAGGATCCGGGAGCCGACAGTGGCCTAATCAACCTCCCCACCCCTACCGTCATCCCCATCAGTTAGGTGAAGACCTACGTTCTGCTGGGCTTCGCAAAGCTCTTGAGGATTAAAAGCCCGATTTTTGTCCTGGGGTCCAGGTGGCGGATGTCTGCGCTACACCCCTGGTCCTTTGGCGGGGTTGCTGGGCTTCATCGGGTGCGCACCACCCTCTGCCCTTCCTGCAGGGAGCCCGACGGGCACCGAGTCGGCAGGTCCGAGCCGAGGCTGAACCTTCCAAGAAATCTGTCCTGACCAAGGACCAAGGGCACCCAAAGGAACGTGGCCCCACGCCCAGCTCTCAGCGCGACCCGCCAGCGCATTCCCTGCGAGGCCCTTGGTTTGGATCCCGGCAGCCGAGCTGCAGCCTTCGCTGCTTGTTTCTTTACGGCTCATGGCCGCCCCTTCACCCACTCGAGGCCCTGGCCCTGCTCCTGGGTGGGGAAGGGGGGCCTCTGGAGTCGGCCTTATGCAAGATGAAAAAACTCCGGGGTACTAGCCTCACTTGTGAGAATTTCGTTTATTCCTTTTCCTCTACAAGGCGGGTTAAGGGGGCCCATGGCTGGCGTGAGCCCACGCAGCTCCAGCCACCGCGTTAATGGTGGGCGCGCTGGCGACCAGGGCCGCGGCGAAAGCAGCTTTGGGCCCCTCCCCTGGGACCTACGGGGAGAGAGGGCGGAAGGCACCGCGCCTTGGGCATGTCCTAGGGCCCCAACCGCCCCCAGCCTCCAGTCCCTTGGGCTTCGGGGGCATTCGATGGAGACCGGCAGGACCAGGGCCGGGCCGGGCGTGGATGGCGCAGCTCGGATCCCGGACTCCGCAATCGCTGCGTAGATGTCAAGCGGAGAGCCTCGGGGCTTCGTGATGGCGAAAGACCCCAGGTCTCGGAGTACTCATGGCTTCGCGTCCCGGGAGCCGCTAGCACTGGAAGTGGAAGTGAGCGTGGGACCTGCCCTGCACGCCTCGGTGCCTGAGCTGAGCAAGGGAAACCTCTGAGGAAGCGAGGCTTAGAGAGGTGTCTGAGGATGGTCCTAGCGGAGTTCAGGAGGGTGGGGCTGAGACCGCCTGAGGAGGGGGTGGCCACCGGAGACCTTGTCAGGTGTGTAGGATACACACACACAGCGTGAGACCCTCAAGTACTCTGGGCATTTTGGTGGCGCTGGTGTCAGCCAGCTTCCCTCCTGGCCTCCGCTCGAGTCTCCTTTAGGCTCCCACCAGCGCCGATGCTGTGCTCTTTGCTAGGAGCTCACTCTCAGCCAGGTTGGGAGACCGGGACCAGCCTGCTCCTGGACCTTGTCTTCATCTTCCCACTCCCAGAAGTGGATTTCTGTGCCTTTGGATCTCAAGGTCAGGGCTGTGGCCCCCCAGGGAGGGCAGAGGAGGTGGCTCTGAGGACTCGCCTCAAACCATAGGCCTGTTTTCCCTTTTGACATTTCAAATGATGCTTTTGTTGCTTATGTTCTCCCAGCTCCCTTTGCCCCCTATTTCGGGAGAGCGGGGAAACCCTGCTTCCCGAGCCCCCCGCGACAGACATGGGAGAGGTACCGCAGGGCTCTGGGGGCTGACCCCGGCCGGGGCGGCGGGTGTGGCGCCCGCGCAGGCACTGCGGCACCGCGTCCTGCGCATTCGCGGCAGCGGGGGTGAGGCAGGCGCAGGGGAGGAGTCTCTCCCGGCTCTGCCCTAGACCTGGAGGCTGGAAGGGGTTTTGGCCTTGTCAGCTATTTTCTGCACTCCCTCCCTAGTGAGTCGCAAAGGTGAGGAAAACAGACCAAGTGTCTCCACAGAGAGCCACAGTTAGTCAGAAGGAGCGCCCAAGACCCTGGCGACCTGTTCCAGTGCTCCATTTACCTGTGGTCTCCTTAATTTCCAGGGCTGAGGGGAGCGGGATCCATAACTACAGTCCCCTGTTCTTAGACCTCCACCTGCTCCTGATTGCCTGTTGCCAGGCTCGTGCCCCATGTTGCCCACCAAAGAAAAGAAAGAAAAAGGAATTTAGGGTTCTGTTCTTTACCCTAGTAAGACTTCTCATTGCTTAGAGTGGAGGCCTAGGGAAACAGTTCCAGGCCTTTCTCAGAGAGAATCTGCACCACCTGCCTCCGAATCACCTGGGTACCTATTATAATGCAGATTTCTGCAGGGCCCACTAATCTGCATTTCAACAGCCCCTTGGGTGAGTCTGAGGATTACACCCTGAGCTCTGTAGGTAACTACCTCCCTCCTCTAGACCCATGGTCTTTGCTAAGGCTCCCACCCCCCAGGCTGGGAGATATCCTGTCCCTTTAGTGGAGTTCCCAGTTGTAATGGGGCAAACTGAGGCAGAATACCAGAAAGTGACTTCCGAAGACCTCCATCCCACTGAGCTGGGTTGGCCTCTGGAAGACCAGAACCCAGCAGTGAGCATGTGCTGAAGCAGCATGAATGGTCCCTGGGGGCTGTAGGGGGTGGACATTGAGCAGTAATTTGGGGCCACTTGGGCACAAGTGACAAGGGTAGAGTGGGTGAGGATTTGGTGTAGGTGCCGGGAGGCAGCAAGGCTCCTAGCAGCCCTGAGGTCCCTGGAAGAAGCCTTGCCAAAGGGTTTTCATAGTCTCTGGGCGAGGGGACTCTCTCTGGCCCTTCTAGGGTTCTTTTCTAGCCACCCTGACTCCTGGGCTCCAGGCTGGCCTGGGGTAGGCCCAGACTAATGCTCTGCAGAGTCCCCCAGCCTTCCTGCCCTGGGTGCCAGCTCCTTTGAGACCATTACCCTCTCCCTCCCTCCCCCTCTTTCCCCAGGGTGCCTGGCACCAGAGGCAGGAGCCACAGCAACTTCTCTTGAGGCAGCCTCTGATGCAACCTTTTACAGCCCCTCCCTCTCCTCCCTAGCCTCTGCAGTCCCCTCAGAGCCAGCCAAAAGCTGCTCCCCTTGCTGGAGGCCAGCTGTGCCTCCAGCTCCCTCTATCCCGTCTTCTTGGCCAAGGGACTTCCTGCCCACCTGCCCTCCTGTCCTGGCCGCAGAGATGCCCAGCCTAGGCAGTTCACCGTCTGGTCTGGTTGGGGATGGGAGTCGGGGAGCAGCAGGTTTGGTGTGCACCCTGGGGAGGTTCCTGCCCCCGGACAGGCTAGGGGATGGAGGATGATGGAGACTAAGGCATCTTGGAGCAGTACTGCTGGTTTCTGTGCTTAGAGGCCAAGAGAGGCACCCTGATGTCCTGCTGGCCATTGCCCCTTTGGGGCCTGGCACGATGGGCGGAGACGAGGATCTGGCTGGCTGCTCACTACTCTGAGCTGGATTCACTCCGGCTGCAGCCTGAGCAAGGGTGGGCTGGGTGAGGTGGAGGGACTGTGGGTGGGCGTTCAGGTGGAGACAGGAAACACCTTGATGTGGACATCTTGCCCCACCCTCTCTGAATCCAGGAGTTCAGCCCTTCTCCCCACTGTCATTGTCTCCTCAAAGGTCATCTTGGGCTAAGACAGGCTTATCAAGTTTGAGAAGGTGTGGGGTGAGGAGGGCTGCTGAGCCGTGGCGGGGAGGCTAGACCTTCTGCCCAGGGCTTTGGGAGCCGGGAGCGGGGGTCTCTCCGCAGGGTCAGCAGACCGGAGAGCGCGACTCCTGTTCTGTGTATGGCACTGGTAGAATTCACTGTGAACAGTCTCGGTCAGTGAATTACCGAAGGGCCATAAACAGAGCAGAGACAGATCCGCGAGTGTCTCAGGAGCGCCTCACTCCCTCTGGCCCGAGTGGGCCTGGACGTCGGAAACAGCCTGCTTCCAGGGGGTGCAGGGACACCAAGAGCCCCCTCCCACGTGTCCCCAGGGGGCCCACACCACTGCTATCTGCTTGGCCTATTTTGGCACTAGCACATTTTTGCTTGTGTCTCTCCGCTCTGAGCAATCATGTGCAGTGCCAATATGGGAAAAGCGGGATGCTGCAGTCACGGTCACCTCCCCCTGTGTCTTGTGTCCCAGCCGCAACGTCTCCTTGTGGGCTCTCTGGCCCATCTGGCTCAGCTGCTGTAAGGGCTGCAGCCCCGTGGGCAGCCAGATCGCCTTACACTGCCTGGGGCCACAGCAGCACTGGAAGCCTGGCAATCTGAGCTGGGGCGGCAGATGGGGCCGCCTGTGGCAGTGGAGGGGGGGGTCACCATCTGTGGGGCTGGCCTGGGTGGTGCCATGGGTCAGAAAGGCCCAGCTCGACTCCCAACACACCCTTGGGGTGAGGCCTTGGCTGGCAGCACAGGGTCTGGCCTTCTGCTGCAGGAACTGAGGGAGTCAGCTCCTGGCACTGGGGGTGTCCTTGAGGTCAGGCTGGGTGTTTCCTGGGGACTGTTGTCCCTGGGGCAGAGCCTGCCATGGAGTGGGTCACCTGGACAGCACTGAGAGCCTGGTCCTTGGTGGGCTTGGAGCTGGACTGTGTGGTTCAGGTCCTGCCCCTGGAAGGTTCTGGGGCAGGGACCAATCAATGGTCCCCTTCACACTCCACACACTGGGATGTGGCTCTCTGGATTTGGGCTGTGATTACTGAAACTTGGCTGTCTATCGGTGTGTTATGCAACATTACATGTCATCTCACTGATCCCCCCAGGGGTGTAGAATTTATTTTATCATCTTACAGATGAGGAAATGGGCCCTGAGAGGAAAGGCCTGACTAAGATCGGTCAGTGAGAGGTAGAGCTGGGCCAGTGTGGCTCCTCAGTCACCAGCCACAACTTGTGTGGGGTCAGCCTCATTGGCAGGTTTTGTGTTGTGGGTGTCCCCTGCTCCCCAGAGCTTGGAGGCATCTCAGCTCTGAACCTACAGGCCTGGGCTCCCAAGGATGCCCCAGACAGCAGAAATTGAGGCTGAGAGGCCTGGACCCAGCCAGGCTGTCTCCATGTGAAGCCCTGGTGACCAGTGGTCAGCAAGAGGCCAGCCATCAGCTGGGATACTGATAAGCTGGGAACTGTCAGGCCTGAAGTCACTGGCCTGGTCCCTGATGGAGCTGCTTCTCCCTTGGGGGCGAGCCTCAGGCCAGGGCTTGTAATTTAGTCTTTATCAGTGAGAACCATTTTTGGTTTCTGAACCAGGGAGTGGTGTGTGTGTGTGTGTGTGTGTGTGTGTGTGTGTGTGTGTGTGTGTGTGTGTGTGTGTGTGTGTGTGTGTGTGTGTGTGTGTGTGTGTGTGTGTGTGTGTGTGTGTGTGTGTGATTGAAGCTGTCAGCTGGAGGATGGCAGGGTTCAATGGGCTACTCAGTGGGAACAGGGCTGGCTGGACTACCAAGCCCTCCTGCCTGGGGCCCTAGGGACTGCCTTGGATGCGTCAGGCCATTTCTCTCTGCTGGTTCCCTGTGTGCCAAACAGGGAGGAGCCCCCTCGTAGTCCCTCCTGGGGGTGGTGATGGTGTCCCTGTGCAGGAGCTCTTCCAAGCCCTACAGAAAAAGGAGCTGTTTGCTTATTTCAAGACAGGAGGAGAAGGGGACGTTTGCACTGGTTAGCTGCCCCTGTAGCTGGATCTCCCCTCTGATGGCCCAGTCCCCCTGTGCTTATCCTGCGTCTCTGCTCCTGCCATCCAGGGCTAAAATGGCTGACCAGCCTGAGAGCTTCCCTCCAGGGCTCTGTGCTACAGGTCTGAGGGGCAGGGAGGAAGGGAGTCCACGGCTTGGATCGGAGTGACACCTGGAGGTGGGGGTGGGCACAGAGACCCAGCAAGGGGGGTTGGAAGGCCCCTGTGTGTGACAGTTTCTAGAGTGTCCCTGGAACTTCTGAAATGTCTGGCCACATTTCTGTATCTTCCTACCTTAGCAGGGAAGGGTGGTCCTTGCAGCCGAGGATAGAGCAGCTGCCCCTTAGACCCTGGGTGGTCTGCAGCTGGGCTCCACTTCTTCCTGTGGCTTTGCTTCTGCCCCTCACACCTGCCCAGGTGGGTGTCCTTGCTGGGCCCTGAATAGCAGGTGCTGGCTAGGGGTGCAGCTGAGCCCGTTCTGTGCCTCCATGCCAGGCTGCCTCTGAGAGCCCAGCTCCATTGCTCCCCTGGGAAGACCTCAGGCCCTGACTAGTTTCAAGTACTCATAATTTAGTCCACCCTGGCCTGGGTGATGAGCTCATCCCCAAGAGCATCTACCCCAGCCTGGGACCCCTGCAGCTGGCTCTCCTGGGAAAACAATTTCCCAGCAGTTGGGGTGGGAGAAGGCCTTCCTTTGCTTGCCCATCCCCTCCAGCCTGTGCCTCACCACCCTGTAAACCGGGCCGGAGTCCTCCTCTGCAGGTCTCCCAGGAGAAAGGGGCAAAAGGTTGTACCCACTCAACAGGCACCTCTTGATTTTGGAGATGTCTAATCTATCCAATGCCCTGGGCCCCACAGGAATTCCTAGTCTGTCTTCAGTCTCTCCCGCTGCAGCTGAAAGCATTTTCTTGTCAGAGAGGGAAGGGCCCTGGGAAGCACTTTGCTCTGAGTTTTGGTGTTTTTCAAGAACAGCCACTCCAGGGGGCCCGTCTCCCCACACAGGGCCCCTTGCTTGTCTGGGTGCTTGGAGCTTCTGGATATGGCCGCTCCCTGGAGGGGCTGTGTGAAGTGGATTTTCCAGACTCCCCACCCCTCCCCCACCACTCCATTTGCTTATTCAATCCCAGCCATTATCCCAGTCCCTGCCCTGGCTCTGCGAAATGCGATCTGGCTCCATTGATTGCTGGCAGGCGCTGCAATGAAGCCAGGCTGGTGCAGCTGGGATGGCGCCCACCCAGCCCAGCACTCCAGGCTGCCCTGCTGGGGTGGTCCCAGCATCTGGAGAGAAGGGGCTCGACCCTTCCCACCACACACACACTCCTCTTGGGGCAGGAGGAGCTGACTGGCCAAGTTGTTGGTCCCCGGAATACCCAGGAACCAAGAGCCCAATCCCTGCTGGTGTCCCTAAACTGGACCACCCAGCCCACAGGCTCACCCTTGCTCAGTTCTGTAATTTTCTTCACGACCAGGCAGATTTCTCTCAGCAGAAGACTCTCTCCCAACACCTAGGCCCAGGCTGCTGGCCCTGCAGGGGTGTGGGGGGTGATGGTACGGGTGAGGGTGGCTACAGCTGCCCCACCCCAGTGTGGAATCTGCCATGGGTGAGCTGGAACCTGAGGATGGCCTAGGTCTGTTTGCATCTCTGCTCTTCCCAATTCATCTTTCCAGTCAGCCCTGTTCCACCCCAAAGGGCAGGGAGGAAGGAGTGGTGGCTGCTGTCATGGGGCCCCTGCTGATGGCCATAGCCCTATGGGATGGGACCAGCCTCCCAGGCAGCTGTTTCTCCAGCTCCAGCTTCTGGTTTGGAAATGGGCCCGCTTATGAGTTGGTATTACTGCTCGGGGGGCTTTAAGGCAAATAGATCCTTCCAGGCCTTGGAGGACTGGGCCTGTATGCCTGCTGAAGGTGAGGTAATCTTAGGGGCTTCAACACCCCTTAGGAAAGGACCTGACCGCATCTGGGGGATGTGCTGTCCTTGGGTAAGTTACCTGGAGGCCTGGGGAAGTACCACTTTGGGGAATCGGATTGCAGCCAACCCTCCAAGGGTGGACAGATGGGTGGGTTATATGGTCAGGAGAATGCCATGTGGACGGGATATTCAGCTGCTTTTAGCTTGATCCATTTCTGCCATTGACTGGCCGAGATGGGTGGTGCCAGTGGACCCAGAGGCTACCTGTGCCTGGTCCTGGGTGGAGGTCCTAGCCCGGGCGTCTGCCCGCCATCCTCAGGGAAGGACCAGAGCAAGTGGAGGGTTTGCCTCTTTTGGGCCTGATAGGGAAGAGTATTATGTACAGGAACTCTCACTTCCCCCTGATGAGGTGGGGCAGCTTGTGAGTTTTAGGCTCTGGGAATGACATGAGAGGGGTCTCCCTGAGTCAAATGTGACAGTGACATGGAGTGCTTGGTGAATAGCAAAGCATGACCCACTGTAGCTGTCTATTCCCTAGAGCCCAGGCAGAGGAATCCCTGGTGTAGAGGTGCCCCCCTGTCCTAGAACCCCCGGCTAGTGGCCTGGAGTGGAGGTGCCCTCTGGGGTTCCCTCGAGAGTGGGTGGGTATAGCTCCAGGGCCTAGGCTGGGTCCTTATAGCTGCCCCCTGGTTGTCCCCTCTATCCCTGCACAGGGACAGTGAGGAGGGTCTGGGCTCCCGCACCAGTGCAGCCAACAGGAAGGACACCATAGTGACCTTGTCCTAGCTGGGGAGGGTGCCTCCTGCCTGGCCCTGCCTGGCTCATGCTAATTGTCCCTGTTTCTTCCTCAGCACAGGCCGTGGCTTCCCCAGCTCCTGGGTCCTGGGTCTGCCACCACTTGCCTCCCACCATTTTTGGCAATGGTAGAACTCACACTGGTGAGGTAATGGGATCCGGTGGTTCTAGACTTGCCAACTATGGTGCGAGGGCTCAGCAGGCAACTCTGCAGCCGGCCAATGAGGGAGGGTTCACACCACGCTGGTCCTGCTGCCCCCCTGCAAAGGAGGAGGGGACTCTGGTCCCCAGACAGCCGGGCAGTGGCAGAGGGTGGGTGCAGCTGGAAGTGACATTCAGTGTTTCCCTGCATCCCCCTGAGGTCACAGGTCTCTAAATCAGCTAGGGAGCCTTCCTCCCGCCCTGGGGTGGTGGGCTGCTACCAAAAGAGCTTGAGGTCCAGCCAAGGTGAGGGAGCTGGGGGTAGGGCTGGGCTCAGGAAGGAGGGAACATCGAGTCCAGGTGCCCTCACCCAGCTCTTCTGGGTGATGAACCTCCTTACCCACATTTAGGGTGGGCTCTGAAGAAGGGAGGGTCCCTCCCTTCCACACGTCACTGATCGTGGTCTCCCCTTTGGGCTGTTGGCTGGGACGATGAGAGCAGAGAGGGCTGACTGCACCACAAGCATGCAGTAATCTTGCTGAGGTGGTGGAGGGACAGATGGGACAAAGCCCCCATGGTGTGATGAGGAGTGCCTTCAAGCCCCTTGTAGGACTGGCCCCCGGGGAAGTTGGTGGCCTGTGGGCTGGACCTCTGCCTTCAGCAGCAGCTCTCTGCTGTGTGGATGGGCTGCTGATGCCTCAGCCTGGTGACGAGCCTGCTCCCACCCTCCCAGAGCCCGGGCTTGCAGTGGAAACCCCCTGAGACAGGCCAGAGGGTCAGGGACCCGGCTCCAGTCAGGACAGGTGGGAGCGTGGTGGGCAGACCTGTTGGGGAGTTTCCTGTGCCTACGCAAGCCTCAGGGCAGCTGGACCAGAGCCGTGAGTGTGGGTGTGTGTTCTGACCTACAGCGAACAGGACATAAGAATGCCAAGGACTTTCCCTGCTCCCCAGCCCTCCATTTCTGGGGAGACCCCATCCCCTGCAGCTGTAGCTCTCTTTTCCCCTCACCTGCCTTCAGAGGGTCACTGGTGGTTCCGGCCACTGGGGCTGATGGGTGGGCAGGCCCGGCAGACGTCCCTCAGCCCGCTCCAGACTCACCTGGCTCCATGCAGCTGTAGCCTCTCAGGGAGAGATGGGCTGAGTAAGGAAGTCTGGGGTTCGGGAAGGAGACTGATGGAGGGCATCTGAGCCTGTAGCTCTTGAGAACGAGAAGGGGACTGTCCTCCCATAGGCTGCAACTGTTTTAAAAAACCTGATAAATTATGTGCCAGGCCTGAGAAGGACGTGGGTTTGTTCCTCGTGCCAAACATTTATTAAGCACTGATACATAGCAGGCACTGTATATGCCGGGCTATAGCCAGGAACAGGCAGCGTAGGAAGGGTATGAGGGGCACCTGCTGGGACATGGGGTCCCTGGAGGCTGAGTGAGGCTTGGATGAGGAAGAGGAGGAGGAAGGAGCCTGTTGGGGAAAGCACCGATTTCCTTGGGGACCACGCCAGACTGGAAGGCAGGCCATTGCTGAGGGCCTTGCAGGCCATGTTGTTCATGAACCTGAGGGCAGTGGGAGCCATTGAAGGCAGAGGGGGTGGGACCAGGTGTATGTGGAGAATGATGGAGGGATGAAACCAGGGGTGTAGGGCCCTGGTGGGGGTGCAAGTGTTAATCTGAAGGGGAGATGGTGACCTGGACGGTAGAGGCCATGGCGCTGGACTGGAAAGAGAAAGTACCTAGAAACAGACTCCCCAAGAAGGTGAGTGGGGGATCCACTGGTCTCACGCCCTAAAGGGCTCTGTTCTTAACCTGAGCAACCGGTTGAGGAGGGTGTATTGTGGTAATACATCCCGAGAGGCGTGCTTGAGGGGCAGTCAACTATCTGCCAATCACAGTGCCCTGTGTGCCTGCGAAATGGTGAACATTCAGGTAAGTGACGTAATTAGAATGAATTCATAGTCAAAGCCAGTGGAGGTGAACACAGCAGGAGGCCAGGGTGGCACCCACCTCCGTCAGCGCCCCCCCCGGACCCTATTCTTGCCTTCTCCCTGCACCAGGCTGGCCAGTTTGGGGCTTGGTGGGCAGACGGGAATGACATTATTCTGGGGCCTTGGCAGGGAGTTAAAGAAGAAATCGGGGGGCTTTGGACAGATGTAGTCATGGTAAAGCTACCAATCTTCTAGCACTTACTACATGCTGTATCTTCATGATTTCAATTAATCCTCACACCCAGGCCAGCCAGGATCAGGATGGAAAGCGCCTTGACTGCAGCGAGGAGCTGGGAAGCTGAGCCCTGGCCATCTGCCCCCGGAGCTGTGAACCCTGCTCTGCGCTGCTGGAAGGGAGCTGGCTGGAGGCTGTGGCCAGCAGACACTGGCCTTCTCCACGGTGGCCCCTTTAACCACTGCAGGGGCTCCTGCCCTCCCCTGGGAGCTGTGGTTACTGGAGGTGGTGGAACCAGAACCAGGGCAGGTGGGGGAGGCCCAGGCACCATTGTTACTGCCGCCTCCCAGCCTCCCTCTGTTCCTGCTCCACTGACCGTCCTCTGTGCTAATCTGACCATGGCACCCCCTCCCTGCCAGGATAAACCCGAGTGACTACCTGGTTTGTGAGACCCTGTGTGACCTGCCCTACCATGCAGTCTGCCCCCTTCTCACCACTCCCGGATTCCCTTGTTCTGCTAGGAGATTCCACACAGGTGTCTTGTCCCCTCACCTTTGTCTGCACTCTCCTACTTGTCCTTTGAATCTGCAGTCTGGCAGCCTCTCGTAAACACCCAGGGCACACCCCTTCCCGAGTCCTGGCCACCTCACTGAAAGCATCTGCTAGTGGGTCTGCTTCCCCATTAGCTGACAGCTCTTTGGGGCCCAGGCCGAGTCTCACCCATACTTGTGTGCTGAGGTCCCGCACGGTAGTGCCTGGCATGTAACAAGGAGGCCCTAGAATCCAATGGGGTATTGAGTCCCAGCTTCCCATACTCTGTGTGACCTTGGGCACCTCCAGGATCCCGGTCACCCCCAGAGTCCCAATTCTCTACAAATGGAAAGGACCCTCATGGCCCAGGTAGCCCATCGGGCAAAGGGAGGTACTTCCCTGGGGTCAGGGCCCAGCACATGGCTCTAGCCTGAGAGTGGAGGTGGCAGGGGCCCCACCTCTTCAGATCAGCCAGCTTTCAGGCGCAAAGTGTCCTCAAGCGAAGTGCCATCAAAACCTCCTGTGATGGGCTTCTCTCAAAGACCAGCCTTAATGCAGAAAGAGGCCAACTGCAATGAGCCGTTCCTGCTGGATGCTAATGGCAAAGGGCTGGGCTTGCTGCTGGATGCACGTCTACAGATGGGTCCTGTCCTGGCACATACTGCTCGTCTGGGAAGGTGGCAAAGGCATGGTAACAACCCTGCTGGGCCGTGTGGATGGAGGACAGGTGAGTGCGGTACAGGTGTAGGAGGTGCTGGGCCCAGAGGAAGGAGTGGCCCCCAGGGCTGGGGTGGTCCCACAGGCTTTGGGTGAAGGTAGCCTGTGAACTGAGCCTTAGAGGATAGGGTCAGATGGACAGAGAGAGGTGGGCAGCAGCGGGCTCCAGAAGAAGGACCCAATGTGGCTCACTGGAGACTGGAAAGAACAAGCCGGAGCCAAGTGATGGCAGGAGAGTTGGGAAGGGAGTAGTGGGAGATAAGGATGAGAAGACCTGGACACCTCTCAGTCTCGAGGACATGGGTGCCAAGGTGTGGTCCTGTTCCTACCATGGTCGTGTGCCACCAGGATACAGGCAGAGCATGTGGTTGATAGAACCAGGACAGTACAGAACAGTGGTCTCAGTAGGGGGTGGGTTTTGCCCTTCTGAGGGACATTTGGCAATATCTGGAGACACTTGTCACAACTAGAGTGGGGGTTGCTACTGGCCTCTAGTGGGTGGTGGCCAGGGATGCTGCTCAGCACCCCACCATGCACAGGACAGCCCCCACAGCAAAAAATGATCCAGCCCCAAATGTCAAAAGAGCCGAGGTTGAGAAACCCCAGTATAGAATGACAGGTTAGAAGCAGCAAATTGACATCTGAGAAGAAAAAGTATAAAACCGTAAAACCCTATGTTTAGGTTAGAAGAAAAATGAATTGTACAAGGGCAAGCATGGAAGAGACCAGACTGGACTGAAATGAAGGTGGAAGAAACATCTGGTTGACCGAATGTTCACCTGGGACGGTGTTGAAAGGACAGCAGCAAGTCACGGGAGATGAGCAGACCGTCTGTGCGTTGGTCAGGGTCCGGTACAACCTTCAGAGGGTCTGCATCAGCGAGCTGGCCCAAACCAAGGACCAAGGGGCCCTTCTGTGTGGTTAGTTTATTGCTAGCTCAGTGATGCATTTAAAGAGATATGTTAAAAAATATTTTTTAATCCAGCTTTTTTGGTTTTCACTGGGAGGGTCATTCAGGAAATCTAGTCCACGTTATTATTGGAAACAACTCACCAATCTCCAGGAAAAGTTGAAACTGGAAATTTTAGCTATGAAAAGGTTTGGGTGGGAATGTGAAGGCTTTTTCAAGTATTTGAAGGAATGGAGACCCTTACAATTCACTGTGACTCCAGAAGCAATGGGCAGACTTTAGAGAGAGGCAGATTCTGTTTGTCTCCTAGAAGAACTTCCTAACTGGTAGACAGGGCCGTGACTTAAGAGGAGTAAGCTCTCCATCTGGAGATGTTCCAGCAAAAACAGGTGCTGCGGTGGGATGGCAGCCTTGGATGGGGGCTGGACCAGATGGCTTGTCACTGTGCATATGCTTAAACAGACCTAAATGGGGGTCTCTTGCATCTCCCTAAACTCCCCAGCCATGATCTAGGCATTATTAAGCTCACATTTAGACGTCTTTTAAAACGTATATAAGCGCTGTAGTATGAACAAATTACAAATTAATTGAAGAGTTTTGCACTCCTGCTGGATGTGTCTTTTCTCAACAGCAGATACTGGAAAGCGAGTCGCTGTAGTGGTAGGGCTGGTGGGCTGTGGGGTTTTGCTGGTGGATCCGTCCCATATGAGGGTTCTTGAAGCTCTGCTGTAAGTGTTGGCCCAAGCATGATCCAAACCTTCCAGAAATGGAGGCCTCCCCCTGCATTGGCTCCACTGGGGTTTCTCAGGGTGAGAGGCCAGCTGGAAAAGGAGGCAGCAGGCCTTGGGGATGGCGATATAGGCGGCAATGAAGGCCCCCTCTTCCCAGCCAGGGCCCCCTGCCCAGCTCCATCAACAGAGACACTTCTGGAGGGAGGATCTCTTATGTGTGCTCCCCCACTCCCCAATGGCATCCTTCCTGCCCTGTCCTGGAGGTCCCTAGCTTCTGGAAACCAGCCTTCTGCCTCCTCAGCTCTCCTGGGAAGGTAGCATGGGTGGGGGCTGGAGGCCTGTAGGACCAGAAAAGCAAAGACAACTTCCTGTGAAGGTTATCAAGGGAGGTGAGATGCAGACAGAGGTGCCCCTCGTGGGGAGATAGAATACTTCATTGCCACTGATGTACCTCTAAGTCTCAAGTGTCTTATCTTTATGAAACCAAAGGCATTTTGCCTTGGTGGGTTTGAACACAAAGTGGCTTTATTTTCTGCAGTCATTCCCTGTACCATCTTCTGTTGACTCTTCTAGTTCCTTAATGACATTTTGAGTGAATTCCATAACTTCATAAACATGGCCCATCATTAACTCCAGACCACTTTGAAGCTTCAATCTCAAACTTGAGTTCAACTCCATCCTCTTCTGAGCTCCAAAGGAAGGCAAGACCCGCGGTGCTTGGGGTGGGGCTGTGGTCTGCCTTGTAGACACCTCCTCTGTCTCCTCTTGGTCCAGATCCTCCAGGGGTGGAGGGTAGTGGGCAGGCAGGGAGGATGGGAAAGGGAAGGCAGAAATAGCTGAGCACTGTCCTTTAAGACCAACGGCCTTAATAGCTCCTCTCCCAGTTTCCTGCAGGTCTAACATGGACTGGGATGGGACCAGGTGGGGTGGTGGCTGGGGGCAGCAGGGCTGGTTTTGCCTCCTAGTAATCGCTGGCCGAGGAGGGTGACTCCTATGGTTGGCAGTTCTCTAGAGAATGGGGGTTTGAATGTGGGGGAGAAGAACTCTCAGGCCTCACTTGTGTCTCCTGAAAGCCAATCCAGGGAATGGGAAAGGCCCCCTGAGACCTCGTGCTACAGCCATCTCAGATGGCTCACCAGCTGATGGTTGCTCACTTCACTTGTCTGTCTTCCACCTTTTCCTCAGACAGTTACTGATCTGCAAATAAACACTTAAATACCATATAAGGTTAGCCCCTCCCAGAATACCTTCAAAATTGAGGTGTTTTAAAGTAATGCTCAGGCTTTAAAAGCCTAAGGAAGTAATCAAAGCTATCGCTTTGGCTATAAAAATGTTGAAGATGCTGAATGTAAAATAACTTGGAGTTCCCTTAAACTTTTAAAATCGTATTTAGTGCTCTGTTTCCTTTGAGTAACTGATGACTTGTTCCTCTCTTCTAGTAACATGAATCACTTTGCCAAGAGCAGAGCTAAGTGGGAGCCTTCATCATATCACCAATGCTGACCTGCAGTTGGCAAATGTGTGGCCTCCTTTTATTTGGTCTTGAATTCTCATTCCTATTTTCTTGTTTCATTTCATTTATCTTTTACATAACCTGCTTCAAATTATTTTTTGGAGGAAAGTGTTGAAAACCGCTTTCCTTTTGAGAATGATGAAAATGTTCTAAAATTAGATTTTGGTTATGGTTGCACAATTTTGTAAATACACTAAAGACCATTGAGTTGTGCACGTTAAAGCGGGTAAATTTAATGGTGTGTAAATTATATCTCAATAAAGCTGTTTTTTAAAAACCTTGAGGTTATTGAGGATGGTGGGAATGGGCAGGTGGGGCACACTGTTAGTTACCCCAGTAACCCCCTAATTTACTGACTCAAGATCTTCAGAGACTCAGGAGAGATCTGTGGTAGGGGCAAGCGGGGCAGTGGGGAAGCTGTTAGGATCCCAGCTACAGTGTCTCCTGGTTGCGGTAGCTTGGATGGAAATGAGGCAACTACCATCTGGTGAACCCGTATCCCGTCCCCCTTCTCTACCTTGGGGCAGACCGCAGCCGGGCGCGGGTCCCCTGGTTATCGGTGATTGGCCCGGAGGAAGACACGTGACCTCAGTCGGCCAATCAGCTGGGCTCTCCCGAGACAGCGGCTTCGGGTTGCGGGTGCGAACTTGGGCGCGGAGGACGCCGCTCGCCGGCTCCATCCGCAGCCCCGGAGCCCGGCTTTGCTCGGGCACTTCCGGGTTCCCGCTGTTCACAACTGGCGAGTTTTTGACGTCTCGTGAGCGCCGGGCGCTTTTCAGCATCATCTCAGTCTGGGCAGGCGGGCCCTGCGGGAGGTGTCGGGACCGGCGTGGACAGGACCCGGAGGTAGCCTGGCCTGCACCAGCCCAGCTCGGCGCGGCTCCTCACCTGTGGAACAGGAATGACATTCGACTCAGCTGCTTCACTGGGGGCAGCAAAGGACGTCACCTGGGCCACCGCACTTTGCTGGCGACAGGGTCCGCCGAATTGTTCATTGTCCACGGAGTTTAACCGCTCTTTTGTACAGAGAACCCTGAGGGGCCAGGGTAAAGAACCCTATGAGCTGAGTCTCCCCTTTTTTCCTGTGAATTTTAAAAATATTTTCTTGACCAAAAGAAAAAAAAGTATGCCTTTATGGCTTTTTTCTGCAACGATTTTGGTAAATTTCAGAATGATAGATA
The DNA here is from genome assembly GCA_031878705.1 of Tapirus indicus. Lineage (NCBI taxonomy): Eukaryota > Metazoa > Chordata > Mammalia > Perissodactyla > Tapiridae > Tapirus > Tapirus indicus. The sequence continues at coordinate 147,089,344 of CM062917.1, read as the reverse complement.
AATTTCTTGGGCTTAAATATTGCTCTCTATAAAAATAGTTCTGGTTAGGGAAATATATAGGTGTAAATTTAAAATTTCAGGTTTTGAGAATCTGGATGGTAAAGCCAGGACAGGAAGTGGTCAGAGTGCAGTGGGGGAATGACCCCTGCCAAGAGTCAGAAGTCTGGGTGCAATGCCACCAGCCATGTGGCCCTGGGCCTCTCTATGCCTCTGGGCTTTAACCTTCACAGCCTAAATGAGGGGTGGTGGCTCATGTCGCTCCCAGCTTTAAAATTCTCTTTCACGCAAGGGCACTAGAGAGCCCAAAGACTGCCTGGGGCTTAGGCCCAACTGACCACTTAACAGTCTAGCTACTTTGCCAAGATTTAGCTTGCCCTCCTTGCCCAGAGCTCCTTGAGTTTTAACATTAACTGATCTCTCTCTCCATATGGGCCCTGGGGCTTTTAAAGAAAACAGCATAATGTAACTGCTCATGCCCAAGACTGTTTAGGCACCAGCATCTCCACTACCCTTCACAGGTAGGATCTCACAGGGCCAGAACTGTCTTAGGAATAAAATCAACATTATTTTCACATCAAATTATTTAACAATGTTATCATTGGATTTTGCAGAAAAATTGCGAGTAAGGAGAATGTGTGGAAATGGATGTTTTGGGTTCCCTGAATTTTCTGATTAAGGAACCACTGGAAAACTAAGGTCACTCATCTGAGATGGGTTGAGCCCCCTGCTTGTATGCAAGTTCCTGTGTGTGTTCATGCGTGTGTGCGTGTGATGAAAAGCCCTGGGCATGGCATAATCTTTATGACCGGTTCAGAAAACATTGACCACTCAGAGAGGCTGCACAGGACTCACCTGGAGGTGACTTTACAAATGAGAATCCAGATGTGCAGCTCGTTTGCCATCACCTGCCGGGAGTGGTCGGCACAAAAAGCAGAGCTTCTAAAGACAGACATATCAGAGTCTGACCCCAGCCCTCCATTTACTAGTTCTGCATTTACCTTGAGAAGTTGCCGAATCTCAGGTCCCACACCTATAAAATCAAATCTAACCTCCGTACAGGTTTGTGGACAGGATTAGAAATAAAGGTGTAAAGCATTTTGCATAGTGTCCTGCGCAGAGCAGCCATTTAGTAAACTATTAGTTTCTTAAAGGGTAGATAAATTCAGAAGAAATTTGAGTTGAGACCCAGTCAATTCAAGTTGCACCAACAATTTTATTTACAAGTGCCTTAAATTTGGGGGGACAGTTTCTAGCTTTTTCTCCCAAATATTAAATAAGCTACTTTAAATTTAACCTCTTTGTGCCTCAGTTTGCTCGTTCATAAAGTGGGGATAATAAATACTTTGTAAAGATTAATATATAGGTAAATGTCTTAGAACAGTACGAGAAATCTCTTAGAACAGTATTGTAAGGGCTGTATAAATGTTAACTATTATTATTGCTACCATATAAATACACTTAATTGCAGATAAGCCATAGTTCTCATAAACAAGAGCTAGGAAAGCCTCTGGACAGGGCTGGGGCACAGGCATATCTTTGCCTTCCAAGGTGGCTCTGGGCAAGTCCCAGGTTCTCAGGGGTCCCCGGTTCCCCCTTTGCAGAATGTTATCCCTGCTCCTTTCCCCCTTTTCCCCAACTCTCTGCAGGAATACACTCCAAGACCACCAACAGTCAACGAACGTGTGCTAACAGCCCAGCAGTTTTCAGAAGGGAGAAACTCAAATTCAGGATGGGTTGGGGACTCAACTCAGGGGCCCAGCAGCACTGGGAGTGGAATGGCAGGTGGAGAAAGCATACTCTTCAGCTAGTTCAGTCAGAGTCCACTCCTTAAGTCATATCTCCCCCACCGTACCTCCTTCCCCTGTGCTGTCTCCACCATCCTGAGTGGTTCTTTTCCAAGAGCTGCCAACCTGGAGCAAGCAGCAGAGGCCAGGTGGGAATGCACTGATGGGTGCCCTTGACTCTGGCATCTGAGCATGAGCTGTGCTGAGGCCACGGGCTGGCATGGGCTGATGACCTGGGTAGCTTGAGGCCCGTTGAGATGGAGAGGGGAAAGAAGAGTGGACTCTTCTTTCACCCCACAGTGCCTCTGCTCCAAATAACTAAGCTGCAGTGTCCTCCCTGATGGGTTTTGGTGCTGACACCAAAGAGACCCACCACAAGCCTGGTACAACTCTGCCATGCCCACAGCTGAGGCTTGGGGGAATTATTGAGGAGGGAAGGGGAATGGCTGCAGAAAGGGAGGAAGGCAAATGCAGGAGAAGCAGGCCCTCTTCTGCGTGAGCAGCAGCTGGAAATGAGCCTTGCTTGGGTCTGAGTGAGGCCCAAGGCTCAGTGGCAACCTGAGCTCTTCTTATGGGGTGAGCGGCCCCTCCACTTCCCTGCCCCTCCGGATCTCCTCAGCTCACTCATCTGAGTTCTGATAACTCCAGTGGTCACCAGCATCGCCAGTAGATCTTCTCAGATGTAGGATTTAAAGCCAAGAATTCCTAGCACAATCTCTTGGTTTCTGTGAGCACCAGATCCTTTTCTGCCACCTGGACGAGAAACTACTTAATGCAGAGGAAGCTTAAGGAGATACAATGAGATAATATAACTCACTCCGCTGTAGTACCCCGTTTAGATGGCACCTCTCACACTGGGCTGCAGCGATCAGGTCAGATGGATGTTCTCTCATCTTGTTTCTCATGGGCAACTGCCATGCTTTATTCCCCTGGCACATGGTACGATGAAGTTAAACAAAACTGACCCTCGGGCCAGATCTGCTCTATAGGAGGGTTTTATTTTGCCTGCAGAGCCTGTAAAGGATTTTTGATTTGTTGTTGAAATCAGGAAATTCATACACAAATCTGGACTCCTCAGCTTCTATGGAAAATTTTGAAGATGGCGCTCCAGGGCCCATATTCCTCTGGCTCGGTGACAATCTGCTAACACTCAAAAGAGGCTGCCCCCTTTAGAGAGATGCTCTCCACTCTGCCTGTCTCCATCACTCCCTCTCCTCCACACCTGAATCGCTTCCACTTGACTCATTGATTTTACCTACCTGGTCTTTGTAGACAGCTGAGTTAGCAGCTTCTATTGGTGACTTGGGCAGTAATGGAAGCAGAGGTCTCCATCAGCCCCACCAAAGAAAGTTTTCAATACATGCTTGTTGAAAAGGCAGTATCTGGTCTTGCCAGGCACACAGAACGTACTGTATAGTAAGGCACCTCTGGAGAAACGCCGTCCCCATAGGAGGTGCTCTGGATGACCCAGCTGTTTCACGGGTGGCCAAAGCAGGGATGTTTGGTTGATTTGGCTGCAGTCAACCCTCTTTCTCTGGTCTACCCTCTCTGGTGAAAATAGGCAACAGTGTGCCACTTGTGCAAGAAGAGGGAGAGGTGGTACTGGCTTTATTGAGCCACTATCAGTCATCAAGGAAAACACCTCTGGCCTTCCCCATTCAACTACTCTAATCATTATCGCCAGGAAACCAACCCAAACATCCAACTACAAAAAGAAAGAAGGGTGGTGGAGTTGGCAAGCAGGGCATTACTTCAGGCTGAGGCACAAGCAAGGAGGTACAGAACCACTGGGGGTTTAGGAAGGGCCTGAAGCTGGGGGAGTGGCAGGAGGTACAGCTGGAAAGATGACAGTTGCCACATTAAAGCAGTGAACTGTGAGAGAACCCAAGAAGTGAGGACTTAAGGAAACAATTAATGGCTTAGGGCTTCTGCTTCAAGAATAATCCATTGCAATACTAAACAACACTCATGTGGGGAGAATCTCCCCAGATGGACAAGCACCATCACCCACCCTGATTTTTAATGTGCAATGCAATTAACCCCTAAAAAAAGAACTCCAGAACAGAGGTTTTCAAACCATCTGAAGGATTTTCCAAACTGGATCCCCACCCCCCACCCCCTAGGAGAGCATTTTATGAAACGGATTCAGTGGAGCTGCTCTGGTGCTGGGGGACAGGATGCTGGGCTGGCACTCTCCTTACAGAGCTCCCCAACGCCCAGAAGCACGGTTTAGACCACTGAGCTGGAGACAAGCACCTTTTCCAAAGCAGAACAAGTCACCCCAAAAGAAAGTTCCTAAGAGGCCAAGTGCTCCTATAGAGATGAACAGGTTCCACTTCCTGTTGCCACATTTTTAACTATTTATTGAATGAGGCAGTAATAGACAGAATGGAAAACAACACAGAATCCATGCTCTGCTACTCGGGTTTTGCTTTTCTTTTTCTTCTTGGCAATTTCTCAAACTATTAGGAGATTATTTCACCACAAAGGAACACGGACTTTAAAGCCCCTGGACAGCATCACAATGATGATAAAAAATAATAATTAAAAAAATAACAAATTGTAGAACTAGGACTGTTTATATGTAAATTTCCCTTCCCTCCCCCCATTACGTACAGAAAAAAACATACAAAGAACATTGGATAGTTTTATATAAAACAAGCAAATACAAGAATCTGAAACTTTTCTCAAAGGCTGAGCAAGACGTGAAGAATCTTTTAATGTCGCATTAAAAAAAACACGTTAAATATACGCTATCGCACACAGGGGGCCTGGGAGGACGGAGGAGAATTGTTCCTACTCAAGGAGCAGAGATTTGGCCTGTCGAAAAGTCAGGTGAAGTTAGCCACTGAGACTCCAGGCTTGCAGCTGAGAAATCACAGAAGAGTTACAAGGAACACCCAGACCAATCGACACCTGCGAGGAGGAAGCTGTGCCGGGCCCGGGCCCACCAGGATGCACCGGGGAAAACTGCAGGGTCCCTTCTGAAACAGGGCCTGATCCAGGAGCCCAGGAAACACCCTTGGTCCTCTTCTCTTCTAAGGCCCCCAGTGTGTTGGCTAACCTTCCTCAAGCCAGGTGTCCCTGTCAATTTCAGTCTCTTCTGTTAAGCTCCAGAAAGTTACAGGAAAGGAGAAAATTGCTCCCGTTGGTGTACTCTGGTCTTTGAAGATTTATCTCTCCCTCCTTCCTTTCCTCTTCCAACTCCTCCCACTCTCCCTCCCATACGCCCCCCCACCCACGCACACACATACAAGCACACCTAATGCGCACACACTCCTCAAACCCTTAATACTTCTGTTACCTTCAGTTCATATACATGACCAATTCAGGACTGACCTTAAAACTAAAGCAACATTTTAATAGTCATGAGATCAAGAAGGTTTCCTGGGAAGGGGAGGAGATGGGAGGCGGAGGAAAACCCTCTTGTCTCTGCCCGGGAGCTTTAAGGACATTCACCTGCCTGTGGCAAGGTCAGCACCTGGGCCAACCCGAGGAGTGTCTCAGCTGCCAGACCACAAGGCCCCTGGACCTTGCAAGTACAATGTCTGGACCCCACCCCGTTCTGGGACCTCCTTCCTCAGGTGAGTCCAGCAGGGAGAGTTCTGGGTGGCCACTGGGAGGCAGCTTTGGTGAAGGGCATGGTCACCTCCGCCTGAGTTTGTCAGTAGCTCAACGCATGACCCTGGTATGAACAAGAACCGGGTGACTGTGTCTGGCCACGTACCCTACACCCACTAAACTGGGTGAATTATTGTTTCCACAGCTCACCTTGATTTCATACAGATAATTCCATGCGGGTTTCATATATATATATATATATATACACACATATATATATACTTTATATATATGTAAATGTGTATATCCATATGTACACATATACATATATTCACACTCACACATACACACACATAAGTATACACACATGTTTCCGCAGAAAGAAGTCCTGCCACAATTTGGCTTTTTCAGGGCAGTGGAATTGACAACGCAGTATCTTACTCCACCAATCCCAGAAAATCAAGAGTGGTGCTTTAAAAAATGCAATTCCAAAATCCGCTGCCTTTCTTCCTTTTTAAAAAAAAGGTTAACAAAACTTTTCTTCCAAAGTCGAGAGACTTAATTCCATTTGATTGCACCTCTGCAAACGTGTAAAAAATTTTGAAGTAGACTAGAAAACAATGCCATGATATGGCTGCATGTCACTGTTCCAATGTCACCACCTCCACAGCCTGGCCGTCCATGGTGACTGCGCTGTCCGATATCCTGGTGGTCACAGGGGCCATGGCCACCTGCACCGGCCCATTGCCCTGGGCAAGGCTGGTTACCACAGTCTGGTACATGCTCACGGGGATCTGGACCAGTCCTGGGGAGACAAAGGGGAGATCATTGGTGGGGATCAGGCTCAGCTTCCCAGATGCTGGCTGGACAGGGCAACCACCTCCAGCCCTTCAGATATCACCATCTGCAGCCCCAGGTAATTGCACACCCGCTGTCCAGGCACAGATACTTCCCTTTTCTCACCCCATTTTAATTCTTTAAAACAGACTATCAAGAGAAAAGTTTGGAGAAATTGTGGAAACATGCCTCAGGTCAGGGCCTCCCCAACCTGCCAAGAGATAACCCTGCTTGCCTCCAACTTGAGGAAGCACAGGCCCATTGGGTATGAATCCTCCTCCCCCCAAGCCCATCCCTTCTGCCTGCCTTCTCCCTCTGGGAAAGGCCACCATTAATTTTCTTTGACTTTCTGCTACACTGATTTCTTCAACCCTCTTTCTGCCTATGCTCAAGTTTCTCTCAGCTTGAAAAAACTTCTCCTTCAATCCTATCCTGTCTTCTGGCCACTGTCCCTCCCCTCAGTCAGCTTATTTAAAAAAAAAAAAAAAATCCTAGTTCTTTAGTTTTCTGATTTTAGATTCTATAGATCAGTAAAATTTTAAAATACATTCTGGGGTCAACTTAAAAAGAAAAGACCCTAACTACCTCCTAATATCACTATTATTTCACAATAGAAAGGATGGTTTAACACAAAGAAAGGAAGAAGCACATCATCTCATAAAAGGGCAGTCCTTCCTAAGAAAGGAAAGTTGATACTTTTATATGACATTAAAAAAAGCATTTCCAATTAAGTAAAAGAATAAATGCATGTATCAAACTCTTCTTCCTCCTAAAACTAAAAGTATAGTGAAGCGGGAAAAAAGGATATAAATGAGGGATGTCAACATATTTCTGAAAGATGCAAAGCAAATATAAAGTGGTTCTGACTTATCAAAGAAGCAGAAGCTGCAACTTCTGTGTCCATGGAGGGTTCACAACGTGGAGGCCCAACTACTGCAGAAAGAGGGGATGAGGCTGAAAATAGGAATTAGCTGAAAGTTTGTATTCAAATGATTGGACCAGGAGGACCCGCCAACCCCAACACCTAGACCTTTGCTGACAGGACATCTGAAGTTCCTCCACTGTACTGAGAAACTGACATGGAGAGACCCAAGAAAAGAACTATAGTGATATTAGTCGGGTGCGGAGGCCGGGGGAGATGATGAAAAAACTGGTCTGCTGTGCTAATACCTACCCGGAGGCCAACAGGTCACCTAGCTCTGCCCTGCAACACCCTGACAATCAGCATTTCAGCATCTCTTAGGGTACACAGAGGGAGTAGGCAATGTGGGGAGCAGAAGAAAACAAAAACAAATATCCCAGAACTCTAATATCTTCAAAGAGAAAAGAGATTTCTATCATAAAAATGGGATGCTATTATTAAAAAGGAACGTGAGAAAAATTTTAAAATAAAATATCCAATAGATGAAATACATTCCAAAGAAAGATCACAAGATCAAGTCATGGAAATATTCTCCAGAGTAGAAAAGATTAAAAGATGGAAAGTAGGAGAGAAAATATGAGACTAAAGAGGTCCAACCTCTGATAAAAGAGAATTCCAGAGAGAATAGAAAAAATAGAGTAGGAAATTATCAGACACACTGTAAGTAAATTTCTAGAAATGAAAAACATGAGTTTCAGATTCAAAAGGTCCACTAGATGCCCAGCAAAACAGATGAAAAAAGATCCAGACACTAAGACATATATTTGCAAAATTTCAGGATACCAGGGATATAGCAAAGATCCCAAAAGATTCCACAAAGAAAAAAAGTCATATACAAAGAACTAGGAATCACAATCTTGGACTTCTCAAAAGCAAGCCTGGAGGTTAGAAGATGATGGAGCAATGCCTTCAAATGTCTAAAACAAAATGCTTTCAGCCTAGAAGTCTATATCCAGACCATGAAATGATACCCATATCAATTAAGTGTGGGGGCAGAATAAAGACATCTTCAGACTTGCAAGGGCTCTAAAAATTGGCCACCCCATGCCCACTTTCTTAGGAAGCGCTAAAGGATGTGCTCCAAGAAAATGAGAGAGAAAACGAAGAAAGAAGTGGCCATGGGATCTAGGACACAGAGAATTTATTGTAGAGAGTTCTGGGGCAGGACAAGTGGCCCAGGACAAGAACTGTGCAGTGAGTCTGAGAGGAGGACAGAGAGAGAAATGGCACAACTACGTGGGAAAGGGTACTGAGAGGGGTTTTCCAGAATTGGGTAGAACCAGTGATTACTTAAAAGGAGAAGAAAAAAAGCAAGTATTAACCATAATAATTATAATACACTCATCTTGGCAGTGAACAATTTTTGTGTGTGTGTGTGAGGAGATCAGCCCTAGGCTAACATCTGTGCCCATCTTCCTCTACTTTATATGGGACGCTGCCACAGCATGGCTTGACAAGTGGTGCATTGGTCCACACCTGGGATCTGAACATTGAACCCTGGGCTGCTGAAGCGGAGTGCACGAAATTAATGGCTATGCCACTGGGCCAGCCCTAGCAGTGAACAATTTTTATGTGGTTATAATAATATAAACATAAAAACTGAGTTATCAGAAAATTGTGATAATGTTTCAACTCAAGAAATAATGATATAAGACTATAATGAAAAGCAGTAAAGATACACACCAGAAAAAAGAACATGAAGTGTTGCCTCTGGGGTAGTCTTTTTTTGAAAAAAGACTTTTAGTCTTTTTGACACTTAAAACCATTTATCAATTTGATGAAAATAAAAATTAGTTTTAAAAAAGGATGCCTTATCAAAATATTTTCTAGATTTTAAATATAGAAAACCCTAAAGAATCCACCAAAAAACTTCTAGAAATAATAAATGAATATGGTAAAGTTGCAGGATACAAAAATCAACATACAAAAATCAGTTGTGTTTCTATACACTAACAATGAAGTAGCAGAGAGAGAAATTAAGAATACAATCCCATTTACAACTGCAACAAAATAATAAAATACCTAGGGATAAACTTAACCAAAGAGGTGAAAGATCCATACACTGAAAACTATAAAACATTGTTGAAAGAAACTGAGGAAGACACAAAGAAATGGAAAGATATTCCGTGCTCTTGAATTGGAAGAATTAACACAGTTAAAATGTCCGTACTTCCTAAAGCAATCTATAGATGCAATGCAATCCCTATCAAAGTTCCAACATTTTTCATGGAAATAGAACAAAGGATCCTAAAATTTATATGGAACAAAAGAACCCAAATAGCTAAAGGAATCCTGAGAAAAAAGAACAAAGTTGGAGGAATCACACTCCCTGATTTCAAAATATACTACAAAGCTATAGTAACCACAACAGCATGGTACTAGCACAAAAACAGACACATAGATCAATAGAATTGAGAATAGAATCAAAAGCCCAGAAATAAACCTACATATCTAGGGACAGCTAATTTTCGACAAGGGAGCCAAGAACATACAATGGAGAAAGGAAAGTCTCTTCAATAAATGGTGTTGGGAAAACTGGACAGCCACATGCAAAAAAAGAAAGCAGACCATTATCTTACACCATACACAAAAATTAACTCAAAATCGATTAAAGACTTGAAGGTAAGACCTGAAACCATGAAACTTCTAGAAGAAAACATAGGGAGTACGCTCTTTGGCACTGGTCTTAGAAACATATTTTCAAGTACTGTGTCTGACCAGGCCAGAGAAACAACAGAAAAAATAAAAAAATGGGATTACATCAAATTAAAAAGCTTCTGCACAGCAAAGGAAACCATCAACAAAACGACAAAACAACCTAACAATTGGGAGAAGATATTTGCAAACCATATATCCGATAAGGAGTTACTCTCCAAAATATGTAAAGAACTCATACATCTCAACAACAAAAAACCTGACAACCCAATTAAAAAATGGGCAAAAAACCTGAACAGACATTTCTCCAAAGAAGATATACAGATGGCCAACAGGCACATTAAAAGATGCTCAACATCATTAACTATCAGGGAAATGCAAATCAAAACTACAATGAGATCTCACACCTGTCAGAATGGCCATAATTAACAAGACAGAAAACAACAAGTGTTGGAGAGGATGTAGTGAGAAGGGAACTCTCATACACTGCTGGTGGGAGTGCAGACTGGTGCAGGCGCTATGGAAAACAGCATGGAGAGTCCTCAAAAATTTAAGAATAGAACTATCATATGATCCAGCTATTCCACTGCTGGGTATTTATCCAAAGAACAGGAAAACACCAATACGTAAAGATACACGCACCCCTGTGTTCATTGCAGCATTGTTCACAATAGCCAAGATTTGGAAGCAACCTAAGTGCCCATCAAGGGATGAATGGATAAAGAAGATGTGCTATATACAGATACACAATGGAATACTACTCAGCCATAAGAAATGATGAAATCCAGCCATTTGTGACTACATGGATGGACATTGAGGGTATTATGCTTAAGTGAAATAAGTCAGAGGGAGAAGGTCAAAAACTGTATGATGTCACTAGTAAGCAGAAGATAAAAATAACAATAAACACACAGAGACAGAGATTGGATTGGTGGTTACCAGAGGGGCAGAGGGGAGGGAGGAGGGCAAGAGGGATGATTAGGCACATGTGTGTGGTGATGGATCATAATTAGTATTTGGGTGGTGAACATGATGTTATCTATGCAGAAATAGAAGTATAATGACATACATCTGAAATTTATACAATGTGACAAACCAATGTTACTGCAATAAAAAATTAAAAAAAAAAAGAATATTTTCTAAGGCAAAAAAATCAAACAAAATAAAATGTTATTTTTACAATGTTGAATTGTATCTAACTGTTTTCTAGTGGTAAGTGTTGCCAGTTTAGGAATAAGTATTTGATGAAGCAACATGAAACAGGGCTTGATGTTTTGTTTTGATGACAGTCAATTTTGGAAATCCAGGCTCACCCTCGTGTGTGTTATCAGGAATGGAAGGCACAGCCCACCATCCCTCACACTTGAGATGCTGGGGCCTGAGAAAGGAGGAAAGGAGGCCAGCTCATACTTGCACACGAGGCTGGGAGGAAAGCAGGCTGAGGGGCCAGGCACTGGCTTCAGAAGGGTTCAATTTCTTTCATCTAGACCTTTGCAAATGGCTCTTAAATGTCTCTAATCAATCCCTCTTTCAGTTCACCCTTCCCTGCCACCAGAGTTATCTTCTCATAACATGTCACTCCCCTGATCTCAGACTCCCCAAATTCCATGATGCTGAAAAGGTTCCCAAAGCCTATAATGAAATCCAAATGTTTGGCATGCTATTCAAGACCTCTTATGATCTGCCCTGGTCTGCCTCTCCAGTGTCATCTCCCTCACTTCCCTACAGGCACCCTGTGCTCTGGGTACCACTCTGGACTACTCTCAGTTCCTCAACATATTGGTCACACTCCTTTCTCTGGGCCTTTGCTCAAGTTCTTCGCTACCTGGAATTCCCCCACTCCCTACTCCTTCCCCTTTAAAACTCAGTTCAGTTGTCCCTCTCTTGAAGCCTGCCCCATCCTAGCCCCAGTCAATAGCAAGAGTGGCCTCTGGAGTCTCAGTAAGCACTGGGACAGTAGTGCATAATCTGGTTGGCCCAGTTAAAGCAGGTGGATAGACCTTCCCACCTGACTGAGGGCTCCTGGCCCTGGTTCATGTTCTTTTCCCCACAGTGTGAGGTACAAGGTGTGCCATCAGTTGGCATTAACACAGCCTCCAAGGCAACAAGCCAAGGGAGTCTATTGCTGGCCTCAACCCACGTGCAGCTGGGCCCTACTCCCCAGACTCACCAGGCATGAGCCTGAGTATATGTGAAGACCGTACAACCCCTTCAATCACCCCAGTGTATCATGATCATCATCACTTTCACCCTCTCTTCTGGCCAAAACAGGCAAAGCTAATGAAGTAACCCCAAATGCCCAGGGGCAAAGCCAAGACACCTGGGTAATCCTCCCAAGAACCCACATGCTGGCAAACAGCAACCAAAACCAGAAGCAAAGATCAGTCTCATTTCACTGCTCTTGGTTCAGGGCTTGATTCAGTTCTAGAACCTCTGAACCTGGGGAACAAGTCACACACTTCACAAATACAGTGGCCACTGTGAGCACGGAGATTCCTCCTAACTGTGAGCAACCATCCTGGGTTAGGGCTGGGGTGGACAGAAACTTAAAGAATTGTCAGAATTAAACCTCTTTCATCTCATTTATGATATGTTTGGTTTCCTATGATGTGGGTCCATGCCCAACACTGTTGTTAAAACAGTTTTTAGTATCATAGATTTGTCCCAGAATAAAATGGAGAAAGGCTCAAATGCAAAAATATATATTGGCTGACACTGTTATACCCAGAACAATCTCCTGAACACAAGTGACCTTGTCCTCTTTTACCGTTCCTCAGTGCTTTCCAATGGCCCGTGAGACATAAGTCCAAATCCCTTTGCAGGTATTTAAAGCCTTCATATAAAACCCCTGTTCAGTTCAGCCTGGTGATCCATGAATCCCCACCCACTTTACACTTCAGCCAGGGAAACTGTTTGATTGAAGTTCTCTCCACACACATGCCTCCATGACCTGTGTACACCATTACTTCTGCTGGAATGACTGTCCTCAGCTTGTTCCTTGAATGGGCTCCTGTTCTTACTTCAAGTCAGCTCCCGTCTCTCCTCCTCTGTCTTAGCTCCTCTTCTCCCCAGGTCCCATAGCACTTTGTACCGGCCTCCATGGAGGCCCTGGTCATATTCATTATCATTGTCTGCATGCCTTGTCTCCAAGGAGGCTGTAAATTCATTAAGGGAGGGACAGAGTCTCCCCATCTTTGAGTCCCCAGCAATCAGCAGGTGCTCAATCAATGTTTTCCACACTCATGAATGAAACCTGCCTTCTGAAATTTCACAGATGTCCCTCCTGAGGACTGAGTGATTGAAGAGGGGCCGGGTCTTAGGATGATTAGGTTGTTTCAGAATGGGAGCTCCCAGGCCAGAAAACAGTAACATAAAAAGTACATTCAGAACTCATCCAAATAAAACCATTTTGTAAGACTTCATCTTCTGTACTTCACCTCACAATCAGGGAAGGAGTAGATTTGGCCTCTACAACTGGGTGATGAAATGACTCCCACACAAAACTGTCTCAGAGTGAATAACTGGTGACAGCGACTACATATCTGAAAAGCTTTTGAGAGGGAGAAATTCCATATACAGGGGTCATTTCATAACCTCAAATGCCTTGAAATCCCAATTCCATTATTTTCTACATGCAGTTTCAGTCTACCTTCACCTTAAATAAATGCATTACCATCCCATTGTGGGGATTTTAGAATCTCTCTCTCACACAACACACACACAGCCATTTTGACATGGGATTAGTTAGATTAAATCGTCTCAGTGTCTCTGACCTAGCAGCCTTTATGTCCATGGCAAGGGAACGGGGGAGGAGACTGGAGGCTTGGACACCCAGCACGCACTAAGTCGGGCTGGCTGCCCTTGGAAGAGAGATGATTAAATGCTGAGGTACAGTAATCAGGCTGAGACTGTCCTCGCATCTGCTCAGCCTGTCCCTGATTAGCCCTAATCTAGAAGGTGTATGTTAATCTAAGCTTGTATTCTGGGTCATTTCGATTGATTAAGCAACAGGAAGCCCTTCACATTCTACTTTAAGGGCTTGAAGTTCCCCTTTTTGTTTTTCAGAGAGACCCTGTACAATTCTAGCAATAAGACTCTCTTGGCATTTGTATAGCACTTTTCAAAGCCCTCTCATAGCCATTGCATATCATCTGATTTCTGCTGAGACCCTGGAGGAGCAAGCAGGACAAGTGTTCTTCCCTTTCACAAACGATAGGCAAGCTCCTTTGGCAGGACGATGGGCTTATCATAAAGGCACATCCTCCAATCTCTAGTACCCCAATATTTCAAAACTATAAGAAACCTTAGAGTTCATTCAGTTTAGTAAATCTAAGCCCCTTTCTTTTTCTTTAAACTCAAAAGTAAACAGGTAAAATGTTTATTTAAAAAAAAAAAAAGGAAACATGGACCAAGAGAGACTGAGTGATTTTTTCCCCCCCAAAGATGACTGAGTTTTGGTAAAGCCAGGTCCAGGCTCTTGATCTGGGAGCCTTTCCATGCACCAGAATGCCCTTATCATTGAACACTTTGGCCAGCAGGGGCCTAGAAGGGAGAGGACTAGCTTTGGGCTCACTGCTGCCTCTCCTCTCAGGCTTCTTGGTAAGGTTTACAGAATTGGCCAAAATGGAAAACGAGGCCAAACGTGACTCAGGAGCTTCCGGTCTCAGCACAAGGATTTCCTTGTCAAACAGCAGTCAGACCAAAATCCCCGGAGGAACTGCTGGCTCCAGAACCACATTTCCCTGTAAAAGACAGTAAGACCTGCTCTATTTCTCTACTAGCTGGGTATCACTCTTGAGCCCAAATGGTCAAACACACTTCTCCCAGTCTTCTCCCATCTCAGTAAGTGGCAATTACATTCTTCCAGTTGTTTAGGCCAAAAACTTTGAAGTCAAGTCATCTTTGACTTCACATGCAATAATACATCAGCAAATCCTATCAACTCTCCCTTCGAATATAAACCTAGAATTGAGCCACTTTTATTGCTGCCTCCCTGGACAAACTCCTATCATCTCTTATCTGGACTACATTTAGCTTCCTTTGTGATCACCCTGCTTCAGCCCTTGCTCCACGGCAGTCTACTCGTCACACAGCAGTCAGAGGGATCTTCTAAAACTTCCATATGAGGTGAGGGATACGGGGACATGCTCTGAAAATTCAGATCCCCAGGCTAGGCCAGCTCTGACACAATTCACGCACTCCTCACCCAACACCCTTCCTTCCTGCAAGTCAAATGCCCTCTGGGGGAGGATGCACGGTGAGACTGACCTCCAAGGTGGCCAGGCTTCTGCTCTGACTGCTCAAGGGAGACCCCACACAGGGTCCACTCTTTGAGCGGCTGGCTCCTCTCATCAGGGGCATCATTCCTCACAGAGTGTTCATCAGTCTCTTGAAGATTCCCCCTTTTCAGGAGAATCTCTATTTTAACAGGAACTTAACTTTGAAAAATAGGTAACACAGAGGATGAAGTAAAAAAAGGTACAAAAAGGGTATATAGTAGAAAAAAGTAAATCTCCGTCCCAGAGGTAACTACTGTGGCCAGCTTCTTGGGTGGCCTACAGTCTACCCAAGATTGTCTGTGCATCAGAAACGTGTATACGTATGTCTGTGTATATTCCCCACTCAAACAATGCATCGTATTCATACTCCTCTGCACCTTGCTATTTTGGAGATCTTTCCTTACAAGTACAAAGAGGGCAGCTTTATTTTTATAGTGGCTGCAGAGCATTCCATTTGTATGGAGGTGCTTGATTTTTGACTAACCAGTACTTTAATGACTTTACACCTTGGGTTTCCAATCTTTTGCTATTATGCCAAATGTATATGCAGTTTCTCACAACTGCAGGATAACACAAGGAGTATGATTTCCTAGTCGGAAGATATTTATGCTTTAAAATTTCATAGGTACAGTGATGGGAGACTCTTAACTGTTCTCCTCCCCCCGAATTCCTTTCAAGACTCAAAATAATCTATTTCTAGTAGTGGGATTTAAGATTAAGGCATTAATAAGTGATAGGGAAAATACTTTTGGACAGAGGTTCTTCTTTGAGCCTCTCAAGTCATATTACATGGGTAGCAGATAACGCCATCTACTCATAAGCTTGGCCTTGTCTTCTAATATAAGTGACCATTTGCTCATGTTAAGGTGCTTGGCCTTGTTTTCTGCAAAATAGGAGGCCATGAGGTTTTATAGTGGTCTGTCTCTGATGGTGGCACCAGGGGAGGCTTTGCGGTAGACCATGGGCGCCAAAGAGAGTAACTTTAAAGGTTAGGGTCACAGGCTTGCACACTCTGGATTTATCATTCATGAGCTGATCTACTCTATTCCTGACCTCTCCTGAGGTAATGAGTTTCATCACTTACCTACTGTGTAATGGAACGCGCGCGCACACACACACACACACACACACACACACACACACATACGTGTGTATGTGTAGAAAGGCAATTTATTTACTTAGGGTAATTCATTTATTTTTCCCCAGAATAACTTCCTTTAGTTATTCTGAGATTTGATGAATATGTCTTTATATCACTGTTAACTAAATCTTCCTGAAATACTGTTTGGCAATATTTGAAATATTGTTTGGCAATGGCCACCCATCCACCAAAAAAACCCCCACAAAAAACAAAAACAAAACAAAAGAAAAAACAACCCCAATTTTTTGTGTGTGCGTGAGGAAGACCAGCCTTGAGCTAACATCCGTTGCTAATCTTCCTCTATTTTTGCTGAGAAAGACCGGCCCTGGGCTAACATCCGTGCCCATCTTCCTCCACTTTATGTGGGACGCCGCCACAGCATGGCTGACAAGCAGTGCGCTGGCAGGCACCCCGGATCCGAACCGGCGAACCCTGGGCTGCCAAGCGCGAACTAAACCGCTGTGCCACTGGGCCGGCCCCAACAACCCCAATTTTTGATAGCTTTCTACTATGAGAAAAATAAAGTCCAAATACCTAATAGTTGAGGGCTTACACCAGCCTTTCTCACAAATACTCTACACTATCCCTCATTACAACCATATTTGTTCCCTCAGTGTACCCTAGCCAGCCCTAGTGGTCTAGTGGTTAAGATTCATTGCTCTCACCACCACGGCCAAGGTTTGTTTCCCGGTCAGGGAACCACACCACCCATCTGGCGGTTGTCAGACTGTGGTGGCTGCATGTTGCTGTGATGCTGAAAGCTATACCACCAGTATTCAAATACCAGCAGAGTCACCCATGGTGAACAGGTTTCAGTGGAGCTTCCAGACTAAGACAGACTAGGAAGAAGGACCTGGCCACCCACTTCCGAAAAAACTGGCCATAAAAACTCTATGAATAGTGGCATAGCATTGTCTGATAGAGCACTGGAACGTGAGAGAATGGCACAAAAGACAGGGGAGGGTTCTGCTCTGCTGTAGACAGAGTCACTAGGAGTCAGAATCGGGTTGACGGCACTAACAAGTATACCCTAATCACCACACCTATTTGCTCAGAGCAGATCCCTCTGCCTAGAATTATCACCTGCCAATCTAAGTCCTGTTTTCCCAACAATTTCCACATCTTTCACGGGGTTAACCCCAGACAGAACAGCCCACTGGGTTCTCTCCTGCCTGTGATTTTACTGCCTTCACCATTCACTTGGCACCAGCTCTGTGCTAACCTGTTTCCAAGCAGTTGCTGTTTTTCTCTGTATAAACCTGCTTACTTAGATTGTTAGCAGGACTATGTCTTTGAATACTGAGCAACCTGAACACAGTAGATGCTTAATAATTAAATGACAATAGATCATGTTCTTCACGATTTTCAGAAACTCGGTTACATTCTTATTAGCCTTGACTTTTGCAGACTGAAGAGCCTTGAAGCCTTTTACTCTGCTCCTGAGTGAAGTAGGATTTTGTCCACAACACTCATAAGGTAGTTCAGCCAAGTGCTCTATGTTAGTTCAGGTGCATTCTGTGTGAAGGTAAAATAGGCTATTTTATTTCCATTAATTCTTCCCAGTCAGAAAGACCTACATGTGAATCCTGGCTCTGCCACCTAATCGCTTGTGAGCCTCACTTTCCTCCTATGTAAAATGGCAATTACTAATCTTACAGGGTCATTGAGAACTAGATGTGCTGATTTAGGTAAAGTCTGGCACAGAGCCTGGCACACAGTAGGTATATAATAAATAGTTGCTTTTCAAAGATGACTTTGAATAAGAGGTTTGATGAAGTCTGGCTGGGGTCACAGATGTTAGAGTAAAGCTCTTGGGAAACAGAAAAGAAGGCAGAGACAGCACAGATCTCCTTTCAGCAGCGATTTGCTCCTGCCAGGAAACACATCATTTGCCAAGGTCCTTCAAAAATGTAAAGATTAGCGATAAAAGCCATGAAATCAGGGCAAACAGACTGGTGGGCAGCTTCCTTTCTGAAATGCAGTGATGGTCAGAACCGGCACTGGAACTGCACTGTGACATACATGAAGTAGCTGCCGATTCAGTGCACTGGTAAATCATTATGATCCAGGCTAAACCACTAATCAATATGAAGAATATTAAATATATGATCAGAGGCAGAATTATTTGATGTCATCACTCTGATAAATTTCTAAACCCCTGCAGAAACTAATAACATAGGCTTGAGCTTAGCAGAGACAGAGTAGCAGGCGTGATCGGGTCACCTAGAACCACAGACTGCCCTCTCCCACCCCACCCCACCCCACCCCATGACAAGATAGAGCAGGACAGACAGCCTGAGGAAGAATGGGCCTTTCATTTGCCCTCACGGTCTGGGAAACCTTTGGGAATTGTTTGCTGTAACTGAATCTTTCAGTTGGTCATGGAAATATCTTTAGTTGGGAGAGAAATATTGATAGTTGTGAGAGAAAAATAGAGAGCTAATAAATAAATCATCAAATAAACACAAAGTTGGTGGAAGAGAAATAATCCTTAAAACCCAAGGGAAAAATTTACAATGTAATGCTTTCTGTAGTTTATGGACATGAAAGCTAACTACATGTATCAGGGAAATGCTGGCTTAAATGGGGAACTGGAAGACTGTGACTAGAAAGGATAGGAATAAATAAGTTAGAAATGAAACCATGTATTATACTACCTAAGTTAAACTTCTGCAGTTTTTAAAGAGCCATCAAGGATACCTACAGGTGTTTCTAGGGATGACAGGCAGGAGGGAAGTCCTTTAAAAAACCTTATTTGTAGGCCTGGAAAAAAATTTATATCAATGACTGATGTCTAAGGAAAGCCACTATTATATAAAGAAAAATAGGCATGGTATGTACTGGAATAGAAATGGGAGAACGTGAAAGGAAATCAGGTGAAAAAGCTAGTCCAGTAGGCAGGTAGCAGATAAACAGGCTGAGTGACAAACAAGGACCAGATGGAAAGAGGACAGACGTAGGGCAAGAAAAGGAAGGTTATGAAAAGAACGTCAATATCAAAGAAAACGAGATCCAGGTAACCCTCATGATAGTAAGACAAGGGGGAAACAGACAAAAAGCATTTCTCTCCCAGTGGTTCTGTTTCTGTTATATTAGCTGCTTCTGGGACATTTAATCTTCCTTTTCCGTGTTTTCTAAGTCCATGGCTTTTGGGTGCATTTGAGGGATTTATGGATTAAAATATGTATTACATCTGGCAAGTACTGAATATTCTCATGAAGCCAATAGCAGCCTCACAGGTGCCTTAGTGTAACAGGCACTTCTCAGCAGCTAAGGTCTTCTCCCCTCTTGCTAGACAATCTCAAGCCTCTCTTGGAAAAACCACTTTCTGAAATAACTTTCATAGCAGTGACTCTGTCTGGGTAGGACAGTGTCACTGTGTCCTTCGTCTGATTTGGCAGACCACCAGGAAAATCCTCTTGCCCCCATCCCATAAGCCAAATGTTAAAAATGAATTCATTTTTATTTTATTAGTAAATGTATTTCAAAACATATTTTGGAGATATAATTTCATAATTTCCTCTTGAAGTTACTGGAGTGCCCAGCGACATTAATTAAATCAGGGTTTTGTGTTTCAGTGTTCAGAACCACTGAGCTTCCAGTGTTGGGCTGAACAAGCTGACTTTAAGGCCTGCTAATCTGACCAAGAGGGCTTTAAACTGAAAATGGCATGAGAGAAAAGTGTTCAACTAAAGCTGTGGGACACGTACGTGCTCAGGAGGACATCTGATCTGACTATACAAAGAAGGGCAGGAGGTGCCTAGTAAATTTCCAGAAGAAATCACTGGGAAGAAGGGTGGGAACAACACTCAAGGTCTCCAAAGACCACTGGACTCATAGGGGTGTCCACTATGGACCAGTGGACAGGGTATGGGCAATACGTAAAGTGTTGATGTTTTTAAACAGAAAGTGTAGCTGAGATGACGGAAACCTCAGGAGAAAGTCACCAAGCTAAGACTTGGCAATGGTCAGGTGTAGAAATGAATATGAGGGCCAATCAAGAGTTACCCAGAGTTAGGAATGGAGATTTATTTCTTTTTCTGTTATTATTTTCAAATTTTTTGTTATGGAAAATTTCAAATAGGCACAAAAGGAGAGAGACTAGTACAAGGAACGTGGCCTCTCCTCCCTCCATGTGCCCATATCCAGCCCTTGCCTGTTCTCTCTGAACAGGGATAGACTGAGGCAAAGAAGCTTCTGAAGATGTTCTCCTGATTTTTCAACCCCTCGCTTAGCACAATCTGTAGATTACCATTTAGAAAACAAATAAACACACACTAAAACTTTCTAAGAGCATATAAAGGGCAGAATTAAATTTGCTTTAGGCAGTGAGACACCTAACGACATCAGATTGGAAAGTGGAAATAAACTGACAGTTATGGGGTTAGATAGTCACATAGAAAGAAATCTATCTTAATAAACTTCATTTTGGTCAAGTATTTATCCCACCTTTCCTATCTGGACTGTATTTAGGATAACCAAATTATTAATGGGGACAAGTTCTTTATAAAAGAATTCCAGCTAATAAAGCAGAAGGAAAGATAACACTAGAGAAATCAGCATTTTGCAACTCTTAGTGAAATAATGGTTCTACACAAAATGATCAATGGTTACTAAAACTATTAGGTGACCAGGTGATGGGGACTGTGGAATAGAGGACTCCCACCATCCATGCAGGATACAGCGCCTGGAGGGGCAGCCTCTCAGTTACTCTACCCACCAGCTGCTTCCTTCTTTCCCCAAAGATGACCCCCCATGGCATTCTTAGCATCCACTCCCAGCGGGCAGTCTGCCATACAGAGGCCTGACAATAACACAAAACTTTTAAAAAGCCCTCGGCAAGATGGGCCACCAGAACGTGCTGTTGGAGGGGCAGCCACAGGAAGACTGCTTCCCATGCACACCCTGGTGCCCAGGGTACAAAGCTATCTCTGACATCCACCCATGGAGGGTTTTACAAATCCTTCCATAAACATGCCAGCACGCCGAGTGCTAACGGTGCACATGTTTATAAAAGTAGATTTTACAGTCAGCTTTTAGTTGAACCAAAGGGACGGTAGATCACTTCCTCCACACTATCCCTCTAAACTGGAATTTATGATGTGCTTTTCGTGTGGCAGACTTACTTTCCTAATTATGTCTTCTTTAAGCTAATATGAAAACTAATTTGTATTCCTTAAGTACCCAGCAGCTGGGTGGGGGGTGGAGGAGATGGTCCAGGCTTATGCTGGCTTGCTTAGAGAAACTGTCCAAGGATTTAAAATGTGTCACAAGTAATCTACATGACAGATAATCTGCATGTGGCAACTAAGAGTTGACTATGTTTACATTTATAAAACTGACAGGCTATTTCTGCCTCATAGGGCTGCTATGAGGATAAGTAACATTATATTTGCATGATTCAAGTTTTTGAGAAAAAAGGCACAATCTAAATTTGAGGCAGTATTGTTATTTCATATAGGTTTTCTCTCAGGAGCCAAACAAGCATGTAGTAGCTACTAGAGGCAGACAAATGGAGGAAGCAAGATGAAAGATCCTGCCCTTGGTCCCCAGAGTTACTGAAAATGGAAGGTGCCACCAGCTCAAGTGTTCTACCCCCAGGTGTTGTCCATACTCCATGTTGTGCACAAAATGAACACTTCATATACACACTCTCGGCCCCTGAGTGTTCACATGCCCTCTTGTTAGTCAGGAGCTCTGTCTAATGAGGAAAGAACTCTCCAGTTAAACAGCAGGGCTGTGAAAGCTTAAGGAAGGGAAGGGCAGGGAGCAGATGAGCTGAAAGTAGACACTCCTAAAATTAAACTCCTTTCTCAAGGTTACAACTCATTATTTATTCTTTTTTGAGAGGTGGGCAGGGGGTGGGAAAAGGACATGAGATTCTTAGAGGAAAAAAATTTTTAAAGGTAAAAAGATAAAGATCACAGTCTAAGTAACATGGCTGGAAGGAGTTGTTCCAAAAACATTCAGGCAAAGTTCCTTTTCCCCTTCCAATAAGGCTGAAATAGAAATTCTAAGGCTTGCTTAAGCAGTCAAGACATTCAAGAAGTTCAGACCAATCTCTAAAACAGTGCTGTCCACTAGAACTCACTGTGAAGATGGACATGTTCCATTTGTGTACTTGCCAATACAGTGGCTATAGAGCACTTGAAATGCGACAAGTGTGACTTAGGAACTGAATCTTTAATTTTATTTGATTTTAATTAGAGTTTAAATAGCAAAAGCGCAGCTCTAAAACCTTTCCAGAGCCTCCAGTGAGCCAACTCCACATCATAAACCTGCTTCAGTCACACACGCTGTAGAACACGGTAAGAATTGCCTTTGTTCGGATGGAAACTCAATCTGAAACTGGATGCTCTGCATTCACCTAAAATATATTTTCCTGGTATTTCCCTTATTTATATCATACGTTTTTTCCTTTGCTGCCCTATCCCGTCAACTTATCTTAACAGCCCCCAGCCTTTCAGCATTTGAGAACAATACAGTATGGCTACACATTACAGTGCTACAAGTAGGATGGAGAGGCTGGGCTGGGCAAAGTCAGAAAAATTGCTGGACACCTCCTTAGTGAGCCAATCTGATAGCAGGGTCTTTGTAATTTTGCTCAGGGCAGTGTCTCAGTTTCCATATTTAGACCCCTTGAATGATTCTCAGATCCAATTGCTAGCTTTACAATGGAAAAGATGTTTTTATCAATTTCACTTCGAAAACCCCATTTAGGCTCTGAAAATTTCTAAATTGGGGCCTTTCTGATAATGAAGATTTGGTGTAATTATAATGTCACAGGCAATTGTGCTGACAAAGCAAAACCAATATGACTCCTTGCTGAGCCTTTGCTCTCAGTCTGACCAACAGGAGGAGAAAAGAGGCTTTGTCAGGAGCAGATGTGCAGGAGGCCCCAGGAAAGCAGATCTGTTGAATGAAGCAGGTGCCATTTAGACATTCACTTTACTGACTCCAACCACAACCTCCCCTTCATTTGATATCCTGCTCTTGGCAGGAGGATGGGGAGAGAGCATCACACAAAAAGGAAGCATGTTTATCCTGTTCAGATTACGGCTCTGCCAGGCTGCTGCTGCCGGGTTCTGCACATTTGCTCTTTATTAAGCAAATGGTAGAGCTGGGAAGTGAATCCCTGTATTTACACAGGTAACCTGAGAGCCAGAGGGCCCTAAACCATACTGGCTGCGATGTGCAAGCTATTAGAGTTAATAACAGTGCACTGACATTCCTTCAAAATCCTAATGGGAGCATAAGTAAAAGAGGAAAGTCCCCTTTACCCAAGAACCTTAAAACCTTCATTCTGTAAGAATTTTTCCTATTATGATATTCTGGTTCTTGTGTGAACAGTGATTAATCCCCTTTTTACATGCTCAATTAAAACCCACTTTTTCATCCATGTATTAAATAGAAATGACTCTAATTAAACTTGTCCAATTATGGCTCTGGATTGGCTATGCCAAAAAAAAAAAAATAATCCCTTAACAGAATATTACCTGCAATGACAGGCACCAAGATTCTGTCTTGGTTACAAGGAGCTGGAATCATCTAAGACCAGAATCTGCCTTTCGAATACAAAGACTCAGAAAGATCTGGGGACCTAAAAGGGAAGGAGAATGAGATAACGAAACATGTAACTTGGACTTGAGGACACTGGGAATGGAAAGGAGACCATGGTCAGTGGTGTCCATCTGCCAGACGGCAAGTACCTTCTTGGGAATCTCCGCCCTGAAGTCCTGGCCTGAGTCCTCTCCCAGAATGTCCCTGGCTCATCAAGTTTCCCCAAGGTGAGACTACCTGACACAGTCAGACCATGTAGATGAAGGTATGCCAGCCTGGCTTGACAATATGAGCTAATTCCCTCTGGGGCCCCAAGGAGCCAACTTTGGAGGCATTCACCTCTTAACATGGAAAGCATCTAAAAGCTACATCTGAAGGACAGGGCCATGGCTCAGATGAATACTTAGAGATCAATGTATAGTGGCCTGTCATTTCATTGTAAAGGGCCTCTCTTTTTCAGCAGTCTTTAAGTCTTCAAGTGGCAGAGTCAGATTAGCAATTCCTGGTGTACAAATGATGAATGTCTGAGGCCACCCCAGCTGATAACAGTATAGGGGAGATGACACATCCCCTCGGGACTTGCAGACTCTGCAAGAAGAAAGATGAATCTAAACCTCACAATGACACTTTCAAGAGGCAGTCCTGTTCCTTCTGAAGGTATCTACAGGGCAGCATCTTTGCAAGAGACAAACAAAGGCACCAAAGAACGCCAACAACTGAAAACCCCTCCAGTGGTGGGGGCTATTTCTGATGAGTGACAGGAAAGGCCTGGTAATTCTGGAGAACTGAGTCTCAGTTTTGCCTGTCCCAGCATGCCTGAGGGACACAATATGCTCCCACCAGTAACAGAAGCTTTCTGAAGCAGGGAATCTCAGTGTGAGATTCACTATCTGCTCCCTCCAAATGGAGGCTTACTGAACCAGATCCTAAGAGTGTGTCCCAGAAGTGCTAAGAGTGAACCCTCTGAAGGTTAATTCCCTTCCTGTTCAGTGAGTGTCTAATAATAATAATAGTAGGCAGTAGCAGTGGTTAACAGTTATTGCATGCTCATAATGCCCCAGGCACTAAAAAGAATTGGACTAAATATTCTCTGTTGCCCCTGAAATTAGTGCCATTGACGGAACTCCCTGGATGGGGGAGATTGGGAAGTCAGAAAAACTGCCACTTCCTTCTGAGAGCTATTCTGGAAGGCATTTTGGACTTTAGGAGGTCATTATGAAGGGAACAGGGAAGGAGGACAAGCTTTAATGCTATGAAAGGTCTGTTAACACACATGAGGCAGAGAACTGTAAACCCCCTTGGGTATTCTAGAATCAAGAGCCCCACTACACATCTCCATGTTCCCATTTCTGAGAAGCAGCCATATTTCACTGTGAAATCTGGAATTCATCCAATTCTGTCAGCCTTGAGACCCACCAGGCTCTGGATATTTGATCCCTTTTGGGGTCACTATAAATCCATTAGAGTACCTGGCCTGAAGATGCCTGTATGAGAAGAGAACTTTGCACTTGTGAGGCATCTAAGTGGAAATGTGCAAGTAGCCTGGGTCATGAATAAAGAGACTAGGAAGTGGGTCTAGGTGTCGTCACTGCCTCCTGTCTCAGGTTCTCCTGCTAGGGACTCTGCAGTGCACAAAAATAGGCCAGTTTTTCTTGCAACCCTCCTGCCAGCTGTTTACTGACTGCGGATTACTGCAGTCACATGGCAGGTTTTTTTTTTTAGCAAAGCCATGCTGTCTATGAGCTGAGAAGGTCACTGAGAGGCAAGGCTCATGAGGTATTCGTGTCGTCCTCCCCTGTGCAGAGTGGGCACAACTTGCCACAAGACCACAGTATTTTTGTTATAGCCTTTAGATCAGTGCTATCCAAAAGAACTTTCTGCGATGATGGAAATGTTCAGTATCTGTGTGGTCCATTACAGTAGCCACTAGCTACACGTGGCTATTTAAACTTAAATGTGAATAAATTAAAATTAAATTAAAAATTCAGTACCTCAGGCCACACACGGCTATTGAGCACTTGAAATGTGGCTAGTGTGACTGAATGACTGAACTTTTAATTTTATTTAATTTTAATTAACTTGCATTTAAATTCAAATAGCCACACATAGCTAGTAGCTACCATACTGGAAAGCCCACCTTTAGATCTTGGGTTTTTTTGTTTGTTTGTTTTGTGAGGAAGACCAGCCCTGAGCTAACATCCGTTGCTAATCCTCCTCTTTTTGCTGAGGAAGACTGTCCCTGGGCTAACATCTGTGCCCATCTTCCTCTACTTTTTTTTATATGGGACGCTGCCACGGCATGGCTGACAAGCAGTGCGTCAGCAGGCGCCTGGAATCCGAACCCGCGAACCCTGGGCTGCCAAGCGCAAACTAAACCGCTGCGCCACTGGGCCAGCCCCTAGATCTTGGGTTTTGATGCTATTTATTTATTTGCCTCTGTTAAGATTAATCATGACACTGACTTCTAAAGTGAGTAAAATACAGCTATGACCATTCTTTAAAATAATCTGCAAAATAGTGACCCATACCAAGTAACAGAATACTAAAGATGACAATTTTCACTTGTTTTATACCTTCTTTCCTTCCTAGGTTGAGTGGGTTGGCAAGAGGGAGTGAAGGGGAAAGAAGGGCACCCATATCGGGCAGCAGACAGAGTACTACAGATCTGGGTTTGGTTTCCAGTGTCACCATTTAGTAGCTGAATGACCCTGGGCAAGTCCCAGCTTTAGCTGCCTCTGCAGAATAGGGCTCATAAGCTCTGTTCCACCCACCTTACTGGATGTAGGCAGAATAATGCAGAGAGGGCTTGCTTAGTCAACTGCAAGGTTATGGGGGTTATGGGGGTTACGGCGGTGCTGGTGGTGGTAGTAAAAGAAAGGAAAGAATAGAGAAAGAAAAGAAAAAGATGAAGATCCTAAATGATTATGCTCAATGCTTATAGTCAAAAGGCAAAAAGAGAGCACAACAGAAACAGTTATTTTCCTGGTATGATCTACCAGCATGTTTCCCAGAATAAAAACTATTCGAGACAAGTTAGCTGACTTAAATGGGAAAAACCCTGTCTGCAAAGAAAGCCTGTTTCCCAGAATGGCCCATGGAGGACACTGTGAAGCACCCCTGTGCCGAGGCACTGCCCCGCACAGCTGCAGTTCCCAGCGCAGCGCCAGCCTCCCAGTCAGCCCCAGTTGCAGGCCCCATGCATGTACTCATTTCTCACCTCTCTTCTTTCTGAGACACAGCTCAGAGGTCTCCTCATCTTATTTGTTCTAAGAAGTAATCTTTTTCGGTCTCTGAGTGTGCCCCCCAGCCCCCCACCCCATTTAAAAAAGACCTATGATTCCAAAGGTGGTATGACAGATGAATCTTCATTTGCTTTAACTCACAGAACAGGCGATGCCTCAGCACAGTACGACTGACCATCCTAGTACCTTAGCTTCCCTGTAGATCTTCCTATCAGTGGAAAAGAGGGCCATTTACCTTACAGGAGGGTGGCCTAAAAACCCACAGTTGCCCCAGGCCCTGCTCTTTGGGGACTTTTGGGATGGGAGGCTTGCAGCCTGGGACTCACAGCTCACACAAAACACTGCTGCTCAAGGGCCACCTGCTTCAATTCCCAGCAGCACAGAGCTCCCCACCTCGGGGAAAAGGTACAAGAGTATCACAGTATCAGAGTGCAGCAACTCTGTTAAAGCTATTACCACGCTAATGGTGACTGAACATGCACTCTGACAATAAAACTTTATTTAATACATTTATTTATTTAAACTTTAATTAAAATACTGTGGCAAAAAGTGATTCAGTGCACTCAAGAATAGCATATCAGTGTACCTTTTGGGGGGAGCAACCTTGAAATATTTCTTAAATTAATTTAACATTTACATCTCCACTGACTCTTTTGGGAACAAGTCCATATAATAATGTGTCCAGAGAATAAGGAGCACAGAAGAAGTGAGAATGAGAGATGTATTTTATAGTTTATCAAGATGAAGACTGACATTTTATCTCTTATTTTGAAAGAAGAGCTGGAAGAGAAGGAAACGTAGTAAGCAATAATGGATGATGGTGGTGATGATAATAAGGGAAAAGGGAAGAAAGTCACCCTTCGACATAGTGAGAGATCTGAAGAGAGATTATGCCACTAGGAGTAGTAACAACAGCCATACTAACTACTGCAAACCATGTGCTGGAAGAGAACAGCAGCCCTCACCCAAGGAGAGTGATATAACCAAAAGCAGGAGCCATTAAACAATGTCACCTTCATTCAAGGTTCCTTCAATTTTCTTCACCCAAGGTTATAGAAAGGGCTTGTGGTCTATTTCCATTTTTACAGTATTCACCTTGGGAGCATAAACGCTTCAACTGTATAAGATAAGCATTTGGATCTGTCCTAAAGACGGGAAAGCAGGGTTTACAACCGTACTGTATGCTTTGTACAACTTAATGTATTTGGCGGAATGATGGAGAAGAAATTGATGCTGACAGCTAATAATGCTTTCATGTTTATGATGCATCTATGTGCCAAGCACTATGCTAAACACCTTACAGAAATCATTTTGTTTAATGCTCACAACCACCTTATGAGCATGGAACTATCATTATCCTAATTTTATAGTTAAGGCTTAGAGGAGTTAATTGCTTGCCCAAGTTCACAGACTTGGTAGTGGTGCAGCTGTTAAGAGTATCCAGCTAGGCCGGCAAATCCTCCCATCTCCCTTGCCCCTCCTTTTACTCTCAGCGCTACACCAGATACCCACAAAGTTAAATGCCCCTAGCCATCACTTTCTATGGCAGAGGTAATTGTTTACCTCATAGGATTATTCTGAATTTTAAATAAGTTAATGCATGTAAAACACTTAGCAGAATGCTTACACATAGCAAGCATTATATGAATGTTAAATAAATAAAATTAATGGGACAATGGAATTGAGGGACAGAATGCAAGGTCAATAGCTGAAAAGAATGCTGATGTCCTATCTTGGAGTACTCCATAAATCGGGCATGCCCCATTATCTCTAGTACAAAAAATGAAATTGAAGAAGTTGGAAAATAAAGGGAAATTAAAATTTCAAAATGTAAGAACTGAGCCCCCATAGAATTCTGCATAAACAGAATGGATACCACAATGTCTTATCTAGAAAGACACACCTGGTTTGGTCTTAAGAAAATGAGCACCATTGCAGGGACAATGTGTCCTCCAGCAACAATTAGTATCTCATTATTCAATTCATTGGGACAGTATTAAGAGCACTTGCTTCCCAACCCTGGTTCATCTCTGTAATAATGACCACTCCCCACGTCCCTTGCTCCAGGGAAAGCTGGGGTAGAAGGAGAGGAGAAAACTTAAATTACTCAATTTTACAACTTGTTAGCAGTTCTGCTAAAAGGCATGGTAAGATTTTAAAAAATGGGTAAAATAAGGCTTAATTCTTCCAGGTGAACTTTAAAATTACTGTAAAGTTCATTCCCCAAAAAACTCTTTGGAGTTTTGATTGAATTTTTTTTCAAATTTGAAGCAAGGCCTTTCACTAACTGCTAATAACAACATCACAATAATAAAACATTACAGTATAAAGAACAGAATAGATGAATGGAAATAGAATCCCACACAAGACCGTACACAGTCTATTTAGGAATTCTGCATATGATAAAGACAACATTTCAAATCAGTTTAGAAAGAATGGATTTCAATCTTTTTATGGAATAAATGTTGCAGGAATAATTAGATTATGTAGGGGAAAAAAATTCAGATTCCTACGTAATGTCATTACCAAAATAAATTCCACATATTTTACAGTACAGGCATACCTTGGAGATATTGTGGGTTTGGTTCCAGACCACCACGATACTATATTGCAATAAAGTGAGTCACATGAATTTTTTGGTTTCCCAGTGCATATAAAAGTTACGTTTACACTATATTGTAGTCCCTTAAGTGTGTAATAGCGTTACGTCTAAAAAAACAAGTACATACCTTAATTAAAACACACTTTATTGCTAAAAAAGGCTAATCATCATCTGAGCTTTCAGTGAGTCATAATCTTTTTGTTGGTGGAGGATGTTGTAAAAAAATGCAATATCTGCAAAGCGCAAAAAAGCAAAGTGCAAAAAAATGAGGTATGTCTGTATTTAAAATAAAAAATGAGACCAAGAAGAACTGGCATTAGTTAGATATTTATCTGATTTGGGGCTTATGTAAACATAAAGGCAAAAGAGAAATAATTAAGGAAATAAAAACAAAAGTAACAGAAATGAAATAAACATAAACTGGGAAAAACTATTTGCAACATATACAATAGAGGGGTTAAATCTTTAATATATGAAGAGTTTTTCCAAATCAATAAGAGAAAGGTAAAGACTCCAACAGAAAAATGGGTGAAGAACACAAATAGACAAATAGTAAAATACACAAGTGTAGATAAAAACATGAAGGAAAAAGTGAAAATACCTATCACTAATTAAAAAAATGCAAATTAAAATGAGATACAACTTATTGCCTACCAAATAGGCAAAAAAATGTAAATTATGCTAATATCCAATGTTGGTGAGGGGTAACCAAGCAGGTTCTCGACAGTACTGCTGAAGTATAGGCTACGTAGAGAGCAAAGAATCAAAGAGGTGGGCAAGATTTTGTACAAAGGGAAACAGTATTACTTTTATCATAAAAAATTATTAATAACCTAAATTATCAACAATAGGGTATTGGTTAATATAGTGGATAATATAATATATTAGCAAATATTAAAGTGATTTTTTTCAAAAACAATTTAACAACATGAAAATGGTTAAGATATTTCAAAACAAGTTATAAAATAGTACAGACATGATGCTAATTAGGTTAAAAATTTTTACAAATGGAAAAAAAGGCCATATTTTAAAAACTCAAAATATTAACATTCTATATAGTGGGATTATAGATGATTTTTATAACCAGGACCAAAAAATACAAAACAAAACAAAACAACCCCCAGAAAATACTATGCCCCTCTTTTTTCTCATGGCCTCATTAGAAAAAGTGTCAGCCATGTTAGAAAATGTTGACACTTTCTTAAGCAGCTCTGGTAAGAGGCTTGATGGGACAACAGTTGCAACAGATGACTGCCATTACCTTTATTGATTAACTATGAACTTCAGTTACCTGTTTTGTCTTCCCCCCATCTAGCTTTTAGGAATGAAAGATAGCCACATGAATCTACAATAAGATCTCAGACATAAGAGCACTTCTGGCATGGCCAAGTGCCAGTATAATTCTTATTTTTCATTATTTTTGCTAATAGGAAGGAAGAGAAAAGATCTGTAGATCTGGCTTCCTGAGGATTGCTAACAGTGGGTGGCAAGGTTGGGTGAGGTGAACCTCACTCAGAGCTCTTCAACCGTGTGAGCCTGCCTTCACTGGCCCGGGAGTCCACTAGCACAGCGGGTTCTAGGGCATAGAGGAGGGTAGAGCGAAGGGAAACCAACAGGCAATTTAAAAATTGTATGACCTCTTATACTAAGGTGTGTTAGGGGAGAAAAAGCAAGGAGTAATTGTGTTTAAAAAAAAAAAAAAAAGAAAAGAAAAGAAGAGGTAAAGGAAGGAACTCATCAAGAGGCCTGTCCCAGCCTTTGGCAATTCTACTGCATTTCAAGGAAAATAAAGGCACCTGTGAAAATCTTTAAATCGAACCAAACTATGAAACTCCAGCCTGAGACCAAAGACTCATTTACCTCTACTAAAAAAGGGCGAACTTAAATGAAATAAAGTAACGCTAGTGCTTGAGTAGTCCCTTTAGTGGTGGGGTGGGGCAGAGTCCAGCAAAAAGGGGAAGTCTTCAGGGTACAAGATCTCTGTCAGTTCTGCCTTGGTGACCTGGAATTTAAACTTCTGCCATGCATGGATCGTTATCTTTAACTTGAAAATCACTGTCCTACAGGACACTGCTTCACATCCTCGAACTACCCCAGCCATCTCTCACCCACTACTGTACTCTATCACGCTCCGCACTCAATGGTCCTCCAGCCCCTCTAGTTCTATCCCAGAAGACGCTGAAACTCCTTTTGCGTCAGGTCTGAACAATATCCAAATTGCTTTCAGAAGAGTCATCTGCTAATAGGATTTGTCTTTAAACCATACTATGAAATCTGGATGTATTATTTTTTCCCCCAGTAGTGACTGTTTACAAATAGCACCTTGTTCTGCTATCATCTGGTTCTTCCTGACAATACTCTTCCTCACAATAAACTTGCTCTACTGGCAGACACCATAGGTTTGTCATCATAGAAGTGACAAACATTGGCAAAAGGACACAATCTGAAAGAATGATGAAAAGAGAATCCCTAAATGTCTAGCCAGATACCAAATTAGCTGGTTAAATGGGAAAAATCGGGTTCCAGTCCCAGAGTAAATCCCATAGCATTCTGGGTAAAAATGTTAGAAGACAGAAAGAGCATCAGAATTATCTGGATTGTGTCCAATATGAGATTCATTCTCTGGATTTCCAAGGGACAGATGAAATGACTGGCCTTTGCCCAAAATTCCTGGGATAAAGCACAACTCAATGGTCTGCTTTGCTATAGAAAAGCTGCACTGAGAAAACGGTAACTCCAGCTCTCAAGTCCGAGTTCAGCATGTATTGGCAGTCACAAACTGGGGATGGGCTGCTTTGGGGAACCACTGGCTTTTAGTATGTAGACCAGAATTTTCTCTTATCACAAATGCAGCCAACAACATGAAATCAACATAACTGATTCACACAACCCAAAGCTACTGAAAAGAGGCAGGTTCCAGGAATCAGTAGTAGCAGGTGTGGTTTAATTTTATCATATGGCTGAATAGGTCTACTTGGCCAGAGATCCAGAGGGTCCTTACACTTTTAAATTCATCCATCTGCAAGGTGAGGCTGGGGAAGAGCCAGAACTATAAAGCAGTTTGTTCTCCTTGTCCAGACAGGTCAAGACCATTAGAAAGGATAACAAAGTCTCCTATCAAACTCACACAGAGAAGTAATTTCAGCAGTTCCATAGTGAATAACAGCAATTGCACTTCAGAAGAATGTCACATAGCCAGATATCCTACCTTCAGTTCGAGGTAGATTAGGACTCAGATGAGGAATAGAAAAAGGTAAGGAAATAGGAATAGGATTCTAACTAAAGAGGGAGGTTTTCCTTAATTCTATCTATGGTCCATTTCATCCTGAAAATACATGGCTATAAGATGCCCTTTATCCTGCAGTGTTCTGGCTAAGATCAACTCTATCTCTGTTTGGGTTAGTTCATGGAAGCCCCTGGCCCTATAGAAAAAGTAGGCTGTTGTATTATTTGACATTTTGTTGTTTGCTTTTTTAAGAAAAGGATTCTCAGAAGCCACATGGCTCTTTACATTTCCTACGTTATTCTTCTCTGGGGGACAGAAGTACTTTCTTCTTCCCACTTCCAAAGGAGGACACAGCATTGTATATTTCTTCAAAGACTTTTCCAACTAACATCTTAATCAGTTCTTAGGGACCTACCCTAAAAAAAGTGCCAGAGACTTTTCTTTCAGCCACTAACGCCATTATTTCTGCCTAAATAAAGGTATGTTATTATCTATCCTCTTTCCAGGACTTTAAAGAACAAATCAAAAACCATACAGCACTTAATTTGTCCTACTTAATCTAATTATATATATATATATATATTTTAAAAGTTTAATAAGCAATCACATAGAGTCTCTCAGAAAAGGGCTGCTTCTCCTCTGTGACCCAGACTTCTGAAGCACTTCCCTGGGCAGCCCGTCTTGGTAACTGACTCCCAGAGCCTGCCGAAGTGGATCCAAAGGGTTGGGCTGGAGTCATCAATTTTTACACCATATTTCTATTAACTTTATCCCTTTTGTTTATTTAGGGTATCACCAATATCCAGGAAGTCAAAGAGCTGGGAAAGAAGGGCAGGGTGGTAGCATGTAATTGGCTAAATCCAGAGGTCCTTGGTAAGGCCACATTGAACAGGAAGCAGAACCCACAGCACCGAGCAGAAAAGTGCCTTCATCACAGCTGCTGGCTGATCCTGTGGTGAGATGGTGGTGCCTTTCTCAAGATAGAACATTCCACCCTACCACAATGCACGGCCCACAGATGTCTCTGCTACAGTGAAAGACACTGATCTACCCCATGGGAAAGTAAAGGACAAAATGTGCCCCACAGCAATTTTTTTTTTTTTTTTTGGGTGAGGAAGACCAGCCCTGAGCTAACATCCGTTGCCAATCCTCCTCTTTCTGCCGAGGAAGACCAGCCCTGGGCTAACATCCATGCCCATCTTCCTCCACTTTATATGGGACGCCGCCACAGCATGGCTGACAAGCAGTGCATCGGCCGGCTCCCAGGATCGAACCCGCCAACCCCAGGCTGCGAAAGCGCGGACTAAACCGCTGCGCCACCGGGCGGCCCCACCCCCACAGCAAATTTTAAAGTACTCTCAGCAAGTCCTATCACAGTAAAATAGTCACATTTCAAATAAGCAATTCAGTTAGGTAGCCATTATCGTGGTATTTTTTTCCCCAGGAAATCCCAAGTCTCCTACTAGTGAAAGGAATCAGAGGCTCCTAGAATTTTCCTAGGCCTACCAATACAGAAAAACTCAAATCAAAGCTCAACCTCTTTCTGAAGGGTTTGTCGTCAGTCATGTCATGAAGGTTTAAGTGGAAACAGGGAAGAAATTCAATAAAATATTTACGCTCTCTTACCATTAGCATCCTGGACTCCGGTAAGTGCTCCGACGGCTGCTGCGGTTTCCCCAGACAGGACGATCTGTCCCCCTCCTTGCAAGGTAGCCTCGGCCAGGGTGGCGACAGCATGGGCGGCAGCTTCGCTGTGGGTACAGAAACACGAGAGGGGGCTGTGTGAGTTGAATAAAGGTACAGCACTGCAGCAAGACAGAACATCCTTTCAACCCTTCTGTGGATCTCTCTACTGACTCCGCAGTTGTGAGCCTACCAGCAAATTCATGATCCCAGTGCTACTGGATAGAAACAGAGTAATTTTTAAATGATAATAATAAATAGCTCGAGAAATCCCAAGTCTTACATATTTACAAAGCTAACGTGAGATTTTCTTTAAACCTAGGAAGTGGTTTAAGGACAGAAGGCACTCATTATCAGTCTGTTCTTTATCAATATTAATTGAGTGCTTGCAAGCCATAGTGGAAGCTCTGATCCATATTCACAACGCAAAAGCCATTTTGGTTGTCAATCACAGGGTTTTCTTTTTCTCTTTTCTCTTTACAGTAACACAAGGCAGACCATCTGAAACCATCCTTTTATAGCCAAGGTTGGATGATATGAGGAGTCAGCAACCTGGACTTGCTATTCAATTAATATTAAATAATAACAATTTGGTTTATACCCATGATTTCAAATACAAAGTAACGCTTGACTAATATCCTGCAAAGTCCAGCTCTTCCCTTTGCCTCACTGTACATGAGGGCAGCGATTTAAATTAAGCCTTAAAATTTAAAATTATAGGGACCGGCCCAGTGGTGTAGGGGTTAAGTTCGCATGCTCTGCTGCAGCGGTCCAGGGTTGGCAGGTTTGGATCCCAGGCGTGGACCGATGAACCGCTTGTCAAGCCATGGTGTGGCAGTGTCCCATATAAAGTAGAGGAAGATGGACACAGATGTCAGCCCAGGGCCAATCTTCCTCAGCAAAAAGAGGAGGATTGGCAATGGATGTTAGCTCAGGGCTAATCTTCCTCACAGACACAAAAAATTTTTAATTATCACTATAAACCAAACTCCCTGACTCTAGAAACACAATGAAATAATAAACCTCCCTTCACTGCAAACATTCTGTAGAATAGAAAGATATTTACCATCTGTTTATAGTGAGCACTATTCTAGCAGTTTGTGTCCGATTTTTCTTTCTCTTCCTTGCTATATGCTTTTATTACATGCACAAATACCCATTTTTACTGATTCTATGATCCTACAAACTATAATGTACTTTTATTTTATGTGCCAGTAAAAAAGCAAAGAAAAATTCCTAACAATTGTAATTATATGATTATAATTTACCATCCAAATTTCAGAGATGTTAAAATGTGGGGAAAAAAAAAAAACCCAGATAAATTCAACACCTTCCCTGGGAAAGCATCAGGTACCACTTTACACAGTTACTGAGGGAGTATCAAAAGTGGGCATGGAGGGGCTAGCCCAGTGGCATAGTGGTTAAGTTCACGCATTCTGCTTTGGTGGTCTGGGGTTCACAGGTTCGGATCCTGGGCGTAGACCTATGCACTACTTATCAAGCCATGCTGTGGCGGCGTCCCATAAGTTAAAAAAGTAGAGGAGGGGGCTGCCTGGTGGCGCAGCGGTTTAGTCCGCGCTTTGGCAGCCCGGGGTTCGCAAGTTCGGATCCCGGGCGCCTGACGACGCACCGCTTGTCACTCATGCCGTGGCGGCATCCCATGTAAAGTGGAGGAAGATGGGCACAGATGTTAGCCCAGGCCAGTCTTCCTCAGCAAAAAGAGGAAGACTAGCAATGGATATTAGCTCAGGGCTGGTCTTCCTCACAAAAAAAAAAAAGTAGAGGAGGATGGGCATGGATGTTAGCCCAGGGTCAATCTTCCTCAGCAAAAAGAGGAGTATTGGCAACAGATGTGAGCTCAGGGCTAATCTTCCTCACATACACACACACACACACACAAAAGTGGGCATGGAGTAGAGGAGGTGGTGTCATTTAGTTTACCAGAGGTGGACAAAGTCCTGGGTTTGACACCAAATAAGCCAGTTGATTCAGCTTTGTTCTGAAGCTGCAGACTTTGCTATAACTATGGCAGTCATCTTGCAACCACAAGCTGTAGGTAGGGATGGGCGGGGGGCTGTGGACTGGTTAGGGTAAACGTGTCATGACTGTGGGCAAAGCAATGTGTACCAAACTCAATAGTGTCACTTTCATCTAAGAAAGTCAGCAGATAAGTAAAGCAACTGACATAATCATTCCCTTGGGGAAGACTTGTTGGTCACTACAAGGATTCTAGGAAGCAGCAAAAGAAACTCAATGGACAGAAAAACCTCATTAAATAGAAAATTCTCCCCTTATCACTAACTTGTTTTGTTTTTTCCTTTTTATCTCTGTGTTTAAAAAGTTATTTTTTTCTGATAATAAAATACATGTAGAAAACTTGTAAAAATTTCATTAAGTATAAAAGAAAATTTAAAAATATTATACAGAGATAAAACTTACTTCCTTCTAATCTCAAACACAACTTTAAATAGATAGATCAGGATCATAAATAAATAGATCAGGATCATACTGCATACACAGGTTTATAGCCTGCTTTTTTCACCTAACATTGTATTTCCCCTTTAGCATTTATTCAAAATAATAAATTAAATGTAAAATTGCTGATTTTTCCCTTTTTTCTAGTTGTTTTAATTGTGGCAACTTTTAATTTTTAGGCTTCCTTTGACTTAGTTCAAGGTCATGATTATATATTTCAAATTTATTGACATCATAAAAAATTTTGGGATGTAATTGAAGTTGAGAATCACAGAGTTTACCTGTAGCCCATGTAAAAACTGAGATCACTCTCTATGCTGAAATACACTTCTCAGTGCTCTGATACCCCTAGCCAGTCATTCACAGAATCTGTAACACGAATTCAGAGCCAAAAGGGACCCTTGATCTAGAATTACTAAGGCTATTCTTTATATTTCACATGGTAGATTTTAATTTTAAAGTGCTTCATAAGTATTTGAGATTCTAAAATGAATGATTATTTAGTGCCTAGATCCTTAATTTTTAATATTTTTCTAAGAAACTTGTGTCAAATAATACTAAGAGCCAATTTTACAGTATCCAGCTATCACTGATTAACAATAAAAGTATTTAACACTCTGACCTTAGACTTCATGGAAAGCTGTAAAGTATATTCTTTGGAAAAAGCTGCAGCTGTGTGGTATTTTGAAGAAGGAAGCTGTTTATGAGAATTGTTTATATGGAAATAGGATCTTTGTTTACAGGTTACCTCAGCAAATGCTCATTCCCCACAGCTTTTATCACAATTTACAATAATCTTATTTCTATGACCATCAAAGGTAATGTCATGGCACTCTTGTACACCCTAGACACATGCTTGCAGTGTGGAATTTCACAGGTGATGAGAGGGAGGGCAGCTACCCCAGCCCTGACATAAAAGTGTACCTGTACCCAATCACACCCATTTTATTATGTCTGATGCTCTAAATATTTAAAGTCATTTTCTTTAATACCTTTCTAAAATATGTTATGGTAGAAGAAAAGCTTCGAACCAGCAATGACCTAAAGCAACCTGAGATGCCAGGGATGAGTGGGTCTGACGGGAATGACAGGTACAGAGGTTGATCAGGTTAGGTATTTCATCCTCTGCCAGGAGCCAGAGGCAAAGCAGTGATGGATGGATCTTTTACATGGGACATAAAGACAATGGTGACTCCCATAGTCAGCAGGACGATGGATAGATAGATTTCCCAATCTATTCTGACCACTTACATTAGACTTTATGGGAAATGATCAAACTATACTACTAGAAAAAGATTACCTTTACTTAAAAGGTGAATAGAGATTAAAATGTCTCTAAGCTACCACTTCATAATTTTTTGATAAAAGTCATTTCCAAACCAGTTACAAATGAGAAATTTCTGTCAACTTTTTATCTTCAAGTGTCCAATCTTTATCTACAGCAAAAAGAAGCAGTTGTACAGTCCCTGCCCTCCATTTCCAGAGATTTCTGATCTACGTTGTCCATCTTATTTTACTGGATAAATACATACCAGTCCATATATTAGAGCCATATTTTATTTTAATAATATGTCTAATTTTAAGTCAATAGTATTTCCATTTTAAAAAAAGTTAACAGTAATTTTTTTCTTTAAAAATATGATTCACTTCTTTTTTTAAGCAAAGTCTCTTCACAGCAAAAGAAGAGCAACTTTAAACTCCTTTAGAAGAGGAACCAACTTAAGCATTTGTTTCCCCATAGCACTGAATCACAGCACTGTACAGAGTAGACACAGAGTAAAACTGTCTTGGTGTTGACAACATAGTGTACATTTCTACTAAGGCAAATGTAGATTCAGCCTACAAATATTTGCCATGTATCTCTATATGCAAGGACTCTACTGACTTTGCAGAAGGACTTGTTTAAGAGGGAATAAAGTCTAGCACAGCCTAACCAACAGACCAAAACTTCAAATTAATCCCTGTATCACAACAAGCAAATGATGATTTCACTTCCTTTCCTCTCCGGTTGTTCAGGCTGAATAGCTCTTTTTTGGGGGGTGATGCTCTGCTCTTCATTTGTTCACTTTGATTCTCTTCCCATCTCTTTCCTAAAAGTACTGATTTATTATGTATTTTTAAAAATAACTAAATTTAACTGTTTCCAGATTTTTTTTAATGACAATTTCTCCATACCCCCTTTGGGATACCGTAATGCCAGGTGGGGCTAAAAGCCGTCTGAGCCCAGAGCCCTTTTTCTGACTTGCTATACAAAACTATTTTAACAGTATGGTTGAAAAACAGGTCTGTCCTACATCTGTCCTGATTCCCCTTTCCCCTCTAACTGATGAAGGAATCCCTCTGCCTTCTTCTTCCCCACCTGCTATTCCATGCAGCTTGCCTCTCTCTTCTCACTCTGCACCCACATCTGCTGTTTACAGTGCAGCAGAGGTGCAGATTATGAGAAAAGCATGCTTGTTCTATCTGCGCCTGGAACAGAGACAGGCTATAAGGGAGCAGCTCTATGAAACTGCTTTGTTACCATAGGAACAAAGAACAGATTTCTCATGTATTTTTCGCTAAGATGACTTCCAGCAACAAATTGTGTGGAGAGGCTGGGAGCGCATCTCATCCCACGGAGAAGCAAACACCAAGGGCTTGTGTCTTAAGTCCATCCTTCTGACATTAGACCGTGGGTTACCTCTCTTGGAATCAGAAAGCCCCGGATGTTCCTTCCCCTAATAGCCTGCTATAGTCTAGTCTTCGCTGCCAGGCTTGGTTTCTTCACCCCCAGCAGAAGCTGCAATACACCATCCCCCCAACACTCATCGGGGCATTGAACCATCTGATTGCACACAGATTTCAGCATCTCTTTACTCCTCCTACATGCCACAGTGAACCACATTCTCCTTCCTTTGGAGTAAACACTGTAGCCACCTCAGCTGTATCTGAGTTTGTTAACAAGCCCTCAGGGGAAACCATTATTCTCCTCGCCTTTAGAAATAAGCCCTGGTCCTCACACTAAAGGGAGCCAGAATGTGCCTCATATTTTCCACTATGTTCAGGGTTCCCAGGACACTCACATTTCACTGGAATATCCAAGGTGCTGGCTCAATGAGGTCAAGTTTTGCTGGTCTTTAATGATGGCCTGTTAGGTCCCATGCTAGAGTGAGGGGTGACCGAACCAAAGGGAGGGAGGTTCTCACTCTGGTCAGGGCTTTCAGGAAGTTTATTAGGAAGTATCCTCTCTCAAAGGAAGGAGTGAGATTGGGCCAAAGTATAAGGAATCAAATAAGACTTTCATGTTACTGAAAAGCGACATGGGCTAAGAAAAAAGTTTCAATCCCAGGTCACTCAGGGACTCCTCGGGTAACTCTGAGAAGATGTTCGTGTTTCATTTTTCTATACCTAATCAACCACCAAGTTCTGGCCATACTTCCTGCAAAATCAGTCACTTTATCTCCATTCTTACTTTAGTTTCCAAGCCTTTAGCAAGTCACACCTGGACTGCCTCTTCCTAACTGGCCTTCTATTTCTAATCTCTTCTCACTATAAGCAATTCTGAATAGACGAATCTTAAAATATAATTTAAATGATAATAACTATAATTCCTGAAGTGCTAACTATGGGCTGGACACTGATAAGAGTTTTATATACATCATCTCATTGAACTTTTTGATTCTATGTAATGAAAATTATCCCTATTATAATGAGGAGACCAAGGCTCAGAAACTAAATTTCTCAAGATCAAATGGCTAGTTAAGTGGCAGAGCTAGGATTCAAATCTGAATCTACGTTACCTCAGAACCCTCTTCTCAGCCACCATACTATACAACCTCTTGGAAATCATTTGTACAGAAGCCTATCAAGGCTTTCTAGTATCTATCACAACCAATCTCAACTTTAGCCGATGTTTATATTTTGGAGGAGGTGATCCCCCTCCTCCGAATTTCTACAGTGTTGATAGTCTATATGACACAATTCAATGATGAATTACACTGAGTAATACTGTTCACTAAGTGTTTTACTTAAATCAGTCTCCCCAGTAACAGTATGATTGCTTTGAGGGCAGATATATCTCAGAGCATTCTTTATTTACAACCTTACCTAGAAGAGTGCTGGCATGTCACAAGAGTTCAATGACTAATTGAGACTAACAGCTGCTGTGTCTAATGAAAGCAGCAGCCTTACCATATGCCAAGCACTGATCTAAGGATCTCACGTGCATTGACTTTTTCTGTTCTTACAACACCTCCATAAGGTAGGTACTGTTATTCCCCATTTTACAAAAGAGGAAAGCCTGGGCATTGAGTTCAAGCAAACTACCCAAGGTCAAACAGCTAATAAGTCACAGAGCTGAGATTCAAACCCAGGTAGTCTGGCTTCAAGGCCCACACTCTTAACTATTAGTTAAAATGCCTAGGTCCATTGAAAATAAAATTGCATCAGCAGTGAAGAAGAATAATAACATAGGCATGATCTTTTCTGTCAACAAACAACAAAAGGAACCAAGCAGAGAACAAGGCAATTTAGTTTGGGAAACTGCCTCTTGCTGGAGTATCCCATTCTGCAGCACCCTTCCTAAACATACCCGAAGAAAAAAACTTCGATTATTTTTTCCAATAACCCAAAACTTATTTTGAAGTCACTGAAAAGCAAGGGAAACAAATTTCCTGAAAAGTCAGTAAAGTCAGCTCTTTACCAGCTAAAACATGGATTAATACTCCTAACAGAAAGCAGTTTCTTTTGTAGGGTAAAAGGAAAATAAATCCTTAAGTTACTTGATTTGTTATTACACGCTTTGGTCCCTTTGAAAACACAAAGTACTCAAACCTTGCTGCTTTTGGAGTGTTAGTGGGCATAGAATAGGATAAAGCAAAAGGGACCCACG
Organism: Tapirus indicus; assembly: GCA_031878705.1. Classification (NCBI taxonomy): domain Eukaryota; kingdom Metazoa; phylum Chordata; class Mammalia; order Perissodactyla; family Tapiridae; genus Tapirus; species Tapirus indicus. The sequence goes on along the minus strand of CM062917.1, from coordinate 147,047,507 downwards.
TCCTTTGATCAGCAGGCTTGAGCTGGAAGTCAGAAAAGCTGGATTGGTTGCTGGGGGTGGGCTGGGAATGGGGTGGGTGAGGGCTGATTATAAACCAACTTACAATATCCTAAGGGCTAGGACTGTTAAGCTCCAACTGCCAATTGTGACAAACTGAGGTACAATATTTCTCTTTACAACCCATGTGTAGGGACAGATTTGCCATCTCATTTATTCCCCCACTCCTGCCTCCACCTGTTGAGTGCCATGGTGACTGTAGCTCCCTGTTGCATCTCCTGAGAAGCTGCCACTGCGGCCTCTGCCAATGATGCCACCGCCTGGGTAGCCTCTGATGCTTGCGTCGTCTGGATGGTCATCTCACCTCCCTGTAACGTGGCCCAGTTTTGTTCCACCTGAGGTAGAAAGAATACAACAGTAAAGAATCAAAGTCACAAAAGAATTATGATTTTTTAAAAGTCATTTTTCTAATAAATTGCTATGTGATCAGCCAAATACATACACACTTTTAAATTACTATGACCTACAATGTACAGAGTTTTTAGTATGCTATCTTTTGTGTAAAAAAGGAGGGTATTAGAATATATATTTGAATTTGTTTATATTTGCATAAAGAAATTCTAGAAGGACACAAAAGAAACCATTGAAAATATTTTCCTCAGTATCTGTGTGGAGGTGGGGGAGTGGGAGTTGTGGGAATAGGTTGGATAGGAGACAGAAAGCAAGATCTTCCACTGTATACTTTTCAATAATTTTTGAAATAAGTGAGCCATATCAATATATTACCTACACAAAAATTAAAATTTTTGAATAGAACATAAATTCTAAAAAAATTCAAACTGTATCAAAGGGAATATAATGCCAGTACTCCAGACTCTTTACCCAAAGGCCACTACTATTACCTATTTCTTGTTTATCTTTGCAGGGATATTCTCTCTATATGCAAGCATATTACACACACACACACACACACACACACACACACACACACACACACACACACTCCTACTTTCCCCTTCCTACTCCCTCCTTTTAAAAAATAAAAACAGGGGCCGCCCGGTGGCGCAGCGGTTTGGTCCGCGCTTGGCAGCCCAGGGTTCGCAAGTTCAGATCCCGGGCGCCCACCGACGCACTGCCTGTCAGCCATGCCGTGGCGGCGTCCCATATAAAGTGGAGGAAGATGGGCACAGATGTTAGCCCAGGGCCAGTCTTCCTCAGCAAAAAGGGGAGGATTGGCGACGGATGTTAGCTCAGGGCTGGTCTTCCCCACAAAAAAAATAATAAAAACAGCAGTATAGTCTAAATATCTTTTTGTACCTTGCTTTTTTCATAGACAATATATCTCTGAAATGATTCTATTTTGGAACATATAAAACTACTTCATTCATTCATGATTCATAATAATGGCTATAGAGCATTGTGTTATACAGAGGCAGCGTGGTTTATTTAACTAGCCGTCTTTCAATGGGCAGTTAGGTAGTTTCCAGTCTTTTGCTACTACAAACAGTCCTGTGATGAATATCTTATATACCACTTTGTATACTTTATGTGAGTCTATTTACAGAGTAAATCCCTAGAGGTGGAATTGTATAACAAAGTTATTTTTTATTTTTATTTTTGATGGAAACTGCCAAATTCAGTAACTAATTTTTTTTAATGAAGCAAAAACTGCTTTCCTTTTAGTGGGGAAGAATTATGAAGAAACAAAACAAAACAAAACAACATGCTATCTGGTGACAGAGGAGATGAGAATTCAGCTTTGCTAGATCTAGCACAGGGTTTCTCTGCCTTGGCACTATTAATATTCGGGCCAGACAATTCTTTGTTGTGGGGACTGTCCTGTGCATTGAAGGATGTTTAGCAGCATCCCTGGCTTCTACCCACTAGGTGCCAATAGCACCCTCCTCAGTCATGACAATCAAAAATATCTCCAGATGTGGCCAAATGTCCTCTCTGAGGGGTAGGGGTAGGAAGCGACCCTGGTTGAGAACCAGTAGTTTTAGTACAATGCTTTGTACTGAGAGATTTCTCAGTTCTGAATACCTAATCTAGCTATTTCAGTCTGATTTGCTCAATAAATACTGGTTGATTATTCCCTCTTAAAAACAAAAAGGAGCAGGGACAGTGAAAGCAATTTCTTTCTAAAATATGGTAGGTAATAAATCAATCAGCTCAAGTATATTATTTCTATGGACTCAGTCTCAAGACGGTAGCTGTGCTCACTGGAGTTCTTGCTGTTTCCGCTTCACATTGCTGGGGCCCAGTGAGTGGTTAACCTGTGTCTGCATGTTACTGTGTCCCAAAGAAAGTTCCACAAGCTCTAGGAGCGGTAATACTTAAAACCTCTCCCACTTGTTCCTATTAGCATACTTAGATTATGATAGCGCTTCTCAGAATGTTTGTCAAAAGCCTCCCAGAGAATGAGACATTCCTTTGAGTGACCTGAGTATTTGCCCTGTGTTCTCACAGGCAGTGGATTGTGCCAGCAAGCCTTCAGGACCCATTACTAGAGGCAGAGATATCCTATTTCCTTCCCTTAGAGCTGCAGAGTTGCCCACTCAGGAATTCACAAAACTCTTGCTTCCCAAGGTATTCTCTCTTTGATCTCATTACTCCAATGAGCATCACTGCAAACAATGCCACTTTAGATGGCAAGTTACACTGCCAATTCATAGGTAGTTGATGATTCCACTCAAAACATCAATTGAAGCTGGCCAGCCCTGTCACCTTTTAACATTAAACAGTCTTCCTCTCTATATTTTTGCCCATCCCACTGCTGAGCTTGGCCTAGTACAGCTCTCCCAAGTACTCATACTTCAACATATATAACAGTTAGTTACAACTATATTTGTAGTGAAAATGGTATTAGAATATACAGGATACTTTAAAGAAGTTAAATTACACAGCATGAAAGATTAATGGATGGTGGTAAAGGGTGGAGAAGAAGAAAGAAGAAGACAAAGATTTCTGTTCAGAACAATGGCAGGTGATAAATACATCAGCTTAGGCATTAACATTTCTTTGGAATTTCCTATTCTTGAGTTTCAGTGCTTTAGTTGTGTTTGCTTGAGCTCTTGTTGCTCTCTTTTTCCATCTACTGGGAGCCACTGTGTGGTTATCTATGCCTGGATGTCACCCTCTCCCAGAGAAAGGGCCACAAGCCCTAGTAGGGAAAGATATTCAGAGGATGTACAGTTAGCTTCTCTGCTTTTCTGAGAGAGACCGACTGCAATGAGGCCCGTCAAACTGTGGCTACTCTCATCCCTCTAGCTATAGTGAACCAGCTGTGGCTCTTCCAGACTTTCACAACGCAATGCACCGCATGTGCAGCTCCCTTTGATAGGAATACCACTCCCATCCTTTCAGCCTTTGCTTTCTGTTCACCCTTCTAGTCTGAGCTCAGGTAAGACTGAAGGAGCTGAGACAACTCCACTGCCCTACAGTCCAAGGTTCAGGACCTCTCCTCTGTGTTCCATGCACCCAAGGCTTGCTTCTACTAGGTCCTTACCTCACTGCCATTGTTCTTTGATGTTTTTTTCTCTGCCACCTACCTGTGTGCTCCTTGAGAGCAAGAGCAGTCTTTATTTTCTTGTGTCTATAGTTATCTATAGTGCCTGGCACAGGGCTCAGAAAGTGTTTACAGAATGAACGGATGAAGAACATACTCCCTTATTCATATTTTCCTACTTGTTCTTCAGCCTACCCATATTTCAGGTAAGTTAATATTCATAAAAAACCCACCTAAAATAAGTCGTGCTACTTCAAAACGGTTATATGTGTTGATGGTTCAGTTTAAAATCCATGTCTCTAATGTCTCTGTACTTTGGTTTTTTTTCCTTCCTCTAACAGAATCATATATACCATTATTATCAGATACCATTCTATTTCAAGTTTCGACCTTTCTGATACATAGTGCAATTAATATCACACAACAGAATAAATTCTCAAATTCACTTGTATTTGTAAACATGCCACCAAAATTGAAATTGTATATATTTTCTGAAATCAACATACATAGTTTATTGCATATTACTTTGAAATTCTTTCCTTGTTCATTTCTAAATGTCTATGTAACTTATTCTGTGTCCCTAATTAGTTTTAGCTGCCTAAGGTTAGAGATTTTTTCGTTTCTTTGTAACTATTTAGATACACACAGAGAGTACTTAAACAGATTTGGGAGACCATATACAGTCATGCACCACATAACAATGTTTCAGTCAATGATCAATGATGGACCGTATATATGATGAGGGTCACATAAGATTATATTGGAGCTGAAAAATTCCTATCACCTAGTGACATTGTAGCTGTTATAATGTCACATAGCTGAAGAAGAGGCAAGAGAAAAGGAAACTGCAGAAGAAAAAGAAGAACCCTCAAGAAAATTCACAGTGAAGGGTTTAGCAGAAGCTTTTGTAGACCTCAACAAGCTCCTTAAAAAGTTTGAAAACATGGACCCCAACACCAAAAGGTTTTCATTAATAGAAAGGAAGGCTCATCCTCAAGAAGAGCCTCAGGCAGGTCCTTCAGGAGGCATTCCAGAAGAAGGCATTGTTGTCATAGGAGATGACAGCTCCATGCGTGTTATTGCCCCTGAAGACCTCCCAGTGGACAAGACGTGGAGGTGGAAGACAGTGATATTGATGATCCTGACCCTGTGTAGGCCAAGGCTAATGTGTATGCCGTGTTTCAGTTTTTAACAAAAAAGTTTAAAAAGTAAAAAAAAAAGAAAAAAGCTTAGAGAATTAGGATATAAAGAAAGAAAATATTTCTGTACAACTGTACAATGTGTTTGTGTTTTAAGCTAAGTGTTATTACAAAAGAAGCAAAAAGTTAAAAAATATTAAAAATTTATAAAGTAAAAAAGTTACAGTAAGCTAAGGTTAATTTATTGTTGAAGAAAGAAAAATATTTTTTTATAAACTTAGCGTGTCCTAAGTGTACAGTGTTTAAAAGTCTACAGCAGTGCACAATGATGTCCTGGGCCTTCACGTTCACTCACCATCACTCACTGACTCACCCAGAGCAGCTTCCAGTCCTGCAGGCTCCATTCAGGGTAAGCGCCCGAGATGGGGTAGCATTTTTTATCTTTTATACCATATTTTTACTGTACCTTTTCTATGTTTAGATATATTTAGATACACAAATACTTACCATTGTGTTACCACTGCCAACAGTATTCGGTGCCAGAACATGCTGTATAGGTTTGTAGCCTAGAAGCAATAGGCTATACCGTATAGCCTAGGTGTGTAGTAGGCTATACCGGCTAGGTTCGTGTAAGAACAATCTATGATGTTCACACAATGATGAAATCGCCTAATGACGCATTTCTCAGAACATACCCCTGTCGTTAAGGGACACATGATGCATGACTGTATAACCAGAAGAGACAGGCCCCCAAACAGTCCTTCTTACAAATGTAACCAAATATAACTAACTGGATGTTGAAGGCAGTATGGTCTTAGGTAAGAACTCTCACTGGCAAGGGTGGGATAACAAAATGACCTTACAACTTCTAAAAGTATGGGTATTGTGTATTTTTGTAAAGTATTTTCTGTACCGTGGGAGAAAAGATGCTAAATACAAGGCAGTAGGATGTTTTTACTGTCACCTGAGGAATGTTTCACTGGCTTGATGTGGTCTTATGTACCCCAAGTCAGTGAGATAATTTGACTAATCACAATTCTTATGGCTCAAAACTAAGATGCTAACGACCATGTCAACATCTAAGAGAAATTAGAAGGCAAACAGAATCAGTACTATAAAATCTAAAACGTTTTGTCACTTTCTGAGATAACCTATGCTTTTTCTCTTCACATCATTTTTGTTTCACTGGAAGTGTGGGAAGAATTAGAATTTCTTTTTTTTATCTAGCTGAATTTGGGCTATTTACGAGCAGGCTATTTATATATATCATTCATCCAATACCACAATAGATGACAAAAATGATGTCAGTGTGCTGAAAAAGCCATAGATATGTGACTGAGACATTTTTTCCTTCATATTTTCCATGAACTTTTGAATACATTGATTACCTTTGTATACGGGAAGTTATTTAGTAAAATGGGTTTCAAAGAATTAGTCTCTAGAGAAGTGTTTCAGAAACACAAAGTTACTTTCTTTAAATAGTACCAGGAAACATTCAGTAGGAAGATATGGTTGATCTCTTTGACTAAGTCAAAAAGTAATAAATATGCCCAACACTAGAGTCTTCTCTACCTCTTTCACATTTCAAGGAGTGTCCTCTACTTTTAGGATTTGCGGACTGATGAATTTTTCCCTTGGCTAATCCATATTCTTTCATGATGTCTATATACTTGCAAAAGTAAATATCCTGTTGACTTTTACCTTTCTACATTGAAAAACCAAACACTAGCTCCCGTCCCAGATTCTGTAGCTGGAAACATTCTCTCCTGAAGGCACAGACCACTTTGCAGCATCTCTTACAGCATGGACCATAGCTCATTTACACAGACATTTCTCTTCCCCACTAGACAAGAGCTCCTTGAGAGCAAGGTTCCCATGTAAATCAACTCCACACATCTAACACATCAGTTGCAGCATGGCAGGGGCTCAATACATGTTGGCTGACCAAGGAACCAGCTGTGTCTCTTCATCCTACTAGCCATAAGACCGTTATCAGTTCTCTTCCTTTCCCAAGACACACAAATGAAATGGACTTTGTGGTGTGCTGAGTGGAAATGCTTCATGGTTTTGAACAAGGGTGAGATAATATTTTTAGCTTTATTTCTGATATTGCTCTTTGACATTTGTTGATTTTTCAAAATTCAGGAGTACACCACACTGATACCTTCAGGGGAGAAGCCCACAGTGACTTAATAAACCCTTTCCTGAACTTCATTGATGGCCCAGAGCTCAGAGCTTAGACAATATTTTTCTTAATGCATTACCCAGCTTCAACACTTACTCCGTGACATTGGGCTAGTCCCTTAACCTCTTTATTTCAGTTTTCTCATCTATAAAGTGAAGATGATAACAGAATCTATACTTCATAGGGTTGAGTGCTTAGTTTACCAAGTGCTCAGTAAAAGTTAGCTATCTTTAGGTTACCACCCCAAAATTACCTCAATTTTGGTAGAGAAAGTTCTTGTGAAGTCTTTTCAAAGGCACATTTAAAATCTAATAAATCATGCCTACTGATTTATAAATATATTTATCCCTTCAAAGAATGCTTTGTCAACTCCAGTTTTAATGATCTAATTTTTTTCACAAAGCCCAAAGATTAAATTCTTTGGGATTCACAGCATAAAAGTATTGAATGGATAATCCCCTTTTTATTGTGTATTAGACAAAAACCTATATTGCAAACATAAATTGTAATTTCCTGACAGGTCTGAATTATAAAGATCCATGAATTTTGATTGTTATAATTAACATACACAGCATAAGATATTTTGCAGAATTGTCATGGTCTGATGTTTTAAAAGGTTTAAATAAAATAATGCTACAGATGTGTAGGCTACTTACAGTCTCTTCATCTTCTGGACCCTCTCTTCTCCCTCACCTGTACATTCAAGTATTTAAGTAGATGCAGACAGAATCCTCTTTCTTACCTCTCCATCAGCAACAGCAGAATAATTCACTTGGGCAACAGTGACTGTGGTTGGCAATTCTGAAGCATCAGCCAATGTGGCTACTGTTGCCCCTGTACCAACCTAAAGAAAAACATGGAAAGTGTTAAGTTCCAGTAGTTGGATTCTCTCTCTCCTTTACTCAGAAGTTAAGATCCATTTAATCCCAAATTCAGCACAGACAACAATTAACATGCCTTGTAATGTGAAACGAGTTACTAAAATCATATCTCAGACACTAATATGAGTTTCAGGGTTTTACTTCAACCAAATAAAGCAATATTCAAAGCCATCACATTTTACCATCAGTGCCCAGTGCCAGTCAACCAACTTTGTACTCTCACCCCAATCTGAATTTTAGAGGTTCCCTGTCAACCAGCAAATTATGTTTTACCTCAGAAGTGGTAATTCACAAGGCAAATTTCCTGGCCACTAACAGAGTAAAATGGTAAAAAAGAAGCCATTTTGACAGTGCTTTGTTTTGGAAATGTCCAGAAAAGCTATCTATCACTCTGTATTTAGCAAAATGCAAGTAATTTAAAATATTATTCAAAAATCAGTGTCAGGTAGGAAGATCTGGGGGAGCTATATAAAGTTAATATAAGAGTTTGCATAAAGAAAGCTTTCTTTAGTTAGAGGTGAGGTGTCCACTGACCAACCTCGAAAACTACAATCTGGTAACCAGAAGGTTTACTCACCTGGATAAGCGAGACAGTGCCGTCAGGGTTACTAAAGGTCTGGACTACGGTCTGTGATGGTACGAGATGGGCTATACTGTGTGTGGTTGTGGCCTGTGTTTGTGTTTGCTGATCTTCAAAAGCATACAAAAGGTCCTCCCGCCCATGCTGTTTATAACAGTTTTTAACTATGGTCCGTAGCGCCTGGGTCCATGAAACCTGTCACCAAAAGACCAGAAAAGCACATAAAGTCACGAAGAATGTTGGTTATTCAGTTCCACTATGGAATAAGCAGCTGCTTATTTACCAAACCAAACCAAACCTCATACAGAGTAAACTCTCTTAGGATTATTTCACACAGACCGATTCTGGTGCAAAGAAACTCAGCACCACGTACCAAAGATTTCCCACTGGTTTCCTTCCTGATCAAAGTTTGTTTAGCTTTTGGGTTTTATACCCTGTTCTAACCTGAGGCCAACTCTTAAACTTCTCACAAAAAAGGTTACTCTTTTGTCAAGAATTTTATATTAAGATTCTCACTAAATTTCCAAGTTAACTAAAAAACAAATAGGCAGAAAAAATAAGGGATGACGTTTGTTTTAGTCTTTCTCCTTTTTTTAAAAGAAGTTTCATTATCAGCAGACTCAGCCAGCTTCACATCTCTCTAATTCCATATTTATATTTTTCAACAGTGATTCTTGCTAACCAGAAATAAGGAAATTTCTAAGTCTTCAAAGTGATTAATACTTTTACTTCAAGTTTCTTCGGTTTTTCCAAGCACCTCATAAAATTAAAACTGCTCTCATAGACAACTACACACAGGGAAGTATAGATTCATGGACCCATCTCGAGTCTTCACAGTGATGGAGTGATGAATGGGAAAGGATATGTCAGAGAATATCAAACTTCTTTTGGGGGACAGGTTTGACTATAAGACAAATGTTTTTAGCCTTTGGGCATAAGAAGTAGCACGACAAAAATTGAGGTAGTTGATTCAGAATGGAAAAGCAATAAGCAACTCAGGCCAGTGGAACCCTCACCCTCTGCTTTTGCTCTTCTGTGCGGACATCACTCCGGACATTAGCCCACGGGATATCTTCAGGCCACCAGATGGGCTTGCAGCTTTCTTTGCCCCAGCCTGGTTTGCCCCGACCTGTGGAGTACTTGAGCATCTCTGGAATAAATGCCCGAAGCTGGGCCTGGAAGACAAGAGTATGGTCATTAGTAGTCATGAAAGACATCTGGGATGTGTTTGTGTCTCCCACCAAATTCTAAGATTATAAAACAGAAAGCCTTCCTGGAGGGTTCCAGAGAGTTCCAAAATGTGACTGATGAGAACCCACTGTTTTCCATGTGGGTGATTGAGAATTATACATATGTTAGTAAAGTGCACCTTAAGCTGTGTTTCATAGACTTGTTCCTATAAGATCAAGAATACCTGCCCCCAAGTTTGATTGTTGCCTCCACAGATACTACTGATGCTCTAGCTTATTTCCCTTCTACAGCTTCCACACATTTAAGGTAACAAAGTCACATGTTTTCAACATTGTACTGGAGGTAGTAACCAGGGCAATTAGATAAGAGAGAAATAAGAGGTGAGGAGCAGGTAGAATCATTGTTATTTGTAGACAATATGACTGTGTATCTGGAAAACTGCAGAGAATAAAATGAAAAACTACTATAAACAATAAGAGAATTCCGTAAGGTGGTTGGTTATAAATATATGAAAATAAATAGGCTTTCTTAATGAAAAGAAAACATAACCCTAGAAAGTTTTTCTAGAAAGTTTCTAGTAGGCTAGGTCAACGTCTACGAGTCTGACATATAGATATAGTGGAGCATGTGTGATCTCAAACACATTAGGACTTCATTCAGATTTATTTTACAAATCAAATCCAGACCAAATGGGTGTTAAACCAGAGACAACTGCCACTCCTTATCTCCTGGCACAGTAACCATACTGTGTGGGTATTTGAGGGAGAAGGGGAGCCTACTTTGTGAATATTCTTAATTGCTGACAATGATTTTTGGCAAGAGAAGCAGTTTATCAAGTTAAAATCTTCCTCTCCCGACCTACTGCTTTCCTTTTAACCTGGTCTACAACACTCCAGAGATAAGCAGCATCCTCCAACTAAGAACACATCCATACCGCCTCTACAGCTTAACACTAAAAGGAGAGGACAATTTTAGCAATGGGTCAAACCCAAGAACATAGGCTTGTAGCTGTAAAATAGAAAAAGAAAAAAATAGAAATGGGAATACTTAAGTATTAACGAGAGAATGAGTACAGCAACACTCTTATACTGAAGAGCCTATTTAAATACCAGGTTTCTTAATTAAATATTATTTTACCAGAAGACGATACAAATTATCACATAATAGGGAATCATGAACCCAACCGGTAATGTTCACTGATTAAAGAAGGCTCTGGTTGACAGTATTTACATTGTTAATTCTTGTGCAAGTCTGTGCAAGTCTTCACCTTTCTTTCTAAGTTCCCCCTCTCCCAGACAGTCTCCTGCCTACAGGATATGATATAATACACTCTGTATATATTTGGCTCTGTGGCATCAAGCAGCAGGCTAATAGAAATGTATCCATTTGCAAACCCAGGCTATCAGCTGGCTCATGAGGTCACTCCTTCAGTTATTTTAAGAGAGTGCATCTCAAAGTCATTCTTCCCTGTATCCTGGCTTCCTGGGAGTGTCTTTTTCTAGCCTCAGATATACAGAGAAGGAAAAGGCTTAATCCTCACACTGTATTTAAGTTTCTTCATATAAAAAAAAAATGGCTTTCTCAGATGCATAAACAAAATAAACTGATACCACAGACTTTTATAAATCTCCTCTTTCTTCTAATCCCATTAACACTCTCCAAAAGAAGAGTTCTTTATATCCATACCTAGTAGAGTCTGGAGATAATGAAATAAGAAGTCTAAATATCTCCATTAACAAAAGACTGAAGTGTCCAGAAAGAACTCGCTGTCAAGAACACTTGGCTGACAGAGTCCGCTCAAATCTCACCTGGAACCCCATATATTCTCTAATTCTGATGATTTTCTCAGCTTCTCACCTCCTACCCATTTGCACCAATAGTTTCTCATGCTTCTCAGTTCTGGGTCCCCCTGACACCTGGCTGTGGACACCTTTCATCCTCAGTCTTGCTTTGGCTCTCTCACACCAGGCTTTCCACTGGGTTTCAAGAACTCATTGGTTACTTTAAGTGTTGGCACAGCACCAGCCCGCTCGCTTAAAACCTTCTCCTCCCCTCTCTCCAACTACTTGTCTTCTCAGCATCTTTGCTTTGTCTTTGCCAGTAGAACTCCACCTCCTTTCCCCAGACACCCAAGCTCAAAACCTCAGTTAGCTTTACCTCTTTCCTTCAACACCCATCTAGCTACTCACTGCAAGTTCAATTCTTTCTTCTTTGAAATGTCTGTGGCATCCATTCCTTCTTCTCCAGTGCCACCTGCATCCCCACTTCCTAACCCAAAGCTAGTGTATCCTTCTAGTTGACTTTCTTGTTGAACTCCAAGTTCTCCCCTCTCTTCCTCATTCCACATACCCTTTGACAGACAGGTTTCCCTAAATGCTATATAGCTCCAATGCTCGAAAACCTTCAAATGGCCTTTTACTACTAGCAATTAAACGAGACTCTTCTGTCCAGCTTTTCTGTCCCACCACAATTTGGTGTCCCACTACACTGAGTTCCCACTAATTCCCACCAGGCAGCCTTGGTCCTCATTAGGTAGGTCTCTGTACTGTCTTATGAGTTGCTGAGCTAATTCCCGCTTCTATGCCTTTTGATTTGTTCCCCCTACTGGACCACTTTCTCAAGCTACTATTCCAACACCACTGCTCATTCCTTAATGCCGAGCAAGTCCTACAGTCCTTGTGAAATATATCTTGACTACTTCTCAAGTCAGCTTTGTATATATACCAATAAGAACACCAGCTGTAGACTCAGAGAGCTGGCTCCGAACCCCAACTCGCTCTCAATCTTAATTTTCTCAAGTGCAAAATAAATAACAATGGCAAATACACAGGATCAATCAAGAGGATCAGAGATAGCAGGTATATACATAGGTGCATTGAATTAATAGCAGTTTTACTATTACTACTTCCGTTATCAGCCATCTTTTCAAATTCAAAGAAATAGCCAAGTTTCTGAAATGGTTTTCTAATACTAAACACACTGTGATGTATACAAAGACATTTATCCTTAGTTTTTCAAGATGGATATAGTAGAAGGCAGAAGAATGAGTTTACATATATCTGTGTAAACATGGTTGAGGGTGGAAATAAAGAATGCTAGAATCAAGAAGGAACCAAAATGATCACCCAAGTCAATTTCTTGCCTTGAGGAAGCAAGCTGTTACCAACCTGCCCCAATGCATAGGTAGTTTAGGTGATTTGTTCTGCTGCATCTCTGAGCATTAAAAAAAGTGTACAAGCAGATTACTAATGGAAATCATCAGAAAATGGGATTCAAGTATAATTAGAGGAAAGAGAGAACTAGGAAACCTCTCCAAGACGTTTTACATGCTAGAAATCTCCGGATGGGAAATGTTTCAAACTCCTAGGAAGAAGATAGTAGAGGCTTATATGAGAGGCAGTAGAAACAGAAGCAGCACAAAGGGAAGGTTACTTCCACAGGCAAAAACCCCATGAAGTTAAAAAATGGAACCAGAGTGAAATTAACTACTGGTGTACAAGTTCCAATTTAGAGGTAGATCTTAGCTTTTAATAGTACTAATTACCAACGGTACAAAATTTGCCCCAGTATCAAAACAAGAGGTAAAAAGGACTTTCTATTATAAAAGTTCACTTTTCAAGTCTGTACAATTTGGGGATGAAGGACATTCTTTGCTTTTAAATACATAGAGATAATCTGACTTCACTAAAAAAGGCAATTTTCCACCAGACTATTTTTATACTGTCCCAAATAAACAGTGCTAAGGCCAAAGGGACTATCAATAAGGGTAAATGAGCTGTCCAGTATAGAAAGAGTTAAATGATTCCTTTCCAGAATTCAGCACTGTGCTCTCATTACCAGTTGGATTAATTACTGGTCCTGGAGAGTTTTGGAAACCCAAGCTACTCAATGTGCTTGTTAAGGAAGGTTTGTCTTTAATCCGCAAGGGAGACAATCAACAGGATCAGCAAAGGTAAAAGCCTACCCTCTCACGCTGTCCTTTAACTGGGCTACAGCAAGCTCTCCCGCCTCTCATTCTGATTTAGGGCTCTATATGGGCTTAAAGTGCCCAGCCTGATCAGTAAACACACCTCAAACCAGCAAAGAGTAGAAAATACCACTCTTTCCAGGGCACATTCAGCAAAGAAAAAAGATATCAAATTCACGCCAGTGACAGTCAAAAGTAAAGATTATGTGGAAACCACAGACGGTTTTAAAGAAAAGATTTTCTAAAACTCTAAAAAGTTTAATCTGGCCAAAATGAAACAATACTTACTATGCTAGAAATTTTCCTCTTGTAAGTTCAGTTAATTCTTTGCTGTCCAACAATGCATTATCCTTATACATTCCCAAATACCCTTCTCCTCTCATTCCCTCTAACTCTGCTCTGCATGTACCTGAGTCTAGGGATTTTGAAGATCCTGAAGTCCATTTAGGTTCAGTCACCAAGAAAAGGCCTTTCAAACCAAAATGTTTGCCAACTCCACCTCTACTGAAGAGTTCAGAGAATATGTAATAAATTTAAAGAGAAGGCAACTGAAATCAAACCATGCTGAAAGGCGATATTTTCTATAGCCTATAGGAAAAAATGAATATGGCAGAGAAGGAAAACTGAAGAATTTTCAGACTGTAGCTTCATTATTTTAATTTAAAATTATGAACTTCCAGGTTGACAGACCCAATTATATTCACACGGATATTTAAAAGGCATTAAAAAGCAAAAGCAAAATGATTTTTTTGCTATTTGGAATTATTTGTACCACTGATCTCTCTTCAGAGATAATGAAAGTGTCCTTCCTTATTAGAAACACCAATCCTATATCCCCAATTCCCTAGTAATGCCAGCAGAAACACTGGCTTCTCTTAATCTCATTTTCCAATAAAACACATTCCCATAGAAACATGGGAAAAACAAGTTTGGAATGAAAGATAAGTTTAGAGAATTTGAGGGACAGCCAACGAAGACACTCATTTAGAGACTCCTCTATCTCCATGCCCATCAACCTATCAAACTGTCTCCCTCTCATTAATGAAAATGCTCTTAAAATTCTACCTTCTCTTTGAAGGAGTCTCAGATTGGTCAGTTTCTGCTAGCTTATCCCAGTGGTACTCTTGAACAAAAATTTAAATAATGCAGATAAAGTTAAAGTCCTCTTTTCCATCTACCCTCCCCCAATCCAGTCACCTGTCCAGAGGCATTAGTTTGATGAATATCCCTCTTATAGGCCAAATTCTATATATTTGCATAAATATATGCTGGAGAGGCACAGTTTTATGTGATGGGGAAAAAAATACACAAATGGTACCATATTGTACATATTTTACTACAACTCACTTTTCCCACTCAACATTTTGTCATGGAGAGCTCATGGTACTAAAACTAGAATAATCTCATTAAAAAAAAAATAGTTGCCTGGTATCCACGGTATAGATTTTTCCACTTAATTTAACCATTCTCCTAGCAATAAACATTTAGGTTGCTTACAGTGCTTGTATATGCTTCTTTGTGCACACATGTGAATATTTCTCTAGCAGAAAAGTAAAATTGCTGGTTAAGGGTATATGCACTTAATATTTTAATAGATACTGCCAAACTGTCCTCAGAAAAGACTCTGCCAAACCCACTCCCACCAACAGTGTAGGACAATACTCATTTTTCATATCCTTCCTCACATTTTTTTTATTACTGAGCTTTCTTATTTTGGCTTATCGGAAGTGGGGGAAATGGTTTATTTTAATTTTTATTACTAGTGAGGTTGAGAATCTTTATACGTTTACTGATTATTTTTTCTTTTTGTGAACTGTTTATAATGCTGTGCTTATTTTTCTAATTATCTTTTTCTTATTAATTTGAAGGAAATATTAATCTGTTCTGGATATTAATTCTGTCATATAATTTGCAAATATTTTTCCCTGGTCTAGTTGTATCCTGAATATGGAATTTATATGCCTCTTCCCTTCTATTAGTATTCCTGAATATACCCTTATTCTTTTACTCTTCTCAAAATATGTTCTGTTCTACTCTTTAATAAATGGTGCTGGGAAAATTGGACAGCCACATGCAAAAGAATGAAAGTAGACCATCTTCTATCGCCATACACAAAAATCTACTCAAAATGGATTAAGGACCTGAAAGTGAGACCTGAAACTATAAAACTCTTGGAAGAAAATATAGGCAGTACACTAACTGACATCGGTCATAAAGGGATCCTTTTGGATTCCATGTCTACTTGGACAAGGGAAACAAAAGAAAAAACAAAACAAGTGGGACTTCATCAGACTACAGAGCTTCTACAAGCCAAATGAAACCAGGATCAAAATGAATAGACAACCCACCAGCTGGGAGAAAATATTTGCAAATCGTATATCCAACAAGGGATTAATTCCATAATATGTAAAGAACTCACACAACTGAACAACAAAAAAACAAACAACCTGATCAAAAAATGGGCAGGGGATATGAACAGACATTTTTCCAAGGAAGATATACAGATGGCCAACAAACACATGAAAAGATGTTCAACATCACTAATCATCAGGGAAATGCAAATCAAAACTACATTAAGATATCACCTTACACCCGTCAGAATGGCTATAATCACCAAGATGAAGAACAACAAATGCTGGAGAGGTTGTGGAGAAACGGGAACCCTCATTCACTGCTGGTGGGAATGCAAACTGGTGCAGCCTCTATGGAAAACAGTATGGAAATTCCTCAAAAAATTAAAAACAGAAATACCTTATGATCCAGCGATCCTACTATTGGGCATCTACCCAATGGACATGAAGTCAACCATCCCAAGAGGCTTATGCACCCCTATAGTCATTGCAGCATTATTCACTATGGCCAAGAAGTGGAAGCAACTCAAGTGTCCCTCGGCTGATGACTGGATAAAGAAGATGTGGTATATATATACATCAGAATACTACTCAGCCATAAGAAAAGACAGAATTGTCCCATTTGCAACAACATGGATGGACCTAGAGAGTATTATGTTAAGTGAAATAAGCCAGAGAGAGAAGGACAGACACCACATGATTTCACTCTTATGTGGAATATAATTGAACACACGGACAGAGAGAACTGGTTGATCGTTACCAGGGGGAAAGGGGGTGGGGGGTGGGCACAAGGGGTGAAGGGATGCATCCACATGGAGACGGACAAATAATAATGTACAACTAAAAGCCCACAATGTTATAAACTACTAAGACATCAATAAAAATTAAAAATTAAATAAAATAAAATCTATGATCGTGGAAAAAAAATCTGTTCTATTTAAGAACACATCCGATGTTTTTGTTACCTTTATATTCTCTTAATCTCATCCTGCTTCCCTAATATTTACAAACTGTGGAACAGTATCATATACATAAACACTTTTTGATCATTTAAAAAAAAAGAAAAACCTACTTTGCATATAGATTCTAACGCTACAGTAAGGAGAAGCAGTTTGGAACTGTTATCTACAACAGTGGTTCTCAAAGTTGGCTGCACACTGGAATTGCCTGGGGAGTTTAAACACTACAGATGCCCAGATCTCATCCCCAAAGATTCTTATTTAATTGGTCTGGACTATGGCCTGGACACTAGGATTTTAAGTTCCCCAGGTGACTCTATTGTGCAGCCAAGTTTGAGGACCACTGAACTAAAATACTTTTTATCCAGCCCTCTTTAAAAAATTATTTTAATTGTGGTAAAATATACATAACATAAAATTTAACATTTAACTTGGACAATTCAGTGGCATTAAGTACATTCACAACGTTGTACAACCATCACCTATTTCTAGAACTTATTCATTATCACCCCAAACAGAAACCCTGTACCCATTAAACAATTAACTCCCCATTTCTACTTCCCCCAGACCCTGGTAAGCTCTATTCTACTTTCTGTCTCTATGAATTTGCGATTCTAGATACCTCATATAAGTGGAATCACAATAATTGTCCTTTGTGTCTGGCTTATTTCACTTAGAATAATGTTTCTCCTCTTTGGGTAGCCAAAACAACACTCAGAAAACCTAAATTAATAACTGATGAATGTTTTCTAAGTAAAACATGTCAAATTCTGTGAAAAACTTCTTCCTAATGAAGCAATCTGTGCTGAATGTTTCTGAAGGTTTCCCTGAAAACTGGTGAAGAATTACTATCCTGTTGCATCATCACTCCAAGGGAATATTAAAGCAACAGAGATTGCCCCAGTGAGAGTAAGAGGACAATAAGTTCAAGGGGAGAGAGGGATGGGAGAAGGGAAAAAGGAGTGGATTTTAACCAATGACACCAGAGTGGTCTTTCCAGAGAGATTTCTTCTATAACTATAATCTTTGCCTGGATCTCTTCTAGCACAAATTCCAAAAAGATTTACATCTTCCTAATAAGAAGAAAATCCTACAGGACTCAAGTGTGGTAAAGAGCAGAAATGATTTTCCACTAGCAAAATCATAATTATTGCTTAAAGACTCTTCAAGAAACGACGTAATTCCTTAAACTCAAAGTGTAGTCTGGGAAAACGGTAGTGGCATCACCTGGGAGCTTGCTGGAAGGCAGAATCTCAGGTCCCCCTCCAGACCTACTGATTCACAATCACATTTAAACAAACAAAACTCTCAGGTGGTTCCTATGCACATTGAAGTTTGAGAAGCATGATTTAGTCCATCCTGTGATCTCGGGTCTGAAGTATCCTAGAAAATTTTGCTAACCTGGCTTTCAAAATCTTTGAAAAAGATGACTTCATTATTTCATTGTAAATGAATTCTGAGATTGCAGAATCTACACCAAATTAATGACTTCTTCTGCTAAGCCTTATCTCAACCTCCTTCAATTCTTATGCAAGGAGGCAGACAGATATGGGATAAGTTCTAGTCACTATTCTTAAAGGTGCCTAGAAATTCAGGTTTTCATTATATCACTAAAAATACTACAGAGCTCTGTGTTTTTTTTTTTTAATTATTATATTTTTTTATTGATGTCTTAGTTTATAACACTGTGGGGTTTTAGTTGTACATTTTTGTTTGTCCGTCACCTTGTGGATGTAACCCTTCACCCCTTGTGCCCCCCCCACCCCCCTTCCCCTTGGTAACCACCAATTAGTTCTCTCTGTCCGTGTGTTCACTTATATTCCATAAATGAGTGAGTTCATGCAGTGTCTGTCCTTCTCTCTCTGGCTTATTTCACTTAACATAATACCCTCTAGGTCCTTCCATGTTGTTGCAAATGGGACAATTGTGTCTTTTCTTATGGTTGAGTAGTATTCCATTGTATGTATATACCACATCTTCTTTAACCAATCTTCAGTTGAGGGACACTTGGGTTGCTTCCACTTCTTGGCTATAGTGAATAATGCTGCAATGAACATAGGGGTGCATACGCCTCTTGTGATGGTTGATTTCACGTCCATTGGGTAGATGCCCAAGAGTGGGATTGCTGGATCATACGGTATTTCTATTTTTAATTTTTTGAGGACTCTCCATACTGTTTTCCATAGAGGCTGCACCAGTTTGCATTCCCACCAGCAGTGAATGAGGGTCCCCGTTTCTCCACAACCTCTCCAGCATTTGTTGTTATTTGTCTTTGTGATTATAGCCATTCTAACCGGTGTAAGGTGATATCTCAGTGTAGTTTTGATTTGCATTTCCCTGATGATTAGTGATGTTGAACATCTTTTCATGTGTCTATTGGCCATCTGTATCGCTTTCTTGGAAAAATGTCTGTTCATATCCTCTGCCCATTTTTTGATTGGGTTGTTTGTTTTTTTGTTGCTCAGTTGTATGAGATCTTTGTATATTACTGAGATTAATCCCTTGTCAGACAAACGATTTGCAAATATTTTCTCCCAGCTGGTGGGTTGTTTATTCATTTTGATCCTGGTTTCATTTGCCTTGTAGACAGAGCTCTGTGTTTTTTACCACACACACACAAAAGACTTTATCAGGATTTAGATATAATAGTAAAAACAGAAGCTTTTCAGGTAAACATTCTGTTTACTAATACAGAATTATACTTTTACCAAAAACAAAAACAAACAAAAAACCAAAACTATAGAGCTGCTTCCTAAAAGAACCAGGGCATTCAGTTCACACAGAACTTAAGATACTCTGTTATATGTAATTTCAATCTGTGTAGGAGACAATTTTGTTATTTGTTACAGTAAGTCAAGAAATTCTTTTACAACAATAAATGTTTAGTGTAGATGAACTGAAATACTTAACCTGAGTGATGATCACAGTATAGTTTCATAGAAAAAAAAGAGAGAGAGAGAGAAGAAAGCACTAGCAATATGGATTCAACCCTAACTTCTATTTCTGTTCATTACTAGCTTGCTTCATAAATTGCTTTCTCTCTTTATGCCTCAATTTTTCAATATATTGTCATCTGTATTGTCCCACTTCACTGCTGAGCAAAATAAAAATGCTAGGTTCATTAACTTTCTCTAAGTGAAAAGTGGGTGAGCTTGGTTATTCCAAAGTTAATATAGGTAGCATAATTAGTAACCATACCTTTGTGTGATGCGTTCATTTTCAAAGCACCTTCCCATCTAATATCTCATTTTTTCTTCCTCTGACTCCATAAGTTAGGAGTGCATGTATTATTCTCACTTTCAGAAGACGAAACTGAGAACCAGGGCTAATACACAGCAGAACTGGGACTAGAGACTAGATCTTCTGACTCTAATAAATCATGCTAACTTTCTAATTTATAAAGACTTTAAATAATGAAACACATAATAGCATTAGAATAATACTGAATACAATTTACTCTCTTTGGATGATTCAGAACTCACCTTAGGATCATATATAACATTATATTTGTAAGTTAGGGTCATCAATATAAACATCAGTCATCTCCATAGCATTCAGAGCAGATAAGATGATTAATAGAGCTGTCTGGTTAACCCAAGTCCATCTCTATTATAGTGCAATTCTATAATTCTGGAATTTTATCACTTCAGGGAAGTCATGAATTACCCATATGATCTGAACTCTAGAACTAGTGTCCCATTAAACTTACTTTGTCCTTTATGGCTGCAGACCATAACTGAGTTCTGCTTCCTTGACTATAAAATAGGAATTACATATATATCTACTCTGGAGGGTAAGGATTAAATGGGATACCCCTGTAAAGAGCTTAGTACTGTGCCTTCCAACTCACAGTAGCTACAGAAGAGAAAAATAAGAGAAAAAAAGAGTTGTTGACATCTTCTCCTGAACATAAAGAAAAGCAATCTTTGGAAGAAACATTATCAAACTTGTAATTTAAAAAATTCAAGTTTAAATATAAAATATGAAAATACTTTTTGTGTTTCTATGGTTATAAAAGTAATTCATACTTATTAAACGAAGAAAATGAAAATCACTCATAATGCCATCAGGCATAGATAATCACTGTTAATATTTTGGCATACATCCCTCTAAAGTTTTACAGACACACAGAGGCAAGTTTTGTGTGCATGTTTTAAACAAATGAGATCGATTAACTCAATTCTGTATTCTCTGAAAAAATAAAATCTAGCCCCCCAAAAGAAGCAAAATATAAAGCTAGCCTAAACCCCTCAAATTAAAGGATGTAAGAAAGGCTATTTTACAATCAGCTTTTAACTTATACCACGAGTATTATTCCACTGCAAGAGAGAGCAAATCATTTTTAGTGTCTAATAGTTCACTGAATAGTAAACTTCTAGTCTCTTTTGGGCTAAGCTGCTCTTCTTTCCATGTAAATTCCAAACACCACTACCATAATTTATTCAATCACATTGTTCTCAGATTTTCCTATTGTAAACACTCCCTTGAACATACATCTTTGCTTACTTGGAGGGTATGATGCACATTTAAATTCTGATATGCATTGCCAACCTGCCTGCTGGAACAACTGTACCAACGTACATTTCTACTGACAGGATTAAAGTGCTGTATCCCAGACCCTTGCCTATCTAGGTTTCGTTTGAAATAAAACCCCACTTTTACTGACATTAATAGTGAAAGGCTTTGGGATCAATTAGAAAAAAAGGTATTTGGCTCACATTAAGACAAAAGTATCTGAGGAAAACAAAATAAAATACAATTTAAAAAAATGATTGGGGGTAGGGGGGCACCCAGGATCCAAATACTCAGAAATTCCTATTCAATTGGAAGCTGGGTTTTTCACCATCCTGCTCAGGCCTCCTTACCACTTGTTTGTTTTTGTTTTATTTGTTAACGTATTATTTTTCAGTCATCATCTGTGCTGAGAAGGGAAAGGAGAGAATGTATGATGATAAAGAAAATACATGCCTCCAACAAAGTCCCTCTGAGCCTGTTCCATGACTTGAGTACCAGCTGCCCCTGGATCCACAACTGCACCAAGCTCTAAGTGCATATTTTACAAAAATGGAAAACACAGTTTCAAATGTTTTACCTCCACTATGATAATTAAACTGTTTGCTCTGACTTCTGTGGCCATCACCAATTTTCATAATGATCAGTATCCATGATGATTTAATATAATCAAAACCTCAGATTATTTCAACCTAACACATCAAATGTGACAAAGGAAAAAATGCCCATCACAGGAGAGGAGTCTACCTAACACAGTATTCTTAACCAGAAGCTTAGTTAGCATTAGATGTACTTTATATCTGAGACACAGAGTAGATTCTTTACATCAATCAGGTAAAAAAAATTCACCTTATGTTTTCTTTAACCAGTCAGAATAGCCCTAGGAACAGAATAACAGCAGGTATGAAATGACAGGGAAAAAGTTTAGATAATGCTTTCCTTTTTGAAATATTATTTAGAGATCCCTCAAGTGTCCACAGAAAGCTCTCTGAATCCAACAATCAAAAGATCACAGTTTAGGGGCCAGCTTGGTGGCCTAGCGGTTAAGTTCTCACACTCTGCTTCGGCAGCCCAGGGTTCACAGGTTCAGATCCCAGGCGTGGACCAATGCACCGCCTGTCAAGCCATGCTGTGGCGGCATCCCATATAAAATAGAGGAAGATGGGAACAGATGTTAGGCCAGGGCCAGTCTTCCTCAGCAAAAAGAGGAGGATTGGCAACAGATGTTAACTCAGGGCTAATCTTCCTCATACACACACAAAAAATTGCAGTTTAGCTTTATAATTACAAAATGTTGTATTACTTCAGACCAAGTTGCTGGTTCAGACTCAGTAGGAAGAAAAGTGCCACCTCCTAAGCAGCAGCATCAATGTCTGCACCGAGTGGACACCCACTCCGGAAACTTGTGATCCAGTTACCCATTACACTGGGTTCATCTTTGCTCTGACCTTTAGGTCATTTACTGAACAGATACTAAATGAGTATTATTTAGAATATAGATGTTATTTAGGTGCCAGGCAGCTGTACTGGACAGTAGTGAAGAATAGAAACTAAATCCCTGCTCTGAAATTCTAGTTGGAGAGGCCGATCACAAACAAGTATAAATGTTAATAAATAAGATAATTTAAGGTAGTGATAAGTGTTAAAAACAATAAAATAGGGGCTATATTAGGCAGCGACTTGGTGGCAAGGAGAAAGCTTCGTTAGATGGGATAATCAAGAGAGGCTTATCTCAGGAGGTGATATCTGAGCTAGACTTTGAATAAGATAAGGTCAATCACGCAATGATCTGGGAGAATAACGTGTCAGGCAGAGGGAATAGCAAAGGTGAAAGAAGGAGCTTGGAGGGTCTGACAAAGAGAAAGAGGGCCAGTGTGGTTGGAGCACAGCGATGGAGGGGGAGAAAGAGAAATGAGATTGGAAGAGGCCAGATTTGATAGCACCTCAGAGGCCACTAGGAATAATGGAAAGCTACTGAAGGTTTGAACAAGAGAGTGATATGATCTAAGTTCTTTTAAAAATCTCTGCTCTGTGGAGCATGGACTGCAGCACAGCAAAAATGACATTCAGGAGATCAATAGAATTGATCAGTTGAAATAGTCTATGTGAGAGATGCTAAAGGCTTGGGCTAGAGTGGTGATGGGAACTGAAAAGAATGGTCAGATTCAGGGTACATTTCAGAGGTGAACTGACATGACTTGCTAGTGAATTAGATGTGGTTGATGGGGGGAGTGAGGACAAAACAGGGAAATCAAGGATTACCCCTATGCTGGGACTTGAGCAACCAAATGGACAGTGGTGCCATTAACTGATCTGGGGAATACTAGGGGAGGAACAGATTTGGAGGCAATCAAAGGTTCTGTTTGGGGCACGTTAGCTACTAGAGATCTAATAGTAGCATAAGCTGGGGTGTAAACAGCATATAGACAGGATATAAAGCCCACAGGACAGCATGAGATCACGTGGAGAGAAACTATGATAAAGCCCTGGGACAAGCCAAGATTGATCGAGTGAGAAGAGGAAGAAGAGCCAGCAGAAGAGCTGAGAAGGAGCACCCGGTGAGGCAGAAGGTTATTCAGGAGAGTGTGGTCTCAGAAATGGAGAGAAGAGAGTGTTTTACGAAGGAAGGAATAATCAACTGTGTTAAATGCTGCTGGAAGATTGAATAAGATAAGGAAAGAAAACTCACAACTGGGTTTAGCAAGACAGAAGTATATTAATAAAGAAATATGGTGGAAATTTGTTATAAAAAAGCCATTTTATCTTGATCAAGCTATCACTTTTAAAGCTAAAACAATTTAAAAGGGACAGTCTCAGCAAAATTCCTGAGGTATGCCTATTTATCAGCCTAAGTACATTTTGACTTCCCTTCTCAAAGGAAGAGGAGGGAAGCAATGACTCAGGAGGGTGTCCTTTGGAGTTTTCCATTCTTATTCCCTGGAGAGGGGAGCCTTCCTTGGCAATAGCTTGGTGGTATTCAGAATTTACATGGAAAGAGGAGCAGCTCAGCCCAAGAGAGACTAAAAGATGCCCCACTTGATTGTGATTCATCAAAGTTCTAACAGTCTCCTGTCCAAACCAACTCCAAGCTAAAAGTTTCTTTATCTAACCCAAAGGCCCAAGTGAAAGGAAAAAACTGCCAACAGAAGGAGGAGACCACATTCATGTCCTTGGCTGGGCGTGTTCTCCTGGCACCATATTTTCTTTTCCAAGGCTGCAACTGTTTCACTATCACACTCCAGTCTGCATCTCACTCTGGCGGTATCACTCAGGACAAAACTACGAAAAGTGATCTGAGGCCCGCCCACACCTTTGCCACTTGTCTCTGTGTCTCCTCCTTTCTTCCCGCCCCTTACCTGGGTCATTTTGTCCACAGAGACTGGAATTCCATCGATGGTGAGAGGCGGCAGCTCTGAGTTAACCTCCTGTGGCGCAGGGGCGTGTTCTGCCAGGGCAGACTCCAGGTCTTCCAGGATCATGCTCTTGTACTTACGCACCTGCAGGGAATTAAGGGCAGAAGTAAACAAGATGCCCAACAACTAGGGAGGGTTGGTGCCAAGCAACCAGAGAGTGGGTGGGGCTGGCCTCCCTCAGCCAGGGTAGAGCCCTAAGAACAAACACATCTACAATTAGCAGATAGAAATATTTGCTGGCCCCAAAGACATCACACTGTACAGAATTAAATGAAAAGATGATGAAATTACAGTTAACAGTAGAAAGGAGCTGGTAGAAAAGCTTTTACAGAAATACTGCTTCTCAGTTAAAAATCACGTTTTCTTGGTCAATGCTGGCCCCATCACCTGTTCCAGATCTAAGAGGAATGGCATTCATTATTATGCATTTCCCAGGCCATTTGATGAAACCTAACTGCAGCAATTAATCGCCAAAATCATCTTCAAGATCACCAAGGACTTATGTCTCTAAACCTCTAAGCAACCAATTTGAAACTGCTGCTACTTTCCTGCAAAGGCAGACTACCAAACAGATAGGAAAAGCATCACAGAAAAAAACAAGAGGTGTATATTGTAGCTGGGTGTTAAAGGTGCCACTATCAGTAAGGCCCAGGGCCAGAGAGAGCCCCACAGGTCAAGTCCTCCTCCTTTCTGGTACTTCCTGGTGACAGAGGTGAACTTCCAACTCATGATGCCTCAGTAGCTCTGACAAGCCCAGGTCTGAACCAGATACTGTTGTTCTGACTCCATTCCTTCCACTGCCAGTGAAAGGTATCTCAAAAGACAGAGAACTTAACAGCAGCACATTTGTACATGCACACATTCTTCTACATGAGCAGAAACAGGAGACAGACACTGGATCCTACAACCACCAATAATGGGTTCCTTCACTTGCAAGAATACACAAGGGGTCTGAGGACACCTTTGGGAATAACAAAGAAGCCATGGAGTTATGGAAATTTGACAAGATGAGAAAGGAAATTAACTTGCTTTCAGGGCTCAAGCCATTATCTTAGAAAAAAAAGGGAAAAGAAAATGAGGTTTGCCTAGTTATGACAACGTCTGAGTCCTGAGTTTTCTGCTAAGTGGACTGGACTCTCAATCAGTCCAGTCCACTTCCTTATAAGTATCTCATTACGAGAATTAAAAAAGAAAGATTCCTATACTCCACCTCAAGCATGTGGAAAAGTAAAAATTACTATTGGCTACAAAATACAAGTCAACAAGAAAGGGGAAGAAAGAAAAATAATGCAAACATGTAGAATCATTATCACTCTAGAGAGTCAGTTTTACCCTGGTTTCTAATAAAAAAAGAAAGTTTCAAAAATTATTGCCAACATATTTATCGTAACATAAGCAGCTGATGTTGCCATAGCAACTTTAGGGACATATTTTCTGCTTTCTAGGTTTCTGTGTCCCATGTAGAGTTTTTATGCTACCAATCCACAGAAAAACTGGATCTTATAAGCCTGGGTTCTGGTCTTTGAACTTTAATGTATAAGGTTAACTCATTATATTAGTATGTAGCTCCATAGTAAGAGTGAATGATAATAGTATAAAAATAAATTTCATTGTGCTAGAAACACCTGGCATTCATAGATGGGAAATCATTAGTGTTACATTGTTAGCTAGTTTCAAATAATTTCAGCCATTTTCATGGGTCAGTAAAATTCTAGGAATTCATATCCAGGCATTTTGCTAAACTGATCAGTGCTATATAATTCCTTAAAAATATCCTGATTTCAAAAGAAATGATGGTAGAGCATCCCTCAGAGTAATTTACAACAAAACAACTTCAGGTGTGACCACAGTATTTCTAAGCTTGCTTAGTAAAGTTAAGTAACTTTCCCGGAATTATAAAGCCAGTGCTTCAATTCTATCTGATCTATCAATTCTGAGATGCGTATTTTTTTCACATTTATCAGTCCTCTGAAATTGGGATACATTTTAAAATTGCTGGACTAGACGACACGGGGCGTAGCTGTTACCACCCGCACATACGTGAACATGGCTATTATCCTTGGGGGCATGACTGCAACCCCTTGCCTTTTCAATCAACGAACGATTTAGCACCATTTGAGAAAGAAACGTGAATCTTGGTTGTTGTCTTGATAACCTCTCCAGTGATTTTTCTGGTAAGATCAAGAAGCACCAGCATCGAGCTTGTCACAGATTGGAAAAAATGTCTCAGAGACAATAGCAGAGCACTTTTTAAAGAAAGGCAGTACCAGTCAGTCTCTTGATGGCACAGAAGACAATATTATATGAAACCACCAGACAATGATGACTTTGAAAAAAGAAGTAATCCAAAAGAGCTGGACTCTGAATGTGAAGACGTTTTAGGAGTATCAATTTATTTCACTTACATTTTCCTTTTAATGTATACAAAGAGCAATATGATTAAAATCTATGTCTAAGTAAGCCTGAAAGAGCTCTTTCAAAAGTATAAAATAAAAATTCTAAGTGATAAGCATTGTGTCAGAGTTTGTCATCATTTTTTCCTTCTTCGTGGTACATAAATAATGGTGCATCTTATAATTGATGGTATCATAGACATGATGAAATACGAGTTTGTTTGTTTTCCAACTTCTACCTTCTATTCCAAAAACCACAGCTTAAGACTTTGTCACTTCACACCAACATGTCACTGTCAACTACCTGACTTCACAATTCAAGTTAAAAACTACAAAAACAAAATCAGCTGGTTTGCCTACCAATCTCTCTTCCCCCAATTCATCCTATATACCACTGCCATTTAAAATTTCTGACACACTGACTTATTATACCAAATACCATTTACTGAGCACTTACTATGTGTCAAGCACTGCATCCATTATCTTAATTAATCCTCACATAATTCTATAAGGAAAATACTATTATATGCATTTTGCAGATAAGAAAACTGAGGCTTAATAAACTTAAGTAACTTCCCCAAATCAGATAGCTAGTATATAGGAGTATAGCTGGAAATCAAACTAATTTTTATCTAGCTTCAAAGCCTTTATGTTCAGCTACTTCACTATCATTTATCTTTTTTCTTAAAAATACTTCTATAGTTCCCACTTCTTATAGGATGAAGTCCAAACTTCTCAGTCCAGCATTTCAACCTCTCTAATCATTCTCTACTTTTCCAATATTCCTTGGCCAGGGCCACCAGATACGGTTGTGCCTGCCCAGCCCTGTAGACTGTGAATGGCACCCTCTTGAGTTCCCAGCGCACAACTCACAGAGTCCTACGGGCAACTTTGCTCACCTTCCTCCCTTTTTAGCTGGCGAGTCTCCTTGCTAACTTGTGCATCTAGCAAGTTCTTTTCTACCTTTGGGTCTTTAATTCTGCTTCTTATCCAAATACTATCTTTCAAGGCCCAACTCAATTTCCACTTTCTCTGAGAAAACTTCCCAAGTGTTCTTGCCATAATTCTCATAATCCTTTAAATTCCTACAGACTCAAATAATCATGTGTCACTTATGTTGTTATTTCCAGGCTACACTATACACAACTAGTGCATGACATCGCTGAGCACTGGGACTGGGTCTTTTATTTATTTTTTTAACATATATTATGAAATATTTCACATATTCAGACATGTACAGATAATACATTAACAAACATTCTCATAACTACCAGAGATGGAGAGTGTTTGGAGTGTTTACCGGAGCCATTAGGGTTCTGGGCACAGAATGCTTGTTGAGGATTTAGGAATTGGCAGCTACAACCATAAGGTCAATGGGCCTTTAGTCAGGTTGCAAAAACAGCCCTAGACAAGATACCATAATTCTTTTGTATAGTCGAAGCTTTTCTGGATAAAGGAGGAGTCTTCAGGAAGGTCTCATAAAAGATTTAAAAAAATTTTTTTAGGGGGTCGGCCCGGTGGCATAGAAGTCCCCACGCTCCGCTTTGGCAGCCCAGGTTGACAGATTCGGATCCCGGGTGCCGACCTATGCACCGCTTATCAAGCCATGCTGTGGCAGCGTCCCATATAAAGTAGAGGAAGATGGGCACGAATGTTAGCCCAGGGCCAATCTTCCTCAGCAAAAAGAAGAGGATTGGCAACGGATGTGAGCTCAGGGCTAATCTTCCTCACCAAAAGAAAAAAAAATTGTTTTAACCTATGAGCTCCTCTGAGATTAAAAATATATTGTCACCTGAGGTCTATAACAAAGACATGCCCCAGTGTAGAGCTGCCCTCAGACCTGTGATCCTGAAGCACACCTGGCACTGAGCCAGGCGACAGGCTGTGGCCCATGAAGTTATGTTGGCTTCATCCTGTTCTCTCTCCAGCCCCAATGTCAGCCTCTTTTCTCTCCTGCCTCAGTCCAGATCTCTAGTTCTGAACCTTGAAACCTCAAAGGACTTAGATGGAATCCTTATCTCATACTTTTGTATCTAACAGTGTTAGTTATTTGTTGAGTAAGTAAATAAATATACAATAAGGCTTTTACTTTACTACTTTTAAATATGCTTCCACATTTCATGTAACTTAAAGCCATTTAAAAAAACCTAAATAAATAAGTAAATGACTTGGAACAAGAAATCATGACCAACTCCAGAGTCCACATATCTTCTGGGAAGGTGGAATCAAACAAAGCCAGAAGGATGATTTCAAAGAAGCTGGTGATAACCCCAGAGCTACCTCTTGCCTCTGTGACTGTGACTAATTTCTGTACCTGTAGAACTGGTTAGTCATATCCAGTGTATCCCCATCTAAATGCTATGGATTAGTGACTCTGAGGAAAGAGCTCCACCTTCAGAAACTCCCAGGGTTCTTCCGAAAAAAAGATGGAAATTCTCTCTCTGTCTCTCAACAAAATATTTTTAGGCCTATTCCTACAAAGCTCATAAAAGTATGTGATATGTCAGTAAGCCACGAACAGAATACCCTCATGGCACAGCAACTTTTAAATCTACTATTTGCCAATGCTTTTCATGCCAGCTCTCTGTAAATATTACATATAGGGGGATGATAATCAACTTTAATACATTTATACTGCTCCCCAGTGAGGGAGGTATTATCCTTATTTTACACATAAGGACACAGAGCCACATATAGGAAAAATCAATGTGGGGAACTAGTCAAAAAAATCAAAGCTTAAAAACAGTTTTCACAAAAGTGGAGTTTTTAGCTATATATGCCTACACTAGTTAATACCAACCCATAGGCAGGACTGAATTAGCTTGTCTAAATATTGATAACTCTATGTTTTACTATGGGAGCCGCACTTTCACGAAGAATGATACTCAAAAGACCAAAAGACTCAATGGAGTTGTTCTGGAGGTCTTCTAACTTGCTTTGTTTTAAAGAGCAGAGACTTAAAAAGACAAAGGTTTTAGACTGTGAAGGACACGAGGATTTGAAGGTAGTAGATCCCAAACAACTTAGAGAAACCTTAGCTTCTGGGTAAGAGAATCTCATTCCCCATCACAGTCAAAGGCCCCTTCTGAGAGTTTACCTAATTGTAAGTTATTTCACTACCTCATGTTACAAATACAGACATGGCATATGTAATCTCTGAACCTAGTAGCTCCTCCATCCAGCCAATAAATATGTATTATTCATCCACTATATGCTTGGCACTGTGCTAAGGAAGGGCTGGAGACAAATAGTAAGTAAATTTATCAGTCACAGTGTCCCATTATTGTGCATATTCCAATCTAGTGGAGAAGACAAACACAAAAATGAATGTATAATTACAAACTGGGACAAGTACTATAAAGGATGATACAACCTAACTTCACAGACCTTTGCTTCTCAAGGTCTCAATTTAGATCCAATGTAGGATGAGAATTTAGAAACAAAATCTACATTTTTAAACTTCTGAGTGCTGCCAAACATTTAAGATACTTTATTCATTCAACAAATATTACTGAACAACACTCACGGCAGGTGCTGTGCTTGGCACTGGGAGCATCACAGAGAACAAAGTAGATCCCGTCTCTGCCGTCTTGGAGCAATCTAGCCAGCGACAGACATTAATCAAATAATCACATAAATAAGTAAAGTGTATCTGTAGTAAGTGCAGAGGTGCTGTGAGAGTTTTGGACAGAACGAGGGGCTTTGACCTGCACAGGGAGGTCAGAGAGAGCTTCACAGAGGAAGTATCAACTGAGCTCAGTTCTTAAATACGAGTCAAAGTTAATAAGGTGAATAAGAAGGTGAGAAAGAGCAAACTGGAGGGAAGAGCATACACAAAAGGATGTGGAGGGATGAAGCAGAGTTTGTGCACAGACGTGAACAAAGACTCTTGTGGTTGGAGTGAAGAGAGAAGCTGGGGTGTGGGACAAGATGAGGCTAGAGACAGGTGGGAGTCAAAGAGAGGACTCCTGCTACTGAAAAGGGAACTGGATGGACACCAGAGTTGGTAGCTAGTGTCAATGGCAATGGCAATAGAGAAAGTGGGCCAATTTAAGAGATATTTAGGAAATGAATGGAGAACAAAATAATGGATGGGCTGTGGGGAAGAGGAGAGGAGATGGAGGTGCCAAAAATGGTTCTAAGTTTCTCTCTTGCATAACTGGATGAGGGGGCAGCTACTGGAAACACAATTTTTTTGGTGGCAGAGGAGGTTTTAGTGTTGCTGCACTTGAGGTGCTATTCAGATATGCAGGAGGAGATGTTTCTCTTTGCTGTTCTCTTTCAGTCACAATCTTTTGGGAGTATTTTTGATAATGTCTGTTTTGTGTTATTTTTATCTTTGATATATAAATGGAAATAACTTTTCTTTCTTCTTTAAAAACTACATACAAACATACACACATATAATAAAGTTTCTCTCTCTTAGCTCCTATCATCTTTTGCCCATCACTCACTCACTCACTCACCCACTCACCCACCCCCAAGGTGCTCTGATGGCCACTTCTCTTGGCTCTGCAGGTCTGACCAGAAGGAGGGAAAGAGGAGGTGACCTTTGCTGTTCATTGGCACCAGAATAATGCCCTCTAAACTGCCTCCTTCCCTCCCTGGAAAGAAGCCAGTAGTAGCTACAGTGGGTGCTTGCTTACAACAACCATCCTGACCATCACAGGACTGTGGAGAACTGGAAGGTAGCTCTATTTGCTCCTGTAGAAGAGGGGGCACAGACTAATAAAATGAGATTAAATTTCAAATCCCATATTCAATATCCTGGACAAACCTATGGGAGATGTAATACTCCATCATCTTGAAAGCAAATCCCTACAGTGGCCAAACTCTAGCTCTACTATTCAGAAATTGAGGAATCTTGGCCAAATCACTTAACCTCTCTGAACTAGTATTCTCATTTGCAAAAATGAAAATAGCAACATTAATATACCTACATCTCAGGGTTTTTCATGTTTGCAAACATAAGTCATGTAAAATGGCTTGTTTTAATTCCCATTTCTTTGAAACTTTTTGTGTTTGTTAGACATTTGTTATTTCCTCTTTTTGTTTATATCCTTTCCTCTTTTGTCTTTGGGTGTTTAAAAACTTTATTTTTTTTTTTTTTGTGGGGAAGACCAGCCCTGAGCTAACATCCGTTGCCAATCCTCCCCTTTTTGCTGAGGAAGACTGGCCCTGGGCTAACATCGTGCCCATCCTCCTCCACTTTTTTTATATGGGACGCCGCCACGGCATGGCTGACAGGCAGTGCGTCGGCGGGCGCTCGGGATCCGAACTCGCGAACCCCGGGCTGCCAAGCGCGGACTAAACCGCTGCGCCACCGGGCGGCCCCTAAAAACTTTATTTTTAAATGAAAGGTAGAAAGAATAGTAAAATAAATGTCTGCACATCTGCCACCTAGATTCAATAACTGTCAACATTTTGGCATAGTTACTTTATCTGCCATTTAAACACACACACACACACACAATGTTTTCTGGGCTAACCACTTACAGTATTTTTTAGATACTGCAACACTTCTAAATACTTCAGCATGCATCTTGGAAAAATAAGGGCATTCTCATACACAACTATAATACAATTATCACATCTTAAAAAAATAATTCCTTAATATCATCTAATATCTAATCCAAACATATCTTTGAGTCTTTGTTATTCATCTGTTCATAATTTATTGATTTGAGAGCTCTTTATACATTAAGAATATTAATCAGTTCACTACTTACTGTATGATCTTGGACAAAATACTTAAGCTCTCAAACCCTCAATTTCCACATCTGTAAAGCACAGATAATAACAAGATATATATATCATAGGGTTATTGTGATGATTAAGTAAAAACCATAAATATAAAGTGCTTAGCAGAAAACAGGCACATTGTAAACACTCAATAAACTATAACTGCTGTTATTATTTTGAAAAATTTTTTCTGGTTTGTAGTGAGCTATTTAACTTTGTTTGCAGTGCTATACACCCAAACTGTGGGCAAGAAGGTAATATTGGCAGAACACAGCATAAAGGAATAAACAAAACCCTGGAAAATATAAGAAAAATTTCAACAACAACTATAAAAGGCCCAGTAAAATTTTCAATCCCCCTTCAACAAACTCTTAAAATAATAAACAATCTTGAATCTGAAATCTATATTCCAAAGATGAACAGCCCTACTGAATTTTAATTTTTCCAGAGTTCTCAGCAGCCTTCAGGAAAATTAATGATGGCTTCAGCCAGGAGGACAAAATGCAAACGCCACAGTTTTTAAATTCTTAAATGAGATAATACATGCAAAGTGCTTATAACTATACCTAGAACATAGCAAGCACTCAATAAATGTTGGACATTATTATAAAATCTAAATAATTTCTTTAACTGTTATTAATACAAGGTTATGTGCAATACACTGCATAGCTGATTATGGTAAACAATGGGCTCTAATTCTTTAATACCACCCTGTATATCAGTGTATAGAAGATTAAGGAATATTCTGTACCTTGAAGGTTTAACAGAAATCACCCAAAATAAATGAGGCACTGAGAAATATAGTTTACATACTTTTCTTTTTCTTTTTTGGTGAGGAAGACCAGCCCTGAGCTAACATCCGTTGCCAATCCTCCTCTTTTTGCTGAGGAAGACTGGCCCTGGGCTAACATCCGTGCCCGTCTTCGGCTACTTTACATGGGATGCCACCACGGCATGGCTGAGAAGGAGTGCGTCAGCGGGCGCCTGGGATCCGAACCCGCGAACCCCGGGCTGCCAAGCGCGGACTAAACCGCTGCGCCACCGGGCCAGCCCCAGTTTACATACTTTTTCAATTTTGTACATGTTTATTGTTCTACTGAGGTTTGGGTATGTTTTGGTTATGATATTTTCTTACTAAATTATCCACTTAGTTGAAGTTTTTAATTTATAAGAACAGAATTAATGCACAGCATTTCCTTAAAATTTTCAATCTATTCTTCTTTTTTTTTTTTTTTTGTGGGGAAGACCAGCCTTGAGCTAACATCTGTTGCCAATCCTCCCCTTTTTGCTGAGGAAGACCGGCCCTGGGCTAACATCCGTGCCCATCTTCCTCTACTTTATATGGGACGCCGCCACGGCATGGCTGACAGGCAGTGCGTCGGCGGGCGCTCGGGATCCAAACTCGCGAACCCCGGGCTGCCAAGCGCGGACTAAACCGCTGCGCCACCGGGCGGCCCCTCAATCTATTCTTATCTGCAGTTTTAACTCTTATTTTTAAGACCATTTTCTCAATTAGCATGAGAGAAGTTTTTCTATTTCACTGGACTTTTCATAGTAGCATTTCTTGAATGTAACAATTCTATTTTTTCTGTTTATAAACTCACTAATTTCTTCCACATGTTTATTCTATTTTTTTCTTAGACTTATTTTATTGTTCCCTTTCCAGCTTCTTGAATTAGATAAAGTTTCCTTTCCATCTTTCTTGTATATATAAAAAAAAACAAGGCAACGAATATGCCTTTTGAGTACCAGTTTAGATCATAACTTTTAAGTTTTTGTTTTATGTTGTTGTTTTTAAATAGTCTGCAAATTGTTTTTCTTGGAAGAAACGTTTTTAAATTTCTATGTGGCTGAAAAATTTTTTCTGTCAATCTGACATTAAGTTCTAAATTTTCTGTACTATGGTCAAAAATATGGCCTGTGTACACATGAAAAGATGTTCAACATCACTAATTGTCAGGGAAATGCAAATCAAAACTACACTAAGATATCACCTTACATGCAGCCTCTATGGAAAACAGTATGGAGATTCCTCAAAAAATTAAAAATAGAAATACCGTATGATCCAGCAATCCCACTCTTGGGCATCTACCCAATGGACATGAAATCAACCATCACAAGAGGCTTATGCATGCCTATGTTCATTGCAGCATTATTCACTATAGCCAAGAAGTGGAAGCAACCCAAGTATCCCTCGACTGATGATTGGTTAAAGAAGATGTGGTATATACATACAATGGAATACTACTCAGCCATAAGAAAAGACACAATTGTCCCATTTGCAACAACATGGATGGACCTAGAGGGTATTATGTTAAGTGAAATAAGCCAGAGAGAGAATGACCAACACCACATGATTTCACTCATATGTGGAATATAAATGAACACACAGAGAGAACGGGTTGGTGGTTACCAAGGGGAAGGGGGGTGGGGGGTGGGCACAAGGGGTGAAGGGTTACATCCACAAGGTGACGGACAAAAAATAGCGTACAGCTAAAACCTGACAATGTTATAAACTATTAAGACATCAATAAAAATGAAAAAAAAAAAAAAAAAGATATCACCTTACACCTGTTAGAATGGCTATAATCACCAAGACGAAAAATAAAAAATGTTGGAGAGGTTGTGGAGAAACGGGAACCCTCATTCACTGCTGGTGGGAATGCAAACTGGTGTAGCTTCTATGGAAAACAGTATGGAGATTCCTCAAAAAATTAAAAATAGAAATACCTTATGATCCAGCTATCCCACTACTGGGTATTTATCCAAAGAACTTGAAATCAACAATCCGAAGAGGCTTATGCACCCCTATGTTCATTGCAGCATTATTCACTATAGCCAAGAAGTGGAAGCAACCCAAGTGTCCCTTGACTGATGATTGGATAAAGATGTGGTATATGTATACAATGGAATACTACTCAGCCAAAAAAATAAAAGACAGAATTGTCCCATTTGCAACAACATGGATGGACCTGGAGGGTATTATGTTAAGTGAAATAAGCCAGACAAAGACAACACCACACAATTTCACTCATATGTGCAAGATAAACCAACACACGGACAGAGAGAACAGTTTGGTGGTTATCAGGGGGAAGGGGGTTGGTGGGTGGGCACAAGGGGTGAAGGGACGCATTTATATGGTGACTGACAAATAATAATGTACAACTAAAATTTCACAATGTTATAAACTATTATGACATCAATAAAAAAATATGGCCTGTGTAATTTCTGCATTTTAAAATTTATTAAGATTTTCTTTGGGACCTAATAATAACATATGGTCATTTCTTATAATCCATTCATGTAATTTTTCAAATATGGTATATTCTCCCATTGTAAGGTATCAATGCTAGTATATCTATCTTTTATATTAACCTTATTAATGCTATTACTCAGATCTCTATAATCTTATTTACAATTTTTCTTCCTTGATCTGACAAAGATATTAAAGTCTCTTATTACTACTGTGGTTTCTTTTTATCTTTTTCTTACATTTCTAACTTTTTGATCTACATGCTTTGCGTTAATGTTACTTGAGACATAAAAGGTTCATTATAAATTTATACTGTTTATCAATACTAAATGACATCGGGTTCTCAGTTAATACTCAATTGTCTTGAGAATTTAGCTTGGTCTGATATTAATGCTGTGATCCATGATTTATTTTTGTAGGCATTTGTCTGACATACCTTTGCCTGTTATTTTACTTTTAACATTTTTAACAGCTTTATTGAGATGTAATTCACATACCATATGTATTAGTTTCCTATGGCTGCCACAAAGTATCACAAACTTGGTGGCTTAAACCAATAGAAATTCACTCTCTCAGTTTCACTAAGCTAAAGTCAAGATTGTTGGCAGGGCTGGTCCTTCTGGAGGCTCTAGGGGAGAATTCATTTCCTTGTCTTGTCTAGCTACTGTCTAGCCTGTGTTCCTTGGATCCTGACCCCTTCCTTGCACCCAACCTCTTGCTTCCACCAACATACCTCCTACTTCTATATCAGTCTCCCTTTGTCTCCCTCTTATAAAGATGCTGATTAGATTTAGGGCCTACCTGGATAATCCAGGGTTATCTCTCCATCTCAAGATCCTTAATTTAATCGTACCTGTAAAGTCCTCTTTGCCATATAAGGTAACACTCAAAGGTTCCTGGGATTTGGACATGGATATCTTTGGGGTCATTACTCAGCCTACCACACCACACAATTCACCCATTTAAAGTGTACAATTCAATCTTTTAAAGTATATTTGTAGGGTCTGCAAGCATCATCATAATCTAATTTTAGAACATTTTCATCCCCTGTAAATGAAACTCCATAACCATTGGCTGTCACTCTCTGTTCCTCCCTCCCCCTCTCCAACCTGGCAACCACTAATCTACTTTCTGTCTCTACAGATCTGCCTTCTGGACATTGCATATAAATGGAATCATACAATATGTAGTCTTCTGTGACTAGGTTCTTTCATTTAGCATGATGTTTTCAAAGTTCATTCATGTATTTATTAGTACTTCATTCCTTTTTATTGCTGAATAATATTCCATTGTACGGATAATACCACATTTTATTTATCCATTCATCAGTTGATGGATATTTGGTTGTTCCACTTTGTGGCTATTACGAATAATGCTGCTATAAACATTGTGTATAAGTTGTTGCTGCTATGAACATTGTGTGTATAAGTTTTGTTTTCAGTTCTCTTAGTAGACATTTTGAGAATTAACAAAATTAATTTTCTCAAAATTAACATTTTGAGAAATTGCCAAATTGTTTTCCAAAGCAGCTGTATCATTTTACATTCCCAACAGCAATGTATGAGGGTTCCAATTTCTCCACATCCTCATCAACACTTATTATTGTCCATCTGTTTTATTATAGTCATCCTACTGGGTGTGAAGTGGTATCTCATTGTGGTTTTGATTTTCATTTCCCTAATTATTAATGGTTATTTATCATTAGTGCTCATGTGCTTGCTGGTCATTTCTATATCTTCTTTGGAGAAATATCCAGATTCCTTGCTGTTTTAAAATTGGGTTGCCTTTTTACTGTTGAGTTTTAAGAGTTCTTTATGTTAAAAGGGATCCTTTCAGATTCCATGTCTACTTGGACAAGAGAAACAAAAGAAAAAATAAATGACTGGGACTTCATCAGACTACAGAGCTGCTACAAGGCAAATGAAACCAGGATCAAAATGAATAGACAACCCACCAGCTGGGAGAAAATATTCGCAAATCGTTTATGCGACAAGGGATTAATCTCTGTAATATACAAAGAACTCATACAACTGAGCAACAAACAACAAACAACCCGATCAAAAAATGGGCAGAGGATATGAACAGACATTTTTCCAAGGAAGAGATACAGATGGCCAATAGACACAGGAAAAGAGGTTCAACATCACTAATCATCAGGGAAATGCAAATCAAAACCACACTAAGATATCACCTTACACCCGTTAGAATGGCTATAATCACCAAGACAAAAAAAACAACAAATGCTAGAGAGGATGTGGAGAAACGGGAACCCTCATTCACTGCTGGTGGGAATGCAAACTGGTGCAGCCTCTATAGAAAACAGTATGGAGAGTCCTCAAAAAATTAAAAATAGAAATACCTATGATCCAGCAATCCCACTCTTGGGCATCTACCCAATGGACGTGAAATCAACCATCCCAAGAGGCTTATGCACCCCTATGTTCATTGCAGCATTATTCACTATAGCCAAGAAGTGGAAGCAACCCAAGTGTCCCTCAACTGATGAGTGGTTAAAGAAGATGTGGTATATACATACAATGGAATACTACCTAGCCATAAGAAAAGACAGAATTGTCCCATTTGCAACAACATGGAGGGACCTAGAGGGTATTATGTTAAGTGAAATAAGCCAAAGAGAGGACAGACACTGCATGAATTCACTCATATATGGAATATAAATGAACACAGGAACAGAGAGAACTGATCGTTGGTTACCAAGGGGGAAGGGGAGTGGGGGGTGGGCACAAGGGGTGAAGGGATACATCCACATGGTGACAGACAAAAAATAATGTACAACTAAAACCCCACAGTGTTATAAACTATTAAGATATCAAAAAAAAAGAGTTCTTTATGTTAAGTTCTTTATCAGAGATATGACTTGCAAATATTTTCTCCCATTCTGTGAACTGTCTTTTCTCTTTATTATTATTATTATTATTATTATTTTTTGAGGAAGATTGGCCCTGAGCTAACATCTGTTGCCAACCTTCCTCTTTTTCTTTCTTCTCCCCAAAGCCCCAGTACACAGTTGTACATCCTAGTTGTAGGTCCTTCTAATTCTTCTATGTGGGATGCTGCCTCAGTATGGCTTGATGAATGGTGAGTAGGTCTGTGCCCAGGATCCAAACCGGTGAACCCCAGTCTGCCAAAGTGGATCATGTGAACTTAACTGCTATGAAACTGGGCCAGCCCCCTCTTTCCACTTTCTTGATGGTATCATTTGCAGCTACTTTGAACATTTGTGAGTCCCTGTAAGTATGTCACATAACTTGAATAGAGTTGGGTTTTGATTTGGATTATTGTTCCAATTTGAAAGAAAATCTTTGTTTTTAATGACAGAGTTTAATCCATTTATATTTATGGTTTATAACAGAATTAATTGGCTTTACTTATATTACTTTGTTCTATATTTTGTTTTTTTAATTCCTTCCATTATTTTCTATCTTTTGTATATAGACTTGTTTTTTTTTCTTCTTTAGTGCTCTAGAAGACATATTCCTGCTTCTAATTCTACTAGTATTTATTCTTTAACCTGTATTTATCAAATGTCAGTCAATGGAAAAAATATCTACTGCTTTTTATCTCAGTCTAGTCCATCATATGACTGACTGTTCCCATTTCATGGCATCTACATCTTTTTGTAGTTTATGGAGGACTCCACCAATTTCCTAAAATTTTCTTTTAGATTTTTCAGTGAGTAGTTTTCAGAGGTATTTTTCTGGGTCTACTAGATGAGTCTTTTTCATAGATCACATTATTAGTAGTAGTAACATTATTTTAAATTTTCAATAATGAATAAGAGAAAACATGCCCAGATTTCACGTTTGTCCACAGCATGACACTAACGGCTACATGCCAGGCACCATTTTAAACCAGAACCAGAAGCCTTCTACCATATTATTCTAAGGAAAGATCCTAAGGTGCATCCTATTCTAAGGCCTCAAGAATTTTGGGAAAACACAAAACAAAACTCAAAAACATTAAGAAGAATCACAACATTTGTGCCTGTGAATAAAAATAATACAACAAACAAAATCTCAACTGGTTACTAATTCTGAACTCTGGAAATGTCTACTTTCAATGTGGGAGAAATCTAATAAATGTCATTTCAAACTAATAAATTTTATCCTAATAAAAGCAAAATTTAAATCTGGACATATCATTATTTTACTAATTCTGGCCAGAGAAAGAATAGCTCACATAGTATAAGTATGCAAAGGTAAAATACTATTTTTATAAAGTTAGCTATGTATAAGCATGCAATCAAAATACTCAACTACATTTCAAAATTGAAGCAGAGTGTTAAATCAATCCTTTGAAGAAATGTAAGAGATTTTAAAAATGCAACTCAAATATTAGCAATCAATAAAATGCTCCCAGATCTGCCTCATGAAGTTTACATCTTGGAATTGTCTACCATTTGATTTCTCACATAAATCAGTAATTTTCTTACAAATTTCTGCATTGGTTTCTTTTCTTTTTTTTTTTTTTTTTTTTGTGGGGAAGACCAGCCCTGAGCTAACATCTGTTGCCAATCCTCCCCTTTTTGCTGAGGAAGACTGGCCCTGGGCTAACATCCGTGCCCATCTTTCTTCACTTTATATGGGATGCCGCCATGGCATGGCTGACAAGCAGTGTGTCGGCGGGCGCCCGGGATCCGAACTCGCGAACCCCGGGCTGCCAAGCATGAACTAAACTGCTGCGCCACCGGGCGGCCCCTGCATTGGTTTCTCAATAAACACAACACCATTTTTTTCCATTGCATCTGGTGAGGTAAAATACCTTGTTATATAGGAAGTAGAAACAGAAATGATTCTTTTTATTTTGATCTGCATAAAGCAGTTTGAAAACCAGTTCCTACTCCCACCCCTGGATATGGGGAGGACCGAAGTAATAACTATTGAGCTAGACAGAGGATCAAAAGAATGTGAACAACAACCCACAGAAAGCAAACGGTATCTGAAAACACAGTTCAGTTTTTCCTTACCACATTCTCCAAAGGTGCTGCACCAAACACTTTAAAGACAGGGTTGGGTTTGGAGGGTGAGATACAGAGGACAATAGCTTGCTGTCCTACTCGGGTAGTATATTCATCTAATGTGGCTCGAAGTTTCCTGAATCAGGATGAAAAGAGAATAAAAATGGTTAAAGAAGAAATTACAGTGACATAGACACAAAATTTACTTTAACTTGAGACAATTTATTCTGATTAGGTATGTTTTCTTTTACCTGAAATGTGAAAAAGGGAGTGTGAGGTTTGATATCCTGTTCAGCAAAAATATGTACATACCTTTGTCCTAAAAACCAATGACCAGCCCACTGATATGAGGATCGACTATAGGTTTACCTCAGGACACAGCCACAACACAAAGTTGAACATGGAGAGTATCATCCTTTCTGATCTTAGCAACACCAAAGGGGTTTTCTCTTACTGTCACTTATAATAATAAAGATTACTGCTGAGATGTCCTCTTATCGACTTTATTATATCATCTCCATGCTTAATGAAGGGGGCTTAAATGACCTGCTTCTAAATTCTTTGACTGCTGTAGTCATTGTTTATATCTCACTGACATAATTTTATCCAAAAATACTACTTCAAAAATATTGTCATTTCCAGATTTTCATTGTGATATAAACAATAATTCTTAGTCCCGCTTTTTTTAACAAACAAGGATGGACTAACAGAGCTTTTCAAATATATCAATACCGGATGAAATACAAATGCTGTCCTTTTCCTCTGAAATCATGAGAGATCATTTTAAAGTTCTACAGTCCATAATTCTTCTGGGAACATAGTCTACCTTTTCAAGGGACTGGTGAGTCATGTCAATTCAAATGAAGCAAAGCCAACATATCTAAAATAAAGTTTTCCATCTTTCTCCAAAAGCATGTACTATTGTGTCTATGCCCCTTATAGCAAAGATATTTCTATAAATAATACATTCTAATTCTTCCTGCCTGTACTATCATTAAAGAAAATGAGAACTGCCCATCTAGTGGTATATAACCTCTTTGTTTGCTGAAAGCTATTATTAAGTACTTTTCTGGTTTTTCCTTCAGTTTCTTATAATCTTCTTCTTATGTTCTTAATACAGGCTGTATTTTCTAGCTTTTGTCACATATTATTTACATGGGCTGACACTTCATTTGGATTCAACATTCCAATAAACATCTAGAAAATTTGGATACAGTATTTAAAACACCACAGGAAAAAACTTCTGGAACATTTTATAGACTAAATTTCTTATCTTATATGAATGTTGTGAAACCTGTTGAACTACTAAGTCCTTCATGTACCACATCTGCATAATAATCTTTCTTTGCAACCTACAAACTCTTCAGAAGAAATAAAAATGAGCAAAGGACCACATACCAAATGAGTAATTTAGCAGCATTCCTTGAAGGAATGGTCTATATTCACTGTCTCCAATTCCTCTTCCCATTCTCTCTTGAAGACACTCCAATCCTTTCATCCTTACCACTCCTTTGAAAACACTCTTGTCAAGTTCAATCATGACCTCCATGTTGCTAAATCTAATGGTCACTTTGCATCTTACTCAACCTCATCAATTCAGCAGCATTTGACAGAGCTGATCATACACCTTTCTTCTTGAAACACGTTTGCACTTGGTTTCCAGGA
This sequence comes from Tapirus indicus, assembly GCA_031878705.1. NCBI lineage: Eukaryota > Metazoa > Chordata > Mammalia > Perissodactyla > Tapiridae > Tapirus > Tapirus indicus. The sequence goes on along the minus strand of CM062917.1, from coordinate 147,004,793 downwards.
TACCACTCTCTTGGTTTTCCTCCTGACTCACTGGTTGCTCCTTAGTCCTTTGATAGTTCCTTTCATCTCTCCAATCTCTACAGGGTAGAGTGCTTCAGACCTCAGTCCCTCACTCCCTAGGTGATCTCTTCCAGTCTCATAGTTTTAAATACTACCTATATGCTTATATCTTTAACTAAGATCTCTCCATTGAATTCCAGACTCATATATTCAACTGCTTATTCTGTATCTACATTTAATGGTTAAGAGTTATCACAAACTTAACATGTCCAAAACCAAATTCCTGATTCTGCCCTACCCTCACTTCCATACCTGCTCCTCTTCCAGTAAGTATCATCTCAATCCTTCCTGTAATCAGACCAAAAACCTTGAGGTCACCTTTTATTCCTTTTTTTCTCTCACACCCCACATCCAATCCATCAATGAATCACAGTGGAGCTGACTTTTGAAACACATCCAGAACCTGACCACCTCTTATCACCTTTGCTCCTGCTCCACTGGTTTTAAGACACTATCATTTCTGGGGGCCGCCCGGTGGTGCAGCGGTTTAGTCCGCGCTTGGCAGCCTGGGGTTTGCGAGTTCGGATCCTGGGCGCCCGCCGACGCACTGCCTGTCAGCCATGCCGTGGTGGCGTCCCATATAAAGTGGAGGAACATGGGCACGGATGTTAGCCCAGGGCCAGTCTTCCTCAGCAAAAAGGGGAGGATTGGCAACAGATGTTAGCTCAGAGCTGGTCTTCCCCACCAAAAAAAAAAAAAAAAAAAAAAGACACTATCATTTCTGGCCTGGATTACTACAATAACCTCCTAATTGGTTTCCCTGCTTCTATTTTTGTACCCCAGAGTCTACTCTCAACACAGTTGTCTGAGTGATCCTTTTAAAATACAAGTCAGATCATATCATTGCTTTGGTCAAAAGCCTTCATTGACTTCCCACCTCACTCAGAGTAAGAGTCAAAGCCCTTATATTGGACCAGAAGACCCCATGATGTGGCTCTCCACTACTACTCTGACCATATCTTCTCTCATTCTGTCCCTAGCTATTCCTCAAACATGACTACCATGTTCCTTCCCACTTCAGAATCTTTGCTCTTGCTATTCCCTCTGGCTGAAAAGCTCTTCCCTAGACATCAACATGGTTGCCCTTTCAATTACTTCAAGTCTCTGTTCAAGGTTGCCTTATTATAGAGGATTGCCCAGACCATCCCTATTAAAAAAACGAGAAACTACTATATCCCTCCTAATCCCCTAACCTATTTTCCTTACTCCACTTCATTTTTTTCCATAATACTTACCATCATCTGACATTATATGTTTATTTTCTTTTTCCCTCCACTAGAATATAAGCTCTTTAAGGGAACTTGTTTCATTCATTGTTATAGGCCCAAGGCCTAAAACAATGCCTGGCATATAGCAGGCATATAAATTTTCTTTGAATGAATTAATGTGATATTATACATCTGTTAATCATATTTCTAGTTTCATTTATTTAATTTTGTAAGAGAACTTTAAAGTCTAATTCTGTCATCAAAGATTCTAACTTGGTATCCTTGTTGAACCTAATAACATATGTTCTAACCCTGTCATCCACACCATGAAGTATTTGGGGGAATAGCAACAACATGGATAAGGGAGCCCTCACCGAAGCAAACGTGTTTGCTGTCTCTTCCGGATAGATGGATTAGACTCAAACACATGGGGCCGTTTCCGTTTCTTTCCTGTTGCCACAGCAGCAGCAGCAGCCATTCCCACAGGACCTGAAATAATAATGTATGTGCTAAGATTAGGCAGAGCCTGTTAACTGTACAAGACAGAAAATAATTAAAGGTGAAAAAAAAGGTAGCATTTATTTCTTAATATGTTATCAATAAACATAGAATGTTCCTGATATTGTCAATGTATTTCACTATTGTTCAACATGAATCATATTTTAATTTACCAATAAAACTTACAATGAATCTTTTAAAAAGTGAATGACTTATACCTCCCCACCACACATCAGCTTGAATTTTATATAATGTTGTTTTTGTTTTCTTTTGTTTCCTTTTGTGAGCATGCCCATACTGTTAAAGCAATATTCTCAGAGGTGCTAGATGAAATTGCAGCACTGAGAGGAAGAGCTTGCCAAAACAAAAAAATTACAGATTTCAAATTTCATTTCCATCCCTGTGCCTCTCTTTCCATTACCCCAAGACATTGCCAAGTTAAGGAAGTCAGAGATAATCACTGATACTTGGAACTCCAACAACAACAACACTTACAGGAGGAATATCTGGAAGAATAGCATCTTAACTGAAAAATTTTTAAATTTTGTTTATCTGAGAATTATGCCCCAAATGGAGTTGTTGACTATAAGGCCAAGTTGGTGAAAGCATCCTGGCAGGAAAGAAATGAAAACTGTCCCACCCAAGGGAAAAAATGTTAATAAAAGTTGATCTGGCTTGCCCTGAAATAAACGGTAGGCCCTAAGGCCCTATTGGAGTCTCTGATTCTTGGAATCTCAACACATCAATGACATTCCTTTTTTGTTTTTAAACAGACAATCCACCTTTATCCTTTTTTGTGAACCCTATAAAAGGCTTAAATGAAAATTAAGTTTAACTGTTCACATTTATACTGGCATATATATTATAGATGTCCTAAGTGGCTCAATTAAAATAAACCTCCCTAAAAATCAAGATGAGCCTCCCTACATGTTGTTTAGTAGTATAATCAGTCTGACTTAAATAAACCCATCTAAAGAGCAACAGCAAAGCAAGTCAAAAAATAAACCAATGTGTTTTACCTTCATCATAAACAGCTGGTAGAGGAAAAAATCTTATTGATGCATTTTTCCCAACATTTTTATTTTTTAAAATTGTGGTAGGAACACTTAACACAAGATCTACCGTCTTAAATTTTTAAGTATACGATACAGTATTGTCAAACACAAGCACAATGTTGTACAGCAGATCTCTAGAACTTACTCATCTTGCATAACTGAAACTTCATACCTATTGAATAGCAACTCCCCATTTCCATGTCCCAGCCCCTGACAACCACCATTCTACTCTCTGCTTCTATGAGTTTGACTAGTTTAGATATCTTATATAAGTGGAATCATGCAGTATCTTTCTTTCTGACCTAGCTTATTTCAGTTAGCATAATGCCCTCAAGGTTCATCCATGTTGTCACATATGGCAGGATTTCCTTCTTTTTAAAGGCTGAATAATATTCCATTGTGTACATATACACCACATTTTCTTTATCCATTCATCTGTTAATGGACATTTAGGTTGTTTCCACATCTTGGCTATTGTGAATAATGCTGCAATGAACATGGGAGTGCAAATATCCTTACAAGGTACTGATTTCAATTCTTTTGAATAAGTATCCAGAGGTGGAATTGCTGGATCATATGGTAGTTCTATTTTTAACTTTTTGAGGAACTTTCATACTGTTTTCCATAGAGGCTGCATCATTTTACATATCCACGAACAGCATACAAGAGTTCCAATTTCTCTACATTCTCGCCAATATTTATCTTTTGTTTTTTTGAAAATAGCCATCCTAACTGGTATGAGGTGGTATCTCACTGTGGTTTTGATTTGCATTTCCCTGATAATTAGTAATGTTGAGAATCTTTCATATACCTGTTGGCCATTTGTAAGTCTTCTTTAGGGAGATGCCTACTCAAGTCTTTTGTCCATTTTCCAGTCAGGTTATTTGTTTTTATGCTATTGAGTTGTAGGAGTCCAACATTTTATTAAAACTTTCAAATATATAGCAAAGTTAAAAGAAACTTACAGTGAACATTCATATATCTGCCACCTAGACTCTATCATTAACATTTTACTACATGTATCTATCTATCTATCCATCTTTCTATCCATTCATCAACCCACACTGGTTTGGGTTTTTTTTTTATGTACTTCAAACTAAACTACAGTATGATTCCCCTAAATACTTCAGTAGGAGTATCATTAGCTAGAGCTCAATATTTGTGTACAAATTGTTTTCTTTGAGGTAAACTTTACAAAAAATAAAATGCACAACTCTTAAGTATACATTCAATAAATTTTGAAAAATATATACACTTATGAAACCCAATCTCCTATCAAGATATATAATAATACCATCAGTATGGAAAGTTCTTTCATGCCCCTTCCCAGTCAGTTCCCATCCTACATCCCAAAAGTACCCATAATTCTGATTTTTTTCACCCTACATTAGTTTTGCCTATTCTAGAACTTCAAATAAATGGAATCATACAGTATATATTCTTTTGTGTAAGGTTTCTTTCACTTAGAATAATGTTTTTGGGATTTATCCATGTTGTTATAAGTATCAGTAGTTTTTTCCTTTTTATTGCTCAGTAATATTCCAGAGCATGAATAAACCACAGTTTACCTATTATCCTATTGATGGACACTTGGGCTATTTCTAGTTTTAGGCTATTATGAATAAAGCTGCTTAAGTTTATTAATTAATTTATTTACAAATTCAATACAATTCAAATAAAAATCCCAATATGGGTTTCTGTGGAACTTGATAAACTGATCCTAAAATTTAAATGGAAGTGCAAAAGGCCGAGAATAGCTAGAATAATTTGGAAGATTTTAAGAATGGAGGGGGGCACTCATCTTACCAAACATCGATAGTTACTATAAAGCTATAGTCATTAAGACAGTGTGGAACTGACCAAAGGACAGACAAATAAACCAATGCAACTGAATTAAGAGTTCACGAACACCTTCCTGTGTCAGAAGACAGGTGGGAAAAGGATGGATTATTAAAAATATGGTGCTAGGACAAGTGCCTGTATGGAAAAATAATGAAACTAGATCCATACATCATCCCATACACAAAAACAAACTCGAGGTGGATTAAAGGCTTAAATGTAAAACAACATCAGCAAAAACAAAAAATACTTTATAATTTCTATAATAAACTACTGACAAATATTTATAAGCTCAGGGTTAAGAATAATTGCTTAAATAAGACTCCAAAAGGATAAACTGTATGGTAAAAGACTGATGAATTTCACAAAAATATAATGTTTTTGTGAAATTTGTCCAAAAACCTTTATGGACAAAAAGAAATAAGAACATTGGGAGAGGGAGTGGGCAACAAAGTAGAAGATAATTGCAATGCATACTACCAAGAAAAAAATAGTATTAAAAATATATCAAGAAAATTGCCTATCTTTGCCCTCCAATTCCACTCCTGGGTGTACCCTCAAATAGTGTTTTTCAAACTGCAGGTTTCTGTCCTTTGGTGGCTCATGAGTAGCTTCTTTTCTTTTTTTAAATAAAATAGAATAAAGTGAAAGAGACTAGAACATATCACAGTATGTCACTTGCAGTAGGGGTAAGTATCACTTCATGAGAAATTATTTCAGTTATATGTGCATTTGTTTATTCTAGATCACAATGTAATGTATTCCTATGGGACACTGTCAAAAGAGTCTGAAAACCACTGCCAAGAGAAACTCCCACAATATGCACAAGAAAACATGTAAAATCATTTTCATTTGAAGCAATTGTAAGAACAGAAAATTATAAACAACCTAAATATTCTGCCAATATTTGAGATGTTCAGATAATGAATGGAATCCAAATAATAGTTAAAATGAAAACATATAGCCACATTATCAACATGAATGAATCTCAGAAAAATAATACTGAATGAAACATAATGTTACAGAAGGATAGGATCAGAGTGATACCATTCATATAAAATTTAAAACATGACAAACAATGCTAAATATTGTTTATTGATACATATACATACAGCAAAAATATGAACGAAATACAAGAGAATGATAAAGACCAAATTCATAATGGTGGTAACTTCAGTGGAGGGAGGGAAGAGAACAGGGTTAGAAAAAGCAGCAACACACAACTGTCTCTCTACATTTACCTTACCTCATTATTTTCTTCAGAGCACTCAGTACTTTCTGAAATTATTTTACTTTATTATTTGTATCTTTCTCCCCAACAGTGGTCTGTAAGCTCCTTCGGGAGAAAGCTCTTGCCTGTCTTGCTCATAGTATCCATATATAATAATATACAGTATATTGTAATTCCTCAATAATTGTTGAATGATTAAATGGTAAATCATTTCTACCAGCTACGCCTCAGTTTTCACACCTTCCACATGGAAAGTCTGGATTAAAGTCATTTCCTAATCTTAACACTATGACAATGCAGTACAGTAATACAGCAAAACTGTCTCAAAAGCATCTTCCTTCTGAGGAAAGAAGTTGACTTGGATTCACTATGTTAGGATGCCCTCTTCTGGGAAGTATAAAGATTTCAAAAATATATTTTACAAATATTTCATATGTTTTGCTACTAAGTCTTATTTTTAAATTCACCATTCCAGAAATATACAGTGGATAATAACTGATAGTAATAAGGATATTACATTATAAGACACTATATCTGTCTTCCTCCCCTTCCTTACATACAGCATATACTAAAAAGATGTAGTATTTTGGCTATTCCTAAACATTGATTTCCTGTCCAGCTTTTCCTAAAGATCTTCTAAGATAAATGTTCATTACATAATATTAGACCCATCCAGGCATGGTTCACATGGAGTCTTCCACACAGTTCTAAATATTCATGTAAATAGCAAAGGGAATGATACAAAATATAGCCCAGCTTTATGTCATTTAGTGGCCCCCCAAAATCTCAAAACCTTAAATTGGATTAAGATGATCTAGGATTGATAGTGCCCTAAGGCATCTGGCAGAAGCAAATAAAAATCCTCTCTAGAGGATAATAATATTATTCTAGACCTCAAATTATTCCTAAAAATAATTTTCCAAACACACCATCTAGCATTCATTCAAATATAATCAATACATAAACAGAATAACCAACATGAACAAGAAACAGCACTAACAAAATATAACTGAAACAGACCCACAGGTGCTTCAGATAGTAGAATTAACAAATGGATTGTAAAATCATAATGCTCACTTCACTCATGGAGAGTAAAAATTTTTTTTCCCCACTACAACTGGAAACTGTAATTGTGCAAATTTGGGAGGAAAAAAAACACACTAGACATTCTAAAACTAGAAAACAAAACTATGAACTATTACCAAAATTAGTAACTTAATGGACAGATTTTAAAGCACCATGGACACAACTGAAGAGAAAAATTAATAAACTGGAAAACAGTAGGAAGAAACTACATAGAATAAAGCATAAAGAAACAAAAGGATGGTAATACAGAATAGAGGGTAAGAGACATAAAGGACTCAGTGAGGAAGATTAACATATTTAATTGGAGTCATAGAAGGAGAAGAGATGGAATGGAGCAAAACTGAAGCAAAATCTAGTGACTAAGATTTTCCAGAATTGATGAAAGACACCAATCCACAAATTCAAGATGTTCAAAGAATGCTAAACAGAATAAATGAGAAGAAATCCAGAGCCAGATACATCACAAAAACTAAAGACATCTTAAAAGCAGTTGGGGGGAGGGGCCTGTGTGGGAGATAACTTTCAAAGGAGCAGCTGTTAGAATGAAACACCTCAATTCTGAAAAGCAACATGGAAACCAGAAGACTGTGGAACAGTATCTTCAATATGAGGAATGAAAATAACTGCCAACCTAGAATTCCATACCCGGTGAGAATATTCCTCAAGACTGAAGGTTAAATAAAAACATTCTCAGACAAGCAAAAACTGAGAGACTTTGCTACTAGCAGATTTATGCTGAAGGAAACACTAAATGGTATCTTCAGGCAGAAGAAAAATTCTCAGAAGGCAAGCTGGACATAAAAGAAAAAATGAACATTATGTATAAAACAAAAATAATGTCTTGTAGGGCTTAAAATGTGCAAAGAATTAATACACAGGACAAGAGCAGCATACAGGTCAGGAGCAGGGGAATGAAATTCAAATGTTCGAAGAAACCTGCATTATCCCTGAAGAGGATAAAAGTACCAATTATATAACTTCACTTACTGAGACAAGTGAAGGAGGTATGTTATAATTTCTAGGGATACCACTAATAGTAAAAGTATATATGACTTCCAAACTAACAAGAAAAAAATAAAAACTTTTCAATCACTCCAAAAGAAAACACAAAGGAAAAGTAAACATAGAATACGTAGGATGAAGAGAAAGCATATAATAAAGATAGATTTAAACCCAAATATATTGGTGATTACATTTAATGTAAATGGACTAAATGCCTCAGTTAAAAGTCAAAGGATTGTCAGAATGAATGAAAAAAAAACAAAACCAAAGTCATATCACTAATAGTATATGATTCTAGAACTTGAGTCTCAGTATAACACAGGTACAAGTTGTAAATGCAAAGCTTTAAAAAAATGTGAAGATACTATATAAAGATAAATGTGAGAGTACCTGCATCCTAGGTTTTCTCAGATCTGCATGGTATCAGGAATTAAGCAAAAAATGAAGAGCTTCCAGTTCAAACAACATTACCTGCAGCAGCCAGATGGGCTGTTACCTCATCAGCCGCCGTGGAGTTGAGTATATCTGAATCATCATAAGAGGTGTCCTCGGGAGAAGAAGGTGAGTCTTCATCAGCACTCAGCATGCTGTGTTCAGTGTAGGTGGCCACATGGACCTGCTGTACTTGTTGGGCCACAGCATGAGCTTCTATGGTGGCCATGTGTTCAGTTTTGATCACTCCGTGTTCCTCCATGACAATCTACTGTCAGAAAAAAGGCAAAGAACAGGATTAAGTGTGTAGTGTAACACAATGCTTAAACTAAGAGATATTCTCCTCAAGAGCAGAGGAAGTTTGACAAGCCTTCGATTTCACTACATACCTCACTACACCAAGTCATAGGAAATGGGAAGCACCACTCTAATATGACATAAAAATAGTAGAATATTTTCCTTACACAAAACCATTCTGATGGAAATTCATTGCACTAATTTTATACCTCAGGTCAAAAAACAATAAATACCCTTAATAGTACATACAATAATAAAAAGATATTTAAAAGATCCCAGTGACTACCATTTGAAATTGTAGACATAAAAACACTAAGTGAAATACTTAACATTTTCTTTATATTTCAAACACAAATGGGAGTTAAACACTTTTTTCTAAAAAATGCAATCATTCAAATTGGTTTTTCTGCTTATAAAACTGTGCTTCTTGTAAACCCTGAAATGATGCAGTAATTTATAAAGTAGTAAGAAAAAGATCTGCTCGCCTACTGCACTTATAATCTGTCCCCTCTTCCCCTGTCCCCCAACCTACAGAGTAGTATCTTATCCTTAAAAAAAATTTTGAAGCATACATACATCTGATTTAAAATAAAAACATGTTCATATTACACAAATTATTCTATAATTTGCTTTTTCATATTACAATATATCTGGACATTTTGACATGTCAAAACATACAGATCTATCATACATTTCTAAATAGCTGCAGAATACTTCATTGTATAGATGTGCCATAATTATGCAACCAATCACCTACTGATACATAGCAAGAATGCTTCCAAATTTTTGCTATTGTAAACATCAGTGAAGTGAACATCCTTGTATATAAAATATTGCATATTGGTTCCTCAAAAAACTTGAAAAGGAATTACCATATAATCCAGAAATTCCACTTCTGGGTATATACCAGAAGAATTGAAAGTAGGGTCTCAAATGGCTATTTGTACACCCATGTTCACAGCAGCTTTATTCACAATAGTTAAAAGGTGGAAGGACCCAACTATCCATTGATGGATGAATGGGTAAACAAAATGTGGATATATATACAATGGAATATTACTTAGCCTTAAAAAAAAGGATTGCAAACTAGGAATAGAGGGGAACTTCCTCAACTTGATTAAAAAAAAGTCTACAGCTAGCATCATACTTAATGGTGAGAAACTAGAAGCGTTCTTGCTAAGATCAGGAACAAGGCAAGGATGTCCCCTCTCACCACTCGTTTTCAACATTGTACTGGAAGTCCTAGCTAACGCAGTAAGACAAGAAAAAGAAATAAAACTGTCTTTGTTCACAGATGACATGATTGTTTATGTAGGAAATCCAAAAGAATCAACAAAAAAACCTTCCTGAAACTAAGTGATTATAGCAATGTTGCAGGACACAAAGTTCCTATCAAAAGTCAGTTGGGGCCGCCCGGTGGCGCAGCGGTTTAGTCCGCGCTTGGCAGCCCGGGGCTCGCGAGTTCGGATCCTGGGCGACCGCCGACGCACTGCCTGTCAGCCATGCCATGGCGGCGTCCCATATAAAGTGGAGGAAGATGGGCACGGATGTTAGCCCAGGGCCAGTCTTCCTCAGCAAAAAGGGGAAGATTGGCAACAGATGTTAGCTCAGGGCTGGTCTTCCCCACAAAAAAAAAAAAAAAGTCAATTGCTTTCCTATATGCCGGCAATAAACAATAAAATTTGGAATAAAAAACACAATACCATTTACATTAGCAACCAAAAAAATAACATACTTAGGTATAAGTCTAACAAAATATATACATGATTTACATGAGGAAAACTACAAAACTCTGATGAAAGAAATCAAAGAAGAACTAAAATAGAGAGATACTCCAGTTTATGGATAGGAAGACTCAATATTGTCAAGATGTCAGTTCATCCTAACTTGATCTATAGATTCAATGCAATCCCAATCAAAATCCTGGCAAGTTATTTTATGGACACTGACAAAATGATTCTAAAGTTTATATGGAGAGGCAAAAGACCCAAAATTGCTAACACAATATTGAAGGATGAGAACAAAGTTGGGAGACTGATACATTCAACTTCAAGACTTACTATAAAGCTACAATAATCAAGACAATGTGGTATTGGTGAAAGAAGAGACAAACAGATCAATGGAACAGAATAGGGAGCCCAGAAATAGATCCCCATAAGTATAATCAACTGATCTTTGACAGAGAAGCAAAGGCAATACAATGAAGCAGAGACAGTCTCTTCAACAAATGGTGCTGGAACAACTGGACATCCATATGCCAAAAAATGAATCTAGACACAGACTTTACACCCTTTACAAAAATTAACTCAAAATGGATAGTAGACCCAAATGTAAAACATAAAACTATAAAACTTCTAGAAGATAACACAGGAGAAAACCTAGATGACCATGGGTACAACAATGAATATTCGGATACAACACCAAAGGTCCATGAAAGAAAGAATTGATAAGCTGGACTTCATTAAAATTAAAAACTTCTGCTCTATGAAAGAAACTGTAAAGAGAATGAGAAGATAAGCCACAGACTGGGAGAAAATATTTGCAAAAGACACATCTGATAAAGGACTGTTTCCAAAATATACAAAGAACTCTTAAAACTCAACAACATGAAAATGAACAACCTGATTAAAAAATGGCCAAAGACCTGAATAGACACCTCACCAAAGGAGATGTATGGACAGCAAATGAGCATGTGAAAAGTTGCTCAGCATCCTAAATCATTAGGGAATTGAAAATTAAAACAATGAGATAACACTACACACCTACTGAAATGGCTAAAATCCAAAACATCAACACCACCAAATGTTGACAAGGTTGTGGAGCAACAGGAATTCTCATTCATTGCTGATGGGAATGCAAAATGGTACAGCCACTTTGGAAGACAGTTGGGCAGTTTATCACAAAACTAAACATACTCTTAAAATACAATCCAGTAATTGTGCTCCTTGGTATTTACCCAAAGGAGTTGAAAACTTACGTTCCTTAAAAAACATGCACACAGATGTTTATAGCAGCTTTATTCATAATTACTTAAATTTGGAAGCAAACAAAATGTCCTTCAGTAGGTGAATGGATAAACAAACTGTGGAACATCCAAACAATGGAACATTATTCAGCACTACAAACAAATGAGCTATTAAGCCACGGAAGAACCTTAAATGCATATTATTAAATGAAAGAAGACAACCTGAAAAGGCTACATATTGTATGATTCCAACTATATGAAGTTCTGGAAAACAAAAAACTATGGTGTCGGTAAAAGGATCAGTGGTTGCCAGGGGTAGGGTGGAGGGAGGGATAAACAGGCAGAGCACAGAGGATTTTGTAGGACAGTGAAACTACTGTATATGATACTATAATGGTAGATACATGTCATTATACATTTGTCTAAACCCATAGAAAGTACACAAAGAGTGAACCACACTGTAAATTATGGATTTTGCATGATTATGACGTGTCAGTGTAGGCTCACTAATTGTAACAAATGCACCACTCTGGTGCGGGATGTTGATAGTGGGGGAAGCTGTTGTCTGTGTGGGGGGACAAGAATACATGGGAAAACTGTACCTTCCCCTCAATTTTATTTGTCAATTATACCTAAGTGAAGATTAAAAAAAAAACTAAAAAGAGATTCTGATACATGCTACAACGTGGATGAACTTGGAAGACATTCTGCTAAGTGAAATAAGCCAGTTGCAAAAAAGAAAAATACTGTATGATTCTACTTATAAGAGGTACCTTGAGTAACCAAATTCAAAGAGACAGAAAGTAGAAGGGTGGCTGCAAGGGGCTGCATGGAGGGGCAACTGGGGAGTTGTCTTACAGGTACAGAGTTTCAGTTTTTGCAAGATGAGAACAGTTCTGAAGATTGGTTGCACAAAAATATGAATGTACTTAACACTACTGAACTGTACACTTAAAAATGGTTAAGATGATATATTTTGTGTATATTTTACCACAATTTAAAAAAATAACATCCCTGACACCAGTTTAACTTCTGTGCAAAAAATAAACGACTAATCTTAGAGCAGAATAATAAAATTAGCTGTTATTATCTTTTGTGTGTGTGTGTGTGAGGAGACCAGCCCTGAGCTAACAACTGTTGCTAATCCTCCTCTTTTTGCTGAGGAAGACTGGCCCTGGGCTAACATCCGTGCCCATCTTCCTCTACATTACATGGGACGCCGCCACAGCATGGCTGACAAGCAGTGTGTCGGCAGGCGCCTGGGATCCGAACCCGCGAACCCCGGGCTGCCAAGTGCGAACTAAACTGCTGCGCCACCAGGCCGGACCCTAGCTGTTATTATCTTAAAATAAAAAAACCTCTGCATATTATTTGATTTTTTTTTAATAAATTCTTTTTTTAAAATTTTATTATTTTATTTTATTGATGTCTAAATAGTTTATAACATTGTGGGGTTTTAGTTGTACATTATTATTTGTCCATCTCCATCTGGATGCATCCGTTCACCCCTTGTGCCCACCCCCCACCCCCCTTCCCCTTGGTAACCACCAACCAGTTCTCTCTGTCCGTGTGTTCATTTATATTCCATATATGAGTGAGTTCATGCAGTGTCTGTCCTTCTCTCTCTGGCTTATTTCACTTAACATAATACCCTCTAGGTCCATCCATGTTGTTGCAAATGGGACAATTCGGTCTTTTCTTATGGCTGAGTAGTATTCCATTGTGTATATATACTGCATCGTCTTTATCCAATCATCAGTCGAGGGACACCTGGGTTGCTTCCACTTCTTGGCTATAGTGAATAATGCTGCAATGAACATAGAGGTGCATAAGCCTCTTGGGATGGTTGATTTCATGTCCATTGGGTAGATGCCCAAGAGTGGGATTGCTGGATCATAAGGTATTTCTATTTTTAATTTTTTGAGGAATCTCCATATTGTTTTCCATAGAGGCTGCACCAGTTTACAGTCCCACCAGCAGTGAATGAGGGTTCCCGTTTCTCCACAACCTCTCCAGCATTTGTTGTTCTTCGTCTTGGTGATTATAGCCATTCTAACGGGTGTAAGGTGATATCTTAGTGTAGTTTTGATTTGCATTTCCCTGACGATTAGTGATGTTGAACATCTTTTCATGTGTTTGCTGGCCATCTGTATCTCTTCCTTGGAAAAATGTCTGTTCATATCCTCTGCCCATTTTTTGATCGGGTTGTTTGTTTTTTGTTGCTCAGTTGTATGAGTTCTTTATATATTACAGAGATTAATCCCTTGTCAGATAAACAATTTGCGAATATTTTCTCCCAGCTGGTGGGTTGTCTATTCATTTTGATCCTGGTTTCATTTGCCTTGTAGAAGCTCTGTAGTCTGATGAAGTCCCACTCATTTATTTTTTCTTTTGTTTCCCTTGTCCGAGTAGACATGGAATCTGAAAGGATCCCTTTATGACCAATGTCAATTAGGATACTGCCTATATTTTCTTCCAGGAGTTTTATAGTTTCAGGTCTCACTTTCAGGTCCTTAAGCCATTTTGAACTGATTTTTGTGTATGGCAATAGCAGATTGTCTACTTTCATTCTTTTGCATGTGGCTGTCCAATTTTCCCAGCACCATTTATTGAAGAGACTTCCCTCTCCCCATTGTATGTTCTTCGCTCCTTTGTCGAAGATTAGCTGCCCATAGGTGTGTGGTTTTATTTCTGGGCTTTCAATTCTGTTCCATTGATCTGTGTGTCTGTTTTTATACCAGTACCATGCTGTTTTGATTACTATAGCTCTATAGTATATTTTGAAATCAGGGATTGTGATGCCTCCAGCTTTGTTCTTTTTTTTTCAGGATTGCTTTAGCTATTCGGGGTCTTTTGTTGCCCCATACAAATTTCAGTATTTTTTGTTCTAGTTCCGTGAAGAATGACATTGGGATTTTGATTGGGATTGCATTGGATTTGTAGATTGCTTTAGGTAGTATGGACATTTTAACTATGTTTATTCTTCCAATCCATGTGCATGGAATATTTTTCCATTTCATTATGTCTTCCTCGATTTCTTTCAATAGTGTCTTATAGTTTTCATTGTATAGGTCTTTCACCTCGTTGGTTAAATTTATTCCCAGATATTTTATTCTTTTTGTTGCAATTGTAAATGGGATTGTCTTTTTGAGTTCTCTTTCTGTTAGTTCATCATTAGTGTATAGAAATGCAACTGATTTTTGTAAGTTGATTTTATACTCTGACACTTTGCTGTAGTTGTTGATTATTTCTAGTAGTTTTCCAATGGATTTTTTTGGGTTTTCTATGTATAAGATCATGTCATCTGAAATAGCAAGAGTTTCACTTCTTTGTTGCCTATTTGGAGTCCTTTTATTCCTTTTTCTTGCCTAATTGTTCTGGCCAGAACTTCCAGTACTATGTTGAATAAGAGCAGTGAGAGTGGGCAAATTAAATTCTTAAGGTAAAATTTCTGGGTCAAGTGTATATGTATTTTAAATTTTGATGCATATTGAAAAGCTGAGTGTTTAATTTATGTGCTAACATAATCTCTACTTACATAACCTCCCCCCAAACATATACTTGAAATCTGACTATCATATAATGGTATACAGCACTGCATACCTAGAGTTTACACAAAAGGTGGGGGGGGGCAGCCATACAGATATAGTAATGTGCCTTTATAGCCCCAAGTAAAAAGAACATAATTATCCACTCATGCAAAATTCTTCTCTCATTTTTATTCACTCTATTGTAAAACTCTGCTCTTCCTTCTTTGAGGACTTCTAAAATCCTTTGTTCCTCTGAGTAACAGCTTTCTTAAGCCTCATCCTGATATGTCTTTTTTCTTTAGGTCAACTCTTTCCATATAGATAATCAAGTTTTTACTTTTCTGAGGCTCTTGATTTCTGTTTTATATTCTTGCGCTGTTTCCAATTTTTGGTTTTTTGCTTTAAGTTTTAGTTACCTCTTTTCACTCATTATATATATCACAACATATCCTTCTAATCCAATAATTCTTAACTTTAGGACTATTCATGAATATTATCTCAAATAGTATTTCAAAATAAAATTCACTTTAATTACAAAATAAAACCACCACAGGATGCCACAAATCCAAAAAGATTAGGAATTCCTCAGCTATCATTTGAACCCCTTTCCCATACTTTCTTTTCCGCTTGAGGTCATCTCCCCAGCCCTGTATCTCTGTATGGCATAATACCTTTGTGAACAAACTCACATTCTTGTTTCTTCAAATGAAGCTTTTGAAGGTACCTGGTAAAATAATATGTATTTAATAGAGAGAGAAAAGGATCAAGAAAATATAGTAAAATGTTAACATTTAGGAAATCTGGGTAATGAGAATTCTTTATACTATTTTTGCAACTTTTCTAGAAGTCTGAAATTATGTCAAAATAAAAATTTTTCTTAAAAAGAGAGGTACCTGATAAGGTTTCTTCCATATCCTATGATTGGTGTGTTTCAGAATATTTAAGAGGACTATATCTTACCTCCAGATTTGTAAATATCTAAAATGCAATTTAACACACTATTTAAGTTACACAATTAAACATAATATATGAGAGGAAGACACCATCCATTTCACTGTTCTTCTAGTCTAAGAGACAAACCACTTAGGGCATTTTAGAATTCTGAGTACTTCAAAATTGTTTTTAAATGATTTGGGATTAGATAGCATCCAACTGCTTTTCAAAGGGATTTGTACGCTATGCACTTGGCATAATGGATTTCAGTTCTTTTCTCCAGAATGCAGTTCACAGAATAAATCAATAGGGCTGTCTGCTTCACAGGCTTGTCACTTCTGTGCAGTGCCTCATCTCTTTCTACCTCTCTTCTCATCCCATCCTTCAGCCTCTAGCCATTTTTATTCAGCACAGTCTATAAAAAGCAAAGGCAAAGCTATTTCAGACTTCTTTGAACCAGAGTAGGATACTTGTAAATGATACTTTCAATGTTTTCATAAAATAATAAATAAAACAGGTTGTCTAAAGCCATATATGACTGGCATACACATATTGCTGGAGATCCTCATACCTGACCCCACCTGTCATTTCTAGTGAAGCATTTTAGCTTTCATCACAAGGACTCAGATTCTTTGGAAAGCAAAACTTACAGGAACTGCTAATAGACGAAGACATATTAGATAATATGAATTTTAAAAACCAGCACAGACTATTACTAGATATCCAGAACCCCTGGACAAGTTACTTAACCTCTAAGCCTCAATTTCAACACTTTTTTAATGAAAAAAAAAAAGATAGCACCTATCCTCAAAAGGATGTGAGGATTAAATGAGATTATCAGTACCCAGCACATAAATGTTCAACATTAATTATTACGATGATGCCAGAATTCCCAAGACTTTATGATTCTACCCTTCTTGACTCATTGCCTAACTAGTCTCACAAAGACTGGGCCTCAATTTCTTCATCTTTAAATGAGACATCCATTGAGTCAGGCATCTAAAAAGCCCTTATTACATTAACTCCAACAACTGAAATACTGTTCTCCTAGACATAAAATAAGGAAACTATAGGGAACCAATGCCCCTAACATAATTTCATGAGAGTGCACAAAATGGAGAATCAGCAGATGGACCCGACAGTGACTCCTCTGAACAGATGGGAAAAGCAAGATGAAAGCACAGGCAACATATACAATGACCTGTGACTCCAAACACCACATCCAAATAAAAGGCATATCTGTCTATCACCCGGAGCCAGCGATGGTCAGCAGATTAGTCAGCACTCCATTTTTAAAAAGTTATTCCCCAAAACAATAACATAACACAGTAGCAATTTTACTAACACTTCTTTTTTAGCCTGGACCATCACCTGAGGTTGCAACACGGCTTCATCTGAAGGTTCTTCTTTATCATATAAACTGTGAGGGTTGGAAAGGGGGCAGTTTGATACAGAGGTGTTCCCACTTCTGCCATTCTGGGCCAGTAGGGGTGGGACTGAAAGATAATGGAAGAGAGGACAGGAAAATAGATTTTCTTGCCCCAGAGCACCCTGGTAGTTATAGTCAGTAATACCTAGGGAGCTACTGGAATTTGGATGAAATGTCCAAGGGAGTTAAAATTTAGTCTAATTCACACATAAGGGATGAGATTAAGTGTAGAATATTTTAAAAATCAAAGTAGGAAGAAGAGCAGGCCAGGAAATCTAATCAAGGTATAACTAAATGTAAAAGAAGGCATTAGTCTAATCAATATCATTATCATATCAAAAGAAAAGCTGCAAGAACTGCCTAAGGGAAAGTCTCAGAGGAAGCCTGTATCCACTGTCCAAACTAGGGACAGGAAAACCCACAGGCTCCACTTACATTCCTGGCCAGGTCCAGAATCTAAACTTCACACTTAGGATAGAAATTTCACCCAACAGAATAGCCTTTCTCAAAAAAGCCTAAAGTTGGGGCCGGCCCAGTGGCGTAGTGGTTAAGTTCGCACGCTTTGCTTCCATGGCCCAGGGTTTGCGGGTTCAGATCCTGGGCACAGACCTATGCACTGCTCATCAAGCCACGCTGTGGCAGCTTCCCATATGCAAGGTGGAGGAAGATGGGCACAGATGTTAGCTCAGAGCTAATCTTGCTCAGCAAAAAGAGGAGGATTGGCAATGAATGTTAGCTCAGAGCTAGTCTTCCTCACACACACACACAAAAAAGCCTAAAGTCAATGATAGGAGTTGATTGTTGGGGTACAAAGGGTAATGGATCAAAATCTCACCACAATAGGAAAAATTAAAAAACTGCACAAGAAAGTCAAACTGAAAACAGAATCAAGGTAAAATGTGGCTTAATTCTGAGTAATAAATGGAGCTTAAGACAAGAAGAATCCATCTGACCTTCCTAGGAATATTCTCTTTCAAATAGCCAAAGGGTGATATAGGAGAAAAAAATATCCTCTCATACCACGGGGCTCTACAAAGGAAAAAAAAAAAAATGAAGCCACAGCCTAATGCAGTTTATTGTTTTTCATTTTCAGCCTCCAAAATACAGAAAATTAAATATACTACAAAACAGAAGGTAAAAGTTATGAACCATGACAATGTAAAAACAAAGATAAGGCTGAGAGAAACGAGGTAAGAGCAGGTGGCCAAGTGGAGGAATAGAAGCACTAATATCCTATCTTCACACAGTGAGGGAGTCAGGAGATATTATTAAGAGCACATGGAAGAACTTAGTATTACGACGTAACTATAGAGGAAGAGAATACTGTGGAGTAATCCTCATAGAGAGGGAAATCAAAAATGTCCAAGTTTGATAAATCAAGAAAAAGTGGTATAGACATATTATTTAAAGTTACAGAACTATTATTGCTTGATAATACTATAAACAAAATAGTTTTGTTAAACTATAAACAAAAACAGTTAAAGTAAAAGTGTCTCTGAAAAGTGGGATGAGGGGTAGGGGAAGAGTGTGGCAAAAGGCCATTGATTTTTATTATAAATCCTTCCATTTGATCTTTTATCATATGAATGTACTATTTGACTTTTAACAAAATAAACTTTAAAAACAAATAACTATAATATGGTCTTCCAAACTGATCCTTTTGAAACTTAAAATTAAATGACATGCTAGAGCAAACTGTCACTAGAAAAATCAAGTCCCTTTCTTATGCTAAGGAAACACAATTCAAGTTTAGAAATGGTCTTGCCTTGAGTAAGACTAACTTCATAATTTGGAGTGTCTGAAACTAACAAAATTTTGTATGACTGCAATCATATACTCTTCATTCCAATATGCTGATAAAATTTGTAAATATTCATTAATATTATTAACAGCCCAACAACCCAGTTAACAATGATGCTTTTATACAATACATGAGAAAAACAGGCTTTACAACACAACTTTATGATGACTGAAGGATGAGTGGATGGTTTTGTGAAAACAATGTTGTTAGCTCACTGAAGGCATCACTTGGCTCCATAAAGGCTCTATGAATAGTAGCTATCATAATTTGCTCCTTAATAAATAGTTGGGGGTAACTGGTTGCACATTTTAATTACTAAAGCTAAACCCAGGCAATTACAGTTTCTGTAATTCCCCTATAAGGTTGTGCTGGCTATTCATCTCTTGTCTCTCTCACTTCCATGCCCTCTCTTCTATACTTGTTCTGAACTGCTCTATACCCAGCTCTGGGCTGGGTCAGCTAACTTTGTTAAGCAGACTTGCCTGCCAGCTTCCTGTTAGGTCTTACCAGGGAGAGACAACAGCGTAAAATGGGAAGAGGAGAGGAGAAGGGATTTCCTTGCTGTTTTCATTCCTACTAAAGTTGCTCCAGCAACAGAGGACAGCCTCATCTCCCAACTCCAGCTGTGCCCCTTCTCCCCTGATGGTTGAGCACCAGCCACATGGCATCTCAACTCAGAGGTCAGATTACCAGCTGTGTGGGAGTCTCTCTGAGCTCCTAGGTTCTTCTCTTCTGTTCCCCCAGCCCTAGGGGTGGTAGCTGCTTCCTATACTTTTTAATATCCAGATTACTTCAGTGTCTACCTTTTGCTCTTTTACTCTTCCAACACCTGTGTAACCAATTCCCAGAATTAAATTCTCTAAAATACCTCACCTGGTTTACTAGGCCCTGATACAAACAGAAGAAAATACGTACCCTCATCAGAAATTACTCATAGAGTGCTGGTAAGCAGCAAAACTTTATATTAACTTGTATAAGTCAATTAACATATAATGTCAATAAAATGTATTAACATTTTACACTGTCAATAAAGTGATTCTAAGGACATTTTTATAAGACTTTACAAGGCTTTGTCTCCATACACTGATGGAATTTGAATACAAAATGTTGAGTTAGATGAATCATTAAAAAGAGGCTAAGTTAGAGAGTACAAAATGCCTCATGAAGAGAGAAATGGGACACTTAGAAGTGAGAAGGGGGTACAGACAGAAAGGGAAGTAGGAGATATAAACACAAACTTTCATCTGTTTATGAGAATATCTTACCTATTCTTTAAATAAGATACTTAATAAGTCTAACATCCCAGCAAACCTCAAAATTGACATCACAGTAATACAATAAATGCATTTTTATGGAAAAAGTGACAGTCACAAAAAGATCTGTCATATTATTCAGTGAATACACTAGGTTAGGTATCCAGACAAACCAAAGAAAATGTGGTAGCAATGGCAGCTTTGACCTTCATCTACCACTCTAAGTTCTTGGCAGACTATGTAGATCTATACACATCTACTGAAAAGCAATAGTAGGTACTAACTGTAACTTCCAGCGTGGCTTGCAGGAATTTATTGAAATAAAGCAAGCGTTTATTTCTATTCTTATTATACAACTGGACCCAAAGTGTGTAAGAGTAGTCAAAATCTCCTTTCCATTCCACTTCATACCTGCTTAAAGGCTTATCCTCACTTCTGCAGTAGAGTGGTTAAAAGTACAGACTCTGGAGCCAGAGTATTGGATTCAAATCCTTGCTCTGCCACTCACCAGCATCTTAGACAAGTTTCACTTGACTTCTATGCCTTAGTTTTATCATCTTTCAAATGGGGAGAACAATAGAACCTACTTCATAGAACTATTGTGAAGACAAAATAAGTTAATATTTATAAAAGGGCTTAAAATGGGAATGGTATATAATGAGTGCTACATAACTGTAACCTATTCTTCTTCTTCTTCTTCCACATAAAGACAGGTAAAGCACAGAAATGCCAAAAAGAAAGTTACATGATTTATTTTTATTTTTATATTGGGAGAAGAATGCTTATAAATCACAAACCAGGAGTTTTGACCATACAAGGACTTCTATCAGAGTAGTTCATGACCTTTTTTGAAGTATGGAATCTTTTGAGGATGTGTGAAAGCTACAGACCTCCTCCCTAGAAAAACACACATACACACAAAATTTTCCAAAATATTTCAATGTTCCTGGATTCAAATCACAAACAGATTATTTCATTATGTAGACATTCATGACATAGATGATATAGCTATACCAAAGCTGAAACACTAGAGGGTGCCAAAACCAAAGAAAAATGTAAAGAAAGTACAGGGAATTTCAGGTTGCTTAAAATTCTTCAACTGCAATAAACATTCTTCCACAGAAAAGAACAGTTAGATGAATCTACTTCACCAGCTGCTTTAAAATACACCGACTCTTCTATAGGTTCTAGATCAGCACTGTCCAATAGAAATTTCTGCAATGATGGAAATGTTTTAAATTTGCACTGTCCAAAACAGCAGCCACTAATCATATGTGGTTATTGACCACATGAAATGTGACAACTGTGACTAAGGAATTAAAATTTTAATTTTATTTAGTTTTAATTAATTTTAATATAAATAGTCACATGTGGCTGAGGCTACCACACTGAACATTGCAGTTCTACATTCTATTTTAAATTTTGTGTGACTTGCTTCTTTTGTTTGTTTTTTTGTTTTGTTTTTTTTTGTAGCGTGTCAGGCTTTATTTGAAATGACTTGCTTCTAATCATTGTTAAAGAAATTTCTAATAGAGTGGGTTCATACAATAATTCAAGCCAATCTGTCCCCGGTGATAATTCAACACTACAAAGATAGAAAAAAGACTGTCAGTGTCTCGCCTCTGCCCTACAGGTGTTTACAATCAAAAGTAAAGCCTTCTTGTACTCATTATAGAAGACCCTACCTACCCAATTCCTCAGTTGTGTTTCTTAAGACCTGGGGTTATAAGAGCTTAAAAGAAATAAGGCAAATTAATAAAGTGAAGTAAGAAGTCTTTTGCTTTTAAAAAGGCCTTTTCTTTAAAAAAGAAAAAAATTATATTCTAGTGCTAATAATCATCAAGGGCTAAGGGAGCCCTGAGAAGAAAGGAGTGCAAGGACATCAAGTAGGTATCATGAAGGAGAAAACAGAGTCTTCAGTCAGGACTTTGTCAGAAGAAA
This sequence comes from Tapirus indicus, assembly GCA_031878705.1. Taxonomy (NCBI): domain Eukaryota; kingdom Metazoa; phylum Chordata; class Mammalia; order Perissodactyla; family Tapiridae; genus Tapirus; species Tapirus indicus. The sequence continues at coordinate 146,982,233 of CM062917.1, read as the reverse complement.
GAAGGGGACTGCAGGCAGAGGCAACAGCTTGTGAAAGCGCATGGCATAGTAATGGGGCCTCAGTGAACACCCAGACAGCAGACTCAGGAGGAGTCTGGGGACCAAACGAACACAGCTCTCGGCTGCCTCCACACCGGATACTTTCTTTACACTGTGATTTAATCTGCTAAAAATAGAGTGATTCTGGGGGCCGGCCAGGTGGCATAGTAGTTAAGTTCACACACTGCACTGCCACGGCCCAGGGTTCGCAGGTTCGGATCCCAGGCGCGGACCTATGCACTGCTTATCAAGCCACGTTGTGGCAGGCGGCCCCATAAAAGTAGAGGAAGACGGGCACAGACATCAGCTCAGGGCCGGTCTTCCTCAGCAAAAAAAAAAGAGTGATTCTAAGAACACCAGTGCTGACCCAACTGTGCAAGAGGAAAGTAGTCTATCCACATTATACTGCACCAGAGTTTACAATCCTGTGTCTGGCATAGTACCCCTAATGGAAGGGTACCTAATAAATGTTGATGACAATGATATAAAGGATTAGAAAATGCATTCAAATATTCAGTTGCTTATTAACTGCTACAAATATCAATAAAAAGCAGGTGAGTTGCTGAAGCTATCCCTGGATTAGAAACGTGGTGGATAGGAAGTTTAGGATGCCCAGGCATTTGCAGATGGGTCAGAATGCAGCTGGCTCTTTTCGCAGAAAAATCATTTGTCCACAGCTACTCTCCAAATTACCAAAAATCAAATAAGTAGTTGTTATGTGATAGCAGGATTAGAGGCTGCCTCAATTTCCATTAAGGAGAAATAACATAAATTGCCACAAGTCCCACCCCTCAGTCTCAGACAAGCACAAAGGACACTTTTATTCAGACCCTGCTTACTGTGAAACACAGCACTGTTGCCTGCTGCTTCTGTGGTGGGCCTCAGTCCTGCTGGGTCTGTCATTACACAGCCAACATTCAGTTAAAGCTGTTTCTTAGATTCTGGCGGACAGTTCAATGCGTGATTTTTCTTTTGAGATAACTGAACTAGGACTTGTTTCTGGACAAAATCATGAAGGTATAAATGTCAATACTACAGATCTAGGAATCTCTGCAATTCAATCATTCTCTCATTCATTCCACAAATATTTACTAAATTCTTACCAGGTACTCCTAGATTATTTTAGCATTAGTATTCTAAAAAAAACTATGACTGGCAATTCTGATTTTTTTATCTTTAGTTTAAAAAATTTATTACTATAGAAGTAACATATGTTCTTTTTGGGTAATTGAGAAAATACTGGTCAGAAAAAAACAAAAAAGGAAAGAAATCACCATCAACAGAGATGGCCACATTACCAAGTTAACAATTTGATGTATTTGCTTCTAGCATTTTCTCCCCAAATTTCTTATGGCTGGTTTTGTTTTTTGAACAAAAGTGAGGCTGTTTATAGTTTTATATAGATACTGTTTTATAAATATTTAAAAATTTGATATAGAATAAAATTTTTCATGTTACTAACATTTTTACATCATTTTTTAATGTTTACAGAGCATTCCCTGTAGTGGTTATTTTACTAATTCCCTAAAGTTTATCATTTAGGTTGTTTCCAATTTTTCACTATTATAAACAGTACTGTGATGACAATTCTTATATTCAATAAATATCTATTGGATAAATGAGTAAACGAATGGTTTACTAAACTAAGCCTTTAAGTACATATCCATTATTTCCTTAGCTTTTAAAGGACATAAAACTTTGACTAATCATTCAGTTATGACTCTGGACATGCTCTTATAGCAGGCATAAAAAAGTAATGCAATAAAAAAGCAACCTAAACATTAAGATAAGCACATAATACTTAGTGGTGGATGGAGGACAGAATGAAGATATTAATCTTGATGATGTAAAAGTAAAGTACAGCTCCCAGAAAGTGGAATATAGAAAGAGAGAAGTGCAGGGGCACTTATAACCCCATTTTACAAAATGGCAAGATGAAACCCTACTGAAAGCTGATGGATCAAAAAAATAAAAGTTTACCATTTATAATTATAAAAATAATTTTAAAACTCTCAAAAATAATGTAAATATCAAATAATGGGAGACAGAGAGAGGAGGGGGTAGAAAAAATGAATTAAATTCTTATTTTTCATATCAAAAAAGTCCACAGAAATTGTCTAAGGTTGATAACTCAAAAATCATGAGTTTTCACATATTATTAAGCTTTATGGAAGTAACTCCAAGAGAAGCTAAAAACAGAAACAATGAAATAGTTTTAAAAAGTTGTCTCTGGACAGTAGGACTGGGGATGGGAAGGAAAGACAAGAGGCAAGAGACTTGTGTTTCATCATAAGCTCTCCTCTGCTATGTGATTTGTTAGGAAGCACAAATAATGCCCTGATAACGGCTGGCTGAAAAATCTGCAACTATTCACTTTGGCTCCCCGACCTATATCCTCCTTTCTTGATAACTAGTCAAAGCCAACTGCTCACAGAGCTTTCCTTTAGCCAGAGGCAAATCTAAAATACCTAAGACCTTGGAAACCATTTAGTCTGATTTTCTCATTTTACAGATTAACTTGAGACCTGGAAAGGCTAAGTGAATTACTCAAAGTCACATCTCTAGTGGGCAGTAAAACCAAAGCTTGAACCCACATCTCCTGCCTTCCAATCAAGTGCTCCATCTGCTCTATCAGAGACCCACCCTTTGTCCTGGAGCACAGTCTAACCATTATTGGCTTGGGCTCCTTAACTGCTATCCCACAGTATCACATGTGTATCTTAAAGACAAAATTTGGGTTTTACTGAAGGTCCAGTGAATTTGTATTATAAAATAATACACATATTGAATTGAAGCGATTTTTCAAACTACACCTGTAGTAATCCATTCCAGTCCCTCTAACATGCCTCCTGTTGCCCCAACCTCCACAACCCCCACATTACGGCCTTAGAGGATATAGCTACTTTGAGGACTGGTTCTTACAACTGAGAGGTCTGGCAGCATGGTTCCCAGCCACAGAAATAACTGCAGTTCAGGAAGCTTCCAGAGCAATGTCTTTTGAACTACAGTCTTCTGTGAGCACCAGGGTGGTCAACTGATTTCATGTTTTCCTTCACTATATTAAATAGTTTAGCTAATTACCCACTCCCACTTTCAGTAGATGGAAAAGGAACAAAATTATTTTTTTAAAAAAAAGAAGAGGACAAGGGACTGACTTTTTGAGGAAAATGGATAATTGTGTACACATTTTTACCTTGTAATCATTATATACCATTTTATAAAAATTATTTTTAAATTACATTTTAAATGATATGAAAGTCATTATTATTTATATTATTTACATAAATTTTTATATAGATCATTATATATATTTGTAAACAAGAAAATTTTTATTTTTATATTTATATTTTATCACGTTTTTTAACATGTAAAAATGGGGGTCAGATCAATCACTGGAAATCAAGCAAATGCAGAAGAGTCAAGATCTAATAACCAAAATCTCAATATCTACTGCATTTCCCATAAATTGTGTACAATTTGTACTGTGTACCATTGTGTAAAATGTGTATTCATTTCTTCACTAATTTAAAATAAGTACAATCAGCCCTCTGACTTGAGCACCCATGGATTTTGGTATCTGTTGGGGTCCTGGAACCAATCCCCCATGGATACCCAGGGATGACTGTAATACTGAATGTTTAAAAGCATGACTTCTCACACATGGAGGTGGGCATAAGGAGATCAGTGGGGCAACAGCAATACTGATTAATATTGAAAAGTAGGCTGAGGAGTGAGCCTAACACTCATCATTTTGTGGTTTACTTCCTGTGTTTTACTCCTTCTGATCCACTGTGAAACTGAGGGCTATGGAACACACACATACACTTTGGTGGTGGCAGTATCAACTGAGGCTTTTTAAAAAGTCAAACAATGCATATGAAAGCACGTTATAACTGCAACGTACTACAGAAACATAGGGCATTATTTTATTTAATTTTAGTGTGGAGCAAGAATGTGAGGCAGAAGAGGAAATGATTGTTGCACCCATTCATATAATTATCCATCCAGCATTTGAGTACCAGGAACTTAAGGGTAGGACCATAAGCAGCTCCAGGTCTAGTCAGAGAAAGCCCATATAAACAAAAGCAGCCCGTCATACCTATTTCGTTTGGTTTGCAGTGTTTTTTGTTTGGTTTTTAAATGTGAATGAATTGCCAACATTTTAAAATAGGGAAATAGCAAAAAAGTTCCAGATTCCTGACTTCTCTTGAAAAATCAGGAAGATGTGGGAACACCAGGAAGCAGTACTATGTTAAAACTTGGGCTGGAGAGTCGGTTCTGCCATTTGCTAGTTTGGTGTTACCTAACCTCTCTGTGTGTCTCAGTTTCCCTACTTATAAACTGGTGATAATGTATTCATACCTTCCTCATAGTGTTGATGTGAGAATGAAATGAAATGAAATAATTAAGTACAGGACTCGGCAGAGTGCCCCCCCCCCAATAAATGTTAATCGTTTTTATCATTACAGACTGGCAACAACTGACTGGCTAGAGGAAGCAGAACGTGCTCCTATCAATGGCAAGTTCTCTTCAGCATGTCCACTCCTGGGCTGCCTCTCATTTACAATGCCTGCTTGGTCTTAAGACCAGAGGTTGCAAACTCTAACAGCAACAGTCTGCAATGCAATAAACAAATGCTAAGGAAGATGATAATAGGGAGAGTGGGGCTCAAAGGAGAGGGTAGGTAATCTAATTAGTAAACACATATTTACTGAGGACCAGGTTCTAGGCCAAGAGACACAGTGATGAACAAGAAGGCAGAGTCCCTAACCTCAAGGAACTTATATTCTGGTGGAGGGAGCCATAACAACAAAGACATAAAGGAATAAAGAATTTCAGGAAGTGACATGTGCTATGCAGAAGATAAAATAAGGCAATATGATAAGAAAACGGCTGGGGGGGGGGGGCGGGTGTCTCTGATGAGGCACATTTGACTTGCAACCTGAATGGATAAGAAGGAAGCCATGGGAAGAAACTGGTGAAAAGGGGGAAGATGGAGGGAGACTGGTTGGCAAAAATCCAAGGCCTTTGTAGGCCATGGAAAGGACTTTGGATTTTATTCTGATCAGGAAAGATTTTACGGAGTAGCTATTTGAGGAGTGTTGCTGGGGGCTAGAGGGGATTGGGGCAGAAGTATTTAGAGCTGAAGAAAGACTATGGTATATAGAGGAGGACCAAGCATGGAGTAGACCAGAGGTTCAGCTAGGGGGAGGCCATATAGGCCTTATATGCTGTACAAAGTAATTTGTACTTTGTCTTATAGCTCGGTAGTACTCAATATTATGAAGATCCCCTTATAACAACCAAAAAAGAAAAAGAAAACCTCTATTACATGATAGTTATTATTTATTTAGAAAACAGATAATGATCTATTCAGCCTATAGAAAACCATAGGTCACCAAAGCCCTTTGCAATAACTCCTGGCCACCCTTAGGGTTCTAGGCCACAGGGCGGAAGCATTGCTAAAGGCGATGAGTAGCATTTTGCAAACATTCCTCAAAGGCTTGGGAAGGAGAGAGGCTATGGACAGTCAAACCAGTCAGGTAACTAATTCAATGGTTCATGAGGGAGTGCTAATGGGGGCCTGAACTAAGACAACGGGAATGGAAAGCACACGTGAAATATTTATGTGGTGAAAATGGAAAGGACTTAGTGAACAACTGGATGTGAGCAGTGAAGGAAAGGTAAGTCCAGGGTGGGTTAATGAGTGGCTCATTAACCTAGGCAAGGAACAGCAAAAGAGCAGATTTGCAGAGGAAGACAGTGCATGAAAATATTCACATGAGCTGTCCAAACGGATACCCAAGATCTGGAGCTGTGATGCAGGGAAGTCTGTGACGCAGGTGTAAGTTGGGGACTCATCAACAAGGAGATGATAATGAAAGCAGACAGCATGAATAAAATTGACCAGGAATAATATGTAAAGTGCGACGATAAAAGAAGCAAGGAAACCTGGGGAATATTCAAAGGAGCATATACAGGAAGAAAAAAAACCCACAATATGTGAAGAAGAATGAGAAGAAGTTAGAAGGAAAAATGAGAATCGGGAGACAGTAGTGTCATGGAAGCCAAATGAAGACAGAAGTCAACAATATCAAATGCAGTGAAAGAAGAGTTGAGACGACGACTTGCTGAGAGGTTCAGTACATTCATTCATTCAATACCTACATGATAATCACCTACCGTGTGTCAAGCATTGATGTAGACACAGAGGAGACAGCAATGAACAAAAAATGTCCCTGCCTTCTTGGATTTTACATCCTACCAGAGGGAAATAAACAATACACAAATATATATTTAATATTTTAGGGAGGGGGAGGTGGGAGTCGGGGAGGGTGCTAGTCAAGGAATGACTTTCTGACAAACTATCTGAGCTCAGATCTGCAGAAGTGAGGGAGATAGCATGGAACACTTTGTGGAAGAGTATCCCAGGCAGCAAGAAGAGCAAATGCAAAGATGCTACGACAGGAGTGAGCTTGGTGTGATCAAAGAACAGCAAAATGGCCCGTGTGCCTGAAGCACCCTAAGTTAGGAGAGGAGAGGCAGACGAGGTCAGAGAGGTTAGCCAGGGTCAGAATTGTGGGGCCTTGAGGGCTACATAGGATCCTTCCTTGGATTTTACTCTGAATGAGACGAGAAGTCTTTGGAAGGTTTTGAGCAGGGGAAAGATGTAATCTGATTTTCTGATTTACATTTTTAAAGGTTCACTTGGGCTGTCAATGAGAGGAGACTGAAGAGAAGAAAGGGTGGAAGTGGGAAGACCAATTTAAGGCTACTGAAAGAGGAGCGTGGCTTGAACCAGGGTAGCAGCAGTAGAGATGGTGAGTCGTTAGATTTTGCATGTTTTGAGGGTAGAGTTGCCAGGATTTCCCGACAATTTGGATGCAGGGTACAGTGAAAAAGCGTAATCAAAAAATGACTCCGGTGGTGCAGCGGTTTAGTCCGCGCTTGGCAGCCCAGGGTTCGCGAGTTCGGATCCCGGGCGCCCGCTGACGCACTGCCTGTCAGCCACGCCGTGGTGGCGTCCCATATAAAGTAGAGGAAGATGGGCACGATGTTAGCCCAGGGCCAGTCTTCCTCAGCAAAAAGGGGAGGAGTGGCAACAGATGTTAGCTCAGGGCTGGTCTTCCCCACAAAAAAAAAAAAAAAAAAATGACTCCAAGGTTTTTGGTTTGAGCAACCGGAAGAATATAATAGCCATTTACTGAGATGGGAATGAATGTCAGAAGAACAACTGAGATGCCTATTAGATATCCACATGGAAATGCTGAGTAGGATGTGGTGAACTGGTGCCTTAGTGTGTCATTTTTTCAACTGCTTTTAGATGCTTTTAAATAGTTTTTAAAAACTATTTTAACTGCTTTTTAATATTTATTTTTGCTCCTTTTTTGAAGAATATAATTAAGAACTGCACTTATATTCTTAGAAATACTGAAGTCAACATTTACTATTTAGGTTCATTCATTTCTCGACAAATCAGTTATAAAAGTGCCAGTATTTCCTTCTCTAAGGTAACAATATAACACTAGGTCACAATTACCTATCATATTTCAGTTTACAGATTTCTGTCAAACATTTTTCTTTATGTTTTATGAAAAAAGATAACTACATAAGTAAGTTAAAGTAACTAAGCTGGAGAGATTCAAGAATGTGCTCTGTAAATTACCATATGAATATTCTTTCTTTCTTCTTTTTTTCTTTTCTTTTCTATCTTTTCCTAAGAGATAGCTGTAGTGTAAGCAGAAAGAAGCCAGAACTTGGAGTCAGAAATGCCTGGTTTTGATTTCTAGTTGTATAATCTTGGAATAAAATCATAAAATCTTTATAAGCTTCTATTTCATCACCTGCAAAATTGAGAAGGATAATGCCTGTCTCATAAAGAAATAATAGTAGCAACAGCTAACATTTATTAAGCCCTTACTACGTGCTAGGTGCTCTTCTAAGCACTTTTACATATATCATCTCATTATAAGGTATATGTAATCCTCACAACTATATCAGGTATTATTAATTATTATCCTCACTGACATATGATGAAACAAGACACAATAAGGTTAAGTAATTGTTCAAAAGCAAACAGGGAATGTGTGACAGAAACAAAGTTTAAATTTTGGCAATGTGTATAGTGCTTTACAGTTTACAAAACATGTTCACATTTTATTTTTAAAGGTAGGTACAGCACAGTATTAGACTGAACAATATGAAATTGCTTTTTGTAGTCCAAAACAGTCAAATACCAGCAATTTCATACGGTTCAACTATAACTATTATGCTATAGCCACTTAAAAAAAATGAAACATGAAAATGTTTTTTAATTGTAAAGCACTATGGAAGGTATTATTTTAAGCCACAATAAATAGAACCACACTAAGAAATATTAACACAATTGTGAAACTGAAAATAGTATGAAAGGGAGCAGACAATAAATATGGGAATCCATTCAAATTACACATCAATAATCTACAGTCAATCAAAAGTCCATTATATAGACAACTCAGGTTTCCATTTGCAGCCTTGGTATTTTTGAGGATTAATCTTCTGAACAGTATGGAGACAATCTCAAGCTGACATCATTTTCCCCACGGGACTCATTACCACCTGATGTAATATTTACTTGTTCTTTTTTCTCAACCCATTAGAAAGTAAGCTCATGAGGGCAAAGATTTTTCTGTTCTTTTTTTGTGTGTGTGTGAGGAAGACCATCCCTGAGCTAACAACCATTGCTAATCCCCCTCTTTTTGCTGAGGAAGACTGGCCCTGGGCTAACATCCGTGCCCATCTTCCTCTACTTTCTATGGGATGCCGCCACGGCATGGCTGACAAGCAGTGTGTCAGCAGGCGCCCGGGATCCGAACCCGGGAACCCTGGGCTGCCAGGCGCGAACTAAACTGCTGTGCCACTGGGCCGGCCCCAAGACTTTTCTGTTCTATTCAGTGCTTTATCCCTAGCACCTACAACTGTTCAAGGCTCAGAATAATCACTCAAATTTGTTTGTTGAATGAATGAGAAATTAGAACTTCCTAAATTACTTGGACAACAATACACGAAATATATTTTAAGACAAAGATAAACAGTAGCCAGAGATTTTGTGATGTAAACAATAACAAATAAAACAAACCTTTCTAAATCGCATAAGATAATAATGGTCCCTACTATAAACACTTCAAAAAGTGTCAGATACCTAAATTTGAATAGTACCCATTCAAAAATTAAAATCCTCATGTTTACTTTGTCAGTAATCCATTAAAATAAACTGTATCTTGAATTACTTACAAATTAAAGTTAGGATAGTATATAATCAAAGTTACAGACATAGTAGTAAGAAGAAAAAAATCATCTTACAATCCTAGATAAGGAAAGGAAGTTAGAGAAAGTAAAAAAGCACAAATGTTCCAAGAATGGAATTTACAAAGTGGCTGAATATAAAATTAAAATGACTTCACTTAGGGCCTGGCCTGGTGGTGGCGTAATGGTTAAGTTTGGTGCACTCTGCCAAGCCCAGGATTTGCAGGATTGCAACCCAGGTGTGGACCTACACACCGCTCATCAGGCCATGCTGTGGTGGCATCCCACACACAAAAGAGAGGAAGATTTACCACAGATGTTAGCTCAGGGCCAGTCTTCCTCACCAAAAAAATAATAATAATAAAATGACTTCATTTAAAACTAGGAATAACATTTCCATTTTATAATTTGTTTAACCTGTACAAGATATCTCTAAACTTAAAAGGGGTATGGGTGGGGAAGAAATGCTATCCTAGTTTCTAAAGAAATAAAAGCTACCTAAATAACACTGACACTATATTTCTTGTTCAAAAAAAAGAAATCACCAAAATTTTTCCATGACTATAAAATGTTGCATCCATTCAGACTAAGTTATTTGAAGAATTGTAGAGCACTGTACAAAGAAGAGACGATAATAATCATCCTAAAAAAATAAGAAATATTTTTTTCACTACCAGTTTCTCAATGTGATCTTTCACAAAATTCTAAAAAGCAGAAGGGGAATAGGGACCATCAAATGTAATTTACCATACACATTTATCATCGGCCGCTTGGTTCTGGCCACAATAGACATCCTGCAGCTGGCTGTCAAACCACCAAAAGCTGCTTGTCACCCACCTTCCTAGTCTCTTAGAACTAGGCTCACTTAGGTCAAAACAAGTCAACTGCTTTTCTCACCAGCGGTAATATACTAGAATAAAAGTGTCAAGTATAATTCTGGCTGCCAAGATTTTGTTCTTAAGAACAGACTTGTAACCATTAAAGGAGACATTAAATTAGGGTGACTGCCTAAAAGAAAAGGGCTATCTACATCTGTAGCTTGATTGGGATAATACTTCTGAGGTCTTGATCTGTAATCAAGCCAGAGAAAAGGAAAGCAACTAGAAAAAACAACAAATATCACAACCCCCAAAAAGAGTGAATAAAGAGGAAACTATTAAAAAAAAAAATAATGAGTCTGCCAGGAGCAATATGTAAATAAAACTAGGCTTATACCTTAGAACAGATTCCATGTGTTGTGCAATAAGGAATATTCACTCTGACTTAGAATAGTTACAAATCATTAGTAGAAAGGAATATTATAGAACTACTAAAGGATGAAGTAGACTAATGTTATTACACAGAAGAATGTCCACAATATATTGTTGGAAATTGAAAAAAACAGGTTATAAAATCTGCTAGAATGAGTGTGGTCTTATTAAAAAAAAAAAGTATAGATGTGGTATCGGCAAACAAAACAATCTAGAAACATATACTGAAACTGTTAAGAATGCTTTTCTTCTGTGCAGAATGAAATTATGAGACTTTACTTCTATACAGATTTTTTTCCTCCCTTTAAAATAATAAGTATGCAATTACTTTTATAATGGGGGGGTGGAAGATGGGTGGTTATTTCCAGGTCTGAGAAAGAAAAGAAAAATAGTATAATAAGCCCCTCTCCCCCTTCACCAAATGAAAAATCTGAGGGTGGCCTCCAAGCTCGTGGAATCATAGAGACACATATATAGACTGTCAAAGCTGCCCAATGTCCTCTGGCAACCGTTTCTTTAAACAGAATCCTGTGTGGAACCTCAAAATAGAAGATAAAAGTGGAACTTCTCTTATTGAAGGAGCTAGGGAATGTAGAGAGCTATAGCCATTCATCCCCCTCACCTCCTGCAATACCCTCTGAGGCTCCTTAGGACGCCATGGAGCACAGGTGGAAACCTGATTAATGCAGTTGGGAAACTGAGGCCCAAAGATTAGCCTCCTGTTAAGACATCTGCTTTACAGACTTGGCCCCGGGTCATTTTATATACTAGGCATTAAAAACACAATCCCTGGGGTCTGCAAGCTTTTCAACTACATACAGAAAAGTTTAGAGAAAGCCGAAAATACAGATGAATTGGCTCCAAAATACCAAAATAATAATGCACAATCAAAATTAATAAATGTCAAAAAAAGAAGAAAAAGATACATAAAGCTTCTTGATGTTTAACAGGATTCAAGCACACAACTCCCTAGTGGTTTTGCAAATGTAGATGTTTTTCTATTGTCTGAGGCTCATGTTTAGCCATATATATCCACCAAAGTAACACAAGCTGGAATCTGCCACTGAGAAAAACAAGTGGAAAAAAGGCACCAACAGAGGAACAGTTTTGGAAACTGAAAAGAGACAGAAAAGATATATTGATCAAGTAGGTAGCTAGAGATGCAAGGGATAGTAAAGTCTGCCCTTGGATGGTAAAATCAAATTCCAAAAAGACTCCAATAGCCTAAAATAGTGAGCAAAATCCCACAGGATAAATTTTAATAGGCATAAACATATCATTCTGAACTTTGGTCTAAAAAAAAACACCGCAGAAAAACAGCATGATGAAGCTTGTGTGACAGGAAAAAAAGATTGAGGGGTGCTGGTTCACACCAAACTTAGTATGGAAACAAGCATCATATGACAAACAACATATGTAACACGTGGATAATGACAGGTGCTTTCTGCAGCAGCCTGACCACACTTGTATTTAGTGCTGGGCACTTTATTTTGTAAAGATGTAGAAAAACCCCATCATATTTCACTGGGACTGTGAAAAGGCCTAATATTATAAGGAACAGTCAGAAAAAGTAGAGATGTTTTAAACTGAAAGAAGAAAAAGCTTTAGGAAAATGACCTCTCATTAAATATTAAAGGACTACTATGAGGAAGAGGAATTATAAACACTCTGTGGCCCGAATAAGAAAAAGTAGGTAAAAAGTTAGAGTTGGTAGGGCAGAATTCTGGCAACAGATCATTCCTCTAACAAGAATGTGAAGACGGAGTGGGTTGTCAGGAAGCAGTGAGCTCTCCCATCAATAGATATCGTCATGCAAAGCACAGACAACCACTTGGGGGCACTGGAGAAGTGGGCCTTGCACGCATCCTGACTCAAACTAACAGGCACAAAGTAAAGGAGAAAAAAAAACCTTTAAGATTCTGCACTAGGAGATTCTGCACCATGGGGTCCACAGAGGTGTATTAGGAAGACTGTCTCAGGTGACTGGATACACACCCCAGATAAGATTTGATACTGTCCTTGCTCTTCACCTATTGGGAGAATATAATCTATTGATGCATAATTCTGCTGCAGTTGGGGATACATACAAATGTACACACAAACAGAATTACACAGTATAAAACTAGCTTTAACCAAAGGTTTGGTCCTCTCTGAGAACTGTAACAACAGAAATTGAAAGGCTTTCCTAGAGAAATGTAGGAAAAAACCAAAATTCTTCTGCTATTGGGGTCTTAAAACATTTTATACAGTTTCCTTTTTATTAACAAATTGCAAAGGAAAGCAGGTTTTATTAAGGTACTGCTCCTCAATTCCCATCTTTGAAGAAATGTTAATCTCTGAACCTAATAATGCAATGACACCTTTCCTGAATGCTGCAATCTCAACCATCCATGACACAGCCAAGAGAATGTGGGAAAGGATGTAGTTTTGTCTCTCTTTGCCTGTTAAACCTGTATACTATTCTCATTCCCCAGGCCAAAGCAGAAGAGGTAAAGAGAGTAAGAACAATACGAAGAAGAAAAAAAAACGAATAAATAAAAGAGAAAGCAGACAAGAAAAAGCAAAGCACAACCAGCTGGTATTATTTATGGAGGGACAATCAGCCCTAAGACCTCAACTGCTTGTGAGGGCATTATCCCATCACAGGACAAGCATTCCTTTACATGCTTGACTAATGTGTTTTTGAAAAAGCACGAGCAATCTAAAAAATACATATGTCTGCCACTTTGGAAGATAAGTTGGCAGTTGCTTACAAAGCTAAGCATACTCTTACTGTATGATCCAACGATTACACTCCTTGGTATTTACCCAAGGAGTTGAAAACTTATATACATGCAAAAACCTGCACACAAATGTTTACAGCAGCTTTACTTATAATTGCCAAAACTTGGAAGCAACCAAGATGTCCTTCAATAGGTAAATGGATAAACAAATTGTGGTACATCCATACAATGGAATACTATTCAGCACTAAAAAGAAATGAGCTATCAAGCCATGAAAAGACACAGAGGAACCTTAAATGCATATTATTAAGTGAAAGAAGTCAATCTGAAAAGGCCACATACTGTATGATTCCAACTATATGACATTCTGCAAAAGGCAATATGGAGACAAGAAAAAGATCAGTGGTTACCAGGATTGAGGGTGGGGGAAGCAGGATGAATAAGCAGAGCACAGAGGGTTTTTAGGGCATTATAAATACTCTGTATCATATTACAATGATGGATATATGTCCTTACACATTTGTCCAAACCCACAGAAATATACAACACCAAGAATAAACCCTAACAAACTATGGACTTTGGGCGATTATGATGTGTCAAGGTAGGTTCATCCTTGGTAAAAAATGTACCATTCTGGTGAGTAACGTTGATAATGGGGGAGGCTATGTATATGTGGGAGCAGGGTGGGTATACGGGAAACCTCTGTACCTCCCTCTCAATTTTGTTTTAAACTTAAAACTGCTCTAAAAAAAGTCTTAAAAAAATGAAAAAGAAATCTGCAATGAGTATTTCTGTGCTGTTTAAACCAGAATACTAGGTACTGTTTACAGTTTTATCTTTTCTTGGCAACTCAATGTCACTGTGGAAAGCACTGATTACTGAACTGTACTGGAATTTCTTCTGGCCTAAGTGCCTTTGAACTGTTGTGCACTTTTTAGTTAGACCTTTATTAGTATACCATGCCACTGGGGGAAGGGAGCAGGAAGAGCATGATATACAATTTGAGACAAGTGCCACTACATAATCTCCACCAAATCATTATTTACAATGAGGAATAAAAAGTCTTAGGCATTTCTCTCACCAGTGGCAGTGTTGGGAAAGCTCCAGGAGCAACACCGTCTCTTCATTAGATGAAGCTGACCCACCCCTCTAATTTCTTCAGTCTTTCCCCACTACCATGCATCTTATACATTCAAAATGTATTCAGCATTATATAACTATTATTAACTACAAACTATGTACATATTACATATAAACTATTTTTGAAGAATAAATATATTTATATGTAAACTATATTATATATATATGTAAATTTATAACGTTATATAACTACAAAATTATTCAGCATCATCTAACTATAGGCTATGGTGATTTAGTGTGAAGGAGCTCCTGACTGCCTGAAAATCCTCGGCCCCCATCTTTACCATGATTTCTTATAGGAACATTGTTTTTTGTTTTGTTTTGTGTGTGTGTGAGGAAGACCAGCCCTGAGCTAACATCCGTTGCCGATCTTCTCTTTTTGCTGAGGAAGACTGGCCCTGGGCTAACATCCGTGCTCATCTTCCTCTACTTTATATGGGACGCCACCACGGCATGGCTGACAGGCAGTGCGTCGGCGGGCGCCCGGGATCCAAACCGGCGAACCCTGGGCTGCCAAGCCCGGACTAAACCGCTGCGCCACCGGGCGGCCCCAGGAACATTGTTTTTTGACATATATTTTTTAAATTAATACACTTTTTTAGAGCAGTTTTAGGTTTATAGAAAAACTGAGTGGAAAGTACAGTGAGTTCCCATATAGCCCCTCACCACACCCTCCCTCTCCTATTAAAAGCTTGCTTTAGTGTGGGAAATTTGTTACAATTGATGAACCAATATTAACTAAAGGCCATAGTTTACATTAGGGTTCACTCTTGAAGTTGTACAGTCATGCTCCCTCACTCCCTTCTCCCAAAACCTGGCAACCACTGATCCTTTCACTATCTCCATAGTTTTGCCTTCTCCAGAATGTCATATAGTTGGAATCATACAGTATGTGGGCTTTTTGGGTTGGTTTCTTTCACTTAGGAATATGCATTTAAGGTTCCTCCGTGTCTTTGCATGGCTTGATAGCTCGTTTCTTTTTAATGCTGAATAATATTCCATCATATAGATTTGCCAGTTATCAATTCTTTCTTTTACAGATTGTGCCTTTGGTGTTGTACTAAAAAGACATCGCCATATCCAGGGTCAGCTAGGTTTTCTCCTATGTTATCTTCCAGGAGTTTTATAGTTTTGTGTTTACGTTTAGGTCTACAATCCATTCTGAATTAATTTTTGTGAAGGATGTAAAGTCTCTATCTAGATTCATTTTTTGGCATGTGAATGAATGTCCAGTTGTTCCAGCACCATCTGTTGAAAAGACCATCTTTGCTCCATTGTATTGCCTTTGCTCCTTTGTCGAAGATCAGTTGATTACATATGTGAGGATCTATTTCTGGGCTCTCTATTCTGTTCCATTGATCTGTTTGCCTGTTCTTTCACCAATACCACATTGCCTTGATTATTGTAGCTTTATAGAAAGTCTTGAAGTCAAACAGTGTCAGTCTTCCAACTCTGTTCTTCTCCATCAATATTGTGTTAGCTATTCTGGCTCTTTTGCTTCTCCATGTAAACTTTAGAATCAGTTTGTCGATATCCATAAAAACTTGCTGGGATTTTGATTGGGATTGCACTGAATCTACAGACCAAGTTAGGATGAACTGATATCTCAACAATATTGAGTCTTCCTGCTCGTAAACATGGAATATCTCTATTTTAGTTCTTCTTTGATTTCTTTCATCAGAGTTTTGCAGTTTTCCTCATATAGATCTTGTACATATTTTGTTAAATGTACACTTAAGTATTTCATCTTTTTCATTTTTTAATCAAAAATGGTTAAAACCAAAATTGTACTTAATGCTTAGAGAAAAGCATCACTTATCTAGTAAATTTGTTTACGAGAAAAATCTCTCATATAAGTTTAAAAACATGCTAAACAATACTACCCAACTCTTCCCAGATACCACTTATACCTTCAATCTTTGGTATAGATAGGAAATTTACCAGGTATATGTCTGATACGTAATGTTCATTCATTCATTTTCTATCCTTTTTCAACTAAGAATCAACCAAAACAGATGACAGCCTCTATGTTGCTATTTTGCAATTTTATGTAATCCATAAAACTGTATCCCTTATATATTTTTAAAAAGGGGGGGAAGCAAAGGAAAAAAACAAGATTAACTGTGGTATTTCTGAATGGCAAGGCTACAAATTTTCTCATCTTTACACTTTATTTTCACAATTCTCTATAAAGATCATATATATATTGCTTTCACATTCCATTAAATCAAATATTATATAGCACGTAAAATGAGTAAACTATAACTACATGTATCAATAAAGATTAATCTCATGTAAAGTTTAAAAACATACAAAACAATATTGTATCTTTTCTATGAGTACAACACACAAAGGGAAAGTTTTTTTAAATGCAGGGGAATGATAAACACCAAATTCAGAATAATGGTTATAGCTGGGAGGGGAGGAGTCTAGGACAAGGAAGGAGTACCCAGGAGGCTTCAATATTATCTGTGATTTTATTTCTTAAGCTGGGTAGAAAGTACGTGGTATTCATTACATTGTTTTATATCCTTTTTCATGCCTGAAGTATTTTCAAAAGCAACAGCTACAGAAGTTATACCAAAGTAGTAGTACTTAACCCTAATCTCTTCAAACTATTTAAAGAGGATATGGTACTAGAGGAATAACAGAGATAAATATACCTTGTACAAACGAGAAAATTTTTAGAAAATTTAAAGCAGGAGTTCTGAAGGTGGGTTTTCATATGTATACTTACAAGCAAATAACAATCTGAAATCTATATAGCATAAAATACCTGTAGCAAACGTTCCAATCTGTGCCTTGCATATAGATCTCAAAATTAAATCTGTTCAGTAAATGTAATAAATTATTTTGAATATGGCCTTATTTTACATTTCCACTTACAACTCTGTTTGAAAGCAGACTTTTTACTTAGGTCAGTTTTAAAACGGTATTTAGTCTTTTTAAGGATGTCATAAAAATAAGATTAATTTTTGACTGGTATTTTCCAGCTTGGTGACTTAAAATGGTTTCTAACCAGGACGTGGCACCCATGACAAGAAGCACACAAAGTGGCTCACCTAGTAACACAACCCCTGTACTAGCTGCATCCTCTCGCACTGTTACAAAGGTATGATAATGACCAAAGTTTAGGTAATGCCTATCTTATCCAACTTTTTGCTAGCATCCATTGTAATTTGAAGCAATGACCTTCAAGGACTAAAGGTAAATTCACAAGACGTTTGAAGAAACTCCTTCAAGTAGACCCAGTAACTTTCAACATGAAACAAAAAACTATGTAGTTTTGATGGTTAGAAATGCCTTAACTTATCTCTTAACAATCTTTACTTGAGATATGAGTAAGTAGTTTTTTAAAAGTAGGGATGAGGGGTGGGGGTGAGGGTAGGGAAAGACCTAGATGGTTTAGAACTAGTACTGTTTCTTCCCATTTCCACCTTCAATTTTACTGCCCATTCCTACATCCTAGCCCCAAATAAGAAATAGACTGTAACAAACAAATCACCTGAAAACAAAAGGAGGAGTACTATTTAGCAAATTTTGAGATTATCACAACGTAGCTAGATGGATGAGGCTTCCACACTAAAAAAAAGAGGGTATATCACACCATCTTATCACCCAATTCCTTGCCCCAAAAAAGAGAAGAAATAGTCCATAACCACATGAAGGTATTCACAGGACAGGTTTCCTTAAATGGGGAAATTATTCAATTAAAACTATCTACCTAGGGGCTGGCCTGGTGGCATAGCAGTTAAGTTTGCGCGCTCCGCTTCAGTGGCCCGAGGTTTGCAGGTTCGGATTCCAGGCGCAGACCAACACACCGCTTGTCAAGCCATCCGTGGCAGCGTCCCATATAAAGTAGAGTAAGATGGACAGGGATGTTAGCCCAGGGCCAATCTTCCTCAGCAAAAAGGGGGGGATTGGCAGCAGATGTTAGCTAAGGGCTAATCTTCCTCACACAAAAAAACTATCTACCTAGATCTGCAGCTTCTATGAACACAGGACTTTTACTCACTATTCTTCATAAAAAGTGATTTAACATTCACCTTTTGTTAACTCTTTTTGAAAAGACTTTACTAGATCAAGCACAAGCAGTGATCTATTGAAATTTAAATGAGATGCTTGCTTTTCAGATCAGAATCATTTTACTTGAGGATACTCTCTCAGACCACTACAAATTTAAGGACCCAAAAAGTAGAGGACTCATTAAACGAAACCTAACAAGGCTGAAATTGTTGGCTCTGTAGGTACTTGTACATGTGTATCCTTCTCCTGTGCATTTCTGAAATCAGTGAATTCCGATTTCAATATCACCTTATATTTAGTTCTTTTTTTTCATCATTTGCATTTACCGAGTGTATTATCATCCACATTCCATTTGTTCTCCCTATTCTCACAAACGTCTGTGGAAAAGCTGCCTAACCAACACTGCCTCGATGGATGTGGGCAGCTATATAATTTTACTCACCAAATTTTGTCCTGTTAAAACATCATCGTATCACATTCATCCAAAAAAAATTCTTTGAGGGGCCGGCCCAGTGGCGCAGCGGTTTAGTTTGCGCTTGGCAGCCCGGGGTTCGCAGGTTCGGATCCCGGGCACCTGCCGACGCACCGCTTGTCAGCCATGCTGTGGCGGCGTCCCATATAAAGTGGAGGAAGATGGGCACGGATGTTAGACCAGTGCCAGTCTTCCTCAGCAAAAAGAGGAAGATTAGCTACGGATGTTAGCTCAGAGCTGGTCTTCCTCACAAAAAAAAAAAAAAAAAAAAAAAAAAATTCTTTGAGCACCTTTTCTTTGTAAAATCCTGGACCAGAAACTGAAGGAGGACATCTGGAGGATTAGTTTAACCCTCAAATAGCTTACAGCAGCAGTTCTCAAAGTGAACCAGGGAACCCCGGGTTTCCTGAGACTTTTTCAAGGGATCCATCAGGTCAAAACTATATTCATAATAACTAAGACATTATTTGCCTTTTTTCACTGTCTTATATTTGAACATATAATGCAAAAGCAATGGTAGGGTAAAACTACTAGCACCTTAGCACAATGTAAGACAATGGCACCAAACTGTACTGGCAGTCATCATATTCTTCACTTTCCCATACTCACAATAAAAATTTTTTTAAAGTCAATTTTATTTAAGAATGTGTTGAGGAAAGAGTAAAAATTATTAATTTTATTGTCTTCATCTTTGAGTTCCTGTCTTCTTATATTCTGTGTAACTAAATGGAAAGTATGCATAAAGCACTTCTGCATTCAGAAGTGTGATGGCTGTTTCAAAAAGCACATGTACCATGCTTTGAGTTGAAAACTGAATGAGCCACTTTTTTGCAAGGAACACCATTTTTACTTGAGAGAGTGGCTGACAGACAAACTATATGGTTATTCAGACCTGGGTAATTGATAGATATTTTCCCAAAAATTAACAAAGTGAGCCTGTCACTTCAAGGAAAATGACTGACAGTATTTATTGCCAATGATAAAATTAGTTATTTCAAGTGATAATTAGAATTTTGGAAAACTTGTGTCTGCCACAGTGAACTTGATAGCTTCCCATTACTGAAAAGCCTTTTCTGATGAGATCAGTGGTAGTGTTAATGAATGTGATTTTTGTGTCAACATGTGGAAGATCTGCATAACTCAGCAAACTAATATTTTCCAAATGACCAATGTATGATGCTACAAAATCATGCACAGGTTAAAAGATCCATTCAAAGTGCATGATAAACCAATATATTTCAATGTAACAAAAGACAGTTAAGGTTTCAGATTCCACGTTGCAACTCACCTTTAAGAAATTAATACTGCTGAGTTTTGGTGTAATATCAAAGAAGAATGTCCACAATAATCTGAAAAGGCTCTTAAAATACTCTTCCCTTTTCTAACTACATATTTGGTATTAAACCAGATCTTCTTCTTCTATTTTAACCAAAGCAACATACTGCAGCAAATTGAGTGCAAAAGCAGATATGAGAATCTAGCTGTCTTCTATCAACCCAGACATTAAAGAGATTTGCAAAAACTGTAAAACTATACCCCTCTTCTCACTAAACTGTTTTTTGTTTTGGAAAATATAGTTATTTTATAAAAATATTTCACTTATTTTAACATGTAGTGGGTATACTGTTATTTGAAAATGAATTAATAAGCATTTTTAAAATTTCTCAGTTTTAGTTTCTAATACCATAAATATCAAAAATTATAATCCACATAAAGAAAAGCTCTTGAGTCCTCAATAATTTTTAAGAATATAAAAGGGTCCTGAGAACAAAGATTAAGAACTGCTGGCTTACAGAGCAATGAGAGGAAAAGAACCCAAATAACCCAAAGTGGAATGTAATGACTGCCATAGCCCTTCTATTCTTGGACATTCCAGCTCTTCCTAAACTAGACCTCTGCTATCTACCAGGCTCCTGAAATAATTTATTTAGCCCTGCTGTCAATATAATCAAAATGAGTAATTCATTTAGCAAGCATGAAAAGGGCTCAAGCAATACCAAGATAATGTGTTAAAACCTATTTGAATTGATGGGTTTTTCTTTACTTGTTTTCCAAATAAACGGCCTGAATTAAAAATGGTCTGATTTCCCTGGTATAAACTTAGCCTATGAAGAGAATTCCTTCACAAAAGACGATATAATATACAACTCTCTTGCAAATGCATCCCACACAATCAAATTAGTACTGGAAGCTACGGAATTTGGTTCCCTGCCTCTCAACCACAGGGCAAAAAAACCTAGATATCCTACACTGGTGCTGAGGATCAGGATGCAAAACATGTCATTCGTGGGGGGCACTTTCTAGAGGACCCTATGCATATAAGCAATCCTTCGTGTTTTCTAAAAGACACACACACACACACACACACACACACACTTGCTTAGCCTACCATGAAGAATACACAAGACACCGGTAGTGGTGGTTGTTTCTGGAGAGGTAAACTGTGGGAAACAAACTTTTCACTGAATTCCTCTTATATTGTTTGATCTTTTAACCATGTACATGTAATACTTATTCAAAAACAAACATTTTTAAAACACCACTTCTACATCATCTATTTCTCTTGTCTTCTATCTCAAACACAAATAATACCAGTAGATATGGAAATCATTAAATGTATATTTGTTAAATAAGCAACATTTTATATACCTGACAGAAGCATCAAAAGCAAGATGTCCATCAACCTGGAAGCAGTCAGCCACTGATTACCTGAAAGAGTATCTAGCAATGCCATCTATCTGCCCAGTATAATTGACACAGTTGCTACTTCAATGGTAACTCTTTTCCTTTTCATATTCACCACAGCATTTGTTTCAAGAAATATTCTCTGAATAGCACCAAAGTAGGTTAAATTTAAAGACTTTTAAACCATGCAGCAACATTAAATTCAGCATTAACTTAGCTCCTATTATGCACTAGGCACTATGACTTGATAATGTAACACTTGTAACACACAATGTAACACCTGACAATGCACACTTGGCTCTAAACACTGAACTGCACAATAGAGGTTTAATAGTTACACCAATGAAAAAGACCTGGAGGTTTTAACCAATTCTAAGTTTAATGAGCCAAACTTATGATGTGGCTACAAATAAACCTAATTCAAACTTGGGCTGCGTTAATCAGAGTGGCAACACAGTGCCCAGAAAATAGAGAAATTGGACCCACTGTAGTTTGTACTTATCTGACCAGTCCCATAGCTTGTGCTGGATTCTAGGCCACACATGATATCTAGGGACCCTGACAAAGTGCAGTAGGGTGAGGGTAGTTTGTATGTGGAAGGCAACATTTAATGAGTTAGCTACCATGTGTCAAGTACTTCACCTGATTTTTCCTTAAATCTTCACATATCAATCATATAGGCGTTATTATCCTTATTTTAAAATTAAGGACATTCAGACTCAGAAAGGTTAAGTAACATGCTCAAGGTTGCAAAGCTAGTAGGTGACATTATCAGGATTTAAACCCAGAGCCCCTCTAGTGGGTTGAGTGATTCCCAAAAAGATATGTCCACATCCTAATTCCTGAAACTTGTGAATGTTTCCTTTTTGGGGAAAAAAGATCTTTCAGGTGTAACTAAGTTAAGGATTTTGAGATGAGGAGATCATCCTGGATTATCCGGGTTGGTCCTAAATACAATAACAAGTGTCATTATAAGAGTGAGGCCAAGAGATTATACAGACAGAAGGAGGAAACAATACGCCCATGGAGGCAGAGACTGGAGTGACGTTAGCTACAAGTCAAGGAATGCCAGCGGCCACCAAAAGCTGGAACAGGCAAAGAACAGATTCTTCCTTAAGAGCCTCCAGAGGGAGTGTGGCTCTACAACACCTGATTCCTGATTTCTGGCCTCCAGAACTATGAGAGAATAAATTTCTGTTGTTTCAAGGCACCAAGTTTATGGTAATTTGTTATGGTAGCCCTAAGAAACTAATACAGCCCCCAAACTCTATCTTTCTGACATACCCCATTACCCTTCCAAGATGGCTGAAGGATCTAGGGATTTAGGCATGGCCTACCTATGTCACTGGTACAGCCACATGAAGGAGCTTTGTCTTCATCCTAAATTCAACGGGGGACATGATCAGACTTGTGTATTTAGAAAAGATCAATTAATTCTGCCTGCAATAAGAATGGACCAGTGCTCAGCCAGACTGAATGCAGGTAGACCAGTTATGGGTTATTGCAACAGTCCAGAAAAGAAACAAAAGCAACTCAGACAAAAGTGGTAATGGTGGAAATGAAGAGGACAAATGGAGTTTATGGACAAATGGAAAGACCAAGGTTTCAGTTCTGAGAAACTGGATGAAATGGTGGTACCCTCCACTGAGGTAAGCAAGAGTAGAACAGGGCCAAGTTTGAGAAGGGAATTTCATTTTGGGATGAAGTGCATCTGAAGCATCCAAGAAATGTCAATTAGGGCACTGGAATATAGAGTTCTGAAACTACTGGTAGGCCAAATCTGAGTAGGCAGATTTACCCAGAACAGCTGCATGATCTTTTAAGGGAAAATAGTTATTGTTATAATCACTAGTCTTAAAAAAAAAAAAAAAAGATAAATTCAAAATCATGCTAGCCTAAAAGTCAAGAATCACTACTGTACCAAAAGCCCTAAATAAATACTAATTGAAGATGACCTATTTAAATGACTTTGGATGTATACCACTCACTTAGCTACAAAATAGATTTCTTGAGAACGAAGACAATCCATCTTGGTGGATTCTCAAGTTAGAATTAGCTACTGTTCTCACATCTTTCAGACATAAAAACTGAAGGCAAATGTTTAAGAGGCAAAAAGTTTGTACTTTTTATTTCTAAACTCTCCACCTCCCTCTATGTCTGGAAGATACTGATATAAGCATCTTAATTGTCAAGCATAAATTATAAAGTTTTTCTCCCGGAAAAGATACTAATCTTCATACTGGAAAGGAAGAGAATAAACAAATCAGACTTCTTTTCTTCCAGCACATATCTCCACAGGCTTTATATTATATTTAGATGAGAAATGACTAGATTACTTTATATATTAATTGCAGTAACTAAGGAACTATTTACCCTTTGCTATTTGCTTTCCATTTTGTATAAAAACAAAAACAAACCAGTTACCAGAGAGATTAAAGACAAAATTAAATGAGTAGGCAGGAAAATTGGGTTATATTACTAACTCTAAAGAGAATCTACTGTATAAAATCTTTAAGAAAGTTAACTTTGACAAGGATCCAGTTATTCTTTACATAAAATTAGAATTTTATATATATCACATACTTCATTGAGGGAGAGCATGAATTAGATTACATAGCACTTTATATTGGCAACTATATTTATATTTTATGTATATAAAATCTTTTGAACTCCCCATAATGCTTAAAAACAGGCATTTTTAACACCACCTCTGTATTATACTATTGCTGCTTCTAATATCTAATTTGCTCTTGATGGGAATATAACAAGTCAGAAGGTCCCAGAGTAAAATAAAAGACCAATAATATATTGAGACAAACTTGTTCACTTCAGTTAACTATCCTGCAAATAGGAATCTTAGCTCAGGAAGTGTGAGGGCAGAGTGGAGAAAAAGCAAGTTAATATATGAATGAATTTGAGGTTAACCCAGGATTTAGCTTTCATTCTTCACTAAGCAAGCTTTCATAGGCAAGCCCTTCCACCCTTACCCCAAGTTACCCTTACCTCAGCAAAACCACACGGAGCATGAAACAGACAGTAAGCACTTCCTGGACAAATTTTTATTTGGAGAGAAACTTTTAAATATCTTTTATATTTCATTGAAACAAATGGATTTAAAACTGCCCCATTAAGAATGTTTCAGAGCAGAAATAGATAAATCAAATATCCTTAGGCATTTCTGGTCCAAAACAGTATGCGCAGTATTATTTCATATTATCATATACAGTATGTGTATGTAGTGTGTGCGTGCATGCACGCACATACATGTATACTTAGGAAACTATCTAAAACATATATATTAAAATAGTGTTAATTATCTATATATGGTAGAATTACAATTATTTTTAAGTTTCTACCCTTTGCTTTTCTACCATGAACACGTATATGTACCTTTTTACTTTAAGAAGAAAATGCGTATGTATTGTTTAACATGTCATAACACAGACTCAGAATTAGTTTTAGAAGGAATTTTTATTTAGAAGAAACTTTAAATACCATTTCCATCCTCTTCATTTTCCAAGTAGGGAAAAAGGCCCAGTGAGGATAAGTGATTTAGGATGCCCAAAATCTGATAGTGAGTCCTTAGGGCCATAATTACATTATTCTTATTTATATTTTTTCTGATTAGAAAAGTTAGTGCATTTTCATTAAAGACAATCTGAAAAATAATGAAAGATACAAGAAAGAAAATGAAAATCACCTATATGCTTATAAACCAAAGATAACCACTGATTTGGGAGGTTTTGTTTGTTTTCTTTCTAAAACTTTTCACCATAAAAATAATACATTTTCATGTAGAAAAACATAAAATGTAGAGCCAAAAGTTAAGGAAGAAAGACAAAAATTTTAACACCCAGTCACATAACTGGTGATATCAGAATTATTTCTTCTTTAGACTTAGTACCTGAAGCCAGTTTTGGGTCAAGAGACTAGTTCTGTGATGGTGTTTTTATTTAGCAAACCTTGGTTGGTTCTTTAATTTGTGGGTTATTTTTATAAGGAAGATCTATTACTAAGAATTTTATTTCACAATTGTTTAATGAAAGACAAAGGATCAAAAAAAGTAAGCAAAGAAAATACTCCAGTTCTATTTAGGAATCTTCTTTGTAGATTTAGTGAATGTAAGGACAATCCACAAATACAAGCTAATTACAAGTTACATAACACAAATTTGCTATGTTTAAGATTACCTAATATATTTATTCACATCATTCTTCTATTTACCAACATTTTTACAAGGTATCATATAAAATATTGCCAACTGGCATTAATTATAGGAATAACATGAGTTATGAATAAATATATTTATAAAAACAAGCTAATCAAACTCAAAATAAGTTACTGAACCACCATTAACTCAATTAGCAAGACATTAAAAAACACTATTTCGGGGGCCGCCCGGCGGCGCAGCGGTTAAGTTCGCGTTTGGCAGCCTGGGGTTCGCAGGTTCGGATCCCAGGCTCCTGCTGATGCACTGCCTGTCAGCCATGCCGTGGTGGCGTCCCATATATAAAAGTGGAGGAAGATGGGCACAGATGTTAGCCCAGGGCCGGTCTTCCTCAGCAAAAAGAGGAGGATCAGCAGTGGATGTTAGCTCAGGGCTGGTCTTCCTCACAAAAAAAAAAAAAAAAAAACACTATTTCATCTTCATCTCATCCTTTTAAAATTTCTACCTTCTACATATTTTATAATACACATAAATGTATTAGTACAATAGCATAGGAAAACCATTTGCAAATAAATGTGACTCAGAATGTGTGCTCCAAATTTTACTTGGAAGGGTAACAAGAGTTGGAGACCACTGCCCCAGAATCTAGGGTCTAGCTGATCTAATTTCAAAGATCCAAAGGTTAGAGGAAGAAAGTAAAAATGACCAATTATCTAAAATTTCAGAATGAAATATTTTGGGAATTAAGTAAGTTCTAGTATGGTGCATTATTAAATAATTTGCTTAAATTTCTAAATTTTATTAATGACTTAAGAAATGTGGACACTAGCAGTTTGTTAGCATTAACTCATCTTAGATCTCAAAGCATTCCATAATTGTCATATATCAGACAGACCCTATGAAATAGGCCAATGGTATTTTCATTTCATGAAAATTTAAGCAAGGAAAATTACTAAGGAGAGAATAAATGTCTTACCCCAGATCATTAGATTGAAACATTTGTGTATTTTAGAAATTTTCCAAAGTATAAGCAACGCCCAACTTAAAAATGAGTTTTTCAGTGCAATCTATAAACCATTTAGCTTTCTTTCAAAACTCACTTTCTCTTTAAAACAATAATAATTTGATCCCCCCACAAAGCCTATTGTATATAGAGCATGAATAGTCATATACTAGTGTGAATCCTGCAGTATAAAAAACCAAGGAATCCAGAAGACTTTGGCAAAATTCTGAAATTGGTTAAGCTTTGCTTTGGCATTCCTCCCACCTTCCTTCTGGTGTGCCTACTCCCATCTCCTAGAGGTGCCTCATATCTTCCCAAAATTCCTCACCTGAGACACCTACTCAAAATTTCTTTCCTTTAATTTACCCCAGTCAGTCAAGATAACTGATTTCAGCCAACAACACAACGAACATTTGACTGAGTCATTAAAATTACTGAAAAGTAATTGACATTCTGTGTGAAATTCTTGACTTTTCTGTGTGTCAAGAAACCTTTGTGAATCTCGTAAAAGTTACGGACCCTCTCCCCAGAGACATTACATAAGCACACACACAAATTTTTCATACAATTTCAAGAGATTCAGGGTCACACAGCCAAAACATATCCATGAACCCCAGAACTATAAAACCCAGGTTAAAAACCCCTGCACTTAACATGTAAATATCATAAAACCTCAAAACCCTTTAAGATGAATTTGCATTTTAAGAGACTATAAACTCAGATATACTATACTATATACTCAAGTATATAAACTCTAGTTGTTAGAATTTAAGTCATCTACAGCTTTTGTGCTGTAATACCCACGAGAGAAGGGGAATAACAGAGCCTATTTCTAAGCACAGTTCATCTATTAAATTGAGTTTTACATAGGCCCCACCCCTGTAGTCAATAATGCTTTAGAAATCTATTGTGTTTATCATGATTCCTGGCAAAAAAAAAATACATAAACATATTCAGAAAATTTCTTATCTCTTAATTGCCAAATCCAGTTTTTATCCTAATGAGCTCTCTGTAGTATTTCACACTGCTCAATTCTCTGTTAAAATTCCCTTAATCCCTATCCTCAGCTTTTTCAACCCTACACCATCTATCTTCTCTCTTTAAACCATTCTTTTTCAACTTTCCTGATAGGCCCCTCTTCTTCTACTGGACCCTTAGATGTAGATGCTACCCAAGGTTGCCCTTAGTCTTTTCCTCACTCCTGATATTATACTCTTTAGCAGTTTTCATACTGACATTATGCTAATGAATACAAATCT
The DNA here is from genome assembly GCA_031878705.1 of Tapirus indicus. NCBI lineage: Eukaryota > Metazoa > Chordata > Mammalia > Perissodactyla > Tapiridae > Tapirus > Tapirus indicus. Next base: position 146,954,183 of record CM062917.1, on the reverse strand, counting down.
CTTAACTGATCCCCACTCGCCCTTGAGCTCCAGCCCAATCTTCAGGTACCTAACCTATTCGACATATCTTGATTCCCACATCTAGAATCGTACCCTATTACCTTCCTCCTCTAATTCTGTTCTTCCCATATATTCCCTACCTTAATTAAAGGCATCATCATCATGCATTAGCCAACTATAATCTTTAACTCCCCCAGGCTCTTCCCAATCAGGTCACAATCTCATCAGTTACATTTTCCACTATTCCCCAAGTAGAGCAAAATCTACTTGCTATTTCTCAAATCAGACTATCAATGCCCTTCCTCTAGCCTCTTCTCCATGAGTAAAACAGCTACTCACCCTTCAAAGTCCTCCTTAAACATCCCCTGCATCAAGTCTTTCCTAACCTCACTTATTCTCCCTGCATCACTCACCTCCTCCCCAGAAGGAATTCCTCTCTCCCTCTATAATCGCACACCACTCTTTCTTTACTCTATCTTGTTTCTTTACTCAACAAGTTGTATTATAGTTAATTGAGCCTCTATCTTTCTCCCCTATAGACAAGGCCCATGATTTATTTGTTACTCTAGTACCTAGCACATTCCTGGAATACATCTTTAATCAATGTCTGGTGAATGAATGGCAACACTCCAAAGTAAGGACCTTCTTAAGGTATTTCTCAATGGAGGGTATGCCTCATCCTTTTTTGAATATCAAATAAGAATTAAGTCCCCTAGTCCCTAGCTCCCTGCTTCTAGCCCATTGCTTAGTTTTAAGCAATGTTTCATGGGGACATTTCCTCACTTCCTCTTGTTCTTTGTAGGTTTAGCTGCCAGCCTAACCACATTAGCATTCAGTAGCAGCACCAAAATAGACTCTCCAAGTTCTAAAAAGCAAAGACTTTACAATTACCAAGAGTAAAATACAAGCTCGGTTTTTAAAATGGCCTTAACGTTTCTACATACAAAGCTCATTCTTCATGATGATTTTGAAAAAGGCTTGGCACAGTTTATCCAACAGGTACCATTTAAGAGTTCTTAAGAAATGTCCACTTAAACTGTCAAACTTTTCACATTTGTAACCACAGAAATCAACATGCATGAATTAATCTAAATACTATGCTTATATACTAAACAATACACTATAAATAGTAGATAGTCTAAATCATCAAACTGATAACCCATACAAAAGTAGCTCTTTTAGCTTCTTTTAAAAATACTACACCTCCAAAATTACAGTGAGCATCCCAATCTATAAAACTAGATTCTTTTACCAACACCATTTACTCTCCAACACACACACACACACACACTCCTACCTTATTAGACACGACTACCTCAAGAAATTATTTGATGGCTCAGTAGCAATTGGATAAGGCAGGTTACCAGGTCTGAGATTCTGGAGAAGATTCCTTATGGTCAGTTATTGTCGAAGTGACTACTGTTGATGATACAACACAGACTGGCCTCGAGGGATCACAAATGTGGTAGGCCTGCCTTAACTGTGCCTTCATTTTTCGTTTTTGTCTTTTTTAAATATACTAGAATATCTCTATAAGGTTGTATTTCTGACTTTTCTTCACATAAATGTCCACATTTTAGGACATTTCAGGCAAAAAGACCACATGATGAAACAGGAAAAAAAACATACGATGAAATCTTTTTGAAGCTTCAGTAACTAATCTGTATTGAGTGGGGTGGAAAACACATCAGCCATATTCTGAAATGCACTTCAGAAAAAATATACATCCCGTATATATAATCTACTTATTTTCCTTGAGCAGTCAAAAATTCTTTTCATTTTCTAAGTTTTGTCCATATTACATCAAAATAACTTCAAACAAAGCATTCTTGTTGCTCCAGGATTAAAAGTTTCCAATAGCTGGATGTGGTTGTAAGCTCCTGGAAACACCTGAAATTGATTTCTTTCACCTCCTTTACTATTTCTCTTCTAGCCTGTTCACCTTAGTAGAATATTGATGGATAAAAGTGCTAACTGAAAAGTCAAGAAAGTAGATAATCCGCCCCTAGTTAATAAGGAAAGAACTATATGATACATAATGCACAAAAATTAACACGTATCTGGAGCCTCAAAAGACACTGACTGGACTTGGTCTAAATAAAATGTTTCTAAAATAAACTTAACAAGTGAGTTTATTTTTCATTGCTGTTTTACTAAGCATTAATGGAAAATTATATTTAGGTAAGCTGAAAACACTAGCTTTAGCTCTCAAGGAAAACACGAAAGAACAGAGAGAAAATGTCCCTTAGTACAAAACATTTTCCAAAACGTTTTTTACAAAACCAAAGATTGGTATTTACTTGTAAGACTGATTTTCCAAATACTATTTATATATGTATTAATAGGCATCACATGATATCTAAATTCAAATATCAAATTTCCTGAGCTAATTACAGCCCCAGAGTGATACCCTGCAACTCCTGAGGTTAGAGTAGACCCTTCTGAGACTCAACAACCCAGAGTTCCCCTTTACCCTCCAACTTTTCAGAGTGGCACCGAATGGATGAATAAGCCTGCTGCAGCATGAAGCACTGGGCTTGCCTGAAGATATCTGACAGTAGCTAAATGTATGCAATAACTTCCTGCTCTTCAAAGGACTGAGGTTCTAAGGCTGACAGTTCATAGTCCTTCCCAGCACACCTTTTCAAATACTAGTGAAAAAATTTTAAATTTCAATAATCACTGTTCATTATGATTCTCCAACAAATATTTACTGAACGCCTTATTACGTACAAGAAAAAAAGATATAAAAAATTTAATCCCAGACCACAAGGAGCTTAAATTTCCCTTAAAAGTCACCCGTTTGTGAGTATTAAGTGAAATAAGCCAGAGAGAGGAGGACAAACACCATATGACTTCACTCATATGTGGAATATAAACTAACACACGGACAGAGAGAACTGTTTGGTGGTTACCAGGGCCAAGGGGGGTGGGGAGTGGGCACAAGGGGTGAAGGGATGCATTCATATGGTGACTGACAAACAATAATGCACAACTAAAACTTCACAATGTTATAAACTATTAAGACATCAATAAAATTTTTTTTTAAAGTCACCCATTTGTGATTTCACATAAGATACTTCTTGAAGATAACCCAGGGTCTGGGTTTGCTTGAACCTACAGTGTATAGGCAACATAAATTCAGGTATTTAAATCAAGGGAAGCTGATTTTCAGCTCCCTAACAAAATTAGAGATGGATGCATAATTGTGATTTAATAAAAGAAAAAACCCTACAATTTTGGGTTTCATTGGAATATACATGAATTGGGAGAGAAACCCCAAATCCTTTCTCCTTTAGTCCCTTCTATATCTGGACAAGAGGTCTCATTATCTCTTATCCCTATAGTTACTTTCCTAAATCCAGGAGCTAAATTTCCTTAAAACCTAGTAAGAAAACTATTTCTATGAAAAGTCCTGGCTTGGGTATAAGAAACTTTTTTTTTTTTTTTTTTTGCCAAATGAGAATATAACCACTGACTACTAAGCAAAAAGTCATTTTTCCCTCACATATGTTGAGTCTGAGATTGGGGGGGGGAGGCATGTCAGACAAAAATCAAACGACTTCAAAGATAGGAAACAGTAATTCTTAACCTGATAGATTCTGTTGAAAGCCACATCTAACTCCTGTCAGAAGAAAAACAAAAGTCTCACAAAAAGTTCTGCACACAATTTAGGACTCAAGTTAAGTATACTACATTACATATGACAATTGTATGTTTGTTTTCATGCTCATAAAATAAGGAAATTACACTCAGATGTGCAGATAGAACTGGTCATATTTTCACTACCTTATGGGATAACACGTCAAAAACTTTCAAAAACAATTTTAGGGAGTCAGGCTTCTACTGAATAAAAAAAAAAAAAAAAACCCACCAGCATCTCCAAGGTCCTCCTTCCCCTTTTCCCGTAACAACCCAATAAATTACTGTTCAAGGCCTAAGGAAAAGGAATTTTTTTAAAAGTCTGGGTCTAGATGAAACGAGAAAAGGATCACCATGAGCGCATATGATGCACTGGGACAAAAGGTGTGATATGGGCATACCCATTCTCCTGCCAAGCACTGTCTAAACTGACAAGCTCACTCACACCATCTTTCACCGAGTTTCCCAATACGTCTTCTCCACACACTTAAGAAAACGCGAATTTTGCTCTGACCACAGAAAGAATTAAGCATAATTGACAGACGCTCTAAAGTAAGCAACTAATATATTCTAATCTAATGCTTGAGAAGAAGGGATGGAGACCAGGCAACAGCTCCTCCATCTGGCTGGAACAGATAACATTTGAAGCCCTAAAAATATTAAGATTTTAAAACAACTTCAAGTTCTGATGGACACTGTCAGATGCACTGTAGAAACTTTGGGACCAGCAGCAACACAACAGGTGAGAGAGGCAGGGGGCATTACTGCACAATGAAGTGGATAACATGCAGGGGCAAACCCTTGAGTTCCCCGAAAGGTTGGGGAAGGGGGGTAATACCCATGCACAAGGTCATCCAGAGCCCCTGTCTTTACGGTGGCAAAGGTTCGGTTCCTCCCGAAGGTCGCGCCACTCCCCCTCTCCCAGGGGACCACCACCCCAGGCACAGAAGAACCGAGGCCCCTCCATGGGCAGCATCTCAGGTGGGGAAGAAAACACAACGTCGCTCCTTATTTCTGCGTACAAAAGGACTTTGCGCCCTCCTCCTCGAACTGCCGCCGCTACCGTCCGGGCCGCCTCCTAACTTGCAAGGTGGGCAACGCGCCATATTCCAGCGTCCCCCAGTCTACCTGGGTAACAAGCCCACGCCACCCCGGCAGAAGGGAAGCTTCGGAGGTCGCCCGAAGAGCCAGCCTCCTCTCCCGCAGGAGACAGCGGCTCCCGCGCCCCGGCCCAGCCCGCCGCGCCGCCCGCGGACCAGACCCGGGAAAGGCCGAGGGGGCGAGCAGGGAGCCGCGGCTCCGGTCCCGCGCAACCCGCCCACCTCCCGCTCCCGGGCCCGGCGCGTTCTCCCGGGCCTCCCGCTCCCGAGCCCGGGGGAAGGCCGGGCCCGGGGTTCCACGGCGGAGAGGAGGCCGCAGCCCCGAGAGCCTCAGGCGGCGGGGGAGGCCGGAACCCTGGGGCTCTCGGGAGGGCAGCGCCTCCCTCCCGAGCCCGCCAGGACGCCTGGGGCCTAGTGCGGCCTGCGCATCCTCGGGGTGGCGGTTTGACCGGGCCGGGCCAGGGCCCCCCGCCCGAGGCGGGCCGAATCCGGTGGGGGCCCAGGCCCGGAGCCGGGGGCGGCAGGGTGCCGGCTGCGGGGCGGGCCGGCCGGCCGGCGGGCGGGCGGCGTGTTGCGGCTGCGCCGGGGCTGAAATAGCTGGAGATTGCGCGGTAGGGCACTCACCTCAGAGCGGCTGCGCTACCGTGGGCCTGCGCCGTGGAGACTGCGACCGCGCCGGCTCCTCGCAGCCTCCTGCCACCAGCGGCAATGGCGAGCGCTGCCGCCTCTGCCGCCGCCGCCGCCGCCGAGGAGGGGGAGGGGAGGGAGAGGAGGCACGCACGCGACGCACGAGCTGGCTTCCCCGCCCGGCGGCCGCCATGATGGGGAGGTCGGCGCTGCCTCGGCGGGGCTGGCCGGGAGGGGCCTCTGGGTCGGGGTCTGTGCTGCTTTCCGCAGCTTCCTCGGTTCACTTTTTGTTTCAAAGGTTTGGACGGGGCCGGAACCATGAAAGCAACTGAACTAGTCAAATGTGAACGCCCCGGAGAAGTGGCGCAGACAGCCCAAGATGGTTGCTAATCTGGAAATAGTAGTACTTCTCGCCCCCCAGCCCGGCAATTAGGACCTCCTGAATGTCCTCGACCATCGGAAAGGGGCTTCCCGGCACTTTCCTCAGCGCTGCCTTGCTAGTCGCATCCTCACTCTCTTTTTGGAATGACCTTTGCTTCCCTATTTCAAACCCTGCCCCGGTATTTAAAAGCAAAAGTTTTGGTACAAAGCAATATATTAATTTATTCGCTCATTCACTCGTTCGGTGAACATTTCTAGCGGGCCCTTTCTGTACTAAATATTGTTCTGGGCGCGCTGGAGATGCACCTGTTAGGAAGACGAAGTCCTCGCTCTCAAGGAGCATATACAATGAGTGGAGGGAGTCCGAAGCAATAGGGACCCCCAAGCAGGTGCCTGAGAAGTGAGGAGGGGTGGATAGTAGAAAAACTAATGTTAGAGACGCAGGAAATGTAGTTTTTGTTGTTCTTTGTTTTTTAAATTGTGATCAGGAGACTACGTGCAGCAGAATCACTCGGGCTGATTCTTTAAATCCTGGGCCCCAATTGGTGTCTCCAGAATCTTGGAACCTGCACTTTTAACACTCACTCCCCTCCATCCCTCCTCCCCTCCCTCACCCCTACCCCCCATTCTCATGGTGATTCTCATGCACACCATAGTTTAAGAACCTTGCATTAGGGAATTACTAAATATCCCAGAGGATGTCAGAAAACAGCTTAACAAAATCAAGATACTTTAATTTTCAGTAAGATTCCATTTACCTCAAAATTCAACATAACCAAAAACGGAATGTCTTTTTATCCAGCGTTTTCTAAGAAAGTGAATGAGTGTCACCACCTACCACCCAGTGCTCTAGCCAGAGACCTAGGAATGACCAATTACTCCTTTCTCCCTCGAGTCCCCATATCCAGTTAGAGCTTTAAAACTGCTGTTCCCTGTCATTTCTTACCTGGGTTTAGGCTACTCATTATCTCTCATCAAGATACTAGAATAGACCCTTCATGGTCTCCCTGCCACAGGAATTGCCCTCTTTAATCCATTCTCCACCCTACAGCTTGAAGCGTCTTTCAAAAAAGTAAATCATGTTATTTCCCTGCTAAACAGACTTAATAAGATCCCATTACACATAAGTTAAAGTCTAAAATTCTTTGAGATGGATTCCTTGAGGACCCTTCATGACTTCATCCCCTGCTGCCATCTCTGACCTCATCTGTCACAGACTTTTCCCTCAGGCTATAGCCAAACTGGGAAGCTCACAGGTCATGCAAGACAGGAAGTTCTCCCACCTCACAACTTTTGCAAGGGCTGGTCTCTCTGTGCAGAACTTTCTTCTCTTCTCTCCACTCCTTCCATTCATCTGCTTAAAACTTCACCTGAATAATTTCTACTGCTCATTAAGGTCTCAACATTAATACCATTTCCTCCAGGAAGCATTCCCTCGTCCCCCCAGATTGAGTGCTTTGGCCCTTCCATCATCACACCCAGTACTTACCACCTATGCTCATTGAGCCCACATGATGTGTCAGGCCTTATTTTAAGTCCTTTATAGACATTGTGTCCTTTCTCATTTAATTCTCAATTAGAGTCCATGAAGTAGGCACTACAATTATTATTATCTCATTTTGCAGATGAAGAAACCAGGACCTGTAGGGATTACTTGCCCAAACCCAGACAGTGAGAGGTAGAGCCAGGTCTGAAAGCCATCAGCCTGACCTCAGAGTTGTGCTCTTAACCAGGATTTTTCAGTTTGCAGGTCAATACCCACTGATGAAGCACAAAATTAACTTAGTGGATTATGACCACCATTTTATAAAAGAAATAGAAAATATCAGAGAACATCAAACTTAGTAAGGCTCTTGTTTTGTGAAACTTTTGTTTCAGATATATATATTTATGTACATAGGTTTGTATGTTTGCACTGGATCATGATATAAAATGCATTTCTTATTGGGTTACAGCTGCAAAAAGTTTGAAAGCACTACATTACTCCTTCTGCGCAGCACTTCTCAGATTGTGTATCCTCCACAATCCAGAAGCTGTGGGAGGGCGGGAATTTCATCTTGTTCATGATTGTATACCAGCATCACATGCAATGCCTGGCTCCTGGTAGACCTTCAATAAACATGTAATGAAAGACCTCTGTGTCCACCTCCTGAGAAATGCAAATTCGTTTTTTAAGGCAAATGAGCCTGTGAACCTGAGTTGCTCTGTCCCAAAGGCTCTTCAGTCTGGATGACTGAAGATTCTAGAATCAGTCTCATAAAAAGCAGAAAAATCTGCCCTAAGGGATTAAAGAACTGGATTCCAACAAAGTTGGATTCTCTTCAGCACAAGGGAGTCAGAAACTGTAGATGATATAATGTAGGAAGAAAACTCCATAGGGTAAGGCAAAGGTAGTAACTGCATTAAGAAAAAAGGGATCACTTAAGATGACTTAACCTTGGGGCCCAGAGCAAGGAAAAAAGTAATCCTAGACCCTTATGAAGTGGGTGGGAGCTCAGTAGCCTGGGCAATGCAGGAGATTCCCAACTTGGCTTTGCTTTCAGTAAGCTGATGGTCATTTGACTGATTACCAAAGAAGAATAACTGCTTCACGTATGACGTTGTTAGTAAGTTTTCCTAAATATTTAAACAGCATTTATATACATAATATATTTACTTTACTTTTTAAATACTGTATTTAAATGCCTGAACTAACTAACAAAACCTCTTTATATAGATAATAACAACAACAATTAACTTACTGAGCATTCACCAAACCAAATGAATGGTGATGCAGATAGTAAACACTTCCAGAAGTGAAGTTATGTGTGAAATTTCACAGAAAGATGTAACTTGATTTGGCCTTGAAGGGTGGGCAAGATTTTTATGGGCATAGAGCAGAAAGGTAAAGACTCTAACTGGGTGGAGTGTTTGGGAGACTGAGCAATAGGTGGAGGTGGGAGGCTCCCAGGTGTTTTTAGTAAGGAAAGCAGCCCAGAGGGTCTCGGTTTGAGCAGCCAGCATACAGTCCTGTCTGTGGTGGTTTGCTCACTAGTGGGACAGACCCTCTAAGCAACAGTTGACAAGAGCTGACTTACAGGAGGCTTTTAGCTGTAGAAGGTAGTCTTCTCTTCTAGTGTTGCCTGTGTGCCTAAGGGGTGATGGAGATGAAGAGAAACAGGCCAAGGTAACTATTTTCACAGGGGACTCTTCAGGACCCACTGATAGACTTTGTGGAGTCCCCACAGCAGCAGCTTCCCCATCTCTGCTTTGGAATGTGCACAGCCCCATAAGGGTTAATGGGAACCTGGCACTATGTGAGCAATTCAAGGGAGTTTTGCCTCTTTGGGAACATCAAGGGCTGGCCCAGGCAGTGTCTGCATTTCCAGAGAGCACTGGCCCCAGCGGCAGCACCTCATGCTTTCAGAGGCCACTAGGGAGGCATTTGCATCATAATATGGGTTCTGGAGTCAGACTTCTGGTCCAGAGACTGGCTGTATCACTTCCTACCTGTGAGAACTTGGCAAGTCACTTAACCCTTTAAACCTCTGTTTCTTTGCCTATGACATGGAAATTAAAAGAGATAATACCCATAAAGGGCTCAGAACAGTGCCTGGCACCCAGGAAGCACACAGTAAGTGCTGGGTATTATTAGCTTTTCCCAATTACCATTAATCATGTAAATTGCTTGGTATGAAATACAGGTATGATAGATGGTGGCTGCTGTGATCATAATGATGATGATGATGAATAACTCTACCCGAGCACATGTAAACATCCCTGGGGACTCCCCCCAAAAAGTTGGAGAGAACATTCAAAGGATGCTAAGACAAGGGATTTGTGTAAGGGAGCAGTGTGTAAATGGGTTAGAAATGTCAACATGAGTTTTTTTAGGATTGAGGGTGATTTGGCAGGGAGGGGATGGAAAAGACTATTTATTGTTACTTTTTAAAAAAATTAATATTTGATTTATTAAGGTAACTTTTAAAACCTGTTTTTCTTTAAGCTTAATTCACTAATTTCGTCTATTTATAAACTAAGAAATTTTGACAATCATTTTCAGAGGGTCCTCCTCTCCCTGAACCCAAGCTTTGCTCACGATCCCCTGTAATATATATCTCCTGCTCCAAACTGTTTCCCGAGTGTCTGCCCTGCACGTAAGACTGCACACTGTGATGAGGAGCTCATGTCATGCAGACACTGCAAGTCCCAGAGATTAAAACCCGACTTCATTGTCTTCCCTCAAAGCTGTTCCTCCTCCCGCTGTCCCTGTCTCCGTTACCAGTGTGTATTGGTTATAACTTGAGTGTTTTTCTATACGACTTCTCAGTTCAAGTCAACACAAGTTTATGGGGCACCTGCTATGTACAAACTGCCTAGATGCTGGGGATACAGTGGGAAACGTGGGCCATGTCCTTCTTAGAGGAGGCTGATTGATGTTCCTTCAACACCACTGGAACACAATGAACTCCCTTGAATAACTGCTTCACGTATGACGTTGTTAATAAGTTTTCCTAAATATAAACAGCATTTATATACATAATATATTTACTTTACTTTTTAAATACTGTATTTAAATGCCTGAACTAACTAACACAACCTCTTTATGTAGATAATAATAACAACTAACTTACTGAGCATTCACTAAAAGTCAGGCACTATTGCAGGCTCTTGTATGAACTCGTTAATTCCCTCACAACAACCTTGTGAGATAGGTGCTATTATTGTACTCATTCTACAGGTGAGAAAACTGAGGCACAAGAGTTTTAAGTTACTAGTTTTTAGTCACGTATTAGCAAATAGCTATTAATCTATATATTTACAAATCTAATATGTTAAACTTATAAATATAGTGAATGTCAGATTCTCTTTCTATACTATTTGCAAACTAGTAAAATTCTCTAATACAAGTCTAAAATCAATTACTCATTTATATATTTTACATTGTAATCGCAAGGCTAATTTGTCAGATTCTCTGACATAAATTCTCTGAATCTTAAAAACATTGAAAATACCAAATTACACAAAATATTACTAAAGTTAACACAGAAATATGAATACTATGGATTTGATTTATTTCATCATTCTCATTTTTAGTTTAGAACCTTCTTCGGATTAAATGACATTTACCATCCCAAGCAAACGGAGATTACTGCCTCAAGCTGACTGGTCCTACCTTTGCAGGAGTATGGGGATTCCTGTCTCAGCAGGCTGAGGTTGTCTTTTGGCCAGAGATTTTTGGCCAAGATGTGTCAGAGAGATTCTTCTGCCACCACTGCGAACATGCCAAGTCCCTTTTATATGACGCTATGTCAACAGGGTTCTCCCAGACCCCACCCTACAGATTAGATTCCCATGATGCCTTACCTACTTCTTTCTGGACCCATTGATTAGGTTATGAGGTAGATAACATTCTGGTAACCACCCTGGTTCCTTCCCCTCTTGATTAGATCCAACTGACTTCTTTATTGGATGATTACATTTGGCATTTTTCCCCCCTATTCTTGCCCTGTCTGCCACTATCCTAAGGTCATTCTAATGGCAAAAAAAGGTAGGTTGAGCCAGGCTGTAATAGGTCCCAGTGGCCTCCTTAGGAATTGGGCCTGAACTCAGTAGGCAACAGTAGCTTCTGACAATTTTGAGCAAGGCACTAGCAAGATCAGAATAGTGTAGATTCACCAGGAACTCAGATATGAGCTAAGCCACTGGTCCCTAGAGGGCACTCAAGACTCTTCCCTTCTTCACCCTCTCTAGGGTGGAGTCAGGATGGTGAACAGAAAATTTCACCCCGCCCGACCCCCACCCCCACAAAAGAAGAAAATGTGTTAAAATCGGAGAATATGGATTCAGTTACATTTTCTAGGGGTTGAGCCTTTGAAAGGTAAAAGGTTCAGCACAGGTGGGTGCAGTTTCTCTCTCATCTTCAGTTTATCCTGAGTGGTAACAAGGGCTGTCCTTGCTCTACTTGGAGGCACCCCAGCTAGCATCTACTCTTTTCCTCTCTCACAAGGCAGCCAGGCTCTGGGGCTACAACCCACCTATGAAGGCTTGGGCAGCCCCAGCTTGGGCAAAGAGGCTGCATATTTATCTTTCTCACCAATTTCTCTGGTGAGGGTGGCTTTTTGTCTCACTAGGGAGTAAGGTTCTAAGACTCATATTTGGGCATTGATGGGGGAGAATAGACAGAGACAACCAAAGTCTAACCAATCCTTCCTGACTTCTGCGTTGTGGTTTGAAGCCAAATACCCAGCTAATAATAAAGTTCTCTGTCGCCTGGCTGTGTCATTGTTCCCTATACCTGTATTTCCCCCAGGGACGTCAAGAGGAGGAGAGATAGCTGGCCAAGGCAGGATTCAGGCACTCCCAGATGCCCAAGCAAATATCTTCTCCATACTGTCTTGGTATCAGTCCTTGAAAGATACACTGAACTCCCTAACAGACCAGAATTAGGCTGGAGATGGCTAAAAGAAATGAAAAGGAAAAGACCAATGAGGGAAATAATCAAAGGTAAATTCAACACTGCTTGGTAACTGATGAGATATTGAGGGACTAGGAGGGCAAAGGTCAGAGGTAATTCCAAGGTTTTAAGGACAGGAAGAAGGTGGTGTTGTTGACAGTCGTCTAAAGGGACAGCCAATTGAGATGGAAAGAGGGTGTATTTGGTTTCAGACAGATTGAGTGACAGGTGGTAAGAGGGAAGCCATATGTTTTGGGAAGATTACTCGGCACAGTCAGCAGCATGGAGTGGAGATGGGGAGGCCGAGGCAGAGCAATCAGGCTTGAGTGCAAATAGGAGATGCCAGTGGAATAGAAGGGAGCGAGGATTTGAGAGACATCAGGAAGAAAGCTTAATCAGGGCTTGGAGGCTGATTAGATTTTGAAAGTGATGGAGTGAGTGAGTTTTCCAATAAACCCCTAATACTTACCTAATAGCGTTGGACAGTTTCTCTTTTTAAATGAGATCATTCACTGATTTCATTTATTTATTCAACAAATACCCTGTAACAGTCACCTTTGGGTGTGACTTCCTAGCTCAACAGATTCCCCCTTCTCTGGAAACTGCCCTCATTCACAGAAATGGCCCTCAGAAGTCATGCCTATACTTCAGAACCTCCCCGCCCCCATTGCTGAGTGATCCAGGCATGGTCACCTGATCCAAGCTGTGCCAAACAAATGTGTTATCCGTCCCAGGAACTTAGAATGTTTGGCTAAGAGGCACAGAGACTGGAAGCATGCTGGAGCTGAGTCGCATTAATGATGGAGTTACAGAGGAAAGGTCCTTGAAAAGGTCCCCAAGGCTACAATATTCCTATAGTGCCTCCTGGCCACAGATGATTAGTCCAGAAGCAGGTGCCTGACTCAAGTTGGGCTAGTCAGATCCTTTCATGGAGATTTTGAAATTGAAATTGAGATCTCTCTCTTTCTCTCTCTGTACTTGAGCTACAACTTACTTAACTTGGGAGCTGTAGGGCAGAGGTCACTTTTCACCAAATGAACTGGGAAACAGAAAGTCCATCAGTAATGAGAGAAGAGTGAGGCAGACACACACAGAGAAGCAGATATGAGAGAGGATGTCCTGGGGTCCCCACAGTGCTCTAGTCCCTGGTTCTCTCCTGAGACCCACAGGATCCCTGCCTGTGGGTTTCATAAGTTCCTGAGTATCCTCCTAATAAATTGCCTTTTTGCTTAGAAAAGTTTGGGGAGAGTTTCTGATGGGCAGATACTCCCAACCTAAAGAGTTTTAATGAATATCCACTTGCTGTGTGTGAGGCTCTGGACAAGGCACCAGGGATCCAGTATGGATCAGGGTTGGTTCCATACTCAAGGAACTTAGAGCAGTGGGGAGAAGATAAACTCTGTTATCAATAACTAGGATACAGGTAGGAAGAGAAAGCCTATTAGAGACGTACAAAGCAAGCTCTTTGGGGGTCTAGAGGAGGCCTAGTACTATATGTGAGAGACGTTGGAAAGAAAGCTTAATCAGAGCTTGGAGCAAGACTGGACTAGAGTGAGGCAAGCAAGGCAAAGAGGGCACAGAATTTAAGGAGATACTCACTCTCAGGGGTGTATGAGTGCGGGGTTGGCGCTTGCATGACCCGAGAGGGAGTGCCTCCTTAAATTTTGTACCTTAGGTGCCTTGCTAGGCTCACCTCATTCCTGGTCTTGGCTAATAGTGGGGGTCAGGAGGACTTCACAGAAAAGTCGCATCTGAGCTGAACCTAAGGGCAGGGAGGATTTGGACTTGGTGGCAAGGTCATATACCTCAAGGTAAAGTGGCATAATAAAAAATACTCCCATGAGAACTCACAAGGGCTGCTCCAGGATCATCAGACTCTTGAGTATGATTTAAGTGTAAAGGGCATGAAGAAGGAGGAGACAGTAAGAAGAAAAGGAGGGAACATAGAGTCAGATTCTGCAGGCAATGAGAAAATAGTGATGACTGTTAAGCTGGGAAATGACCTAATCAGAGTAGTACTTAAGAAGATCAATTGAACAGAATAGAATGAAGTAAAGGAGGGCAAAGTTCAGGGCAGTGAGAGATTATTGTGTTAATCCAGGCAGAAAGATCAAAGTCTAAATGATTTGGGAATGGAGAGACTGTAAGAAAATAATTACAATTAATATAACTTGGCAGTTGATTGGATGTTGAAGATGAAGGAATAGAGAAATCAGAAATACTGCTAAACTCTATGCAGCTATAACAAAGAATGAAAAAGCATTTGGTAAAACAGTGTCCAAAATATATATGTGAAAAAAGCAAAGGACTGTATATGGTATGCTATCATTTGTATTTTTATTTATTTTTTTTGTGGGGAAGACCAGCCCTGAGCTAACATCTGTTGCCAATCCTCCCCTTTTTGCTGAGGAAGACTGGCCCTGAGCTAACATCCGTGCCCATCTTCCTCCACTTTATATGGGGCGCCACCACGGCATGGCTAACAGGCAGTGCATCGGCGGGCGCCCGGGATCCGAACTCGCGAACCCCGGGCTGCCAAGCGCGGACTAAACTGCTGCGCCACCGGGCGGCCCCTCATTTGTATTTTTAAAAGGGAAAAAACATGTAAATAAACATATTTGCTTACATATGCAAAATGTATGTCTATATCTCTAAAGGAATACACACAAAACGTATGGCATTAGTGGCCTGTTGAGAGGGGAAGTGGTTGGTTGGGGCTCAGTAGTGGGAGAGAGTCTCTCCAGTGTTCATCTTGAACCTTTTGAATCTTGAACCATTTGGATGTATTACCTAATGAAAATAATTGCCTAAAATTGCTAAACAAAAACAACCCCAAAGCCAAAAGATGATGCTGAAGTATGAAGCTGGTGACGGTAGCTCCATTAACAAAAATAAAGAAAACTGGAAGAGAAATTCATTTGAGTAAAAGAATGATGTGTTTTGATTGTAACATACTGAGACGGAGGTGCCACTTGTACATGCATCCACTTGGAGATGTCCAGGTAGCAATGGAGGAGGGGAGAGCTAACCAACCCAAGGTCATGAAAGACCCTTGCCAGAATAGTATTTGTGGCATGGTGCAAGCAAAAGCCAGAATTCAAGGGGTAGCAGAAGGAAGGGGAAGTGGGAAAGTAGAGGTAACTAGAGTAGACTATTCCTTTAAGAGTGATGGATGAAATGGAATAATGGAGAGGTCGTAGTAGCTAGCGAGAGCTGAAGGTAAAGTAGAATGAGAGAGAGTTGAACATATTTATAGGCTTCTGGAAAGGAGCCAGTATAGAGAGAGGTTGAAGCTATAGAAAAAAGAGGGGGGAATTGATGGAGCAAGGGCCCTAAGGAGGTGGGAAAGCACAATAGTGTGGTGGGACTGAAAGGAGGTGGGGCACCTCCACATTTAAGAGAAGCTAAAGGGGAAGAAGGAAGGATGGGTGAGGACGTGGATGTGAGTGTTTGTAGGGAGTGAGGATTCAAGTCGGTTAGTCCCTGTTTTCTCTGTGAGGCAGGAGACTAAGTCATCTGCTGAAAGGGGGACCCAGCAGTCAATAGGGAGCTGGGGAGCAATGGTGAAGGTGTGGAACAGGCCTTGCTTAGGGAGGAGGCACCAAACAACGGCAGACAAGAGGGCTGACCACAGTGTCTAGAGCCCATCTGAGATGAGAACCCACTCAAATATGGTGGCACCAATCAACGTGGCTTGTAAAGCACTTTCTATGACTTTCCGCAGCAGCCCACAGACACTCAGGTGGCCAATAGAGAGTTTTGTTTGCTTGTTTGGGACTTTCTCTTTTTTTTTTTTTTTTTTTTTTGTGGGGAAGACCAGCCCTGAGCTAACATCCGTCGCCAATCTTCCCCTTTTTGCTGAGGAAGACTGGCCCTGGGCTAACATCCGTGCCCATCTTCCTCCACTTTATGTGGGACGCCGCCACGGCGTGGCTAACAGGCAGTGCGTCGGCGGGCGCCCGGGATCCGAACCGGCGAACCCCGGGTTGCCAAGCGCGGACTAAACCGCTGCGCCACCGGGCCGGCCCCTAGACTTTCTCTTTTTTTAAGAGTCAACTTAGGTTTGTTTGTTCTTAACTGTGGTGAAATACACCGTATTAGTTTGCTAGGGTTGACGTAACAAAATACCACAGACTGGGTAGCTTACACAACAGAACTTTATTTTCTCACAGTTCTAGAGGCTAGAAGTCTGAGATCAAGGTGTCAGCAGGTTTGGGTTCTTCTCAGGCCTCTCTCCTTGGCTTGCAGAAGGCTACCTTCTCGACGTGTGGTCGCATACTCGTCTCTCTGCTTGTGCAAGTGTTGGGTATCTGTCTCTGTCTCTGTCTCTCTGTGTGTCGAAATTTCCTCTTCTTATAAGGACACCAGTCCTATTGGATTAGGGCCCACCCTAACAACCCCATTTTAACTTAATTAACTCTTTAAAGGCCCTATTTCCAAATACAGTCACATTCTGAGGTCCTGGGAGTTAGGACTTCAACATATGAATTTTGAGGGGACACAATTCAGCCATAACATACATATAACATAAAATTTACAATCTTAACCACTTTCAAGTGTATAGTTCAGTTTTATTTAGGTATTCATTGTGGCTTATGTGTCTTACTTGCTTTCTATAGCAAGAAGATATCCCAGGCAAAATAAGATTTCTCAGGCTCGTTCCTGCCACATCCTGGCGATCAGCCGTTCCTATACACAGCCCAGGTTTCTTTTAGTGGTAATGGTATTTATAGACCATAATCTAGACACTAGGAGTGATCGTTGCTACTGGGTTGTCATTTTCAATGGGCAGTGCTATGAAATCAGTATTTCTGGAAAGAACAAAAAGTTTATACTGATATATCTGATTCACATTTAATCTTACAATTGTTTACTTAACCTTACTGACTTTATACTTGTATCCTATTCTCTTACACTGAAAATGTTAGTTCCTAATAACATTAAGACAGTTTCCTATTTGCTTTATCATATAATGTATGTAAAATAGTTTCAAAGTGATAATACCAATATTACTATTTACAGTAAAACTATTGAATGAAGTTTAAGATTTCTTTGCAGCTTTATGTGTCTTTAAAAAAAATTCCACTAAGGATATATATTCAAAACACTATGATCTAAAGTGACTTGAAATAGGGGCCAGCCCGGTGGCGCAGCAGTTTAGTTCGCGCTTGGCAGCCCGGGGTTTGCGAGTTCGGATCCCGGGCGCCCGCCGACGCACTGCCTGTCAGCCACGCCGTGGCGGCGTCCCATATAAAGTGGAGGAAGACGGGCACAGATGTTAGCCCAGGGCCAGTCTTCCTCAGCAAAAAGAGGAGGATCGGCAGTGGATGTTAGCTCAGGGCTGGTCTTCCTCACAAAATAAATAAATAAATAAATAAAGTGACTTGAAATAATGTTTTTCTGTTTGTTGTGACACCGACTTGATATACACTTAGGCCCATTCATCCCTGCTGTGTTCAAAACTGTGTGTTGGCCATCTGAGCGTCTATGTACTGCTGTGGAAAATCACAGGATTTTATTTAGTTTTATTTTTGAATACACAAAAGATTTACATGATTGCAAAGCTGAAAATATAAAACAAAATATATTCAGAGAAGTCTTACTTTCAGCCTCATGCCTTCCCCTTGCCCTCACCACGGATAATCATTTTATTAGTTTTTATTTCTCCTTCTGGCATTTCTTCTTGCAAAATCAGCACATGCAAACACACACACAAACGGTTGCTTCCACACACATTCACGTTTCTTGTACAGGAGGTAACATTTTATAGTTAATGTTTGAGTAGTATATCATTTTCCATTCTTTTACTTTCAACCTCTCTCTGGCTTGATATTTAAAGAGTATTTCTTGTAGACAGTAAATAGTTAGAACTTGCTTTTTTATCCAATCTGATAATCTCTGCTTTTTAATTAGGATATTTAGACTATTTCTATTTAATGTGATTACCAATAGGGTTGGTTTTAAATTTATCATCATGCAAATTGTATCCTATTTGTTCCATCTGTTTCTTGTTCTATTTTTGCATTTGCCTTCTTTTGGATAGATGATTTATTTTCTTTTATGATTCCACTTTATCTCCACTATTGGCTTACTGCTACACCTCTTTGTTTATTTTTTTAGTGATTGCTCTAGATTTTACAAATATGCACCTTTAATTTATCACAGTTTACCTTCGTTTGATATTATATCACTTCACATTTAATGTAAGAACTCAACTACAATATAAATCCATTTCTGCCCAACTATCCTTTCTGCTATTTTTGTTAGCTTTTTCTTCTATATATGTTATAAACATCACAGTACATTATCCTATTTTTTTAACAGTGAATTATATTTGTAATGAATTTTAAAATGAGAGGGAAGCATATGAAAAGATGCTCAATGTCACTTGTCATTAGGGAAATGCAAATTAAAACAACAATGAGATAATACTACCTACTTATTAGCATGGCTAAAATTTAAAAAACTAACAATACCAACTGCTGCTGAAGATGGGTAGGAGAATCTAAATTGACAAATTGTAACTGATAAATTGCTGGAGGCTCAGTGTGGACCAGTCTGAGAGTTTAAAACTCCAGGAGGCCCAGTATTAGGGGGGCTCCCACACTTTTGTGTGTTTTACCTCTACCAGGTTCTCACAGTGAAAACAAAAATTCCCTCATGCTTTTGAGTGGGGCGGAGGGGGAGGTAGCCATTTTGAAATATGCCTGGAGCATTCTTTCCTCCTGACAAGGCCTGTCCTCAATAGAATCTGTTTCACCAGAACCTTACTGACCTGGGGGAAGGAAAATACCCAACTCCAGCCCCCTCTAGCCTTCTTGTCTTACATAAAGAGGAGTAGGGGAGATTAAGAAGCACTTGTAAGGGTCACAGCCCAGGAGTGCAGGCTCATTAAAGGACTGAGACCTAGTCATAGGACTTTATAATGCTTCCCCTCCCCTTACAACCCAAGCACGATATGGCACGAAGGCTAGAATCATCAGACCAGGAATTTAAAATAACTATGATTAATATGCTAGGTACTCTAATGGAAAAAGTAGACAACATGTAAGAACAGCTGGGTAATGTAAACAGAGAGATGGAAATTCTAAGAAAGAATCAGAAAGAAATGCTAGAAATCAAAACCACTGTAACACAAATAAATGCCTTTGATAGACTAGTTAGTAGACTGAACACAGCTGAGGAAAGAATCAGTGACCTTGAAGATATGTCAATAGAAATTTCCAAAACTGAAATGCAAAGAGAAGAAATACTGAAAAAACAGAACAGAATACCCCAAAACTGTGGGACAATTACAAAAGGTGTAACGTATGCATAATAGGAATACCACGAGGAGAAGAGAGAAAAAAAGGAACAGAAGCAATGGCTGAAGCAATAATGACTGAGAAGTCCTCAAGATTAATAATGTGAGCCAACTTGGATGGCCTAGCAGTTAAAGTTCAGTGTGCTCTGCTTCAGCGGCCCAGGTTCAGTTCCCAGGCATGGAATGGCACCACTTGTCTGTCAGTAGCCATGCTGTGGCAGTGGCTCACAGAGAAGAACCAGAAGAACTTATAACTATACACAACTATGTACTGGGGCTTTGTTGGGGGAAGAAAAAAGGAGGAAGATTGGCAACAGATGTTAGCTTAGGACAAATTTCCCCACCCCCAAAAAATTTTTTTTAAAGATTAATAATAATGTGTCAGTATTGGCTCCCTTGGCCCTGCTCCAGTTAAGGATAGGCCAATTTTGGGGAGTTAGACCCCCAGGAAAATCCCTTATCAACTAATGGATGCGAGCTGGAGGATAACTACCCCAGCTCCCTCACTTCTTGGTTGGGACCATGTGAGGCATGTTCTACACCATCTCCCAGAGTTCTTCAGTGGGATCCAACCTCAGTGCCCCCAACAGGACCCTGCTCTATCACACATCCTCTGTTGCCTCTCTTCTCTTCTCCGTCTCACTTCCCCATTTCCACAGGGCTTCCTTGGATCACTTCCCAAATAAAAAACTTGCACTCAAATCCTTGCCTACAGATTGCTTCTGGGGGTACCTAACCTAGTACATCAAGATATGTTCCTTATAATATATTACCTCCATAATAGAGGAAAATAGGAAAAAAGAATCATCACAAGTATAAGGTGTTTTCAAGCATGAACCTAAAGACAACATTTTAGCCAGACTCTAGTGTATTTATATTATCTAAATAGCCAGTCATTGATGCATTTGGAGAGCAGGGAATGGAGGAGCATTAAGTATTTCTTAGTTAGATGAGGTAGAGTTCTTTAAGTTGGATATTTGATATTTTGGTGACCAGGCCCACTGTAATGCAGAAGCTGGGTAGGAAAACGTGTAATCTAGTTGTGGCCCCATAATCAATCAACCATGTATCATGTTTTTCACACTAAAGAGTAAAGAAAATAAAACACTGTCCCTTTTATGCAAATAAGACTTTCAAGCATATAAACTGCTTTGAGGTACTTGGAATTCAAGATATATTATTATGCTATTTTTTGAACAGCTAAGTGAAGTTTACTTTGTATTTTTACTTGACATATATTCACAGTGCTAAGTATTTTAGAGATGACCTTAATACTGGGTAAATATTAAATTTAAATATATTTTTAAATTATAGAGAAAGTGACTAAAACTCTGAATGAGAAAAAAATTATCTCACTAAATTTAAAACCACCTAATGTGTGTGAAGGAAGAAAGATTAAAAGAACATGTATTAAAATTATAAAGTAATTTGCATTTAAATTGATGAGATAGGTTAGGGGTTTTGTTTGCTTCTGTTTTCCAAGATTTTGTTTGTGTGATTACATTATTTTCATAATTAATACAATATTTTAGAAGAAAGATTTGCAGAAACAAATGGTACCAGATTTAATTAAAGGAAAGCTACTGTAATATTCAGCTGTCCTCTTATTTACATTTGAAATTTACACAGTAGGAAAAGAAGACTCAAGAAACACTGGGCATAATTTTGTCAGCCACTGGGTTATTATACAGGGTTTCCTCATTGATTTTTAAAACTATATTTTAAATAAATTTTTTAAATGACATATAACATAAAAGTGCAAAAACCGAAAGTGTAGAGCTCAATGAAATTTCAAAGTCACCTCACCAGTGTAACAAGCACCCTGATGGAGAACTAGAACATCACCAGCACCCCAGAATCCCTCCTCATTCCCCCTCTCACTTATTACCACCCAATCCTCCCCAAAGGCAACCATCAGCCTGACTTCTAACACCACAGATGAATTTTGCTTGTTTTTGAAGTTTGTATAATTGGACGTTTGTGGTACGAATTCTTTTGTGTCCAGCTTCTTTTGTTCAAAATAGTTTGTGAGATTAACCATATCATATGTAGCTACAGGTACTTCCTACAGTTTATAAATATACCACAATTTATTCTACTGTTCTGGATATTTGAGATGTTTCCAGTTAGACATTATTATTAACAATGCTTGTGTCTTCTTGTGCATGTCTCTGGATGCACATATACATATACAATTCTATTGAGTAGATACCCAGGAGTGGAAGTGCTGGATCATCAGCTTTGTGTTATGTTCAATTTTAGTAAATATTCCCAGTTTTCTAAGGAGGTTGTACCAATTTAAACTTCCACCAGCAGGGGGTGAAAGTGGTAGACGGTCCACATTCCTTGCTAACGCTTGGTGCTTTCAGTCTCTCTAGTTGTCACCATTCTGGTGGGTGGGTGTGGTATCTCTTGGCGGTTTCAATTTGCATTTCCTTGTTGACTAAAGAGGTTAAGCACCTTTTCACATCCTTACTGACCATCTGTATAACTTATATGAAATGTCTGTTGAAGCCTTTGCCCAGTTTTCTACTGAGTTTTATCTTTTTCTTTGATTTGTAGGAGTTGTTTATATATTCTGGATGTGAGTCCTTCGTGGGTTGTATATAGTGCAAATATCTTCTCCCACTCTGTGATTATCATTTCACTCCCTCCGCGGCGAATTTTGTAAACAAAATCAATCTTTTTCTTAATGGTTAGTGCTTTGTGTCTCCTGTTTCAGAGATCTTTGCCCACCCTAAGATCATGAAGATAGTTTCCTGTAATATCTTCTCAAAACAATATTATTTTAATTTTCACATTTAGATCTACCACCTACATGGAATATATGTTTGTGTTATAGTGTAAAGGTCAAACTGCCTTTTTTTTTTTTCAAACACGAGGTTATCCACTGGACCAGCATGATTTATTAGTGACTGTTCTTTCCATGGTGTCCTGCATTGCCACCACATAAAACAAGGGATTGTATGTATGTGAGTTTGTTTCTGGATTTGGGCTCTCTATTCTGTGCCATTAGACTTCACAGATTTGTGTGTGTGTGTGTGTGTGTGAGGAAGATTAGCCCTGAGCTAACATTCATTGCCAATCCTCCTCTTTTTGCTGAGGAAGATTGGCCCTGGGCTAACATCCATGCCCATTTTCCTCTACTTTATATGGGATGCTGCCACAGCATGGCTTGACAAGCAGAGCATCGGTCCGCGCCCGGGATCCGAACCTGCAAACCTGCAAATCTGGGCCACCAGAAGTAGAGTGCACGAACTTAACTGCTACACCACCGGGCGGCCCCTCACAGATTTTTTTAATTCATAAAAAACTTTTGGAGGGAGAAAGGAAAAGGTTAAGGGCATTCATTATAAACATATATAAATAGTAAAATTCACTAGTATTATTTTATTTGCTTTAATTCCAGTTATCTATTTTTCTTTTTAAAAACAAACATTCAAAACTGCAACATAAACTGACAGCCACTTAATCTTTCTTTTTTTTTTTTTAGTTCTATAGACTATTATGATGAAGGGACACCAAGGGCACATTGCACAAACCTCAAGATGATTCTCCACTGGACTACTTTCTCCCAAATATTTAATGCACTGAGCTTTGAGTATAATCTATTAAAATTATTCCAACAAAGGTTAAAATGCTTTATTACAAACTTGTTTATCTAAAAAGCATTTTACACACAAAATTTTTAGACTCCAAAAACAGTAGGAGCGCACATTTCATAGTTTAAATGTACTGGGATATGAAATGTGGAATTCAACTTTGGTTAGTATTTTTGTAGGGAAGTATCAATTTTTAAAAATTATTCATTTAAATTTTTGAATATGTAACATATATTGTGGTTCAAACATTAAAATATATATAAAGGTATACAATGAAAAATCTCTTTCCACTTTCATTGCCCCATCTATTTAGTTTCCATCTCCCCCAAGAAATAGCTACTGCTATTAGTTTCTTATTTTTCTTCCAGATATTTTTGATGCATATATAAGCTAACATGAAAATATATTTTTCACATTTTTACAATGATAGTATGCTCTGTACACTCTTCTGCACCTTGCCTTTTCTTAAATAATGACATATCTTAAAGATTTTTCCATAATAATACCGAAAGAGATTCCTCATTCTTCTGTATAGCTGCATATTTTTCTATTATATATATGTATATGTTACCCTGGTGATGGACATTTAGTTTGTTTTTCTTTTGCTATTATAAATAATGCTACAAAGATTAATCTTGTATGAATGGCACCAGTGAGGGAGTGTAATTGTAGGATAAATTTCTAGAAGTGAAATTACTAAATCAAAAGGTTAGTTGACCAGATACTGACAAATTCCCTTAGAGGTGGTTCCAATTCACACTCCCACCAGCAACAGATGAAGGTGCCTCTTTGTCAAGAACTTTGCTAACATATCATGTTTGCTTGTTTGTCTGGAATAATGCAGAGTACATAAAATCAAATATATGTAATTACATTACGTGTTATCATTTTTAAATAAGGTTTTATTTTATGGCTACTTATTGCAAAAAATAAAAACTTTATCCATAAATGGAATATGCTACCTGCCCCAAATATTAAGCTCTTTGCGCTTCCTTTTTCCTTTCTTTTCACATGGGTGACTTTTTAATTCCCTGTAGCTCAAAATAATTTTTGACAACTATTTTATCTATTTTTAAAAATATTTCTCACGTTAATAGCATCATAGGCCTTTAAAAAATGTGTTTTCATTATATAAAAGTTTATACAAATACAAACTAGAAGGAATAACATCATGATCCTCCCATCACTCAGCTTCAACTCTTCATTTACGGCCGACCAACCTTATTTCCTCCCCGTCTTCCTGACTCAGGATTATTTCAAAGCAAATCCCAAACTTCGTATCATTTCTCTATAAATATTTCCAGATGTATCTATGTAGGGACATAACCACAATAGCATTATCCTACCTTAAAAAAGTAACAATAATTTCTTAATATCATCAAATATCCCATCAGTGTTCATTTTCCTCTGACAGTCTCTTTAAAAATTTTTTTCTCATTGTTTACTTAAATCCTGATTCAAACAAAGTCCATATATTATGATGGGTTAAATTTCTTTTTAAATTTTTAATTTCTTTTCATCTATAAGTTCACCCATCCTTTTTTCCTTGCAATTTTTGGTTGATGAGACTGGATAAATGGTCTTCTAGAATTTCCCACAATGTAGATTTTGCTGATTGCATCCCCATGTGTAGTCCTCTGTATTTCCTGTAAATTGGTAATTAGATCTACAGGCTTGATTAGATTTTAGTTCAAAAATATTCTGGGGGCGAGATTACTTCATAGGTGGTGTTGTGGGCTTCTATCAGGGGAACACAGTATCTAGCTATCTCTCTTTTTTGTTGTTATCATGAATTCACACCTAGATCCATTAAAGCTTTATAGAGCTTTAATTATGTCCCCTTTCATTCCCACAGTGGACATACACTTGTTTAGTCTGCCCTGAATACCTTCTTTGGAGGTACCACCGTTCCCTCACCCTTGGTCTTTTGGTTCGGGTGGGGTAAACCTCACTCCTATCCTCATCATTCCAAGGCGGGGCACACTGTCCTCCTTCCCTGACCACACTGATTAATTCAAAGAAGAGACCACAAGCTGGGTCAAAGGAAAGCATCCATGGGCTTTTTGCTGAAGAGAGCAGACAGGAAGTGCTCTCTTTTCTCTGGGATTATGACATATAAGAATCAAGTAAACCTAGAGCAGCCCAAGCAGCCTCTGCTACCAAGGGAAAGAGCTGCCTGGGAATCAGCTAGTCCAGGGGAAAGCAGAGCTGAGAGATGGAGAATGATGTGAAGGAGCCCCAGACCCAATCTTGCCTAAATCCAGGCGGTTACCTATGTCAAGAACGACCTCACAGTTTTCTCCTTATCTCTTTTCTCTCCCCCTCCCTCTCCCCACTCCTCTTTCTTTTTCTTCTTCTCCACTTATGCTAATTTTAGGTTTTTTCCTACAACTTGCTATCTAAAGAGACTCGACTAATACAACTCCCCACCTTCAAGTTCTTAAAATAATTTAACATTTTAGTTTACTGAATAAGATGCTCCATGTTCTTCCTTTACTTTCAACTCTATTCAACTCTCCTTCCATTTTGCTTTTCTAGTACCTACATCCTGTTTAATTAATGAGTCATCCAGCATTGAACATAATATCTGCAAGGACCCACTGCAGATATTATGGGAGATACAGCCCTTTCCCTTCAGGTGCTATGGCCTGGGGAGGGATCCGGGCCTTTACACAGGAAAAGGTGATCAGCACCACCAGGAAGATCACAAAATGCCAAACATAGTGAAAGGTGGCCAGAGAAAAAAGGCCTCCCTCTTTCTCAGAGTAGTCAGAAGAGAATTCACAGAAAAGACAAGCCTGTTTTCTTGTGTTTTATTTTAGTAGATAGTACATTGACATGGACCAACATTCAAAAGGTACACATAATGTAAAATTTACTTAACCATTTTTAAGTGTGCTGTTCTGTAGCATCAACTACATTGACATGTTGTGCTACCATCAGCACCATCTAGCCCCAGGCCCCTTTTCATCTTGCAAAACTGAAAGTGTACCCTTTAAACAATAATTCTCCATTTATCCCTCCCACCCCAGGCCCTGGCAAAGACCCTTCTACTTTCTGTCTCTATGAATAAGTGGGATCATACAGTATTGTCCTTTTGTGTCTGGCTTATTTCACTTAGCATAATGTCCTCAAGGTTCATCCATGTTGTAGCATGTATCAGAATTTCCTTCCTTTTTAGTCTGAAAATATTCCATTGTATGTATATACCACATTTTGTTCATTCAGTTTTTTGAGAACTTTACAGATCCTGCTGTTCCAGTCCTTCTTCATGTGCACAATCAAGCACTTTTCTAGAAGGTCAAAGGCCTTACATGTCTCTTATTTACTGGGCAGAAGGACCTACTAACGTGACTCTTTTCCCAGGGACTACAAGGAACCGAGCAGATCTCCAACACCTCTGGAGGCCAGAAGCCTCATCTCTTTGTTAACTTGGCTTCTTGAAAGAAACACTTCCTTTCAAAGCTCTTCAGGACCCCAACCCTCTTAGCTAGAAATGTCGTTGGGAAACTGGGCTCCCTGTGCTGACTGAGGGCCATCAGCGTCCTCCTGAGCAGCTTCTGACAAAGGCCTTCTGGAGAGTTCTTCACCTCTTCAGCAAGGAGCTTCCAGAAGTGCTGCCTTTTTTTCACCCTGCCCTGCTCTTTGGGCACCTGAGGCATTTCCTTCTCCGCAGCCACCCTCAGTTACATCCTTTCGGATTCTTTATCTTCTGTGAATCTGGGACCTTTGGGTGGTATCTGGTTCTTTGCTGGATTTTCACAGGGAAAGATTGGGACCACTCAGTCTCCTTCACTCTTTCTCTTTTTTTCCGTTGCTTTTTCACTGTCAAAAAAACCAAACAGGGGTCGGCCCGGTGGCGTAGCGGTTAAGTTCACGTGCTCCACTTTGGAGTCTGGGGTTTGCCGGTTCAGATCCTGGGAGTGGACTTATGCACCGATCATCAAACCATGCTGAGGCGGTGTCCCACATAGAGGAACTAGAAGGATGTACAACTATGACATATAACTATCTACTGGGGCTTTGGGGAGCAAAAGGGAAAAAAGGAGGAAGATTGGCAACAGATGTTAGCTCAGGGCCAATCTTCCTCAAAATAAAAAAAAAAATGTTAAAAAAACCCCCAAACAATTGTACTAATAGAAAGTGGCCTTATTCTTAGGAAATACACCTATGTAATACACCTGGTGAATACACCCGATGATGATGGGCTGCAGGCGAGCCCAGTTCCTAGATATTTAGGGGTAAAGGAGCACAGTGCCTCCAGTTTACAAATGGTTCAGAAAAAAAATGTATCTATATAAACATATAAAGACAAAGTATGGTAAAGCAAATGTGATAGAATGTAACAATTGGCGAATCTGGTGCTATGGGTTGAATGTTTGTGTCCCCCAAAATTCATATATTGAAGCTCTAATCCCCAGTGCGATGGTATTTGGAAGTGGGACCTTTGGGAGGTCATGAGATTGGGGTCCTCATAATGGCATTAATGCCCTTATCAAAAGAGGAGGAGACCCGAGATTTTTCTCTCTGTATTCTCCCACCAATGAATGCCACATGAGGACATAACCCGGAAGACCCTCACAAAGGACCCAGCCATGCTGACACCCTCATCTCAGACTTCCACCCTGCAGAACTGTGAGAAATAAATTGTTGTTTAAGCCACTCAGTCT
This sequence comes from Tapirus indicus, assembly GCA_031878705.1. Taxonomy (NCBI): domain Eukaryota; kingdom Metazoa; phylum Chordata; class Mammalia; order Perissodactyla; family Tapiridae; genus Tapirus; species Tapirus indicus. The sequence goes on along the minus strand of CM062917.1, from coordinate 146,926,422 downwards.
ATGGTATTCTATTACAGCAATTGAACTGACTCAGACATCTGGGTAAAGGGTCTGAGGAGTTCCTTTTACTATTGCTATTTTTCTGTGTTTGAAATTATATCAAAATTAACAATTACAACAACAAACAACAAAGCTTCTGTTTTCAAAACCCCACTACTCCCCAAGAATTAAAAACACAGTTGGGTTTTCAAGCTTTTTTGTTTTTTTAAATGATACCCCAAATTGTAAAACAGGTATTTTCACATCTATGGTAACTTTCAATCTTTCAAATATTTATTGAGTGATTAAAAAATGGAGTCCTGGCTTTCAAGGCCTTCACGGTTTAGCAGGGCATGCAGGAAATTAAACAGACAATTAAAGTACAGGGAAGTGTTGAGTGCCATCTGCCTACGTGCTGGGGTTAGGGGTGATATTTCAGTGGGAAGAGGTGGAAAGGATCCAGAAAGTCCTCTCAGTTACAAGTCAAACCTCAGCTGGCTCGTGAAGGATGGAAAACACTGAGGAGGCGAAGAGGCTAGGAGGGAGGACAGAGAACAAGGAGATTTGTTAGTGATGTCTAGTGGGGTGCTTATGATGTACCAAATACTGTGCTAGAAGCTGTCCTCTGGTATCTGATTTTGACCTTGGAAGTCAAGTCTCACTTTACCAGCGAGTCTCAGAGGGAATCAGGCACTATCCCATCCGGTATGTGACTATCTGAATTCCAACCAGATGTGCCAGACTCCAAGCCACACTGCTCTGCCTCCATACAGAGGAAATAGCCACTATTCCTGCCTCCATTTTTCAATTTGTTGTTGAGCTTCTTTAGTTTCCCCATGGACCACATCTGCAGAGACCATGAACAAAATTGGGCACAAGAAAATGTAGTGAGGTGACACAGTTGCCCAAGGTTCGCATCTCACCAGCATGCCGGCTCACTGCATCAACCCGCCCATCTCCTTCATACGAGGCTGGAAAAGATTCATCCCACTGGAGAAACATTAATTCTTTCAGATGGAGGAGTAAAAAAATGGAACCAATGAATGGATTCAGCCCCTTGATGAAGAAGTCTCTGGAATGGTACTTGTTCTCTTTTCATCAGTTGTTCTGTCCGCCTTTATGGAGTTTCACTCTATTTATCGAAATTTGTATTCAGCCAAAAACTCAACCAGACCCGAATAAGACATCTACACCCCCTTCTTTGTGTAGCTCCTTCCTTGCAATATGCCCTACAAATTCTCGTCGCATTGGCCTCCCCAAACACCAATTTCTGTCTTCTCAACGCAGCAAGATTGCCAGCCTCTCCTTAGAATGGCTCTCTTTATGCTGCAGTCTGGGAATTAGCTCCCTGCAGACAGCCAGGTGACGGTAGGACTCACCTCATTTGTTTCTTTTTTTTCTGAGATCATAGTCCTGTGCTGCCTTTGTCTGTTTGTGCTGTGTTTGGTTCTGTTTTCTAGTTCTCTATGGCAGGAGGGAAATTCTGAACTGTCTCATTCTCTCATCATCTGAGGCAGAAGTCTCTACTGTTAGTGACACACACGAAAACTTCAAATTAGCACATTGTATTCAACGTGAAAGTTAATTCAGAGTACTTACAATTATACCATGGGCCCCCTACATATATGAGCTTAACTCAATACATCTGCAGTCCAGAATAAGTTTGTAATTTTCAGAAGAATTCAAGTTCATTTCAGGTGCAGTTTGGTCTCCAGCCTCAGGGTACCGCGTACTCCTTTGTTTAAACAGTGGATTCAAGCTAAACAACGATAGCACAGTAATTGCAAAGATGAGGCAGCCAAACTTGAGTTACTCCAATTCTGTCATCCTTTGTGACCACTTGGAGTTTTTATTTGTGTTTTAAATTTTAAAAAGGATATACAATATTTTTGTTTGGCAAATGCAAGTTTTAGTTTATACATAAAATATTTTAACAAATTTAAATAATATCTTTAAAATTGAAGTATTTTTAAAAAGTGATTGTTTTAAAACTAAAGGACAAAACAGGAAAATAAAATATTACATCAGCAGTAAGTTTTAGAAGTCGCATAAATTGTATCTTTTGCATGTAATTAAATGCATTAATTAATTAATTAATCCATTGTGGGTTTTTTTGTTTTTTGGGTTTTTTTTGGTGAGGAAGACCAGCCCTGAGCTAACATCCGTTGCCAATCCTCCTCTTTTTGCTGAGGAAGACAGGCCCTGGGCTAACATCCGTGCCCATCTTCCTCTACTTTGTATGGGACGCCGCCACAGCATGGCTGACAAGCAGTGCGTCAGCTGGTGACCAGGATCCGAAACTGCAAACCCCGGGCTGCCAAGCGCGAACTTAAGCGCTGCGCCACCGGGCCGGCCCCAATCCATTGTTTTTTATATTCTAATATTTTATTTACTTTTTTTCTACTGGCATGATTATTTATACAAAGTTCAATAATTGAAAATTTTCACTGCTTGCATTTCTTTTCTGAGTCTTATTATTACTCATTTATTTTTGTAATTATTACTAAAAATAATTGTCATATGATATCTATGGGTGTCAAATATATTAGGTATGCCACTGATCCTCATAGATAAGAGGAGTTTGCATTCATGAAATAAGAACAGGATGCATGATGAAATATGATCATAAAACAAGAGAGAGCTTTTGGAAATTTTTAAATGTTACTGGCAGAAATTTAAAATTCAATAGAAGATAAAATTATGGAACTCTTCCATTAAAGGTACAATAAAAAGAGAAAGAAATGGGTGATATGGAAGAAAATGAAAAATTAGTGAAGCAGACCAGGAGGTTCCATCTCTGACTAATAAGAGCTGCAGGCAGAACAAAACCAAAAAGCCCAAGAGAAAATACAGGTAGGAAACTTTCAATGAGATAACACAAGAAAACTTCCAGTACTGAAGGATATGAGTTTCGAGAATGAAAGGCCCACCAACTGCCCAGCACAATGAACAAATGAAAAAAGAAAAAAATTGCCGCTTGAGGCATATTTTCATGAAATTTTAGAACACTGGAAATAAAGGGAAGATCCTGTGGTAGGCAGAATAACAGTCCCTCTGCAATGTCTACATCCTAATCCCCAGAACCTGTGAATATTCAGGTTAAATGGCAAAGGGGAATTAAGATTGCAGATGGAATTAGGCTGCTAATCAGCTGACTTTAAAATAGGGAGATTATCTCGGATTATCCAAATGGGCCCAATGTAACCACAAGTGTCCTTAAAAGTGGAAGAGGGAGGCAGAAAAGGAAGAACCAGAGAGATGGCAGCATGAGAAGAACATGGCCCAAGGTTGCTGGCTTTGAAGATGGAGGAAGGAGGCCATGAGCCAAGGAAAGTGGGCAGCTTCTAGGAGCTGGAAAAGGCAAGGAAACGTTCCCTCCTAGAGCCTCCAAAAGAAATGCATCCTGTCAACACTTAGATCTTAACTCAGTGAGATCCATTTCAGACTTCTGATCTACAGAAGTGTAAGATAATAAATTTGTGTTGATAAGCCACTGAGTTTGTGGTGATTTGTTACAACAGCAATAGAAAACTAATGCAGCTCCTAAACATTTTCAGAGAGAAAAAGGAGATCACATATGGGGGCCGCCCGGTGGCGCAGCGGTTTAGTCCGTGCTTGGCAGCCCGGGGTTTGCGAGTTCGGATCCTGGGCGCCCGCCGACGCACTGCCTGTCAGCCATGCCATGGTGGCGTCCCATATAAAGTGGAGGAAGATGGGCACAGATGTTAGCCCAGGGCCAATCTTCCTCAGCAAAAAGGGGAGGATTGGCAACAGATGTTAGCTCAGAGCTGGTCTTCCTCACAAAAAAAAAAAAAAAAGGAGATCACATAAAAAGATTAAGGAATTAGTATGACATCAGACTTCTAAGAGTAGCAATGAAAGCTAAAACACACTGCAGCAAAGCCTTCAAAATTGTGAGGAAAGATGATTTCCAACCTAGATTAGAAACAGCCAAACTATTAATCAGCTTGGGGAGGATGAAGACATCTTCAGTCCACCAGGTGTTGAAAACTTCTGTACCATGTACCTTGTGCTCCAGTAAAACTCAACCTAGGAAATAGGGGATCCGACACAGGAGAGAGGTGAGGAAGTTAACAGAGTGGCGATGAGAGGAAATCCCAGGACAGTAGGACTAGAGAGTTACCCTTCAGTTCCAGGAGATAAATTCCGGCGGAGTGGGGGGGAAGGAACTAATAGAGAAGGAAGCATCCTCTACTGCTTCCCTCTCTCTTATCTGGGCTACAGTAAGAACTTCCATCCTTCCAGAAGTATTGGCAAGAGTAACTTTGGCCCTTCTCTCCACCTGTGAACCCACTCCCTCCCTCTTCCCCAGGGAAGGTGGAGGCACTTACTGATTGGTGATGCTGCAGGAGGACCTCAACATGTGAGGCATCCCTTTCTTTTGGAGAAGCTTGTCCTCTGGATGATAGACCCTGGCCTTATGTGGTCAGCCCCAGAGCAAGCTCTGCTCCTGCTGAAGGGCAGCCTGCTGTTCTAAGTAGCAGGTCTAATGTGGGGGGGGGGGGGGCCCAGCAGAAAGTTTATGGCTACAGATCTAAGTCCTGTTCTCCAATCCCCTACATCTAACAGTGTTGACATTTTCTCTCTATTTCTGCATTGCTTCTGCACTCAGAGGGTGCTATAGACTGAATGCTTGTGTCCTCCCAAAATTCATATGTTGTAAACTAACCCCAATGTGGTGGTATTAGAAGGTAGGCCTTTGGGAGGTGATTAGGTCATAAAAATAGATAGAGCCTTCATGAATGGGATTAGTGCCCTTATAAAAGAAACCCCAGAGAGTTCCCTCACCCCTTCCTCCATATGAGGGCACAACGAAAAGATGGCTGTCTGTGAATGAGGAAGTGAGCTCTCACCAGACACTGAATATGCTGGCACCTTAATCTTGGACTTTCCAGCCTCCAGAACTGTAAGAAACAAATTTTCGTTGTTTATAAACCACTCAGTCAAGGGTATTCTTTTATAGCAGCCAGAATGGACTAAGACGGAGGGAAATTCTAAACACAGCAGATTATCTGATACATTTGTATGAAAAAATTGGATTGAAAGGCTATTGGGGGTTGTGCTCCATAGAAAACCAAGTAAATGAAAAACCAAGGTAAATATTAACTTTGGGGCAGAGGGGAGGGTTTCGGACAATGAAATTAAAGCACAGTAAATCAATAGGCTCAGTATTTGTTCACTTCAGATGTTTATTGATGGCCCTCTTTATGCCAGGCATGTTCCTAGGCCCTAGGGGACACAGTGGTAAACAATGTCCCTTCTCTCAATAAATAATCAGTATTTAAATCAATAAGTATATCAAGTTATGTGTGTGATCATCTGTGAAGAAAAGTAAAGCTGGGAAAACAAACGAGGGAAATTATTTTAGATAGATGCCTGGAAAGACCTCTGATCAGGTGATATTCGAGTAGATTCATGAATGAAATAAGGAAACAGGTCAGGCAGACATGACGAAGGAGAGAATTCTGATAGAGGGAAGAGCAAATGCAAAGGCCCTGAGGTAGGAGTGTACTCAGTGTTGTCACATGTTTGAGGAATCAGGGAGGCCACTGATGCTAGAGAGGGAAACAGCAGGAGGAAAAAGTAGCCGGGGCAAGATCCTATAGGGCTTTGTAGGACGTGGCAAAGACTTGAATGATTCATAATCATAATAAGGTACACACTGAAACCTGTGATATGAGGATGGAGTTTTGCCAGAAATGTCAAATCCTCATCTACCATAACAGAAAGTCAATGGATAATATCTCAAATTGGCAAATTAAGAAATGCACAAATAAGCATATTGTTTGGAAATGTGGAGAAAAATATCAGAAGAAACAGCTGAAAGGGTTGACAATGGTTGCCTCCCAAGAGGAGCCTGGCTGGGTGACAAGGGAGTGGGGAAGGAGGCTTATTGTTACAAGCCTTTTAGTATAATGTAATTTTAAAAACCATATGCCATATTGCTTTGACAAAACCAAAAACCAAAACAGGAAACAAAAACCACCCAAAAAACCAGTGAGTGACCTCCCATGTCCTAGTTTCACAGGCAATGACAGGGATGACCTCCTTCTATTAAGCTGAAATCTGGCTCCCAGTAATTGTCACCCATTGGCCTAGTTCAGGAAAGACCTGGAGAAGCTGCTCCTTCCTCCCCACGACGGTCATCAGTTCATGAAGCAGATCTCTCAAGAAACAAACTCTCTGAGACTGCCAGCTGCTCTGACTCCCTCACTAGACAAGGTTTCCTCATAAGACCAACTCAACTTGGTGATAAGCAGCAGCCACAGATGGTAGGCGGGGGGCTATGATAAGGCATGGGACAGGGTTTGAACTTAAAACCAAACCGACCAAGGCATTCTTATTCAGCTTCGCAATGCTGTGGGCCATGTTAAGTGGGAGAAGCTATGAGAGAAGAGAACTTATGTTCATTGAGAATTCACTGTCTTTAGTGTATGTGCTAGAGGCTTTATTACATTATTTCAGTCAATCCTCAAAAACAACCCTGTGTTAATGCCATTAAACTGGACACTTAAAAATGGGTAAGATGGTAAATTTTATGTTACATGTATTTTACCACAATTTAAAAAGCACAACCTTGTATGGAAGATATTGTCCCCATTTTTCAGAAGAGGAAAGAGAGGCTCAAGAAATTAAATAACTTGTTCAAACTACCCAGTTAGTGGGTGTCTGAGGCAGCATGAACTCAGGTTTGTCTGCCTTCAAAGCCGATGGCTTTCTGTCCCATTGGGAGGTCTCAGGTGATAAGGTAAATGCTAAATGAAATGGAAGGAATCAGCTTTGGGAGGGGATTGTGGTCTTTCTTTGAGTCTTACAATTTTGCCCGCTGCCAGCTTGGCCCTCCTCCTCAGAGCAGTGAGCAACTGCAGAGTGAGCTTAGTAATTAACATTCCCCGGCGCTCGGCAGCTCTGGGAGCGGGGGCCCGTCACTGTTTCTCACCCGTGAAGACCACATCAGTGAGGGGCTGCAAACGTCTGCAGCAGGTGAGCAGGCAACTCTGAGACGTCTTAGATTCTCCGCAGGAGGTTCCCTTCACTTGATTTCAGGTTCTGAATTAGCTGAATATTTAGATGATGCAAATCTGATTCTTTCCCTGCAGGAGTTGGAGGAAACGACAAGTACTTGACAGAGGGCAAAGAGAGCATCAGCATATCATTAATATCCAGTAGGGAGAGCAGGGTAGAGGAGGGAAGGCTTAAGAGGACAGGTGAAGGTGTGGAGAATAATTACAATAATAACAATACCAAACACTTTCATAAAGCATGCCGTGTGGCAGGCAATGTTCCAAGCACTTTATATGTATTAATTCATTTAATTCTCACAACCATGCTACGAGGTGATTATCAGTTAGCTAAAGAGCACACAGTTTATAAAGCATTGAATTATCCTATATGCCAATTTCCACCTAAGAAAGAGGGAGAGTATTATTTATAACAGACAAAAACTAGAAACCATCTAAATGTCCAACAACAGGGAATATTAAAGCCATGGAATGTGTGCAGACGAAAAAGGATAAATAATAATAATAACCATAATTCACTGAGTGCTCTCCATTGCCATGCATGCTGTATATACATTACCTCCTTTAATCTTTACAACAACCCTATAAGGGAGGTCCTAGTAGGAGCCCATTTTACAGGTATGGAGACTGGGGCTCAGAAGCCTTGTAATGTTAGCTAGAGTAGATTTGAAGCCCAGCCCCATCTAACTTCAGGACCCAAGCTCTTACCCACTGTGTTATCTTGCCTCTGAAGACTGGAAGGTAAAAAGTATTGCACAAACCTGCTACTCACCAGGATTACAAGCATGTAAAACACGAGGTCGTGGAAAATGCCAGTCGGGACTATAAGGTGTGAACTAGGTAATGGGGCAATTTGAGTGAAATAACTGGAAGCTGTTCTCTCTAAATACAATTGTTAAAGGGAGCCCGGAACAGGGCACTCTTTTCCTCGCTTTCCCTGCTAACAGTTCCCCCTTTAGCTGTCATCGCGCTCTGTGCCACTTTGAGCATCTGGGCCTTCTTGTCCTGGGTTCCAAAAGGGAGAGAGGGGGCAGAAAGTCGGACTTTTTCTATCCCCGGTTCCCGTGGGACCTGCACACCTGCCCGACACACTCCGCACTGAAGTCACCCCTGCTCGGAGCAGAAGACGGTGGCCAGGGTGTCTCTGCCGCCTGCATTTTGGTTGAGTCCCAAGTCTTCTGGGAGCCTGGGACTCCACTCACATGGCCTCCTCATGTCCTGGGCACCTGTGTCCTTAAAACATGCACTATCAGTGGCCCGAGGGATCTCAGAGGTGAAATCTGGCTCCTTCTTTGACTTCCACAAAACCACTCGCCCAGAGCATCTAACAGGTGAGTTTGCTGATGACTTCAGAGGGGAGACAAGACAGGTTTACATGGCAGCCACGCAACGTCATCACCTTTCTAAAAGTCCTCTGTCCTTTCTCACCAGTCCTGGCTTCTCACCACCTCTCTGGCTCTTCTCTACGTCTTTAGCTTGTCCCTGTCATTCTTCTCTCTTCTTCACTGGTCTCCTCCCTGTTCAGGGGCAAAGCCAGTGATTCCTTCCTCTGCTTCGTACAGAACCACCGCCCCTCTCTCCCCGCTAACTCCATCCTCCTAGGTCATGCTAAAGGCCCACGAGACTCAGCAAGTTGTTTTCCTCAAAAGATACGTCTTTTCCTAAGAGGAATTCCAGTAACAACCATTCAGAAAAAAAGATTTTTTTAAAAACTCCTTTTACATTTGGAATCATACGAGGTCAGCTTCCCCAGAAAACAGACTCTGAGCAGAGATTTGTGCGCAGGAGGCTTCTTGGGACACGCTCTTGAGAACAACCCCTGTAAGGAATGAGGGAAGCAGGATGGAACAGAGGGAGAAGATAAGCTTCAATGCAGTGGCAATAAGAGTCTTCAGCCAATCTCAAGGAAAGTTCTGGAACAGGAATGACCCTTTGGAGTTATGCCATTGAGGCAAGGGGGCCAGGCCTTTGTACTGTCCTCTCCATACACACATTGACTGGTCCACCACTGGCTGCCAGACAGCCCACTTGGCTGATGGCAAGTCCGGATAGGGACAGAGCTGTAAGCCCCCCGGCAGGCAGCTGGGGGAGCAAGCGACTCCCTCCTAAGGGGGTTGTGGGTGGCACACTGCAGCAGTCACTGCAGCAATAATAATTTTTTTCAAAGTATGAAACAACCTAAATGCCTATCTACTGGGGATTTGATAAATAAATAATGGTACATCCATGCCAAGGAATACTATGAAGTTGTTAAAAACTCAGTTTAGGGGCTGGCTCCATGGCCCAGTGGTTAAGTTCAGCACCCCCCGCTTCAGTGGCCTGGGTTCGGATCCCAGGTGTGGATCTACACCACCCGTCAGCCATGCTGTGGCGGCGACCCACATACAAAATAGAGGAAGATCGGCACAGATGTTAGCTCAGGGTGAATCTTCCTCAAGCAAAAAGAGGAAGATTGACAACAGATATTAGTTCAGGGCAAATTTTCCTCAGCAAAAACAAACAAAAAAAACAACCTCAGTTTGTTCACTGACATGGAATGGTAGTCAAGATATATTACACGAAAAAAGCAAGTTACAAAACAGTATTATCTTATTTCTCCATTTTTATATTTAATAAATATATATATTTAAAAGATATATATATGTATGGTCTAAAAATATTTAGTCCAAAATTTTAATACAGACAAGATCTGGAGAGGGGATTATACTAAATAATAATAAACATTATTTTTATTATAAGAATCTTGAGAGTAAAACTTTTCTGGGGGAAAAAAAGCGCTAGCCAAAGGAGACAAGGTAGCAGTTGAGCAAATTTAAGTCAAGGAAGTAACTTTTCTTGCCGCGACTTGAATTTCTCTTCCCATAAGAAATGGCATTTCTCTCCAGTTCCTGCTTTAAATTGTGCTGCAGCCTGTGCAGCTGTTGAGCAGCTGTCACGTCCCTTCCAACACAGAGGTGGCTGCGAGCGCCTAACGGGAAGGCTGTTGGCTTCGTGTCCAGTGTGGGAGGACCAGGAAGAGCCGGGGTGGCCCGGATTCCAGAGAGCCGTGCAACGAATTCCCAGGCTGTGGCGGCTGCCCAGTGTCCCTCACGGCAGGAAGCCCGGGCTGCTGCCTCTTCATCCGTCATCCTTGTCATCATCTTCATAAAATAACAATGACCACTTGTTGAGAGTTTACCATGTGCCAGGCAATGTACCAAGAGCTTTATAGTCCTTATCTCATTTCTTTCTCACAACAATCTTATGAGGTTATATACAATTATCCTGTTTTACAGGCAAGACACTGAAGTCTTTGCACAACTTTGTGAACATACTAAAAACCACTGAACTGTACACTTTAAATTGGTATGTGAAAACTATCTTAATAAAGCTGTTTTTAAAAAGGGAGAGAAAGCTAAAGTCCATGGGTTAGATAACTTGCCCAGGATCACGGAGGTATAAAGTGGCGGGATGTCTTTAGCAGGCAAGAAGCAGCTAATGGATGCTGTGCAGTGTCCGCTACACAAGAACCTCCTGACAGCGAGTGACGCACACTGGGGTGCTCAGTGTCACTGGCAACCTCAGTCCATGGGGACGATGGAGGGTCTGGAGTGGCAAGCCCTCTGGGCGGTCACTTCCAGCTGTGAGCAGCAGCATCTGGACTCCTCAGAGAGTGGCCCTAGCAGTGTGGAGGTGGGGAGGGGGTGGTATAAGAGGGAGTGAGGAAAATGAATGACATCTGTCACTGGAAGGCCTACCCCGAAAATGCTTCACCACGTGGACAGCTACATCAGTAGCTCCCGCAAATCGGCTACGCACGAGGTGGAGAAGGGGCCCGAGGGGCTTCCAGGGTTTATGTTGCAAGTGTCCTGGGAGCCTGGCATCCAGCTGGGGCAATGGGGAGCAGGGAGGCACTGCTGGAGGGGCAGCACCAGGCTGGGCCCCAAAGCTCCATCTTCGCCCATGCTGGAATCTGTCCTTTTGTGGCCCATGTGCCCTTCGTGTGGTAGCCAAGCCAGCTGTGTGGGGGTTGCTCTAATAACACGTGCATGTTCTGCTAACCAGATCATCAGCATTAGCTTCAAATAATTGATATGAAAAAGTTTGATGGGTTTGAAATCCTTTGCCTTACCACAGGAAATTTCCATAAGAGCTGTTAAACTCTTTACAGATAATTTCAACTGCTATAAACGTTTGAAGGGTGGTAAAAACGCTTTTAAGTTTTTTATCTCCTACTTGGGCAAAATTTCTCATTGATAGTGATTACCAAGAGCTTGAATAGATCATTATTTAAAAGTCTTCATTGGCAACTATTTGTCACCATTGCAACTATGTAAAAAAGAATGTTTAAGGGGGCTGGCCTCATGGTGTAATGGTTAAGTTCACGCTGTCTGCTTCAGTGGCCCAGTGTTCAAGAGTTCGAATCCCAGGCCTGGACCTACACACCGCTCATCAAGCCATGCTGTGGCAGTGTCCCACATACAAAATAGAGGAAGATTGGCACAGATGTTAGCTCAGGGACAATCTTCCTCACCAAAAAAAGAAGAAAAGAATGTTTAAAAGAGTTATCTTCAGGCTATATTTACCATCCTCATGCCAGAGCAGTGCTGTGCAATCAGGCAGTCACTGGCCACATGTGGTCACTGAGCATTTGAACCATGCCTGGTCCAAATTCAGATGTGCTGTAGGTGAAAATACATACCAGATTTCGAAGATTTAGTAAGAAAACAAGAATGTGAAATACCTTATTAATAATTTTTATATTGGCAACATGTTGAAATCATAATATTGTGGATACATTAAGTTAAATAAAATATAAAAAAATTTTGAAAGTTATATTTGTGGGGGCAAGCTCAAGTTCCTCATTAAAAATTTGAAAATATTTTATTTGGAAAATTTTATACAAATTCAGTATTTAATATGTTCTCTAATTACTTTATATTTTATTTTTATAATTCTTTAATATAAAGAAAACATAATTACTTTTTCCATCAACCCCCATGCAGATGTCCTCAAATCCCACCCAGTTTACTTGAGCCTGCCATAAAAATGTGGTCGTTTCCTATGAGTGTGATGACATGAAATAGTTTCAAAGAAGGTATTTTCAAGCATCTTTAAGGTTCGGAAAAGGCATTTTTGGCATCTCTCCATGCCAGTACCCACGCTGGATTCTGGGGATACCAGAGCTGTACATATAGCATATTGTATTGTATATAGAGCGACAATTATGTGAGGGAAATCTTTTTGTTGTCTCATTAAGGAAAGAAACACCTGGCGAGGAGCTTGCAGCAACCTGCTCTGTTGGCCACAGAACTCATGTGCGTCTCGGTGAGGCCTGGCCCAGGTGCCGAGCAGTGGGCTGGGAGGCCTCAGTCTGAACAGAGTGACAAGAAGAGGTGGGGCCCTTTGCTTTTTTGAGCTTTATGTTTAAGTAGAGCCCTAGGCCTGGCTCCTTACTGCGTATTTCCACCACAGGAAGCTTTCTCTCTGTCCTCCTATAAACTCCAGAAGCACTGGCTCAGCTGCCAAACATCTGTGTGCAGATTTCCTATAATCCAAATGCCTGAGGTGAGGTGTGTCCAGAAGTCAGAGGCCAGGCTGCCCGGGTGCTTGTAAACTCGGTTATTTTTCATGTGTGTGATGTTGGCAAACCATTTACTCCTCATTATGGGCCAGCCTAATGCTGAGGCTGACTCTCCGTTTCCGGCCTCGCTCCCCTGGGCGGAATCCTGCAGTCTCCATCCACAGCCTCTGCCGTGCAGAAAGCTACCGCGTACCCTCATAATTGGAGACGCTGGCATTTTCTCAGCTCCTCAGAGGTGGAGTCAGGAGACTGCCCTTTTGGAAAATCATCGGGGAGATCTGAAGGCAACAGAAGTCACTGTTAGTTCCCGGACCATAGAGTCACTTCCTGGAAATGCACAGAAACAACATGGCATCTGTTCAGGTGAATATTGCTTTCTCAAATTCTGTGTGGCCCTGGGCCTGCTCTATCATGTAACTTTTAACTTTCTCCATCTTTGCCCCAAAATACCTATGTAATTGTGCCTAAAGCAATTAGCATACAAGTATAGGTGGTACACATTACCATAAAAACCATGTATATGTGTAGGTGTACGGTGAAAGAGGTGTACTTGGTTATAAGAAGTGTTGTATCAGGATGACAGAAGTCATGGGTATTATATATTGTTAAGTTGTTTAAATATTAAATAAACATTTAAACTTTAAAAATCTGTCCAGTTAAAGGGAAAAACTGATAAAGCCCTTTGAAGAAAGCCTGTTAAAAGAATTTCAGCTATTTAAATGTCCAACAATAGGGGAATGACAAAATAAATTACAGTAGTAGTGAGTTTCCACTTACTATACACCTTACTCTGTACTAGGTACTAGGGTAAGTGCATTATATGCATCATTTTTTTTTAAATGCTCAAAATAACACAACAGAAGAGGACTATTGTCATCATCGTTTCATTTTATAGATGAGAAAACTAGGGCATAGACACATCAAGCCACTCACCAAAGACCACATAGCTAGTTAATGGCAGAGCTGGGATTTGAAGTCAAGACTGTTGGGTCCTATAACCAGGTGTCAACCACTAGGTTACCAGACAACACACTGTCATACAACCATGGTAAGTTTTCATAGCCATGTATGCTATTGGTGGGGCAACAATGGTCAGAACCTTCTAAGAGGAAGGCAATTTTGCAACATTGATCACAATGTTAAGATGCACATACCATTTGTCACACAATTCCACTTCTAGGACGCCACCCAAGAGAAATGCTCACGCATGTACATAAAGACAGTTGTACAAGTGATTGGAAACATTGCAAATGTCCGTTAACAGGAGAATGGCAAAACAAATGATGGTACATCTATAGATGAACTATTTGCAGCTTTCTTAAAGTGCAGTGGATCCCTACGTACCAATGGGGAAATGTCTCCAAGGGACATTGTGACATGAAAAAGTTAGTTGTAGGACCATTTGTTAAAAAGCTCTTTTGTATAAGTATAGAGAAAGGTCTGCAAGGATAAAAACTAAGCTGTTAAAAGGGGTTTACCTCTGAGGCATGGGAGGAAAAAGAGGAGTGAAGGGAAATTTATACTTTTTCCTTTATATATTTCTGAATTATTTTAAATCTTTACAGTGACTGTGTATTACTTTTGCAATTAAAAAAACTAATATGGAAAAATTTTAATGTTTTCAACCAATTTTTAATGATATGGGAAAATGTTGCAACAAGTGAAAAAAATTAGAGCATGAAATTATGTATGCAGTATGATCTCAGCTACAGAAAAATGCATTTAAAATCCAGGAAGGAAATATATTAAAATGTTAATAGGGGCTGCCTCTGGGTGGCAGGATTATAGGGGGGTTTCTTTCTGCTTTGACTTTTCTATACTTTCTAAATGTGCCTTATTATTTATATAATTAGAAAAAAAGTAAGTCTGCTAAAGATGCATGGCAGGTTGTAAAACCCAAGCAGCTGCTGCCTATGCTGGGTGGCGTGAGGTCCGAGATTCCTGGCCACCTAAGGAAAACTTCCTAATTGCAAGGGTGCGGATGAGGAGAAAAGACAGTTTTTCTCCCTTTTGCTTTTCTGGTTAAATTGTAGGAGGAAAAACGAGAGAGAGATCCCAAAGGAAGGATCGTCTCCTGCAAAGAGGATGAGACTCCAAATGGGTCCAGGAAGGGGTTGTGAAGGTGAGGGCACCGGGCCCCCCAAGGGAAGGTTTCTGATCCTGAAGGTCAGTAAGGGGCTTTCGGGGGACTTGGGGGACCACAGTGGCTTTAATAGTTTCTGTGTTCTGCAGCTGAGTGACTGGGCCCAGAAGGTCGCTGCAGGGCCTGGCAGCACCACAGGTGGATGGAGGGAAGGCAGGCACCGCACTGGCCCAAGGGTCTTGTATTTTTCCAGAGACTGATGGGGATGCTGCCATGACACAGTGCAGAGGTTGGGGTCACAGTGGTGGTGGCTGCAGGGAAAGCAACTCTGTCCCTGGACCCAGATGACCCCAGGGATCCAACACTTCTTGAAGTTGCTGGGCAACTTCATGGAGCCTGTGGCAATCACAAGAGCAAGCTCTAGGATTCTGAAGAAAAATATATCTTTTTCAACAATTATTCTCCCTTTGATAAAGGGCTCTTGGCTCATGTGCCAATTCTAGGCCTGTTTGTCATCAGATGCCTATCTTGGTCTTCTCCTGCTCGGCTCTGTCATACGGAAGGGCTGCTCCCTGAAGGCTGTGTTTCCAGGCCTCCTGTGTCAGCTGCGTTCTGGGTGGGTTTAGCCAAAGGAGACACTGTCGGGAGACCGGGAAACAGGAGGCAGGGAGAAGTTGGGGTATTTCTCCTCCTTCTCTGCCTCAGGTGATGTCTCTGGCAGCAATTGAGTTTTCTGTATGGCATTGGCTTCCTTCCGCTGGGTAATCTTGCTTTCCATCTACCCCGCCTCCTCTGTTTGTCCCCTTCAGCACACGGGTCGCAGTGCTTCCTGTTGTTGCTAATGTCCAGCTCATTTGGCTTCACGTACCTTCTCTGGCTTCCCAAGGCTTCTATTACATGTGTAATCAATTCCCTGCTTTAAATTCTCTCTATTGAAAGTACTTTAAATGGCTTCTGTTTTCCTGGTTAGATACTGAACTAATAATACCTCCTTGGTCTGGGATAGGTCCCGTAAAGAGAACCTCAAGATGGCAATATTGGAGATTTATTCTGTGCAATTGGCTTACTCTCCCTCACTACCTCCCCCAACAGTGCTTCTCAGTGTTTAATTTACATACATATAACCAGAGGATCTTATTCAAAGGTAGATTTGAATTCAGTAGGTGTGACGTCCAAGGATCTGTATTTCTAACAGGCTCCCACGTGATGCCAATACTGCTGGGACAGACCTGACTGGATAACGAAGCACAAAGACATCTAGAAGTATATCAGGGAGGGAAACAGCAGCACCCTTTAGTAGCTCAGTGGCAGTGGTCCTCTGTAACACTACCTCTCAGAGGCATAACACTTGCTGAAACTTTGTGGTTCTTAGAGGCAACGTAATTCCACATTTGAGTATACTGTTCTGACATTTGTTGAGCGGGGGACAGAGGGTGGAAGCCAGCTATCTGGTGGCACTTTGACTACATTCACGTAGCTGCAAGAATCCAACTCCTTTATTATGACATCGAGAGTTGTGCCTGAGCATTTACTTATTTAAATATATTTTATTTTTTATAAGTTATTTATTTCCCCTTTATTGTACAGTTAGGAACATATATGTATGTGTGTGTGTGTATATATATACACACCTTAAAAATTATTATACAGTTAAGATATTTTACCTCTGAATTTCATTTTCTGGATGTAAAGGGGAAGTTACAAAATATTTGTTTTACAAAGAGGCCTTGGGGTGGAAGAGGGTGGCGAACCACTGGGTTGGAAGGTCTAAGACGGGATCTAGAGGAGGGTGGGCACCACCCAGAAGTCCTGGGCCAGAAGCGGAAGTAGGCATGATAAGACTCTGGGTTGTTTCCCTTTCTGGGGGGCATCACACACTCTCGATTATATACAGGGTCCTTGTGTCGGTGACAGCATTTTCTTTTTTTTTTTTGCTTGAGGAAGATTGTCCCTGAGCTAACATCTGTGCCAATCTTCCTCTATTTTGTATGTGGGATGCCACTACAGCATGGCTTGATAAGCGGTGTGTAGGTCCACACCCAGGACCCAAACCCGGAAACCCCAGGCCACTGAAGCAGAGCTCACAAACTTAACCACTACCCCACTGGGCCAGCCCCAACATTTTCATTTTTGAAGTGTAAAAATGAGGAGAATTGTTTACATTGCTGCCAAGGAGCCAGAGATGTGGGCTCATCTGTCACTCCTCTCAGCTGCCCAGCTCCTGAACACCTTTCTCTGGGTTGGGGACATTCCTCATCTTACGGGTCTCAGCAGCAGGCAGAGCCTGCTTCCCACTGCAGAAGCTAAAGTCCAGACACTCACTCTCCCAGGCTCCTGTGCAGCTGGGTCCACACTCATGTCCTAGGCACACATGGAGCAGACGCACCTGCCCTGGACTTGGAACAAAGACACGATTGCTTTTCCCCGAGGAAGGAGGGAAGCCAATACTGAGGAGGTGGTGTTTAAACGAGGCTTTGAAGGATAAGTAGAATTTCAACAGGTTGGGAGGTGGGAGGAGGGAGCAGTAGGCAGACTGGGGGGGTTGGAGGGGCAGGCATTCCAGGGGTGGCAAAGGCATAAGTGTGAAGATACTTTAAAATAGGCAAAATGCCATTAATTTTACTGGTGGATGTTACAGTCAAGGGCACTGAAAAGGGGTTAAAAGACCTGGGTTCAAATATGGATCCTGCCTTGTGTGACCTTGGGCAAGTCCCCAACCCTCTGGGCTCTGTTCCTTTAACTGGAAAAGGAAACTACTATCACTGATCTGTCTTCTTACATTGTTTTTATAAGATCAAGTGAAAATGAACGTAAAAGTGCTTTTAAATGGAAAACTCTAAATGAAAATTAGCAATTATGAAGAACTGAGGGAGAAGGGACAAACAGATAGATGAGAGAGTGCAGGCTGACAGAGGTTGGAAGAGAATCAACAGTCTGAGGAGGAACTGGTCTGTTTAAAGGCCAACTCTGCCTGAAGTGTGGGGCCTGTCAGTCAGGTTGGGTTGGAGGTAGACCGACAGGAAGTTGCTAGGAAACTCTCACACCTGGACGAGCAGCAGATGTCACAAGGAGCACAGATATCCAGCCAGAAAAGGGAGGAGACTCACAGTTCCCCTCTTCTGGGGCAGGCTCATCCCACACTCCCCTGAGGCCCTGGTCCAGCCACCTCAACTGCTCTGTGGGTGTTCCCAACCTTTCAGCCATTCTTGCTACAAATGCCTTGTGTTATTTGCCTTCTCTAGTTGGTCAATGTCTTCTACCACATTTTGATTCTTAATTTTCATCCCAGAAAGTAACTCTAACTTTATTTGGGGGCAGTTTTGCCAACTCCCCCGTGTTCCCCCTTGTAGAATGTGATGTGTGGAAGTAGATAGCCCGTCAGTCTTGCACAGAAGAGGGGCAGAGAGGTTTCTTCTCAATATGGCTCATGTAAATATTGCCACTTGGATGGTCCTCAGAGCCCTCCAGGCCAAGCCTCTGCCCTCCTAGTTACCTGGGCTCAAAATCAACAAACAGCAAACCTTCCTGTTTGCATCCCAAACCATCACTAAATCCTGATAAAGCAGGAGGCCTTTGGATGTTCACAAGTTACATAGTCAAGGATGTGACTATTTGCAGTGACTCCAAAGTCTGTGACCTCATGCCATTTGGAATGGGGTCACCACCCACCATGTAGCAGCACTGACTGAGAAGGTGCTGCAAAGCCTCAGCAGGAATCCAAGCTGCAGCATTTACCACGTGAGACCAGACAGCCTGCAGCCCCCTCAGCCTAGTGAGTGATGTCCTTAAAACTGGGGGTTCCAGAGGGTCTGCAAAAGCACCACCCTTATATGACAAGGATCCATTCCTCCCACTGTAATATCTGTGGTGTCCCTCTCCTTTCCACTCTCCTGGCCCCAGTTCAGGTGCCCATCTTGAGACACTTGGGCTCTGGCAGCAACTCCACCCATTTTCTCCTGTCTCTGTGCACATGGCCTCCATCATGAAGATCCTCAAACACACACCTGGCCGTACCCTTCTCAGACCTTGGCGGGTGAGCCACACCAGGCAGAACCAAGACTGAGCCCTCAGCCTGGCTCTCCACCCCTCACAGTCAGGCCCACAGCCTTCTCCTCCATACAACCTTTTCCTGGTCACTGCTGCTTCTCTGGCTCCAGCCGAATTCGTCTGTGCTGTGACTCCATGACTGAAAAACCAGCCCTTGCCACATGCTCTGTCATTGTGGTCAGTGTTGCCATTATCCCATGCCATCATGTCGTTACATTACCAACATTCCAAAGTGTAAATGGTCGGCTAAGAAAAGCAAGACCATAAAATGTTGAAAACTAAGCTGATGATTCAAGTTGCATAAATTAATTGTACAGGGGAGAGAAAGAGAGAGGACAGGGGCCTGCTGGTGCCCGGGGGCCCCTGGGCTGGACGGCTGCCTGCTCACCCCACGAGGGCCTGGAGCACTTGGAAGGTGGTGGGTAATGGAGGCGCTGTGGAGCCCCGGCACGTTCCTGGGCCTCGTCTTCTGCCGAGTCATCCCCGCCAAGCCTGCCAAATACACAGCGTCAGGAGATTCAACTTCACGTGAAGGAATTTTCACATCCTGTGGCTGGAAACAGTTCTGGAGGCAAATGTGTTCTCCCCAGAGCCTCAGTAGATTCAAGCAGGAGCTGACATGAAGAAAAAAAGAGAGATGAAATGAGGTCAAGGTCATGTTCTCGATCTGCTCCAGGCCTGGCCTCTCCCTGAACCCAGACCTGGCCTCTGGGCTTTAGGGGAGAGGGTGGGAGAGGCAGGAACGAGAGGGAGAAGAGGAGCCCTAAAGCCAGAGGAAGGAGGGGAGAGCAGTGGGCTAAGGGGTGAAGCCAAGAGGAGGTCTTCCTGTCAGGGGAAGGGTTGAGGCATCGATGAGAGTGG
Organism: Tapirus indicus; assembly: GCA_031878705.1. NCBI lineage: Eukaryota > Metazoa > Chordata > Mammalia > Perissodactyla > Tapiridae > Tapirus > Tapirus indicus. The sequence continues at coordinate 146,906,846 of CM062917.1, read as the reverse complement.
CCACTCAGGCCCCTCCTCTTTCCTCTTTCCTGTGTTTTATAGAGTGGTTTTTTTTTTTTTTTTTTTGCTGAGGAAGACTGGCCCTGGACTAACATCCGTGCCCATCTTCCTCTACTTTATATGGGACGCCGCCACAGCACGGCTGACAAGTGGTGCCTTGGTCCGTGCCGGGATCTGAACCGGTGAACCCCAGGCCGCCAAAGCAGAGCATGCAAACTCAACCACTATGCCACCGGGCTGGCCCCTCCTGTGTTTTAAAATGAACCCAGGATTTCGTATTTATTCAGGTCTGGTGAGGCCGACAGATCAGGAGATGACTGCCATCAATAAAGTTTTGTTACTCACTGTCTCCAAGAGGAGGGTCACACCACGCATGCAGGGTCTCACAGGGAGGCACCAGGGTCGTCAGGAGTAAGGGGAAAGCCTGGGCCAGAGTCTTTATTGTGGTTTTTGTGGGAAGGAACGGGCGAGGCCAGGTAGGCAAGCTGAGCAGGCTTGGGATGGGATAGTTTGGATAATGTCAGTGGGCTCCGGCTATAGGGCTGGTCCCTAGTTGTCCGGTACCTGGCCCTGGGGTGACTTATGGTAGGGGGATAGTGTCCTGGGTGCAGGAACCTGATAAAAAGAGGTAGAGGATTGGCTGGTTTGCATATCAGAGGTGTGCTCACAGGCCGGTTGTTTGCTCTCTCTAGAAATTAGCCAACCTTGGGAGGGGCAGTCCCTCCCTGGGTCTGCAAGTCCCCAAGATGTCAAAACACCATAAAATACAGAAAATAAGAAGCAGAATCTCAGAATGTGCCAGAGCATCAGCGAGTCTTTGTGGGGGCTGTAACCTCTCTATGAACCCCACCCAATGAGGTAGGGCATGAGAGCCAAATAGCGATGTGGAAGTGGGATGCTCCCAGCTTCCCTCTACAACCCCATTCAGCCATCAGCTGGTGAAAACTTATGCCCTCATTCTCTCCCAGAGGCTGCAATGTGGGGTGGACTAGAGCTCTGGCTTTGGAGTCTGGCAGACAGACTTCGCTTGAATTTCACACCGGTTACTGCTGTGTGACCCTGGGTAAGTTACTTCACCTCTCTGAGCCTGAGAGGACCCTTGGGAAAATGAAACAAATCTGAGTAGAAAAGCTTTTCTACTTAGCTTCTCTCTGTGAGCCGCACAACTCCTGCCTCAGAGATGCCTCGGGAGCTGGCTAAAAACTCAGATTTCCTGGCTCCACCCAGACCTTCATGTGGCCGTGCCTGGGCGACACTCGGTACATTGTAGAGAGATAGCAAGACCAAGAGAAGTGACTGTCTTACGGAGCATTTCAGGTAACAATAGGGAGACAGTGGGGCAATGCCGGATCGCTCCAGGCAGGCAGGAACCAACGCCCTTGGCCAGGAAGCCTGGCTAGGCTGGGCGGGTCGTCATCATTTCACACCCGGAAGAGGGCTACGAGGGCCCCGGACACAGATACCAGCCCGAGTGTGAGAAGCTCTTCCTGGTGCCGCATGCGGTGGGCTGGCACCCTCGGCTGGGTCCACCTGCTGTAGCCCCAGCACCGGTTAGAGGTGTGCAGTAAACACGACAGAGACTATTTTCAGCTCTCTTAGGCCCAGAATGAGGAATAAATTCACATCCTCAGGGGAAAATGGAAATGTCATATTTTTTTCAAGTTCCTTGTAGTACCTGTACATTCCAAAATGTGGAGAATGGACCATTTACTTATTATTTAAGAATGGATGTTTTTTAAAGCAAGCTGATTTTTCCTGCTCATCTTTTTTTTTTTGGTGTGGAAGATTGTCCCTGGGCTAACATCTGTGCCCATCTTCCTCTGTTTTGTGTGTGGGATGCTGCCACAGCATGGCTTGAGCGGTGCGTATATCCACGCCCTGGATCTGAACCTGCAAACCCCGGGCTACTGTCGAAGCAGAGGGAGCAAACTTAACCACTACACCACCAAGCTGACCCCTTTCCTGGTCATGTTTGATCTACAAATTCCATGAAGTGAAAAAATCTGGAGTTCATCTCCTCTACTACTCACTCCTTAAGACTGCCTACTCCCGACGCAAAGATATCTGTGTAATTTCTGATGAGAGAGCAACATCTCGCCGAGGTGATTTCACAGAATTCTGTAGCTGGCACCCTCTTGTCACCCATCTCCCAGCCAGTGCTGTGACGGTGTGAACCCAGGCCCCGGACCTAGGGCACCCCTGCTTTCTGAAATGCCTGACTCATCCTACCCAGGCTTTCCTGAGGAAAGTGAAGTGAAATTAAACCCTCCCACACTCCTTTAAAAATGTGTACTCTAAATTCCAGTTGTCGTAGTAACATCTTCATGCTGCCCCAGTGCCGATGGACCATCAGTTACCATGAGAACAGGAGGGGTTTAAATACAGCCGATCTTGTGGTGCTTATCTTTGTGTCTTGTGAAAAACAAAACCAACGTCCCCAGGGACAGCCTCAGCAGAGCCCAGGTACTTTAACAATGGAATGATGAAAAGTCTTCGGTCAGTGGGACCTAGAAACCACTAGAGTTTCACTTTGTTCTCTGAATTTTATTTTGAGGAAAAGGTATACTTTTTCAGAAGATTCAGTTATTCTATTAATTGTCACTCAAGTGAGTGGATTGGTTCTAAATGCATATTCCTACTTTCAGTCTTGAAGACAAATTTGTCAGTCCTGCCACACAATTGCAATCATTTCCTGAGCTGCACTTCACTCGACTCCTCCAGTTGGACCAGGTGACCCACTAGCGGTGGGGAAGTGGCAATGACCAGGTGTCCCCTGCTATTTCAGACCCAAGATCTGCGCATTTATTCTTCCTTTCAAAGCTGAATGTTTGAAAAATGTGAGTTCTTTGGGTTCAAGGACATAACACATGCTTCTCCGGAACTCTCTGCATAGTCCTATTTGTTCACTGATTCGACTTCTGGTTATGCAGAATTAAGTTTCAGCTGAGAATTTTAAATAGTTAATTTCAGAGGATTTGTGTGTGGGAACAAACGTGAAGGTAGGAAGAAACCAACCCCACAGTCTGAATAGCAGGCTGTGTCAATGACACGTTGTTTAATTAGTCCTATTGATGTAGCTGACATGTGTGCCTACCACGTGCTGGGTACTGGGCTAAACATGTGACATGTGTTATCTCATTTAATCCTCACAATACCCTACAAGATAAGTTCTGTTTTTAATCTCTCATTTTACAAATGAAAACAGAGCCGCAGATATTAGGCAACTTGACCCAAAGTCACACACCTGACTGCCCAGGGGAGCTGGGATTTGATCACAAGCATCTTGCTCCACAACGCATGCACTTGACCTCCAAGTCAAGTAAACCTACCCTTTACAAAGACACCCTAAATCCAAGGCCAACTGGATGGGTTTTGTACACCTGTGCAAACTCGAGCAGCAGATGGCAACATGGGGACCCTGTTTTAACGGGTCATTCCCTGAATTCTATCTTTCTGTGCTACCGCTTTGCCACAACCTCCCCAGGCAGAAGCAAACTCGGCTCAGCTGCAAGTGTGAGAATCGGGTCACGGCCAGTGGCCCACACATCAGTTCCTGGTCCTCTGGAAAACAACACGGCCCGTAAAGAAACAAGAGACCCATAAAAGGATTTTACTTTTTTGACCCAGTAATGCCACTCAAGAGGGAATTTATTCTAAGAAAATTATTCAAAACAAATCTATACACAAAAAAGGCATTCATTCAGCATTATATATCATAGCAAAAACTAGAAGCAATACAGACGTCCCACTCTAATGGCTCTTCAGGTAAATTATAGCACATCAACTAAACGGAACACCGCACAGCCCCTAACAGACAGCTAAGAGGATGACGAAACCACAGGTTAAAATGTTTATAATTCCACAAACATGTCCAGTTCAGCCTCTGAAAATTATCCTTCACCCGAGACTATGACAATGCTTTTTAAAAAAATGTTTATAATGTTAAGTGAAAAACAGAATATAAAATGTTTGTGCTATTACAATAATAAATATGCAAACAATAAATCGACTATGTTTGCAAAGGGCATGGAAAGACGGGAAAAAATATGCAAAAAGAACAGGGGTCAAGTCTGATTCATGTTGACAGCCCAGTCCCTACCCAGTGCCTAACACCTGTGAGGTATTCAATCAATATTTTTGGATGATTTCTAAAATATGAAAAAAAAATCAGTTGCTATATCAATATGGGAGAATCCAGGTTATAATTTTTCTTCCTTAATAATTAATTTAATGCTGTTATAATAATGTTCACACAGTTTTTAAAAGGATTTGGAGGTTGGGCAGTATATTAGTCTGCTTGAGCGACCATAACAAAATGGGTGGCTTAAACAACAGAAAATTATTTCTCCCAGTTCTGGAGGCTGGGAAGTCCAAGATCAAGGTGCCAGTAAGGTAAGCTTCTTTCTGAGGCCTCTTCTCTTGGCTTGTAGGCGGCCCCTTCTTGCCATGTGTCACATGACCTCTTCTTTGTGCTTGTGCAGAGAGAGAGGGAGTTCGCTGGTGCCTCTTCTTATAAGGACACCAATCCTGTTGGACCAGGACCTCACCTTCATGACCTCATCTAGCCCTAATTACTTCTCAAAGGCCCCATCTCCAAATACATTACACTGGGGGTTAGGGCTTCAACATATGAATTGGGGGAGAGGGACACAAACATTCAGTCCAGAACAGGCAGTTCTTGCCCAAAAAAGCCCTCTGTACATGATAGCAGCTAGGGGCCATTCTGGGCTTGGCTGACCCCAGTAGTGATGGTGGCAAGTCCCACGGTGGGGCTGGATAAGGTATTTTGACATTCCTAGTCCATCCATGGAGCCCAAAAAGGGCTGGGGTCAACTTATGGGCTCTAGGGAGTCAGTGGGACACCCCAGTAGGGCCAGTGAATGGAGAGACCTGGGTAAGAGGCAAGATCTGAGGCGGTGGGGAGGACAGACGGACTTCTACCATGCCCGGTGGCTCTGACTGGACACCATGGTAAGCCAGACTAGTCATCCGAGGGAAGGACCAGTCAATAGGCTGCTTCATTTTGACCAGAGGCTGAAACTTAAGCTGATCTGTCAAAGAAAGCAAAGCTGGGCAACGGGATTCTTCACCTTACCACTGCTCCCATAGTAACTCCCTCCTCCTGCACGCGCACAAGCACGCGCACACACACATGCACACACAAGCACACACAGAGCCAGGCTGGACCACAGCAACAGGCTGCCAGCGTCGCCTGGTGGGTTCTGGGGGGCTGACTTCAGCAGTGTAGATGGAGCTCAGCAATCATATAGAACAGAAGCCCACGGGCTGCACACACCTGGCAGACTGCCAAAGAGGTCAAGGCTGAAGGACAAGGGGAGACAGAACGGACCAAATGGCACTGGGCGATTCGACTCCCACAGCCAACGAGGGGACCCGGATGGGTGGACACTGCTGTTCATAGCTCTCCTGGTGACCTATTTATGGCAAATATGACTATGGTCAATACGGTGGTGATTGGTGCCCCAGAAGCCAGGGACCAAGAGGCCCAAAAAGATGCAATCTCAGGGACACCAGTGGGGGCAGTGACCTGAAGCTGATGAACTGGTGGGCCTCAGTCTGCCCAGCCTCCCAGCCCCTGCCCCCTCTCCTTGCGCTGAGACTGCCGTGAGCCTGACCTCTACCTCACAGCTTCTCTGCTTCATCTATCATTAATGCATTTTACATCCTAGTCCGGGAGAGAAAACACAAGGTTGAGATAACTGGGGAGGCTGTTCACAGATCCAGGTGCAAATTAGCTGGTAGGAAGTGCAGACTCCGAACCAGGGAAGGCAAGCAAGAGCAGCAGTGAAGTGTTTTCCGTAGGAAGTGTGTGGAGGTAAAGGGGCGGGTGGTCTGGTGGCACATGGTGTGGCTCAGAGGCCCAGAGGGCAAGCTGTGTGGGAGGGTAGAGACAGCATCACCAGTTTCTCTGCATCACAAGGAAAAGATGAGAAATAAGGCTATGAGCAGAGGGAGGGAGCCGGGTGAGGGAGGAACACTGGAGGGGTGAGCCTGTCTTTCAGAGAAAGTCCCCTTCCTTTGTATCTGCCTCCCCCACTACTGCCCAACTAGAGAGAGGAAGCCTCTTGTGGGAGGCTTGTCCTGCACATGCTGTCTTCCCCTCCCACCTCTACCGGAGATCTAGAACAAAGAGGGAAAAGCCTTGATTGCTTTTGTATTTTTTTATTATTCTAAAATATACGGAACATAAAAGTTATCATTTTAACCATTTCTACGTGTACAGTTTAGTGGCATTAAATACATTCACAGTGTTGTACAACCATCACCACTATCCATTTAGAACTTTTTTTTTTTTTATTTTTTTTTTATTTTATTTTTTGTGAGGAAGACCAGCCCTGAGCTAACATCTGTTGCTAATCTTCCTCTTTTTGCTGAGGAAGACTGGCCCTGGGCTAACATCGTGCCCATCTTCCTCTACTTTATATGGGACACCGCCACGGCGTGGCTGACAGGCAGCGCGTCGGCGGGCGCCCGGGATCCGAACCGGCGAACCCCGGGCTGCCAAGCGCGGACTAAACCGCTGCGCCACCGGGCCGGCCCCATTTAGAACTTTTTAATCATCCCAAACAGAAACTCTGTACCCATTAAACAATAGCTTCCCATTCTTTCCTCCCCTCAGGCCCTGGTAACCACTCTTCTACATTCTATCTCTATGAATCTACCCATTCTAGATGACTCATATAAGTGAGTCATACAATATCTGTCTTTTTGTGTCTGGCTTATATCACTTAGCATAATGTTTTCAAGGTTCATCTAAGTTGTAGCATGTATCAGTATTTCATTCCTTTTCATGTCTGAATAATATTCCATTGTACATATATACCACATTTTGTTTATCCATTCACCTGTTGATGGACACTTGGGTTGTTTCCACCTTTTGGCTATTGTGAATAATGCTGGTGTACAAGTATCTCTGCACTTTCCTGACCAGCTCTTGGTTCCAACCATGAGCTTGCACTGAATAGTCTAAACCTATACCCCTGGCCAACATCTCTCTTCTGAGTCCTAGCCCCAAATCCCCCAGTGCCTGCAGGACATCTCCCTGAATTTTCCACGGCCGCCTCACGTCTCCCAGGGAGAAGGTCTCACCTAGCTCATGTTTTACAGCCAGGTGCCCAACCTGGATGCAACTGGAGGGGGAGTGGGAAGGAGGAGAGGGAAGTGGTATAGAGCACAGCCGGGGGGGGAGGGGGGGCTTGGGGAGAATCCTGTGGACACCAACATGTAAATGGACACCCCATGGACAGGAAGAGGATAAGAAAAACAGACTCAGAAGCACAGACATAGTGGGAGAGCCAAAAGAGACGGTATCAAAGAAGCCGAGAGAGGAGAGAGTATTGAGAAGGGAGTGGAAGCAAACAGGGCATTGGCTTTGGCAATTACCAAAATCCATCCATTCGAAGACACTTTTTTTTCACATTTGAACACAATGTGTCATACAACTGATAGCATTTCATTGTTAATTGGTGGTGGGTTTTCCCCCTCTTTCACAGTGGTACATAAAACGATGGTATCGTTTGCAATCTATGGAATTTTAGAATTGATGGAGCAATGACGGTTATCAAGCAATTTCACTGGAGCAGTGGAGGCAGAAGTCTGAATGTAGTGGGTTGAAAAGAGAGAACATTCCACAAAACAACTGGGTCTAGACTTTCAAAAATGTCAACATCATAAAAGACCAAAAAAAAAGAGGGAACTGTTTCAGGTTAACGGAGACTACAGAGACATGCCAGCTGCATCATCATAGACAGACATCATTGATCAAAGAATCCACACAGAATGTTACTGGAATAATCAAGAAAAAGTGAATGGAGGTTATAAAATAATATTGTATTGATGTAAATTTCTTAGCCACAACAATCTTAATGTGGTTATATACGAGAGTCCTGGTTCTCAGGAGATAAAGTATTAAGAGGTGAAGGATAATGATGTATGCAACTTACTTTGAAATGGTTCAGGAAAAAAAAGTGTGTGTGTATACATATATGTATGTGTGCATATATATATTTGTATATATATATTTAACATTTTGCCACATTTGCTCTCTCTATATATGTAAAATACATATATAATACATATACATATATAATATGCATATGTATTATAGAGATCCACAAATTAATATTTTGCCATATTTTCTCACTCTGATTATATGTATATAAGAAATATATATGCACATACACATAAATGTATGTTTATAAGTGTATATATACATGTATGTATTTGTATTATATATGTATATAATATATACATGTATTACATATGGATATATACACACAGATAGTGTGTACATGTGCAAATGTGACTAAACATCAGGTCCTGAATGTAGGCCAATGGTTCTCAACCGGGGGTAATTTTGCCTCCCAGGGGACATTTGGCCATGTCTGGAGACATTTTTCGTTGTCTCAGTTGAGGAGCTCTCACCGCCACAGCCTGTGTTTGTTTCCCAGTCAGTGACCCACACCACCCATCTGTCAGTTGTCATACTGTGGCGGCTGCATGTTACTGTGTTGCTGAAAGCTATGCCACCAATATTTCAAACACCAGCAGGGTCACCCATGGTGGACAGGTTTTAGCGGAGCTTCCAGACTAAGACAGACTAGGAAGAAGGACCTGGCCACCCACTTTCAAAAAAATTGGCCATGAAAACCCTGTGAATAGCAGTGGAGCATTGATACAGCGCCAGAAGATGAGAGGATGGCGCAGAAAGACCTGGCAGGGTTCCGCTCTGCTGTCCACAGGGTCGCTAGGAGTCGGAATCCTCTTGAGGGCACTAACAACAGTTAAGGGGGTGCTACCAGCATCTAGTCAGTAGAGGTCAGGGATGCTGCTCAACATCCCACAATACACAGGACAGGCTCCCACAGCAATGAATTATCCGCCCCAAATGTTAATGGTGCCGAGGTTAAGAACCCTGGTCTAGGTAAAGGGTCCGGTTGTTCATTGTACTTTCTTTCAACTTTTCTGTAGGCTTGAAATTTAAAAAAAATACAGAGTCAGTGTAAAAAAAAAGTGAAAGAGGAAAAATGTGTGACAGAAAGGTGAGGAAGTCAGGAAAAAAGTGTCAGCAAATTCTTTCCAGGATCTTGTCTATAAAGAGATGAATAACAGCTAGAGGGAAAGAAAGCACTCCTGTCAACTGCACAACACCCCCCACAAAGAATCACCCTGTGCCTATGTTTAGTTACGCCCGACCAGTGATGCCTGTACCACCCTCGGGCCCAGGGGATGGGACAAGCAGGAGCCCCTGACCCCAACAGTTCACCCACTGGCTGCTACAACAGAGCCTGGTCCATTGTAAGACAAGATGGGTCTATCAGAGTCTCAGGGAATGAGGCACTTATGAAGCTGACACTTGAAGGAAGCACAGGAAGAGACCACAAAGGAGAGCTGGAGTCACAGTGATCACAACAAACTGAGTTGTGGAAAAGCAGAAACCCAGAGAAGGCAAAACTTAGGAGGCAGAGAAAAGATGTAGAGCACAGAAGAAGGATCAAGTGTCTGCAGCTGGCAGAATCGGTGGTGTCACTGCAGCAGGCTCCCCATCCTGCTGAGCTCCCTGGCACTGTCTTGGACCCTGGCCCTAAGGGGTCCACTAGGATCCACAAGGTTCTCATCTCATGCCTCCCACCCACCCTCTGTGCTCTTGTTCAGTTCCTGTGATCTGCCATGCTCCCTCCTGCCTTTGCACATGCTCTGCCCCTGCCTAATTTAGTACTAGTTAATGCTTTCCTGGGGCAGATCCAGGTTTTGTGGGGCCTAAAGCTTGGGGGTCCTCTAGAAAAAGAACACAACAGCAAGAATACAAATCGCTAGGACTTCATTAGCTTCATGGTAACCTGTCCTGATGCCTACTCCTCTTCACATCTCAACTCCAACATCACTTCCTTGGTAACATCTACTTACCCCTCACCCTCCCCAACTGGGTCAAATCCCTCCATATGTAATTCTGTGCTGTCCAATACAATAGCCAATAGCTACATGTGGCTATTTAAATTTAAATTAATTACAATTAAATCAAATAAAATATTCAGTTCTTCAGTCTGCACTAGCCACGTGTTGGACATATGCTGGTATTATATGGTATACATTGTCATAGCACTAACCAGTGACTACTCACATCCCATCCCCCTCAAGGCTGTAGCTCCATAACAGGATTGCACATCTGTTGGCCTCATCACTGTCACCCCAGCCCCAGGCACACGACAGGCCCTCTATGAACACTCATTCAATGAGTGACTGACTGACTGTGCCATTCTTACTATTCCAGGCATCTGCTTTCAAACCACCCTGCCCCCAGACTTCAGCCAGCCCCCATCCTTGCTCTGTAAGGGGGGAAAGAGCCTCTCTTGAGGGGAAGGAGCAGGCAGAGAGGGAGAGCTTGCAAAAGCAGGAAAAAGAATTGCTCAGGGGGCCGCCTGGTGGCGCAGCAGTTTAGTCTGCACTTGGCAGCCTGGGGTTCGCGGGTTCGGATCCCAGGCGCCCGCTGATGCACTGCCTGTCAGCCACGCCGTGGCGGCATCCCATGTAAAGTAGAGGAAGATGGGCAAGATGTGAGCCCAGGGTCAGTCTTCCTCAGCAAAAAGAGGAGGATTGGCGACGGATGTTAGCTCAGGGCTGGTCTTCCTCACACACACAAAAAAAGAGTTGCTCAAAACAAAAATCCACACTCTCCCATATATGGAGATGGATTCATGTCACCATGCAGGAAAAAGCCCAAGTACACACCAAATATGCCACATATTGGCAGAGCTTATCTCCAGATGGGTGAGTTGGTGATTCTAATGATCTTCGTGGTGGTTTTTGTTTTTCCCAAGTGTTCTCCTGTGTACAATATTAAAGGGATGATCAATGAAGTAGGCTCCACACCCTGAAATGCGGGGGAAGGGATTCAGAGCCAAGTGGAAGAGACTAAGTCCAAAAACCTGCAGTCTTCCTCGAAGACTGTGTGAGGGTGGATGGGGGCAGAAAGTTGAGGGGATCTAGTCAGCCCTCGATTCCCCTGTGAAGGGGAAGAGGATGGTGAAGGATGAGGCTGGATTAGCAGCTGGGGATAGGAGCTGTGTGGCTCTGCCAGATGCGAGGGGCTGAAAACTCCTTCGTTGAAGGATGAAACAAAGAATAAAAAGAGGATGGAGAAAAGGCCAGTGTCCTGGAACCAGGAAGTCACTGGCGGTGTGAGAAAAGTTTGGTTAAGTGTAAGAAATAGAATCCCAGATAACAAGGGATTGGGGTGGTTCAGAGGAAACACAGGCTTGACCATGCATTCAGGAAATATGGCAAACAAATGAAAAAAGAGGAGGAGAGGAACAGAATAGCAGCTGAATGGGGTGGCAGGGTCATGCCAGGGCTTTTTGAAATGGAGGTCACTTAAGGGCGTTTGAGGGTGGCAGAGGGGTGTGGAGTAATGGTGGAAAACTTCCTTCCTCACAGCACAGGGGCACCTATCAAATGACCACTGAGAACTCAAACTACAGCTGGGTCACCCTGCAGTGGGAGTTCACCTGTAAAATTACCTGCTTAGGGATGAAATGGCACATATATGATTTGCTTTAAAATGCTAATAAAATTAAGTGGGGGATAGATGAATAAGGCAAACCGTTCAAAGTTGTTGAAGCTGGGTTTGTCATACTCCTTTCTTGTGTGTGTTTGGAAATGTTCATAACAAAAGTTAATTTTCAAATGTAAAATAAAATAAAAATATTCAGGTCCTGTTTTTTAAAGTTCCCCTAACTTTCTTGGCTATGGCCTCACTTTCCCTGGGGCAATGAGGTGACTTGGGGACAGCTGTGTGTGTGCCATCAGTGCTTGCAGAGTGGGCTGGCAGTTAATCCCTTCCTGTGGGTTAAATGTCTCAGCAGTCAACTCCACAGGGCTGGAGGAATAAAGGTGCAAGATCAGGGGATGGTCACTATCAGAAAATGTCCCTTGAGAGCCTTGTAGGGCCAGGGGAAAGGACAGGGGAGAAAGATCTTCTACAGAGAGGAGGTTGGATTGTTTCACTAAGAAATTGGCTGCTTTACATGGGACAAGAAACAAAGGAAATGCAAAAGAACCAGAAAATGAACAATAAAATAGCAACATTAAACCCTCACAGATCAATAATCACTCTAAATGTAAATGGATTGAATTCTCCAATCAAAAGACACAGAGTGGTGGGATGGATTAAAAACCAAGATCCAACAATTAGCTGCCTCCAGGAAACACATCTCAGCTCTAAAGACAAACATACACTCAAAGTAAAAGGATGGAAGATGATATTCCAAGCTAATGGCAAACAAAAGTAAGCAGGAGTTGCCATACTTATATCAGACAAAGTAGACTTCAAGATAAAAAAGGTAAGGAGAGACAAAGAAGGGCAATATATAATGATAAAAGGGACACTCCACCAAGAAGACATAACAATCATAAATATCTATGCACCCAACACAGGAGCACCAAAGCACATAAAACTACTAGCGGATCCTAACACCCCACTTACATCAATGGATAGATCATCCAGACAAAAAGTCAATAAGGAAATAATGGAAATAAATGAAAAACTAGACGAGATGGACTTAATAGATATATGCAGAGCACTCCACCCAAAAACAGCAGATTACACATTCTTCTCAAGCACACATGCAACATTCTCAAGGATAGGCCATATATTAGGAAACAAGGCACACCTCTATAAATTTAAGAAGATTGAAATCATTACAAGCATCTTTTCTAACCATAATGCTATGAAACTAGAAATCAACTGCAAGGAAAAAACTGGGAAAGGGAAAAAGATGTGGAGACTAAACAACATGCTACTGAACAACCAGTGGATCGTTGATGAAATTAAAGGAGAAATCAAAAGCTATCTGGAGACAAATGAAAAGGAAAATACACCATACCAACTCATATGGGATGCAGCAAAAGTGGTCCTGAGAGGGAAATTCATAGCAGTACAAGCGCACCTTAACAAACAAGAAAAATCCCAAATAAATAACCTTAAACTACACCTAACAGAATTAGAAAAAGAACAGACAAAGCCCCGAATCAGCAGAAGGAGGGAAATAATAAAAATCAGAGCAGAAACAAATGAAATTGAAACCAAAAAAACAGTAGGAAGGATCAATGAAACAAAGAGCTGCTTCTTTGAGAAGATAAACAAAATCAACAAACCCTTAGCAGACTCACCAAGAAAAAGAGGGAGAAGACTCAAATAAATAAAATTAGAAATGAAAGAGGAGAAATGACAACAGATGCCACAGAAATACAAGGGATTATTAGAGAATATATGAAAAACTATATGCCAACAAATTGGACGACCTAGAGGAAATTAACAAATTCTTGGATGCATACAACCTCCCAAAACTGAATCAAGAAGAAATAGAGAATCTGAATAGCCCAATCACAAGTAAAGAGATTGAAACAGTAATCAAAAACCTCCCCAAAAATAAAAGTCCAGGACCAGATGGCTTCCCTGGAGAATTTTACCAAACATTCAAAGAAGATTTAACACCTACTCTTCTCAAACTATTCCGATAAATAAAGGAAGATGGAATACTTCCTAACACATTCTACGAGGCCAACATCACCCTGATACCAAAGCCAGACAAGGACAATACAAAGAAGGAAAACTATGGGCCAATATCGCTGATGAACATAGACACAAAAATCCTCAACAAAATATTGGCAAACCGAATACAGCAATACATCGAAAAGATCATACACCACAATCAAGTGGGATTTATACCAGGGACACAGGGATGGTACAACATCTGCAAATCAATCAATGTGATACACCACATTAATAAAATGAAGAATAAAAACCACATGATTATCTCAATGGATGCAGAGAAGGCATTTGACAAGATCCAACATCCATTTATGATAAAAACTCTCAACAAAATGGGTATAGAAGGAAAGTGCCTCAACATAATAAGGGCCATATATGACAAACCTACAGCTAACATCCTACTCAACGGGGAAAAACTGAAAGCCATTCCTTTGAGGACAGGAACAAGACAAGGGTGCCCACTCTTACCGCTCTCATTCAACATAGTATTGGAGGTTTTGGCCAGAGCAATTAGGCAAGAAAAAGGAATAAAAGGACTCCAAATAGGCAATAAAGAAGTGAAACTCTCACTATTTGCAGACGACATGATCTTATACACAGAACCCCCCCCCAAATCCATTGGAATACTACTAGAAATAACCAACAACTACAGCAAAGTGGCAGGGTATAAAATCAATTTACAAAAATCAGTTGCATTTCTATACACTAATGATGAACTAACAGAGAGAGAACTCAAAAAGACAATGCCATTTGCAATTGCAGCAAAAAGAATAAAATATCTGAGAATAAATTTAACCAAGGAGGTGAAAGACCTATACAATGAAAACTATAAGATACTATTAAAAGAAATTGAGGAAGACATAATGAAATGGAAAAATATTCCATGCACATGGATTGGAAGAATACACATAGTTAAAATGTCCATACTACCTAAAGCAATCTACAGATTCAATGCAATCCCAATCAGCATCCCAATGTCATTCTTCATGGAAATAGAACAAAAAATACTGAAATTCATATGGGGCAACAAAAGACCCCAAATAGCTAAAGCACTTCTGAAAAGAAAGAACAAAGCTGGAGGCATCACAATCCCTGATTTCAAAATATACTATAGAGCTATAGTAATCAAAACAGCATGGTACTGGTACAAGAATAGACACACAGATCAATGGAATAGAATTGAAAGCCCAGAAATAAAACCACACACCTATGGACAGCTAATCTTTGACAAAGGAGTGAAGAACATACAATGGAGAGAGGGAAGTCTCTTCAATAAATGGTGCTGGGAAAATTAGACAGCCACATGCAAAAGAATGAAAGTAGACCATCTCCTATCGCCATATACAAAAATCAATTCAAAATGGCTTAAGGACATGAAAGTGAGACCTGAAACTATAAAACTCCTGGAAGTAAACATAGGCAGTACACTAACTGACATGGGTCATAAAGGGATCCTTTCAGATTCCATGTCTACCCGGACAAGGGAAACAAAAGAAAAAATAAACAAGTGGGACTTCATCAGACTAAACAGCTTCTACAAGGCAAACGAAACCAGGATCAAAATGAACAGACAACCCACCAGCTGGGAGAGAATATTCGCAAATCGTATATCGACAAGGGATTAATCTCCACAATATATAAAGAACTCACACAACTGAGCAACAAAAAAACAAACAACCCGATCAAAAAATGGGCAGAGGATATGAACAGACATTTTTCCAAGGAAGATATACAGATGGCCAACAGACACATGAAAAGATGTTCAACATCACTAATCATCAGGGAAATGCAAATCAAAACTACACAAGATATTACCTTACACCCGTTAGAATGGCTATAATCACCAAGACAAAAGACAACAAATGCTGGAGAGGTTGTGGAGAAATGGGAACCCTCATTCACAGCTGGTGGGAATGCAAACTGGTGCAGCCTCTATGGAAAACAGAATGGAGATTCCTCAAAAAATCAAAAATAGAAATACTTTATGATCCAGCAATCCCACTATTGGGCATCTACCCAACGGACATGAAATCAACTATCCCAAGAGGCTTATGCACCCCTATGTTCATTGCAGCATTATTCACTATAGCCAAGAAGTGGAAGCAACCCAAGCGTCCCTCGACTGATGATTGGTTAAAGAAGATGTGGTATATATATACAATGGAATACTACTCAGCCATAAAAAAGACAGAGTTGTCCCATTTGCAACAACATGGATGGACCTAGAGGGTATTATGTTAGGTGAAATAAGCCAGAGAGAGAAGGACAGACACTGCATGAATTCACTCATATATGGAATATAAATCAACACATGGACAGAGAGAACTGGTTGGTAGTTACCAAGGGGAAGGTGGGCACAAGGCGTGAAGGGATGCATCCATATGGTGACAAATAACAATGTACAACTAAAACCCCACAATGTTATAAACTATTAAGACATCAATTAAAATGAAAAAAAGAAAAGAAATTGGCTGTTTTGAACTCTTCCTGTGCCCTTGTAGAGGCGGGGCAGGACTCCTACTCAATAATGTGTGGGGTGGGGACACTCCCCCTGCCCCCCGTAGGGAGATCAGGTTGCCTGCTGAGGGTGAGGTCCGGAGATGGTGGGTAGAAAAGGTGATGGTGGTTGGAACTGAGTAAAGACGCAGCAGTCCAGACCCTGGCAGCCTCCTCCCCTCAGGAAAGTCGGACACTACAGGTCTGAAGTCCCCATTTTGGCCGCACCTCTCAATCTTACCTGCCCCAGGCATCCGGCCGTAGGTCTCTGACCAGCACCTAGTACCTCTGCCTCATCTCCGTTTTGGGCACCTGCTATGGCATTTGGTACTCGACCTTGCCTCCTTCATCTCCCAGTCTTTTTGGACCTTTGTCAGCTGCCGTTGGCTTGTTAAATTGAGATATAATTCACATACCATAAAATTCACCCTTTTAAAGTATACATTTCAGTGATTTTAGTATATTCACAAGGTTGTGCATCCATCACCATTATCTAATTCCAGAACACTTTTATCATCCCAAACAGGAACCCCTACCCATTAGCAGTCACTTCCTATTCCTAGCCCCTGACAACCACTAATCTACTTTCTGTCTTTATGGATTTGCCTATTCGAGACAGTTCATAGAAATGGAATTACATAAGATGTGACCTTTTGTGTCTGGCTTATGTCACTGAGCACAATGATTTCAAGGTTCATCCATGTTGTAGTAGGTATCAGAACTGCATTCCTTTTTATGGCCAAGTAATATTCCACTGTATGGACAGACTACATTTTGTCCAGCCATTGTTGATGGATGTTTGGGTTGTTTTCACTTTTTGGCTGTTACGAATAATGTTGCTATGAATGTTCGTGTACAAGTTTTTGTGTGAATGTGTATTTTGAGTTCTCTTGGGCACATACCTAGGAGTGGAATTGCTGGATACATGGTAACTCTCCTTATAACATTTTGAGCACTTGCCAAACTGTTTTCTATAGCAGCTGCACCATTTTACATTGCTACCAGCAACATACAAAGGTCGCATTTTCTCCACATCCTCACCAACACGTTATTGTCTTTTTGATTATTACGTCAGCAATTTTGCAAGGGGCACTTCCATTCTGAAAAATGTCCTCTATCCACATGCTATCGCCAAATCTTCCTTCCCCCTCAGTGCACATTTTGCATATTCCTGTAGCCACTGTTCCCTTCCTTCCCCCTTTAACTCCATGGGGCCCTGCTTCCAGCCTCATGAAAAGCTCCCTCAGCCTCATAGCAAGGAGGCTCGCCTCCCGCAGACAGCGCACGGCCTGTGCGCGGACTTTCCTATCACAGGTCCTTTCACAAGCTCCCCTTCGAATCCAGGAGGAATCAGGATCCTGGCCGATGTGGGTTTAGGTGAAATAAATACAGCAGGGTTCAGAGATTATTTTATCATCTGATGATGATGCAGGACCCTCCAGGAGTCCTCTAAAGGCCTCTCAGTCTTGCTCTCCTCTTAATCACCTTCACAAGTTGTATGATGAACGTGCTTTATCAAAATTGAAATAGAAACATAACCAGCCTCCGTCACGATGGCACCTGTGCACCGGCCTCCTTCTCCAGGTCGGAGTGCCTTGTCCTCCGCATGCCAAGCATAGGAGATGCTCACTAAATTGTTGAAATGAGATAATTCTGTTGAAAAGAGTTTTACATGTAGTGTTTCACCAAAAAAATTTAATTTCTCTCAAAGTAAAATGTGTCACAACTCATATAGCTTGTATGTGATAGTTTATGTTAGATACTATAACACCACTACTGCTATTTAATTCAAAATTCCTAAAGGCTTCTCTCAAAACTCCATGGTTCCAATGAGCACAAGACTAAAACAGCCTTTATTCACTGCTAAAAGCGGGGTTTAAACCCAAGTACACAGCGCCCCATCCAATTGGGTTAGCACTTCCTCTATTCCAATGCTTACAATCCTTTCTGCTCATCACTTAACCATCTCAGAAGAAAGCACTTCCACTTCACATGCTCTCCTTTGCCTGGAAATGTCTGCTGACCGGCATGTCTCTGCAGCCCCTAAATGATGTGGACAAGATCAGAAGGACGCTCTGCAAGGGCCACCTCCGCAACGTCCCAATAAACCCAACTGCTGAAATATGAGCTCCTGAACCCAAGTGAGGTGGAGAAGGGCATCAGACATCCTGCAAGTTCAAAGACTCAACAACCCTTTTAGCATCTGGTTAGGCAGCATTAAGTAGAGCAGTGCTTCTCCAAGTGTGTGGTCCAGCAGCAGCAGCTTAACCTGGGAGCTTAGTGGAAATGCAAATTCTCAAACCCCACCCTTCCTACGGGAAGGGGCCCAGAAATCTGTACTTTGACAAATCCTCCAGGTGACCATGATACATGCTCAAGTTTGAGAAGGACTGAACTAGTTAGTGTGTTCACAAACAGAAACCGCTTGGATCCAGCCCAATAATCCTGAGCAGAGTGGGAAGGTGCTCCCTGTTTCCAAAGCCTGTAGACAGAGAAGAGAGAGGGCCCGCCTTCAGGTTAAGGGGAGCACCAACCTTCACCCAAGTGAGAGCTCCTCTGGCAACTAGCCAAGGGCTCACACTGACTGCACAGACAGTACAGCTAGACAAATGTCATCCCCAACAAACTCACATGGGTTATGAGCACCCTACTTCTCTAGTACAGTTTCATGTGACTTCCTTTTTCGTCTGCTATTTGTGAAATCCTGAGTCCTGGGTTGCAGCCTCCCTTAGCAAGCTTCATGAATCTTTGCGATCCTCACAAGGCGACCTGTGGCATCATTATAAGTAAGTCAGACAAACTAGATCATTCCTGGACAGGTGCTGCCTAGAGGCATCAGCTTCGGGCTCAGAACTGTGGATGGAGACAACAGCGCTGGTGTCAGCATGGGGGGAAGAGGCAAGACGTGCCAGGAGACAGAGCAGGAGGCAGGGATGGAATGCTAAGTGATTCAGAGATGGTGTTTACACTTAAAAATGTCTTTCCTTTCGAGTTTCACATTTGGGGCTTTTAGGTCTTTTGGGCTGAGGAGAAAGAACTGCAGTTTTCTCTCGTAGGTGTTTCCTCACAGGTGAGGGAGATCCTGGACTATCAGCAGAATGCCCATGGCAAATTTCTAGCACCAACTCCATGACTCAGGGTCAGCCAAGTTTAAAAGAAAGCCTGCAGAAGGTGGGAAGATGATGTAGTGTGGAGAAGAAGAGGGAGAAGGGTCAGGTGAAATAGAAAGAAGAGGGATGAGTGCTGACTCGCCCCCCTCTCCCTGCACCCCAAACACTGGCTGCTGTCAGCTCTTGGAATCAGCTGTTGATATGCCCCAGCAACGTCAGAGCTTTGTGACAATCTTAGTCTCTACCGGGGTCTGTGGCTAATTCAGATCAGACAAGAGTCAGACTGCTGAGAAGAAAACTACAGAAACAAGATATTTATTATTTTTCCTGAAAAAGATGGGGAAAGGAAAAGGCTCCCAAGAAAGGAATGTTTATAAGCAAATCCTGTGCTTTTTGCCATGTCTTCTCTAAATAACAAACCCCCTACAGCAAAAGAAAACAATTCACGCAAGCTAGAACTGCCTTCTGAGAGCAAGGTTTAATTCTGAACCAGAATTACAATAATTTTTTAGTTCTATCAATTCCACCATGCTGTGTAGTAATTACTCAGACTGTTCTTCCCCTTAACTTCTGAAAAACCAGAGTAGCTAAGCATACCTGGATTTAGCTGAGGAAGTAAAGTACATTTCTTTATCATTAATTATCACACTTAGAAGAGCACACTTAGCTTACATCTCAATTTGCTTTCAGTAAAGTCTGTTTTGCTTGCAACGTATTATCCCGATCTCTCTTCCCCAAGTTCTGTTCTCTGTAGTAGGGATACGCTGTGAAATGCTACCACTTAAGTCTTGTTTCTCCCTTTCTTTGACTTGGGAGCACCTGGCCAACGGAAGCCCCGCAGGTACAGGCAGTCGGCAACGTTGTGGGCGACGTAGTAGAGGTTCAGCATCGCAGCTGGGCTGAAGATGTCCACTTCTGGTTTCTTCTGCTTCTTCCCATGAGACTTGCCCTGGGCTTTTCCTCTTTTCCCTTTACCTGGCTTTCAAAGACAAGTATATAGACACAGGGCAAAAATTAGTTTTTATAACCTTGACATAATTTTCAACATTTCCTATTGAACTTAAAAAAAAAATTCCTAAAAGGAAAAAATTGGAACAACAAAACTTTTGCATGGAGTGGGAGAAGTCACATGCCATCTAGTTCAACAAATGTATATTAAGCTCCCCAGATTAAAAGAGACCCAAACCTAATGCAATGTGTGGACCTTGTTTGCATTCTAATCGGAACAAAAAAGCTGTAAAAAGACACTTTTTAGGCAATCAGGGAAATTTGATAATATCAAGGAATTATTAATTCTATCAGGTCTGATAATGGCATTGGGTCTTGGAAGAAAATGTTTCCACATTTCAGAGATGCACACTAAAATCTGTAGGAGTGCAATGAAAGAAGGTCTGAGATTTGATTCAAAATACTATAGCTTCCTCCCTCCCCCTCAAAAAAGGACAGATGGAGCAAATGTGGCAAAATTCTGATAATTTCTGAATCTGAGGAATGGATATATATTTTTTACTATTCTATTTTTGTGCATGTATGGGAACTTTCATAATAAAAATTAAGTTAAAAACATATCAGACAATCAGGATGCAAATATATTTTGACCCTTGTTCTGTGGTGGTCTCTGCCTCATAAGCAGTCACAAGGACTGAGACATCGATATAAGGCACTGAGCACAGTGTCTGACATGAAGGAAGCACTCCAGAAAGGACTGTTCTCACCACTTTATCACTGCTAATCCTCAAAGCTATATTTCAAGGGAGGAAGGTATTATTCCTGGCTTAAAAACAGAAAAGCAGGGGCGGAACCGGCCCAGTGGCGTAGTCGTTAAATTCGCGTGCTCCACCCCAGCAGCCCAGGGTTCACAGGTTCAGATCCCAGGCACGTACCTATCCGCTGCTTATCAAGCCATGCTGTGGTGGCATCCCACATAGAAAATAGAGAAAGATGGGCACAGATGTTAGCTCAGGGCCAATCTTCCTCAGCAAAAAGAGGAGGATTGGCAATGGATGTCAGCTCAGGGCTAATTTTCCTTGCCAGAAAAAAAAAGGAAAAGCAGAGGCTCAATAAGGTCACAGCACAAACCACCACCCACCAGGCTCGGTGCCTGTGCTCCTGCCACAACCGTGCTACCAGGCCACTGCCCTCTGGGAGAAGGAACAGATACTATCCTAACTGGGGAATGAACTCTTTCTGAAGCTTTGCTAGAGCTGTACAAAGCTGAGTTGACTTCTCTATGCCTTATAACCCACCTATACAGAACACAACAGATGGAAGTGTATTATTTAGAAAGTGTCTCTTCTAGGAAAGGGAAAGGAATGTGTAAGTTACCAAGAACACCTGCAAAGGCTAAACATTTATATAAAGTAGACATCCTGTTCATAGCATCTCACTTTACAAATGTCCCGAGCTAAACAAAGAGAAACACAGTCAATGCATTAAAAACACCAAAATGGGGCCGCATGGTGGCGCAGCGGTTTAGTCCGCGCTTGGCAGCCCGGGGTTCGCGAGTTCGGATCCCGAGCGCCTGCCGACACACTGCCTGTCAGCCACGCCGTGGTGGCGTCCCATATAAAGTAGAGGAAGATGGGCACGGATGTTAGCCCAGGGCCAGTCTTCCTCAGCAAAAAGGGGAGGATTGGCAACAGATGTTAGCTCAGGGCTGGTCTTCCCCACAAAAAAAAAAAAAACCAAAAAACACCAAAATACATTTCTGTCAAGTGAAACGGAGCACATTCCTAGATACAGAACCCAGGAATGAAGATGAGAAGTGGTCCAGCTTCCGTGAGGAAATCCAAATGAAAAGAAGCAAAAGGAAGGCCCATGTGATAACAGCATCTCCTGATGAAACATCCCTTGGGTATGGGGTATACACGGCCATAAGCTCTTCAAGATTTGGGTCTTGGCTTTCTTTATGATTTTATACTTTCTTTGCATGTCAACCACACTTGACTTACCTGGAATAACTACAAAAAAATGTGTGTGTTTTAATCTCTAAAATGGTTTGAGAACTAAAATTCACACAAAAGTTTGACATTTCTATTCAAAGTTCTTATCTTTTTGTAGAAATTGGCAAACTGAGTCTAAAATTCATATGGAAATTCAGAGGACATAAGATAGAGGTTTGACATTTTTATTCAAAGTTCTCATCTTTTTGTAGAAGATTCTAAAATTCATATGAAAGGAAAATGACTTTGAAAAAGAAGAACAAACTTGAAGGACTAATACCACTTTATTTCAAGAATTATTATAAAGCTACAGTATCCAGACGTTCTGGTATTGGTGTCAAGAGAGACAAATAGACCAATGGAACAGAATTAAGAGTCCAGAAATAGATACACACATATATGAACAACTGATTTTCAACAAAAGTGCCAAAGCAATTCAGTGGAGCAAGGATAATTTTTTTAATAAATGGTGCTGGAATAATGAATATCCATTTGCCAAAAAATGAAACTCAATCCATACTTGCACCACAAACAAAAATTAATTCAAAATAGACCTAAATATAAAACCAAAAATGATAAAACTTCTAGAAGAAAATATAGGAGAAAACCTTTGTGACCATGGGTTAGGCAAAGATTTCTTGGATATGACACCAATCCATAAAAAACAAATTGATAAATTCACCATCAAAATTTAAAACTTGAGCTCTTCAAAAGATATTGCTAAGAGAATGAAAAGCCAAACCACAGACTGGGAGAAAATACTTGCAAATCATATATCTGATAAAGGCCTTATACCCAGAATAAATAAAGAACTCTCAAAACACAGTAAGAAAACCCAATAAAAAATGGTCAAAAAATTTAGACTCTTGCCGAAAGAAGATATACAGATGGCCAATAAGCATATGACAAGATACTCAACATGAAGTCATTAGGAAAATGCAATTAAAACCACAATGAGATACCAGCACACACTTCCTAGAAGGGCTCAAGTCAAAAAGACTGATCATACCAAGTATTGGTGAGGATGTGGAGGAACTGGAACTCTCACACACTGCTGGCAGAAATCTAAAATGACAGAGCCACTTTGAAAAACAATTTGGCAGTTTCTTTAAAAGGTTAAACACACACCTACCATATGATCCAGTCATTCCACTCCTAGGTATTTACCAAGAGAAATGAAAGCATATTCCATCCAAAGACTTATACATGAATGTTCATAGTAGCTTTATTTGTAATAGCTAAAAACCGGAAACAACCCAAAAGTCTGTCACTGGGTGAATGGATAAACAAACCATGGTATAACCACACAATGGAATACAATTCAGCAATAAAAAAGATACATGCTACAACATGGGTGAATTTCAAAATAATTATAAAAGTGAAAGAAGCCAGACCCCTCCCAAATATAATAATACATACTGTAGGATTCCATATATATAATAATCACATATAATAAACACATATATATATAATCCTAGAAATTACAAACGAATCTCTAGAGACAGAGAGCAGCTCAGTGGTCATCTGGGAGAGGAATGCAAGGGTGCAGGGAGGGGCAGGAGAAAAAGAATGATTACTGAGGAGTACAAGGAAACTTTTGGGGGTGATCGACATCTGTATTATCTTGAATGTGGTGATGGCTTAATGGGCGCATACATATGCCAAACTTACCAAATTGTATATTATAAATATGTGCAATTGATTATACATCAAGTATAACTCAATAAATCTATTAAGAAATTATTATATGGGAGTGAAAATTTTCAGTTTCTGAGCTGGTTGGGTTGGTTCAATACCACTCCATGACTCTTGGCTGTTCCTGGTCTCAGAACACATAGTTCCTGACTTAAAACCCTTCAAATTCCTTAATGAAGACCACTTGGTTCCAGCCACGCTGGCCTTCCTTCTAGTTCCCAAACTCACCAAGCTCCTCCCTGCTCCCTCCTCTTCCTGCAGACCTTCACAGGGGGCAAAATTTGTTTCTTCTCTTTGTGCTGATCCCTGCTCAAATATCACCTCTTTAGAAAGACCTCCCAGACACCATGTCTATATTATCTATAACTAGGGTCACCATATAATTTATTGCCCAAACCAGGACACTTCAACCATAAACTGGACTGTTCCAGGCAAAAGGGGGAGGAGGTAGAGATGGTCTCCCGACAACCCTCCCAGCCGTGTCACTTTCTATCTCCTACCCTAAACACTCTTCATTATTTAATAGTATTTTTGTTGTTGTTTATGTATTTATTGCATGTTTCCCTGACCAGAGGTTTTGTCTGTGAGTTCACCACTGAATTCCCAGGGCCTAGACCAATGTCTGGCACACTGTAGGGATGAATAAATATTTGCTTAGTGAATAAATTGCAACTCAGATGCAACACAGACCCAGAATTTAGAAAGCAAATATAGATTTCTGCTTTTCTGAATTTTAAGGCGCCTCCTTCATTCATTCAACAAATATTTAACAAATACTTAACACAGTGCACGAGGCCCTGTGTTAGATGGAGAGCAAAGCAGATCTGGGTTCCTGTCCTCATGACACTTACAGTCTAGTGAGGGAGAAAGATGCTAGCCACCTAATCACAGACACATTTACTCACCAACTATGCTGTGAAGGAAGAACCCAGGGTACCAGGCATTGTGATGACATAGGAAGGACAGAGAGCGACCTAGTCTGCGATGTGAAGGAAGAGGGTTCCTGAGAGTGGCCTGTGGGCTGAGGTGTAGGGAATTCCCAGGCAGACCAAACAGCATGTGCAAAGGCTCTGAGGCTGGAGAGAATATGCAGTTGAAGGGACCAAAAAAAAGTCACTGTGGCTGGCCCATAGGCAACCAAGGTGGGCAGTGAGAGGAGTTGAGGCTGGAAAAGTAGGTGCAGCTCTGGCCTGCAGGCCTTGGAAGTTAAGGTGTTTGACCTTTACACAAGGAGCAGTGGGAAGCCAGTAACTTAAATGGCTTTATTAAGCCTTTCTGCTTCAGTTTCCTGAGCTCTGAAAGAGAATGGCAATATCAACCATGTGAAGTAACCTGGGTATGACTCTCACTTTAAATCAAGAGATATTTATTGAGCGCTTTTACACACAATGAACCGGAAGGAACACAAACATTTACCAAACACTTTTCTATGCTGCAGTCAAATGGGGGTGAAGAGGAAGGCTTTCCAAGGCAAAACAGGCAAAGCATGGCAAGGTGCAGAGGGCTATGGGCACTTAGGGAGCAATAGGGCAGCAGGGGGCCAACAGTAGATACCTCTGAGCTGGGTCAGCCTTGAAGAAAAGTAGATCAATAGCTCGAGATGGGGAAGGGGCAGGAGGCTTCCAGAAGAATGTGGGTCTAGTGTGGGATTTTTTTTTTAAGCAGAGAATACGATATGGTATATCAACTACACTTCAATTAAAAAAAAAAAGCAGAGCATACTGCAGATAAAGCTTAAGAGGTTGAGGTCCCTTTACCAAGGGCTCTGAGCACCAAGTTCAAGGAGAGCAGTACTGAGTTCAGCAGACAATGGAAGTCCCTGAGGACCTGGGGCGGGGGCTACAAGGTCACAGACGTTCTGGGACAATCAAACTGGCAGGCAAGGAGGGCAAAGGAGACAGAGAGCCCTTGGACAGCGAGGTAGTGGGCTACTGCCAGAATCCAGGCAGGTGGAAAGGAGGGTAGGACTTGACCAATGGCAGTGAGGGTAGGAAGCAAGTTGCAAGAGACTGGGTGAGGGCTGAGGAACAGGAATGTCTAAGGCCAGGAGAATGAACGTGCTACTGGAAAGTGCAAGAGACGGTAGTGGTTAGAAGAGCTAGATTTTGAACACAGTTTGAAAACGCTCTCTGGGGGAGAAATCTGGTGGGAAGTTGGAAACGGAGTTATGAGGTTTCAGAGAGTAATCTGGCCGACAATTTGGAGGTGAGATGGCTGTAAGGATGTTGCAAGCTTTCCCGGGCATAAAATGCAAGAACTCCCTGCACAAAAAGTCTCCAAGACCTTTCCTCACACTGGGGTTGGAAGGGAGAATCACTCTCCGCAGCCAGCAGTCCGGGCTGCAGCAGGTCTCCCTTTCTACTTCCGTAATCCTCCAAGAATCCCGCATGGGACCCAGGGCGGGGGTAGCAGTAGCTAAGCGCCTGGGCCAGTCGCTGTCGGCATGGCATGTACTGGAGTCCTGGAGTGAGAACGACGTTACGAGCCTCTCTTTATTTCCCACATATAAACCATCTTCTGGGTGTCAAAGTGACTCACAGAACCAAGGGACTAAACCAACCATCTCACAAAGAGGGCTTAGCCTGATTCTGCTGCCGCTGTCCTCTTCGGCGGGCGCAGACCACCTGGGAACCCCCTCTCCACCCTCATCTTTACCCCAAGGATTCACATCACTGAGTTGGCCACCACCCACAACGAGATGAAGGCGCGGGTAACAAATCTTAGTAAAGCGTGCCTCTACAGGGTAGAACGGTACCAAACTAATTTAGCGAGAGCCCCGGAATCGCTTATACTTAAATAAGACGTGTATTACCATGGTAATTCCTTTCTCAGTTGAGCAGGTGAGGGTGGCATGGGTTCCCAATCCTGAAACAAGGAGAGAGACCCCAGTCCTCCGCATCACCTGGGGACGGCGCCCATTCCCGCCGCGCACCGGGCTTCCTCCCGCGCACTCGCCCGCGAACCGCCGCAGGCCCGGGAGCTCGCCACGGTTCTCAGGAGCCCGCTCCCGCGGCGCCGCGCGACGAGGCCGAGACGCTCAGGGGAGCCCGGCGGGGTTAGGGGGCAGCCAGCACCGAGCTGCCGCCTCGCCGGGCTTGGGCAGCCGCCGTACCCAGGCCGCCGGCGGCGGGACTGCAGACGACGAGGCCGCGGGGACTGCAGGCAACCGGACTCTCGGGCGCCGGCGGGCCGCGCGCACAAACGCCGGCGGCGCGCGCCGGGGGCGGGGCCGCGCAGTGTTTACCTGTTGCCAGGACACCGGGGCCCGGCGTCCAGCCGTTGGGTCGAGCCCGGCCGCTCCAGCACGCGCCCCGGCGTCCGCGCCCGCTTTCCTGATAACGTCAGCTGCCCCCTGCTGGCCGCGCTGCTGGCTGGGTCACTTCGACGACGACAACGACGACGACGACGGCTGTGAGCGCCGGAACAGGCTCCGTGCTGGGGCGTCGGAGTTTGGGCAGTCCGGCGGGCCCAGGAGGGCTGGGGGCCGGACCGGGCGGGGTACGCGGCAAGGGGCGGACGGCGGGCGGTGCTCGGGCGTGGACGGTACCGGCCTTGGAGTGGGCTGACTCCGGTCTGAGTACGAACTGGGCTACTCACTGGCTGACGCTGGAGAAGTCATCGAAGACCCCCATGACCTTTCTTTGAAAGTGAGATAAAGCCTTTGAGGGTTGAAGTGAGAATAACGTGCGGAAATGTTTGTAAAAGAGCCTGTAATGGTACAAACTTTACAAAATGTTTGTAAACGGCCTGAAAAAAAGTTCTTATATCCCGCGTGGGATTAGGCAAGAAAGGATACGGTAGCTGCAGTTCCGCTTCCAACCTTGCGAGTTCATCCTGACCTACTCCTCCCTGTAGGGAAAGAACACGATTTGGGACAGCACTCTCTTTCCTTTTTATGACTCTGATCCCTTTTTATACAGCGGTTATCGAGCATGTACCATGTGCCTGACACTCAGTTCTAGGCCCTGGGAATTCAGCCCTGAATAAGGCAAAGTTCTCTTTCTTGTTCTATTTCGTTTTGTTTTGGGGGGGAGTCTCAAAATGGGGGACATGGCAGACGTTAAAAATGATAGGTGTGACAGGGTGTATTACATTGGATTATTAAATTGATGTGACTGCTGGGTGCCCTTTTAGGTTGGTGAGTGGGGAAGGTGTCTCTGAGGAGGTTTAAACTAAGATTTGGATAAGGAGGAGTCAACTATACCAAGATCAGGGAACAGGACACTGCAGGCCCAGGGCAGGAAGAGGAGACTGGATGGGGGACCAGGAATGGGGTCCTGAAAGGGTCCTGAGCAAGGAGGTGTTTTTTGTTTGCCTTCTTTTGATTGATGACCTGGCTTCCAAAGGGGAGTATTTATGTCCTAGGTTCTCATACATATGCTTTCCCCAATCCGTCATCAACAAAGCATACCCAAATTCCAACTACTTTTAATTTGTCTAGTAATTTTTTCATGAGTCTATATGCCCTTGATATGGCAAATCCTCCTGACCTCTACCTGCGCTTTCTCCTCTGCTGGCCCCTTTCTTAATTCCTGGGTGGGGACAGCCCACACTTCCTGCTTACACTTCTTTGGGTCATCACAGCTCTCTCAGGTTAACCCCTCTCAGGGTCACTCCCGGATCTGTTTTAGGCCTGCTTTTCCTGAATTCCAGATTGGAGGTCCAGAGCCCTGAACCTCCAATTCAGCTGTCTCAAAAGTAGACCCGTGATTGGTGTGTGTGTGTGACTCTGCAAAGGTTTAAGAGGAAAATTTGGGTGTAATGGAAATATTCTGCATCTTGATTGTGGTGGTAGTAGTTACACCAGTGCAGGGCTGGCTACATAATTTGCGTGACTCAATGCCAAATGAAAATAAGGGAAAGTAGGAAAAAAATGCCGCTAAAGGTACTAAATTAGAAAACGTTTTCCTTTTTCTGTGGTCTCATCAACCTATCTACCATGCTATTTTTATTTGCTATTTAATGTTGTGTTTTCCTGGGGAACAGGGACACTCCTTTTCCCAGGTATCTTCCCTTCCCACAGGCTGCCACCCCACATGAGTGATCTCCAAGAAAGTGCCACCTCTGTGCTGGGATGTGCTTCATACCTGGATCCTGATGGGTGAGATGCTTATGTGTTGCTCTCTGAGTGTGCTGGGGTGTCACCATGCCCTGCCCTGAGACACCTGGGCATCACCCTGATCCTGAGGTGAGGGTAGGAGTGGGTGGAGTGGGTGAGAATCAAGGTTGGGGGGAGTGGGGGTGATAGGAGATGAAACTCAGCAGGAGCTCAGGCTCCAAGCCCCTCCTCCCAACACCATCCATTGTCCCATTGGACTTCATTCACAAAACACAAATTCAAACATAAAATTATTAAGAATTTCAAGACTGTGAACTCATGGCATTAAACTCCAAGCACAGGGCCCTTCTGAGAGTAGCATCCTGTGTGACCACTGGTCAGATGCCCATGAAGGTGGCCCTGCACACATGTATACATTTGTCAGAGTTCATTATATACTTCAAATGGTTTATTATACATAAATTATACCTCAATAAAGTTGATTTTAAAACTTCAGCTCTTAGGAATCTTAGCCTTACCATATCCAAAATTGAACACTTCTCATAGCAAATGTGGATCTCTTTTCATTTTGGATAATGGCATCAGCAGCCATCTAGGTACCCGACCATAAACTGGTCGTCTTTGATACCTCCCTCTCTCCTTATATCCAGAGCTTGCTCTCACCCACACCTACCTGAGCTGCCTCCTGACTTTCTTACATCTGTGGATGGTGCCATCTGTGCCCAATCACCCAGGCTCAAACCTGCCAGTGTCCCTCCTTCACTCCTTGTCAAGCCATCTCTGTGGGACTGCCCTTTTCCCTTCCATGATACGGTGATTTATAATAAATATATATTTGGTCATTCAGATGACCAAAATATATTTCTCATATATATAGTTGGTCTTTATCCAGTTTCCAGCTCACAGCTCCCAAAACCCTTGGAATTTCAATTTCCTAAATGATGAGAGCCATAAAGGTACCTTTTGTTAAGTTAATGAAGGTGACTTTTGGACTCCACCCTAGGGCGGGGGCTGGTTGCTGGAAGAACCAGCTCTGTGATCAGAGGATTAGAACTCTCAGTCCCACCTCCTGGTTTCTGGGGAGGGGAAGGGGGTCTTGAGGTTGAATCAATTGCCAATGGTCAATGACTTAGTCAATCATGGCTATGTAATGAAGCCTCCATAAAAACCCAAAAGGACAGCTCCTTGGCCCTTGTTTGGAGACCTTCCATGTTGGTGAACCAGAATACTTCCTCCTACCACCGTGCAGGGCCCCAGGCTCCACAAGGACAGAAGCTCCTTTGTTCAGGACCTTGCCCTATGTATCTCCTATCTGACTTTTGATTTGTATCCTTTGTAATTTTTGATTTGTATCCTTTAAATTGGTAACCTAGTGAATAAAAGGGTTTTCCTGAGTTCTGTGAGCTGTTCTAGTGAATTAATCAAACCCACGGAAGGGGTTGTGGGAACCTCTGATTTATAGCCAGTTGGTCAGAAGTGCAGGTAACAACCTGGCCTTTCAGTTGGCATTGTTACTGCACAAAGGGCATGATCTGCTCACTGCGAGACAAAAGCCAATCGTCAAGAGGCAAGATGGTGGAAAAAAGAAAGGGTTTATTACAGCTTGATAGCAAGAGGGAAGACGGCCGACTAATGTCTCAAAGGACCATTTTACAGAACAAAGACTACAAGCAAGTTATATTGAGGCTGGTCTCCTGGTGGGGAGGCGTCTGGTCTCAGGATGGGGGCATCCATCTAGTCTTAGTTTCTGGCAGTCTTTTGTTTTACTTGATATGCAGAGACCAGAGCAACACCCTACACCCTGATCTTTTAGTTGTCCTTGATGATGGCTGTCAGCATAGACTCTGCTGGGGGGGGGGGGGTCATCACATTCCTAAGGAACTCAAAAGAACAAAGTTATCAACTTATAGCAGCTGGGAGGGGCCACAAAACCCACAGAGCATGTCTGGGCTAGTTAATCAGAAGTCATTCAAAGTTACAATAGGGTTTCTTCTCTACAGTATAGCTTCCCTTATGTCAACCTTGTGCTGAGCCAATATCAGCATCCTGAGTTGGAGGGGGTCATTGGAACCTCCAGTTTGTAGCCAGTCAGTCAGAAGCACAGGTAACAACCTGGGCTTGCAACTGGCATCTGAAGTAGAGGGCGGTCTTGTGGGACTGAGCCCTTTACCTGTGGAATCTGATTCTATCTCAGGGTAAATAGTGTCGGAACTGAGTTGAATTCTCAGACACCCTGCTGGCATCCAAGAACTGCTTGTTGGTGTGGAGAAGCCTACACACACATATGTGCGTGCGCGCGTTGGAATTGAATCCAGGCACCCTTTGCACCCTCTCATTCTCCTGTTCCCCAGACCACCACTCATGTTCAGGTCTGTACTGGCCCTGCTGTCTCTTAGGCTTCTGCATTCCATCCTGGTTTTCTTTGTAAAGCATAGATTTAGTCATGTCTCACCCATTTTCAAAAACTTTCAATGACTATTTCCAACAAAGGTAAGAACTCCTTGGTTGGTATTTATGACCTTTCAAAATCTTGCTTCCATCTGCATTTCTAGCTTTATTTACTCTCACTGGCCTTACATACCTTATTTTTGCCATACTCCTCAAGTCTCTGGATTTGTTGCATTCTCACACCTTCCAGCCTTGCTCTACACAGTCCTTTACCTGGAATACCTTCTCCCCCTTGCCCATCAAAAGCCTATTCAACCTTGTAGGCCCAGCACAAACTGTACCATCTCTGTGAGCTCATTAATCACTACCGATGCTTTGTGCCCATTCAAGTCAGCCTAGCCTCTGGCATTGCACTTATCTGTGCCATAGTTAGATATATGTTTACTTGTTCCCTCTTCTCCATGGTGAGCAACCTCTTTTAGGCTCATCTTTGTATGCTATGGCAGTAATGATAGACATTAATGGAATAATTTTCATGATTCAGTGGGAAGTATTATCCCCTTCATTCTGCCAAGCCCAGCAACTTCTTCATTCTCACTGACCTCTGAGCCTAAGTTAATGTTGCTCCTCTCCCCTCCTTCTGTTAAGTCTCCCTGCTTGTTTCTGAGATGTGCATTATGCTCCTTGCTCATCCTGACCTCACTTAGTCATCTCATGCCTATCTGCCTCCTGCTGCACTCCAAGAGTTAGCTGATCTCAAAGTCCAGTCCTCAGCCCTCTGCCGTTCTCCCTCAGTGTCTCCTCACATGATGGCTCATCTAATATCAGTGACTACCTCTCTTGGGATGACCCAATTTCTGTCATGAAAGAATGACCTTCATCTGAGCTCCAGTCCTCAGGCCTCATTTTCCCCTGGACTTAAGGCATCTTACTTCCATGTCAGCCTTTGTTTCCACTGTCAGTGGCAACACTGCTCTCCTAGTCTCATGCCCTTTGTCATCTCTGACTCATCTCTCTCCATCTCGAATGATGAGTCCAAGGCCTGAGCATCCTGTGGCAATTCTCTTGTATCGAGCCCTCCCTTGACATCCTCATCATTCTAGACTAGACCTTCATCATTTTCTATTGCAAATAATAGTTAACATTGAAGGAGTGCTGATTTCAGCGACCTTGCTGAGCACTCTGCACAACCATGGCATTATCACTTCACTACAACCAGTGTGGGCTGTTATGTTCTCCAGTTTGCACATGAGGTCAGAGAGAGTAACTTGCCCGAGTTCACACAAGTAGAGTCAAAGCCAGCTCTGTTTGTATGTCCAGCCTGTGGTGTTGAACACTAAAATTAATCAGGAAGTTGCCCTAGACTTGAGGCCAGAAGACATGGGTTCAAGTCTTGGCCTCACTACTTAACTAGTTATGCAATTTTGGGCAATTCTTTGAGCTTCACTTTTTTCCCGTGGTTTACTGTAAAGGTGATATGATAGAATGAATGTGAAAGTGCTTTGTGAATTCAAAATGTTTCCAGCGAGCCTTGCTTTAAAAGATATAAAGTTGGGGGGTGGGGGAAATGGAATGGGGAGAGGTTGGTAAAAGGGTATAAATTTTCAGTTATTAGATGAATACGGTCTGAGGATCTTATGTATAACAGGGTGACTATAGTTGATAATACTGTATTGTATAATTGAAATTTCCTGAGAGTGGAACTTAAATGTTCTCACCAAAAAAAAAAAAAAAGAGTAAAAAAGTGAGGTGATGGATGTGTTAATTAACTCAGTTGTGGGAATCCTTTCATTGTGTAAACGTATGTCAAACCATCACATTGCACACTTTGAATATATTACAGTTTTGTCGATTATACCACAAGAAAGCTGAAAAAGAAAGATAAAAAGCACAAGAAAGCCTGCTTTGTCAGTGGACAGGTGGGACATAAAATGAATGCTCTAGTGACAATCAGAACCATTTCAGTGGCAGCACATTTTCCATTGACCAAATGGATCTTCAGGCTTTGCACTGGAGAAAGCCTTAGTATTGACCTGCAGGGAGGTGAGGAGGGCTGCTGAGGTGTGGGGCTGAAAAGCAGACTTCGTTTTAATACAGAGCACAGGTTACTGTTAGAATCAAAAGAAAATGTCATTGACAACATATGTATTTTTCTTAAATACCAGTCCACGTAAGAATCACTTAATGTTTAGGACATAAGATAAATCTCTTTGCTCTACAAGAACTGAACAGATCTTCCTGTGTAAACTGGAAGATGATGTTAAATTTAGGTAACTATTCAAACTCACACTGGAATAGCACTAGTTAATTTTATGTTTATGGGTGCACATCCTTATGCCTTCTTTATAAATAGTAACACTAACTGTGCTGTTCCTTAAAAAAATATAACATTACCAGAATGGAAGCTTACATTCTTAAAATATCCAAACTTAGAATATTCTATCACTATCTTTCTTAGAAGTTACATTTAAAAATTCCTATTTCCTCCTTTATACTCTGGTGGTGGGTGCCTGCCTGCCTTCCTTTTTCTCTTTTTCCTTTTATCACATTAAATTCAACAGTATTGCACTGCATTCACTTTACCCATTACAGCCCTAATATTGAAGAGGAAGTTAGAGAAGAAAATGAAATGTTCTTTGTACATAATTTCTTCTGGTCAACCACTAGGGTCATGGCAGTGAGAACCTTGGGTTGCAGTAAGACCAGCTGGGGCAGACTCAGGAGAGGAGAGGAAATTATCTAGAGCAGGAGTTGGCAAACTCAGAGAGTGAATATTTCAGGCTTTGCAGGCATTATGTGCTCTTGCAACCACTCAACTCTGCTGATGTAGAACGAAAGCATTTATAGTCAACACAAACAAATGAGCATGGCTGTGTTGCAATAAAACTATTATGGAAACTGAAAATTGAATTTCATAGAATTTTCATATCATAAAATATTTTTCTTCTATGGATTTTTTCCCCCAATGATTTAGGGAATGTAATAAACCATTCTTAGCTCACAGGCTGTATAAAAACCGTCGGTGGGCCAGATTTGGCCCGTGGGTGTAGTTGGCTGATCCCTGAGCTAGAAAATTAAAATGCTATTTATTATTCTTACTGGGAGATTCTTTAATAGGTAGGGGAATGAAGTGGGAAATAATAATCAGCAATTACTGGACACTCATGTTTAGCAAGAATCATTCTAATCACTATATGCATATTGACTCATTTAATCCCTACAACTCTAAAAGGTGGGTAGTAGTACTATCCCCATTTTACAGATGGGGAATCTGAGGCATAGAGAGATGAACTAACTTGTCACTTATCACACAGCTATAGAGGCAGAGCCTGGATATAATAACTCACCAAGTTGGGTCCAGTACCCTCAATCTGAGCCATTATGCTGTATGGCCTTTCTGGGTAAAATATTTCGTATCTTGTGGTGAAGATATATTTTCATAGGCGTCCATGTGGAGGATCTTTGTTCTGCCAGCTCCATTAAGCCTTTAAACAAAAAGTTACAGAATGTTCAAAGTAATGTTTCCATTTGGAGACAAGGGGACAGATGGTGCTCTTATTTAGTAAGGAAGTCACTGTCACCAAAGGTGTTTGAGTAGAGGTGGGATGATTTTTGTACTCTTGCAGTTCCTTAGAAAGATTTTGGTTATTTTCTTTTCTATAAAAAAGTAAAAATTTTAAATTCTGTTTTTTGAAATTTAAATCTGGTTAATTACTAAAGGAACGAACAGCCTGAACACCTCCCCATAGCCCACTCAGGCAAAATCTCATTACATGTACAAGATCTGGGAATCTGAATAGTCAGATTATATTTCACATTGCTTTGGTTTATTGCTATGGGAACTGAATGAATCTTCCTTAACCTCATCCCCACCACAACATACACATACATGCACATGCACGTATGCACGCACATGTGCACACACACACACAATTCTTCCCATCTATACCCTTTCTTCCTAGCTGAAAATATTTTAAAGCAGTGTTAGGGAGGAATGATTTAATTATCAACTATATTAAATATATAGTCATATAAGAGAATATTAATATGGAAAGATAGGTCTCCAGGATAAATGATAAAAGTATAGAGCAGAATATATTGTGCTCCCATATGTGTAAAAAAATGTTGGTGGGGAGGAGATGGGTATTTTCATGGGAACTTTCTGAAAGGATAAAAGCCAAAAAAATATTGATAGGGATTACTTCTGGGAAATGAGGTAGGGACCTGGGATGGGAGGTTACATTTTTCATTGTGTACTCTGAAAAATTATTTGAAATTTTTACATGTATCTTCTTAACAAAAATACCAATAAATACTGAAATGTAGTCTTCAATCTTACACCTGCTTCCTTATGTCATATCCTCTACCGAAGCCTGAAATTCTTTCTTTACTTGAATCTCCTTAGACTACATCGATAGCTGCAAGCATTTTTCAAATAAAAATAACTTCCCCTGGGTCTTGCCTTACACCTCTAATAAGAAAGGAAGAGTAAATGAATCAATTTTGCTATTCGTTAGGTGTTTGATGAGTGTTAGTGGGTGTAGTGGGTTGAATGGTGGCCCCCAAAAAGATATGTCCTCATCCTCAGAACCTGTGACTATTACCTTATATGGCAAAAGATGTAATTAAGGTAAGGATCTTGGCAGGAGGAGCTTATTCTGGATTATCCTGATGGGTCCTAAATTCAATAAGATGTATCCTTAAGACAGGGGCAGAGGGACTTTTGAGAGAGAAGAGCAGGAAGCAATGTGACCATGGAGGCAGAAACTGGAGTGATGTGCCACAGACCAAGGAATGCTTGGACGCCTCAGAAGGTACAAGAGTCAAGGAATGGATTCTCCCCTAGAACTTTTGGAGGGAGTGCCGCCCTGCTGACATTTGATTTCAGAGTTCTGGCCTCCAGAACTGCGAGAGAATAAATTTCTCTTGTTTTAAGCCACCCAATTTCTGGTCACTTGTTATGGCAGCCCTTGGAAACTAATACAGTGGGGGAAAAGGTGCAACTAATAGCTAAAGTTAGGTTTTTGGATTCTAGAAATGTATTCATGGTTTTTCTGGCCCAAAGAATACCATAAGTTCATTGTATTGAGGTACTTAATTCTGTTCTAGACATTTCAGTTATTACTACTGAAATTATGAAGTAGTGAGGTTCTTGTCAGTGAAATTATTAGAGGCTAGATAAGCATCAGAGGGTGCTATTTAAGGAATTCTTGCATTGGATGGAGATTGGGTTAGATTGGCTCAGATCCCTTTCAACTCAAGAAGATATTTTCATAGAAAAATTTGCTTCCAAATATTGAGGCTTAACATTTTAAGGATATTAG
The DNA here is from genome assembly GCA_031878705.1 of Tapirus indicus. Classification (NCBI taxonomy): domain Eukaryota; kingdom Metazoa; phylum Chordata; class Mammalia; order Perissodactyla; family Tapiridae; genus Tapirus; species Tapirus indicus. Next base: position 146,870,262 of record CM062917.1, on the reverse strand, counting down.
AATAGCCAAACATTTAGAAAATGCATTCACCTGGAAAGGGTGTTTGAAGGTATAAGGTACTCAGAACTTACCTTCTATAAACATTCCAGATCAGGAATTCTGAAGGAATACCAGAGGCTACTGAAAATTCACATTGGAAAAATAAGTAACTCAAGTGTTTTCCAAAAATCACCGATTACCCATGCCAACATTTCCAAAAGTATTTGCCTCCTGTTACAATGCTTTGCAAATATAGACAGAGCTTTGATCGCTCCCTTTGTTCTATCCTATTTTAGAGATTACACATTTCCTTATATTGTTAAACTGCCACCATATAAATAGCTCAGTGTTGAGTGGTGAGACTATAAGGGAGGTAAATTATTCTCTTCACTATCACTATATTCTTTTTTTTGGTTGAGAGAAAATGTGAAAGCAGGAGGAGTCCCGGTGGTTATATTTAATGTATAGATAATAGACAAAGGTTATGTTTAATGTATAAATAAAATCATACTATAGCCATATTTACTCTTTAAATGTATTTTTGATGTTTCTTATGTTGAAAAGAATCATATAAAACATGTCTTAAAATGTTGTTAGTATTAAACACATGTAAGAATAGTACTAGCTGCTATAGAACCTACTGGGTATTTCACAAATGTTTATAGCTAAATTCTATATTTTGTAAAACATTCTTTTATTACAGAAAACATTCTCTCATCACACTGTTACAGAAAAATCTGGCCTGAAATTATAGGTAGAACAGATGTTAATTGGTTGTGCCAAGTATTTCTGTGATAACGGCAGGACTTTCTTAGCCTCTGCAAAGTACCCTAAACACACACTTAGTACCTAGTTTCCTAGAGTGCCAAAAAAGTTGCCAAGTTCATACTCGACCTAGCCTGGATGTGAAGGTGGTTACTTAGCTCATCAATTATAGCATCAATGAGATCAAGGTCATGAGCTTGATTGTTGTTATGAACCAGTGTCATTTTTGTTCTAGAACCACAGCTCTATCTTAGTCTTAGCTAGTTTTATTGTAAATATGGGTTATCTCAAGAAGGGCTAGAGAAGAGAATTCAAACTCACCACAACTACTTGGGGGAGAAACAGAAACCATCAAAACACTCATTTATAGAATTGTCTTTATGTAACAATGATTATTGTTAGGCGGAAGAGCTGGGGGAACTATAGACAAGGAAGGGCAAGAAAGCCACAACTGGAAATATCAGCATAAAAAACTGAAATGGGTGATTTCAAATGCTCTGGAAAGCTATTGAAATTCTCAAGAATCTCCAAGAAAGTCCCACCACCAACCCCAAGAGCTCACTGGGAAGCTGCTGTAACTCACTATCTACCCATATGTCTGGTTGCAACTGCCTCCCTGTGGGTAGAGCATGCTTTCTCTGGCCCAGTGTTAGGCTTGTCCACGTGAATTGCTTTTCGTCAGTGGAACATGAGCAATTTGACTTATGTCATGTCCAAGAGGAGCTTTAAATGTGCTGCATGGTATGGTTTGGTCTCTTGCTCCTGCCCTTCACGACAAGAACAGTATGTCCCAGGTAGGGACTATTCCATCAGCTTACTGCCAGATTAAGATGACTAAATCTAATTAAGAGCTAAATCTAGCAAGTTAACCTGAGTAGAGCAGAGCTGCAGCTGATCCCCAGACCCATGAAAAAGAAAGAAGGTTTGTCACAGGTCACTGAGATTTTGCAGCTGTTTGTATTAATCTACCCCCAGGGAATACTAATACAAGATTTTATATATTCATTCTCTTTAATTATACCCTTCCTTTCTATATCCAATATGTCTTTAAGATTCTCTTGTGTTGAAGAATTTAAAGACCAAATTTCTAACTCCAGTTCAATTTTATTTTATTAAAGTGCTTTGGTAGATAAAGTGTTATCAACAATCAACAGAAACTTTACTGAAATATTCACAAATAAAAGTCCTTTACTTTATAATATAAACACTCAAATAATGTTCTTCTATGCTGTAACAGAAATCACCATTGGAGGTTGATTAATCTGAATTTATTCCTAACCACACACATGGGTTCTCAAATTTGGAGATTCAAACCAGTTACCTTAACATATGGGGCTGGCTGGCAATACCTGAATGCTAGTCCCAGCAAGTCAGTGAAAAAAATGATGTGATTTGTGACTAATCACTTATCCTTGGTGCTTCAGTTTCTCCATATACACTGAGGATCAATCTTCCCTTAGAGAAGATTTGTAAAAAAAGTATGAAATGTTAAAGCTCAGCATACTTCTATGCCTCAGAAAGCATTCATGTGCATATTTTTAAAAAGGCAACTTATTTGTTCTTGACACAAATTAAATACTATATGGCTTTAAAAGAAATAGGTTGATGATTGCTCTTTCCTTGAAAATTGTCTTTTCACTTAAATCACATTAAAATCAGATTAATAGTAGTAAATTATTTTGATTGCAGTGAGGACAGCTGTCCTACTCAAGTAAAATTTATAAATTATTTTGAGACGTTTCATCCATTACATACTTACAACCTTCATGACCTTTCCATAAAAACAGAAATCCTGCTACCCTAAAAGCACAAAGAGGTGAAATCTAAGCTTGAATTAGAGTTTTGTTATAGTGCCTTTGGATATCGTTAGTAACTCTATCATGATATCCAAATCAGACTGTGGTTGACAAAGGACAAAGTATAAAGCCATTTCTGACTAGACTTCCTGGCACAAAGTGGCCTTGTGCTATCATAAAAAAGATTCAGTAGTGTCTACGTTGGGGAGAGGCATTTAAAGTAAAAAAGCTTGAAAATATAGATGATGTAATTGTGGGGACAGAAAAGAAATAAAATGATCCTGATTGGATCAGAAACTTTTCAAAAACCTTCTGTTGGGAAGTATGTGATTCTGCTGTAAAAGAAAACAGTTGAAAGACGTTGGTACATCAACTCTTATATTTTCAAAGAAATGTGCAGTACTTTTAGTAAAAAAAAAAGTATTGTTAAATCTCCACATGACACTTTGAAATTACTAGCAGTAAAAAGGAAAAAAATCATTAATCAACATAGGCGAAGAAGAAAAATGGTAAGCTGTGATGCTCTTGCTGTTCTATTCAATTAAAAAGTAAATCGATCATGTGCACAAATGGATACACTATCTCAATAAATAAAACGTGCAGTTAACTTGTCATTTAAAAAATGAATTGTATGAAAAGGATAATTTTCTGCAGTGTACTCAGTCATTTTAAGACTGAAGTTGTTTCAGCAAAACATGAAACATCCTTAGAGGAGGCCTGTTTCATATTGGTTGTGGCAGAGCACTCGATGCCCTATACAGAGTACCCAGGAAATAATTTTCACATTGAATATAGATCTCTCAGGGAATTAAAAAAAAAAACACTTTACACAACATACCTTTCTATAACATGCAGTATTTTGGTAATAGTAAATCATCATCCTTCATAAAGAAGGTGCAGGTGCTCTAGAATCATCTTAGAGTTAATGATTTTAGAAAAAAGGTGCGTGCCAAAATTTTAAATTTAAAATACTGACAATTTCAAAGTTGGTTTTGCCAAACCTCTGGTAAGTCCTAGGAATCCAGGGTGTGCAAGAAGAAAATGTTCTCCTTATTTTATAACCTGAACCTCCCATCACCTATGATTAATGCCATGGGTCAAATGCTATAATAAATTTATTCTCACTCTTGGGGGAAGCAAAGGCTAGCCTGGTTCTAGGCAAGACTAAAGCAGGGAGTGGCTCCACAAAAGAGCCTGTCCAGGACTGATCCAGCAGATTTCCAAGGCCAAATGGGCACCCAATTGACCCCATGGCAAGTTGATCAATTTGTCGTGACTCAGGATCCCAGCCTTGTACTATCTCCAGGCCCAACAGCCGCCAGAATGGCCCTGAACTACACTGGATGTCCTTGGGTTAGGCCAGCTCTCCCCTGGGCAAGCACTCCTAGAGCTGGAAACAAAGTTCGAATGGGCAGGGTAGGCAGAGCACCATTTATTGGAGCCAACTCCCGTCTATCAGATGCTTTGTGGACAAGAGCTCAGTCAGTGATTCTGGAGCAGCTCCTCCCAACAGATGGGCTGTGAAAACACCTCTCTCTCCAGCCAGAGCTCATATGAATAGTGGAAATCCTCAGGCAGATCCAACCTCTGCCCCAGCACACTCTGCAAGCAGTTATCCACAGGTGAAAATTCAGAGTCCTGGGGTCTGTCATACCGGCGGCTGTTAAAAGCCTCAATGTTGGCCCTCAAGGTGCATTCTTCTGCTTGGAAGTCCCATGGCCTGGCATCAATGTCTGTGTTGGGAAGAGAGGAAGAAAAAGATGTATACAACTCGGGACACTGCTCCTCTTACCACAGAGCATGATCTTTAGGATACCAACAATGGAACTGCTCAGAATTTCCTTTTTTGTAAAGAGCAATGTACAAAGTAAGTATATAATATGCTGCCACTCTGGTTTAAAAAAATACACACATGCCCACATATGCTTGTATATGCAGAGACTATCTTTGGAAGGGCATCTAGAAAATGGTAACAGTGATTACCACCAAGAAGGAAAAGTGGCCCTGAGGGAGGTGGACTTCTTTTATCGTACTTCCTTTCCATTATTTCACTTTCTTACTAGTTATATGTATTATATTTTCCAAAATGGCAACTCAATTCCCTTTATTTATTTTTTGTTTTGTTTTGTTTTTTTTTGTGGGGAAGACCAGCCCTGAGCTAACATCTGTTGCCAATCCTCCCCTTTTTGCTGAGGAAGACTGGCCCTGGGCTAACATCCGTGCCCATCTTCCTCCATTTTATATGGGACGCCGCCACGGCATGGCTGACAGGCAGTGCGTCGGCGGGCGCCGGGATCCGAACTCGCAAACCCCGGGTTGCCAAGCGTGGACTAAACCGCTGCGCCACCGGGCGGCCCCTCAATTCCCTTTATTGAGCTTTCCTAGAGGATGGGAGTTTCCCATTTGAACGGAACCACCAGCTGTCAAGGAATGGGAAGAGGCAGGAAGGGCTACAACAAGGAGAGTCAGAATAGAGCAATTATTGAATACTTTCCTGATTCCCTGGGACCTCCTCCAGCACATGGTAAAGCTGTATGTCAGCTTATGTTGAGATTATGAGGTGAAGACTTCCATGGAGATAAAAACAGAAAACAGATAATCTGTTTTGCTTTTACGTATCCCACTTAGGCACTTATTTCAGGGCTAGAGATACATATTTCCCAGATCTCTTATGTCCCACACTCAACAGTTTATCATAAGGAAGTGCAGTTTGGGTTTGGGTTCATGATGGCGGCAACAACAGACGTGCCATTTGCTGGATAAAACATTTTCATGTTTTAAAAATCTACAAGAATTTGGGCCAGCTCGGTGGTGTAGTGGTTAAGTTTCTTCAGCGGCCTTCAGTGTTCACAGGTTCAGATCCCAGGCCCAGACCTATGCACTGCTTAGGTGCTTAGCATATCAAGCCATGCTGTGGCAGGCGTCCCACATATAAAATGGAGGAAGATGGGCACAGATGTTAGTTAGCTCAGGGCCAATCTTCCCCAGCATAAAGAGGAGGATTGGCAACAGATATTAGCTCAGGGCTAATCTTCCTCACCAAAAAAAAAAAAAAAAATCTACAAGAATTTAAATAGTTAATTGGGCTTTATGTTTTATAGTAGAAGTTGCATCCTGGCTTGTTATCTGCCAATCATATACTTCCCTTAGTTCTCTGAGTTCTTTACTGTAGCATCCTCTAAAATTTAGGCAGGTTACAAATCCCAGGAAAGACAAGTCATTAGTCATCTTAGCAAAAACTCTTAAATACAATTATGCAAATAATGGTCAAATCCCACTACAACAAATGTCAATACAATGAAAAAGCTCTCCAAAATAAATTCTTTCAAATTCTGGTCAATCTATGATATCTTGGTAGGGCAACCAGATATTATAATGTCTCTTGATGTGAGGCAATATGCAGTTCCCAACATTACCTAGAATGTACTATAGCCAAAAACTTTTAAATTGAATTCATCAAACCTTTAGATCTAACTTTCAGTTTTCAGGTAATACCAGAGATAGAGGAATAAGGTAAACGACACCACAAAGAAGAAAGCAGACAAATCCAGAAGACAGATATTCTGCAGGACAACTGGCCTGGTTCTTCAATAAGTCAATTATGGAAAAAAAAAAAAAAGACTGCTAGATTCAAAATGAATGAAAGAATACAACAACCAGATTGAATTTGTGGTCTCGGGTTGGATTATGACTTGTAAAAAAATAGCTTTAAATAACATTTGGGGCAACTGGAGGATTCTGAATATGGACTTGATTTTTAGATAAAATGAAAACATACTGATATGGAAAGGTGGAGATAATGATAACTGAAAAGAGAAGATTATGAAATAGCACGTAGAATTTGCTTTCATTTTAATAAATTGTGTATATATATGTAGAGAAAAAGATCTAGAATATACAATAAGATGTTAACAGTGGCAATCTTTGGGTGGTACAAATATGGCGTAAATATAGTAATATAGTAAAATGTTTGCTTATTTGTATTTTCTAACTGTTCTGTAATAATAAAAGGTTATTTTAATTTTAAAAATCTCTTGGAGAAAGCTGTCATTTAAAGGAATATTTTGGAAAGGGGGTAATTATCCCTCAATTTATTTGTTTTATAAAGTGGATTTTCATAGTTTATACAGGACAGAGTACCTGCTGGAATTTGGGACTGTGCCTTAAAGTTTGTCATATCAGCACCTGACTATAATCACATATTTTCTCATCCAAAATATGTAACAATTCATACCAAAAGAGTAGAGATAAATGTTTATTTAGTTTTGTTTAAACCCCGGTCAACTCCTGGAGGTCAAGAGCTCTCAGAATACTCACCATTTCCATAAGCCCAGTCATCATTCATGCGGTGACGTACTTTCTGGTAAATGGCTGACATGGTTTTCATGTTGCTTTTCCTCCACTGGCGCCCCAGGTACTTGGTCTGTATTTTTAGCAGCTTCAGGACATAAAGTTGCAACATGGCCTGTTTCACCTTGAGGGCCCGCTTTAAGATTGGAGCAGATTTGAACACCACCAGCATCTTCCCATTTAAAGAGGGGTGGGAGTGAAGAAAGGCAGATAAGGATCCAAAGTTTGGAACTTCCAACACACAGACAAATTAAGCCAAACCTGGCTGGCCTCAGAATACCCTAGGGAGCTTTTGGGAATCTATGGTCCAGGCTCTACTTAGATTTAGTCTTCCAGAACATAGAGGAACCACCCCATTTATATTTCTCAATTCAAAGTTTCTAATATTCAAAGTGCATGATATAAAGTGCAAAAAAATTTTGTCAGTCACACATCCCATTTCCCCTGTTACCAGTTTCTCGTGCATCTTCTAGAGATAATTCTATGTACACGTTACTTTTGTTAACAAAAATGATAGCCAACTACATATCCTATCACATTGTTCCATACCTTGCTTTTTATTTAACAATGTATCTTGAAAATTGCTCCTGAGCAGTATAGAACTGCCTCATTCTTTTTTGTTTTGTGTGTGAGGAAGATTAGCCCTGTGCTAACATCCGTTGCCGATCCTCCTCTTTCTGCTGAGGAAGATTGGCCCTGGGCTAACATCTGTGCCCATCTTCCTCTACTTTATATGGGATGCCACCACAGCATGGCTTGACAAGCAGTGTGTAGGTCTGAGCCTGTGATCCAAACCTGCAAAATCTGGAGTGCGTGACATTAACTGCTACGCCACCAGGCCGGCCCTTGCCTCATTCTGTTTAACGGTTGTATAATATTCTATTATGAGGATGTACTATAAATTATTGAATCAGTTGGTCTTACAAAGAATGCTGCAGTGAATAACCTTAGACTTGCATCATTTGGGATGTGTGACTATAATCCAAGTAACAATGCTAACTTCTCTACCAGAGCTGCCTTGAGGGAGGGTCCATACTCAGCTCCCTGAAAAGAAATGGACGAGTGAATAATTATCTCATATAGAATAAATACCCAGAATTAGGAGGTGCTAAATCTTATATAGCATTCTGTGTCTGTTTATAGAGCTCGTGAAGCAGGAAGTCCATAAATATTTACTAAAGATGAAAATAATTTAATCAGATGGATACCTCCATGATCTGAAGTCCCACTCACCATGGTTCTGGAATGCTTCCATTTGGTCAGTTTATTGAGCAGCCTCAGAAGGTTGATGCAGGAAAAGAGGTTCCTCCAACAGAACTGATTGTTGTCTCCAGCTTCCTGTAATAAGGCATGCCCATCATTATCTCAACACCTACAAGATTTTTATTCCCACAGAAGCCTGGAAGTCACTGTTGGTCAGTTTAGGTGAGGCCTTCCATATGAAATGCTACCCCTTCACCATCTCATTCTTTACACATTGAGGCCTCAAAGCATGCAGTATCCCTCATCTGAAAACACAGCTGCCAATCCTGGAAGTCTCTGTACCTAGAGCAAGTACTAGTTAGCAAGATGATACATGAACATAGGAACTTCATTCAAGCAAGCTTTCTTGTGTAGCCTTCTGCTTTAGGATCAGAAAAGAGATGACAGAATTTTACCCCCCTATACTTTGCCCTTATATAAGCTTATGTTTGTAACTGCTAGGAGTTTTTCTGGTGATTTCAAACTATGTTGGATGGATGGGATATTCATTATGGTTGAATTTTTTAAAATCAACCCACACTCTCCTATATCAAACCATATTGCAGTAAAGTGCTTAATTCTCCAGCATGGAAGGAAAAATGGCAGATAGTTAATTCTAACCAGATGTTTCTCTTGTATGTTTCTTGATAGCTTGTGCGCACCCAACTAGAGATAACAGATGGATGTCAGATTAGAAACAGGTATCTAATCATAGAAACATCTTTCACAGAGAAAAATAAGAGTCCTTATGGATTTGGGGGCCTGTAAATATATACTGGTGTCAGAAGCTATATAAATCAATGAGCACACATGGTGGCCAAACTAACATCTTGGAAATTCCTCATGTCTACAATGTGATAGGAGAATGTAGGAGTAGGAGACGTGTAGAAGTGAGCTGCTGTCTGATGAATGGAAAATTATACCCTCCCCTCTCAAATTAATTTGAAGCAAGCAAGACAGGCATACATCTAATGTGGAATGAACATCCAAGATTTTTGAGAGTATTAGGCTCGCCTAAGAAATAAATAAGACTAAGGATCAAAAAGAGTTTCATGGAAACTCTTTAGAAATATATTTATAAATAGTGTTTTCCTTCTTGTAGTAAATGTTCACTATTGTGTTTAGAACTAGTCCTAGGAGAACCACCTGTTTCCTTCTAAGGAAAACTTCCATGGGAGTTTCCACTCTAGTGCATCAGCTACTTTGGCTTGCCCAAAACAGATCAGGTTCTACAGACGTTACATCTTGTGTGGCTATAAGAGGAGACAGACTTAAATGTTCTTTTTTTTTAAAGAAGAGAAACAAAAAACATATGGGAGAGGTAGGAATATTTCCACCGTGAGCTTCTTTTATCTTGATTTCTAATATGGTAGCAGCATAAAAAGCCTTGCATTCTCTAGCACCTCAAAGAATAATATGGGAGTAGAGGCATGGCCTTGTTGAAGAAACAATGGAGTAGGCATCAGGACACCTGGATTATGGCTTCAGCCCTGGCTGTATGATCTTATTAGGCAAGTCATTTCTGTTTCCTGTAAGAGGCTGAACTAGATAATCTCTAAGATCCGTTTAGCTCTGACCATTCAATACTTCTGTGATTTACTTCAACATTCTCCAGTTGGTTCAGAAGTGAAGTATTGAGTGAGAGTAAGCTGATGTTGGCTGCCTGCTTCTCAGAGCTCAGTCTTAAGAGTCCCAGGAAAGATGCCCCAGTCCCCACTTGAAGATAGTCTCAGCCGAGGGCCTTGCTCTCCTTTCTTTCTAATAATGCTTCCCCAACGACTATAACTAGCCATACTTCTTGCATCATTAGACGTTGCCTGGAATGGGCACTGAAAGCATACATGCTAGTCACTGGCTTTCTTAGGATAGCTGAGCCCAGGCTTGGTTGTCTCCTTTGCTTGCAGCAGCAGGCTCTACATGGAGCCCTGCTCGAGCCTTCTGCCTTCTTCCAACCCAACAGATAATCATTTTCCCAGCAGGCCTTTAGCTCCATGGGTGCCTTTTCAGATTTGTCAAACTTGAGGATTTTTTTTCTTTTTGCTTATGTTCATTTTAAGGCAGGTCACCTTCCTTCTCTCCTTTTTTTTTTTTTTTTTTTTTGGCAAGACTCAGCATATTAAGTAAGATGTAAACTTCTGTGGGAAGATATATTTTGTGAACAGCACTTGGCCACATTCTCTTGTTCCTGGTACTTCACACTATCCAAAACAAGACCTTTAGTCACTTTCTCCCAGCTAAAGTTAAGAAAGAAAAGATATGCCCATGTTCCACTCTCACAAATAAATTTTTGTTTGCATAGACTTTGGGTCTAAAGATTCAATTCAGGGAACACATCCTACCCTTTCAGAGTATCTCTAAGTCACTACAAGGGTTCTGTTCAGAAAGATCCATCCACAGCCCAGCTGAGTGAGCCAAGGCTAACAAAAATCCAGGCTTACACCAATTATGTGGATAATTAACTCCTATGACTGCAGAAAGAACAGAGTGTTCTTCCTTGTGTATGAGGAAATCAGATTGGTTAGAATCTGAGCACTAAAGGAGACTTAGCTGTTCAATTCTGTCATCCACAGAAGCAAAACCTGAGGCCAGAGAGGGGAAGAGGCTTGCCCAAGGTCACATAAGTGCCCCAACCAGGGCTTGAACCTAGATCTCCAGTACTCACTGAATTCTTACACTCTGTGTTTATTTACTGTTCATCTACTGGTTGCACTTCTGGAATCCTAGACACAGAAGGGAATTCCTGAGAGAAAATTTGGTTTGATCCCCTGCTTTCTCAGCTTCTTCGAGACCTAATGGTAGAGAAGTTCTTTCTTATGTCCTATTATAATTTTTATTTCAAACAAGCAGAAGTTCCCAGTTTCCAGGAAAAATAACAACAAAAAATAGTGAGGTTTCCTGCTTTCAAGGAGAGCATCTGACAAAGTTCAGTCAGCCTATTATGATCAGGCTGAGCCTTGCTAAGTGTTAAATCTAAAACATCTCAAATCTTCTCAATAGCCTATTAAAGCCCCTAAACGAAGATTATTATTTTCAGATTGAAAACCAGCTCTTCACTGAGAAATCAAAATTATTAATATTAACTTGGTTGTTTTGTAATGAATCTAAAAGAATTTTATAGTCCCAGGAAAACAGATGCTCATCTCATGGTCCAACCTCTCTTCCTTTTATAGATGAGACTCCTACAGCTTACAGAAAACTTGCTCAAGATCACTGAGAGCTGGAGTAGCAAAGCCAGGTCTGTCTGCCTTTTCTATACTACTAACTAGTCTATTTCTTTGCCTTGGGCTTCAGATTTTGCATGCCATGTCAGCCCTGCATTTATTTAAACGTATTTGCAAAAACATTTGCTAGGTTTTAGTATTTACTGGTTGAAAATTCACAGCCATTTCTTGGTAAATGATTCTTTTGATTAATTTCTTTATTATGATTCACATAACTGAAAATGAAGTCATATTTTTAGCCTAGATTTTCTTTTTCTACATCATTATAGAATAATTCCCTTATCATATGGATTTCTGACAATTGAGTTACTGCTAGATTAAGGACCTAAATTTAGATATCATAAAAGACAGTTGTGATTCTCAAGCAGAGTGAAGGGGTAAGGAAGAAAGAGAAAAGAAAATCTCAAAATCATGTGGGGAGCTTTGGTAAACTACTTGTGCCCTGGGGAGGGACCTGGGCATGTGAATTCGAAAAATCAACCCAGAGATTCTAATCTCCTCTAGCACCCATCACAGAAATGGTAACTAACAGGAAAATTGATGAAATGCTAAAAAACATTTATCCATCGTCCCTCCTCTGTATAAATACCTCATGGAAAAATGAATATATACCTTATGATGTGTTCACATTATATCTAGGATAGAGAAACAATAATGCTAATAATGCTAAGGGCATTATTGGTTTTAAATAGTGATGGTAAATGTCAGAACAAACATTATATTTATCTAAGAGGTCACAAACCATTGCTTAAATAATGCCTGAAAGGAATGCTAGAGACCTTAATGCTTGAACATAATGATTATATTTCAAAAAAAAAAAAACCCCAAAATAATAACAACAAAAATCTTCTGGGCTATCTGGACTAGGAAATGATAAAAACTAAGTTTAATAAGGATAGATGAAAGGATCAAGTATATAAATTTAAGTGATATGAACATATTTTTATAGGTCTTTCTGAATATAAATCAAACCCAAATTTGAGGAATTTTGCAATGAACTAGCTTTTTAAAATTAACTTAATACTTTCACTTGCCTAGATCTAAATGGAATTGCCAAACATTTCTTTGCAAACGACTAGGTCAAGCAAATTCTGACCCACTGCTTTGGTTCTACCTAGCAATAAGCCTTTGGACACTTCACCACTTCATCTGTTTCCTCATCAGTAAAGGGTGGGACTGGGCAAGATACTAAGAAACTTCTAGCTCTGATACTCAATGATTCCATAAATCCTACTTTTTCTCATTCCTCCATCTTTAATCTTCACTACTTGAGCATCCATATTGTTCAAAATATGCCTCCTTTGTATGTGATGCTGCTGTTATTAAATCACATTCTGTAGGAAAAAACAGGCATTTTGAACTCTGGGTTGGCTTTGCAGCAATGACAATAGATTTACACAGAATTTTGCATGTTTATTTTGTTTTTCTTTAAAGCTTCAGTGCATAGTTGTGTATCGTAGTTGTTAGTTTTTAGTTCTCTATGTGAGCCACCACCATAGTATGACAACTGACAGATGGGTGGTGTGGTTCCACGACCGGGAAACGAACCCAGGCCGCAGCTGCAAGAGTGCCAAATCATCTTAACCACTAGACCACCAGGGCTAGCTCTCTTCCACTTTTTGTTGTCCCAAATCTCTGTAAGATAGGAGAGGAAAGGAGAATGCATGATTCCTCTTTAGGGCCAACAGGCCCACAATGAAAACAGACCTAAAACCTTACTCTTATTTCACCATACTCTAAAGCAGTGGATTCTAAACTTTTTATTGCACATATCTCTCAGTAAATATTTTTTGTGTATATTCCCAAATACATGTATGTTTACTTATAAATTATAAATGCATCCTTGTAATAACATGATGCATGTTCTAACATACATACAGAGAAAGTAAAAAGGATATTAGTACATATAAAAGATCTAATATATTCCATCCCCCAAAGCATCATCTTGCACACCCTACTTTTCACACCACTGCTCTAAACAACCACCCAGATGCTGAGCATTCTACAATACTTGCTGAGGCCATATCCACTGCCTGCTCTAGCAACTTCCTTCCAAAGACCGTAACTAACTTCCACACAATCATACGTTCACTATTCTTCCCTTATGTTTGGAATTTAATTTTTTCCTAGTTTAGTGGATTGAATTTGAATATAGACATTTGGAGATCCAGAAGTTGTAAGCCTTCCTACACCAGGTGGGTGGGGAAACTGCTCAGTACATGGGTAAGGATGGCCTATTGTAGAGTTAAACATTTTGACAAAATGGGAAGACTTTAGAAATTAATGTGCCATTATCTTTGTCTTTATTTCATGTCCATTATATGTGAAGCTGGAGTTCCAAATGAAGTTGAATTCAGTTCAAATTCAGAAAACTGAGAAAATATGAATCAATACTACCTCAGCCAAGTAATTCCACTTCTAGGAATCTAACTTAAGGGAATAATCAGAGACGAAATCAAAGATTCATATGAAGGATGTTCGTTTTGGAGTTATACAGAAAACACTGAAATAAATGCCCAACAGTAGTAGAAAACAATCATTAAAAAAAATTAAATTGTGGAATATTATGTGTAACTGTTAAAAATTATGTTCTCAGGAATGTTTAAAATCATATTGTGAACATTTAAATTTTACTATGTGAATCAAAACATATGTAAAGTCCTTATTTTCTTAAATGATATGTATGTGTGTATATATATATAAACGAATATGTACATATAAATGGTAATTGCAGAAAAATATTAACAGCGGTTATAGGTAGTATAATTAGGGTATTTTTATTTTCTTCCCCATATGTTTCCATATTTCTCAAGTTTGCTGCAATACTATATATCAACTTTACAATCAGGAAGAAAACTTGAAATGTTATTTAAAGAAAATCCTATACATTTAAAAAAATCAGTACATTTTCTGTTTATAATTAATTCATTGAGCCTGAAAAAGAGATACATTTTACACATATAAACATTAGTCTTTTCTGAGTACAGAAGCATCAGTTTGGGTAAACAAACCATTATACTGAGGACCTGTGTGGAGTAAACTTGCTAGTTACTTAAGCCTGTGATTGGGCTCAGGGAAGTACTCGTATTTTAAGTTCAAGCAAAAAAAAAAAAAAAAAAAAAATCTGTGGTTACCAAATGAAACCACCAGGTGCCACCATTGCTTCACAGAAAGGAGAGGAATACCTAGCATAAATTTGTTTTTAATTAAGAATAGATACATGCTTTTACCCACCCTTGGATGATAACAAAGCCTTCTCAGAGGCATAACAATTATTTCAATAATTTTATGCTGATATTCCAAAAGGTCAATTGGAAAAGACATCAAAGTACTGTTCCCTTCAATTCCTACATATGAGATTGAGAAAAGAGAATATATTGCATCAAGAAATAGATTCAGGCTATAAAAGCTGACCTTATGTTTTGAAATACCCTACTAATAGTAAAATTTTAATGCTGTGTACCACTGTTTCTGTGAGAAAGTGCATTGCTCATTCCAACTCTGAATGGCAGGGATGCATGTCTCTACACTAGCTCTGCTACTTTCAAATATAAGGTTTTGGCAGTTATTTAACTTCTCCATCTATAAAACAGTAATACCAACCTCACAGAGTTGTTTTACAGATTGAATAACATCATGTACATAAACAGGGTTAGACAACTTGTTACCTGTCTCTGCAGAGATAAGAAGCTCCCAGCTTCCTTGGCTGCTGAGACCACATTAAAATAAGATAGGGAAACTCTGCCCTGGTGCTAAAAAGGGTGCTAGACTTGGTGTCTCAGGACATGGTCTTACTCTACTTCAGAGTTTGTCATCTACGAGGAAGGGACCATGACAAGTTACTTCATCCACTGGGCCCTCAGGTTTCTCATCTTTGAAATAGGGAGTTGAACCAAATGGGTCTCAGGTCCCCTCCAGTCAAGAATTCTATGGTTCTATAAAACTTGTACCACAGAAAGTATCATTCTATTTTTGCATAATATACTTTCCTGACACAACATTTTGCAGATATTAAAGTTGGGGAACAAAGGGTAGTGGCACACATGGGTGCCATGATCTGATCATTCAGCATTTATTAAGCTCCTTCCACGTACCAAACAGTGCTGGACTCTGAGGAGATAATAATGAAGATGATACCATCTCTTCCTTCATTTAAGGAGTTTTCAGTCAAATGAGAAACAGATACAGAAAAATGATTACAACGCAACAGGGTGAGAGTATGGACTGAGGTATATCTAAGGAGCTGTGGCAATACGTGATGAGGCAGACATTTGATCTTCAACATGCTGTTGATCAGTCAGTTTGTGGAATTCAGAATAACTCTGAGGGACCTTTCTGATTTTCCTAGAGCTGTTTCCAGGAAGAGGAATTTTCTGGGTCATCTTTCTGTGGCTATATAGACTTTTGCTCAGGGAGA
The DNA here is from genome assembly GCA_031878705.1 of Tapirus indicus. Lineage (NCBI taxonomy): Eukaryota > Metazoa > Chordata > Mammalia > Perissodactyla > Tapiridae > Tapirus > Tapirus indicus. The sequence goes on along the minus strand of CM062917.1, from coordinate 146,854,492 downwards.
TCTAGGCAAGGTATTTTCTGAAGTACACACTCCTGGGTTTTATAACCTGTGTGAAAATGAAAAGTGAATAGCCTGTAGCACAGCAGAAAGAAGATATAATTGTTTGGGATAGACCAGAAGAGATTCTCCGGCCATTTAGCACAGATGTTCACAGTCAATTTCAGTCACATTATCTTTCCAAATTCTTTCTCCTCCTTAGTGTTTTTCACTGACCCCTTTCTCTTGTCTGCAAAATGCTATGCTCAGCTTCTCCAAATCTTTCTCAACTGGGTCTGCAGCTCTAAACCTCTACTGCCTCTGTGCTCTTGCCAATATGCCCTTAGTGATCTAAGACTTCCAAACCAGGGCATTATGGAGCTGGAGAAGAAACGGAAGAGCAAATGCCAGCCTCTGCCGCCTGGCAATTTCAAAGGCTACCAAATCCCCATCTGCTTACCAGACTTTCCGTAGTAAGCTCCGGCAAATCCTGGATGGTACAGCAAGGGTAATCCAGGACTGAGATGCTGCAAGATGCAGAGATAAGGACAGGCTTTAGGTAAATGGCAAGAAATGGCTGTATCTGAAAAGGCAGGAGCTATTTCTCTCCAGCAGACTCCATCTATTTCCCAAATTGCTTAGTGACCCCAGCTGACACTGAGGGTTCTGGTGCCAGGCAATTCCAGCTCCAGTCTCCTCTCCTCACAGTCATGAGAGGAACCAACAGAGTTCGTTCAGGCTGGCCCCCATCTGACAGATGCAAAAAAGAGCAGAAAGAGAGCCTCTGTATAGACACTCTTCTCTTCCCTTCTTTAAAGGAATATGTAAACTTGTGTGCATTCGCGATTCTGCATTTAAGTGTATGCTTGTGTGTACGTGTGAACATAATTGTGTTCCCAGAGATGCTGCCCAAACTTATCCCACTTAATAGCATTCTGTGGATGTGAGGATGAAATGAAGACCTCTCCTGTGTCTCTTACCAGATGTTTCTGAAAGCCAGGAGCTCTGGGGAATGATCACAGAAGCCACTCCTAAAGGAAGCTTGAGACAGAGGCAGCTTTCTGCAGCAGGGGCAGTCTAGTAGCTTAAGAATGGTAATAGTGTCTGCCCCCAAAACCGACAGCGGAGGACTACAGCGGAGCTGGAGGCTCTGCAGTGAGCCCAGGGAAGCAGGCATGAGTCAGCAGGGGAAATAAGGCACTGCATGATGATAGGCACACAGTCACTCAAAATGACAGTTCTCTTTCTTTTCTCTTCTCCCTTCTTCACTGGTACAATGCAGAATTTAGACTAGCTAATCTCTAATGCTCCTTCTGTTTCCGACATTCCATGAGGTTTTAAATACCAATCTATCTGAACTAGTGCAGTTGGAAATGGATAGAGGATGTTGGCAAAGCAGGGGATATAAAGAGAAGTATGGAATTCCTCAGATCTGTCTCTACATTTTGAAAGACAAAACTTCTATCCAAGCAAAAGGTAACAATTTATTTGGCTAGAAATGTTTACCTTTGTCCAAGAAACCCACAAAGATAACCTAGGGGAACCATGGTAGAAGAGAGGGCAGTGGATCTACCTATAATATTGCTCATCATTTTAATTGACTCTACTAGATTCTCCCAGGTTGCCAGTTCTGTACTGCTCCATTAGCATAAACATTCTTGACTGGCTTATCCACTTATTTACCCACCTCCCACTGACAAAGCCCCGTGGAAAGTAGGTGCTGGTGACCAGGAAATAGGGGCGGGAAATCAAAGACAGAGTCGTTCCAATCTTAGTGAACTAAAATCTAGCCTAAGGGGGCATAAAATAAAGTTACAAGTTTTTAGAATATCTAGACTGTGAGAGCCATGAGGAAACTGTGCAATAATGAGCTGTGGGTGCTCCAAGTTCTCAGGGATCATGCAACAGTAAAGCTTACAGGTGGTGTACAAGAGGATCATCTTATCCAGGCCAACCTTAGCAAACGGTGTAGTATGACTCTTCCAACTCCAAATCAAACCCAATGGACACCTATTGGATCGTCTGTCCCCTCCCCACCAGGACCATGGGTGCAGGGGGCGCCATTTAGTTCCTGAACCCTACTCTTCCAGCCACAGTTGATTGATCCAGGGGTGGACCTCTAACCCTGGGAATGTGGAACAGGGATTGAAATCCAATTCAGTCTCTGAAGTGGCACTGGGACATGTTTAGCTCATGTGAGCATATTTCACCAAGTGGCCTGGGAAGCAGACAAAGCTATTTGTCAGTGAGAGGAAATGAGTGGAGGTACAGAGGCTTAGTGTCCACAGATGGAGGTGGAGGGCTTCCTGGGCTCCCTACACTACAGAGCAAGCCTGAAGCCCAGAGCTGTATTCCTGTCCTAAGTTCCTCAAGATGATATACCTCCCATTTTCTTCTAACAAATTCCCCGTTCTGTGTGAGCCAGGTCCAGCTGGTTTTGGTTACTTATAATGAAGAGGGTTGACTGATGCACACCGGTGCCGTCATGAAGTTGGGGTCCTCACCCAGTTCGACCTATAGTTTCATTTTCCCTGGTAACCCAGCTAGCATGTCTTATGTGCCATTTTTAAGGGGCACAAGTCTCTCTGTAGTTAGAAAAAAATCCTTTCTCCAGTGCTTCCCCAAAACAAGAAAAGTATTTAAAGTATTCTCATGTTTGTTTATCTTAACTAATGCTTACAAAAGCTCTATGATAATAGTCGGAGGAGGTATTATTCTCATTTTAAAGATGAAAATACTGTGGCTCAGAGAAATAAAGTGTCTTACTTGAGATTACATAGCTAGCAAATGGCAGATCCAGGTCAGAAATCCAGGTCTCACAACTTCAGGTTCCGTGTGTGTGTGTGTGTGTGTGTGTTTCAAACTACAATTAAGTAGGCTGCCTCTCCATGGTAGAATTTCAGGCAGTACTGACAGACTGGTGAGGCAACATTTCCAAGCCCCTCTCCAGTCACCCCAAGTATCAGATCAGCCTTCTTACTTCGGCTTTAGGAAATTTGCCTCTGGTAAAGCACTTCTGGTAAACTCTGATTAACATGCTTCTAGTTCTCATAGCAGTAGCAAACTAAGGAACAAGAATCTACTCTAACCCCTCAAGTCCCCACTTGGCTGGAGGAGTAGAAATCAATTTTTATTCAGAGCAACTGTGATCAGAAAACAATTAGTGTTTTGATCCTGCCTCTGCTGCTTACTTAAGGGGTCTCACTAGCATGGTAATCTTGAGCAAGTCAGTTAACCTCTCTGAATTTGTTTCCTAACTGGTAAAATAAGAATAAAACTGTTGTAGTACCTCTTTGCACTGCTGAGGAGATTAAATGAAATAATAGATGTGAAAATACTATATTTTTTTAAACCACAAATTGATCTAAGTAAGGGTCTATTATTTACTTTCAGTTACAAATTTTGTAAACACTTTATAGTTTACAAAGTAGTATAACTGATCCAACTTATGACTTATACTAAGATCAGGGCTGGCCAGACAAGCAAGCTGTTTCACAAAAAAACATCTTCTGGATCCTTCTGCCATAAGAAGAAAATGTCATCGTTGCAGTTTCATTTCTTTGAGTCATGACATTTTTCAGTTTTCAAAACTATTAAAATACAAACACCTCTGTGAAGAGGCAAAAACTATATACCCCATCAGCGATCACTTCAGGGAAATTAAATTTAACAGCAACAGCTCTGAGATAGCAGGGACTAGGGACACCAGGACAACTGAAAGGCTTGGAGATGATGTAATTTTCCCAACCATCCCAAAACAGCCCTTTGAAATAAACCTGTCCAGAGTCCATACCTGTTTTTGGCAGTGATGTAGGACAAGATATTTTGATTGAAGAACTTCAGGATCAACGGAATGCAGTTGGCAAATACCAAATGTTGTGATACATATTCAAACTGAATTAAAAGATCAAAGCAAAAAGGGCTGCTTATTTGGGGGAGAATAGAAGGTACGTATGCAAAACAGAGAGGCAAGTACAAATTAATATCCATTCCTAAGAATATCCACTGTCTACTTGTGTTATCAGTCTTCCTGTCTGGGGAGTGGGAAGAATCATTTTTATCAGCCCATCCTACATGGAGGCGGGACAATCTGCAGCATGTGTATGTTGCAAGTGCCTGACCTAAAGCACAAGACAAACAAGCCAGAAAGAAAATCCTACTCCAGATAAATAGAAAGAATTGCTATGAGATTTGTTCACAAGCTCAACAGGAAAGGAAGGCTCCCTGAGGGAGTTGTCTTCCAAACCAAACCTCTGGCTCAGTGTTTCAACTGTGATTGATATAGAGGAACAGGTGCAGCCTACTCCCAGCAACTGCTGGCATCACTCAGTCAGGATGGATACAGCACACAGTAACCGAATCAACCACCGAAATGTGGGCTCCAGAGAGAGTCTGTCTGGTTCACTGTATTATCTCTCATACTTAGAATAACAGTATTTTAATGAATGAATCAACAATAGCCCTTCATTCAACAGATACTGCACTGAGAATGAGTCCAAGATCTCTTTGATGGGCTAAACACCAGAACATAGGTGCTCCATTTTGCTCTCTTGAATCTGGATGGGGTTTGTGTCCAAGAAGACCTAGTGATGCAGTGTCATGGAGTTGTGTCACTTGAATTTTGCCCATGATACACTGAGGAGCATCAGACACAGTTTGTCTCTAGATTCAGAACCTGGACTCCTGGGACAGTATAGACACTGGGTTGAAAAAGCAGAAAATTGTGGTGTTTTAAATCCCTTAGCTCTTCCTGTAGCCATGGCAGTGAGCTAAGCTGCCCTCTGCCCTTGGGTGTGTGGTTAGAGGTGGGGAGTCAGCTTGTGCTGCCCATTTCTCTCTTCTGCTCAAATATTTTCTCCCTGGCAGCTGACCCAGGGTATTTTCCAAAGCCCCAGATGGAGGAGCCAATACATACCCACTATCAGATGACGGAAAACGTTTTTCAGTTTGAAATGCGTCTGTAGCCTTGTCAGGATTCACTAACACTGACACACAACAACAAGGCCCATCAAGCCACCCACCTGTCTGGCTGTTGATCCACATACTGCCCACCAAGAGAAGCAGACAAAAACACACATCCACAGTTCTCTGCTCTTTCTACTAGGAACACTATCTCCCACCCACCCCTACTCCTCTCAGCCCTACTGCTGCTCAGCAAACACCGGCAGAATTGTGAGCGCCAAGGACACACCCAAAGATGTTTTTGAATGAACTAAAGTGAAAAAATACCCTGGTTGTATAACCAGGTTGTCAAACCTGTCATGGGCACAGACCCTGCAGGGGCCTCCCTGTATTCTAAGTACCTCCTCTTCGACCACCAAGCTTGGTTCTGACTTCTTAGGAGGAAACTAGGGCAGAGCCTCTGTGCAGGAATGAGAAGCCTTGCTCTCCTCCCCATGGTCTCAACACAGAGACCATCTATTCATTGCCCCCATGTTCCCTTATATCTTGGAAATGTCCACAACACCAAGTCCAAACTCCTTAGCATGGCAAACAATGCCTTCCTGGGAAGCAGGTTCTTAATCTTTCTTAGCCTCAGTTTCCTCAGCTATAAAATAAGGATAAAATAAGACCTACCTTGTAGGGTTGAGAGAATTAAATGAGATCCCACATGAACTTAACTGTGTGCCAGGCACATTATAAGTACTCAATAATTGTGTGCTATTATACATATTATGATCTGCTCCCTGCTGTCCTCTCCAGCTTCATGTATCACTAGACTGCTCCATCTCCCCTAACCCCAGGCAGAACTTCAGCAACATTTAATCAGTTTCCAAAGGTACTTTGCTCTCTCCCCTCTGGACTTTCACAAATTAGCTTTTCTGCTTGAAATGTTTCCTGTCCTTCTTCCCTGGTAACTCCCATATCCTGGCTAACATCTGTTTCTTTAGGACTCAGATTAGAAAGTCACCTCTTCTCCACCTCAGGTTGGATTAGGTGTTTCCACAGCAGCCAGTGCTTACCTGTATCACAGCAGTTACCACTCCATAATTGGCTATTTATATATCTGCACCCTTTACAAGACTTCAAAGCCCTTAAGAACCAGAATTGTTTTATTCAGGATTATTTCTCAAATGTTAGAAAAGTGCCTCATACAGAAAAGTATGCTCAACATACGTTTTTTCTCCCTCTTTTTGGTGGAATGCTTGAATCCTGTCTTCCATTGCTTCAAATCTGGCTGGGCATATTTCCAAGAAGCTAGGGATTCCTACCCACAACCCTCAAATAATGTTCAAAGGACACGGATATCTGCACTTTTCTAGGACAGTTCTCCGCATCCCACTCCATACCTCACCCAAGCTTGAGCAATAGGTATCTGGATTCCCTGAGTGAGGCAAAGAAAGGGCTGAAAGATGCTCAGCTGGACTACAAAGGCCCTTGCATCCTTCCTTTGGGAGACAGGGCCTGGAGAACACCTGAGACCTGTGGAGAAGCACTCCTAGCTGCTCACCTGGTAGATATGGTTCAGTTTGAAGTGTTTGAGGAGTAGCAGGAGCAGGGCAGAGATGCTCTTTACAATGATCTCCTTGTGCCTGTTCACATCGATGCCCAACTTCATGCTCTGAAGAACAGTAATGCTACAATGGGGAAAGGAGGAGTCAGTGCTTGAGAGAGGCATACAAGGACCCAGGTATTTGGGTCAGATACAGTATACACAAGAGAGCCAGAACTTGGGAAACTTGAACTTCTGTGTTAGGAAAACCTCCAGAGTTCCCATTTATGAGCCTGTCTGGAGAAAACCTCCTCTGATCTCTTTGTTTCTCTCTCACCTTTGGCAAGCTCATCCCTTGGCAATGTCCATCCACAAACCCATGCAGCCAGTCACTGGTACTGATGTTGCCCTCCAGACCCTCAATTCTGAGCTAAAAAGAGCACAGCAGAGAGCACTGCAGCGGAAAGGGGATACTGGTGGGTGATGGGAGATCTCTTTGGAGACAATCCCTGTAATTGTTAACAAAGTGGGGTGGGGACTAGAGAGACCCTGCAGACAAGACAGCTAGTGTTCAGCAGCTGCCCCAGCTGAAGCACTCACGGCATCTCCTCAGGCAGGACATCTGCCAGGATGTTGATAGAGTCTGTCTTAGCCTTGGAGGTGGGGGCTGCAGCCAGCAGAATCTTAAGCAGAGCAATCTGGGAAGTAGAAAATGAGGAAATCCATCCCTGTCCACCCCATTCAACAAGGCTGTTCTCCCACACCTCAACAGCCCTATGAGAAGTGTTTTAAAGCTTCCTCTAAGTTCTTCCCTCAATGACCTGTGAGGCTAAGGAGCCAGAGGAGCTTATAGGCTGTTCTGCCTCAAGACTGCTCTTTCCAAAGAGGAGGATGGAAGGAGCAAAGTGAGAGGGGCAATGCCTAGAAACAAGGTGGGAGGTATAAGCAAGATCTAACTTCCCCCACCCTCTTCCTGCCTCTAACCCTAATCATGAGCATCCTCACCATTCTCAGCCTGAGGCTATGTAGGACACGACAGACCACGGCAGACCTCAGAGCAACTAGGGTACTTGCTTAGGAGGAGGGTCCCCAGTGCATCCTGCAGGGACCCCACCTTATTCTCCACCCCTCCCAAAGAAGGACTTAGGAGGACAGCCAAGTCCTCCTTCCTCTCAGAGAAGCCCTGAGGAAAGCTCAGAATTCTAATGTGTTAAGGAATGCCTTGTCCGAGGGGCTAAGCCTCAGGAAACAAGCTCAAATGATGGACGGCTCAGCTTGAAATGGCTCTTAGCAGTCTGTTTCTCGCAGCAGAGAAGGGCAGCTCTGGCCCAGCTATCTCCTTACCATGTACTGGGGGAGGCTATACAGCATGCCCTGGTAGAGAATTTCACATGGAGTCTCTGGTACCACCTCTTCCCCCTATGGTAGGAAACACACAGTTTGCCGAGGCCATTTTTCAATTGACCAAAGGCTATGTTTCTTGGTTGTGAAGGGTGGCTTGAAAAGAGCATTGAGCTGGGAGTCAGATCTAGGTTCCTATCCTAGCTGTGCTAATGACTCATTGTATGACCTTGGGTGAGTTACTTTCCCAGAGAGGGATCAATCAGTTTCCTCTTCTATAGGATCAATCAGTTGGCTGGTCTAGATGACCTCTGAGGGCTCTTTCCTGACAATCTATGATTTTGGTATTCCTATTAGCTGGAATCAATCCAGAAATCTTCTTGCCATGTCACATGCTAAATCAGGAGTCAGAACTCCCACCTAGGGGTTGGCTCAGACCACTGCTTTGCTGAACACACATGGGCTTAACTCAGGCTGCAAGTATGCCTGGGACACTGGAACCTCACATAAAGGCACTTCCCATGGTGTCAATCTGAGGCCATCCGAGAACTCTGGAATGCTCTGAAGCCAGGAAGGAGCGGTAGGTAACTCAATAAAGAGAGTTAATAAGGGAGCTGGATAACCTGTGGCCAGGGAGACAGAAAGGAATATTAGGAGGGAAGCTTTTAGGTGGAAACTATTTTCTTTCCTTCTCTATGAGCCCCTACAACATCCCTTCCTCCTTTCTGACCAGCCCCCTCACACACAACTCTTTGTCCTTCTGACGACTCCATCTAAGCCTTTGATCAGAGTGGGGAGACAGGGGCCTCCGGTGCTCAAGAGGCTACTCAGGCCACAATCATCTTTGGCCAATGCAGTCCTTCCTCCCCCAAGGTTCCCCTATTACAGGGCAAGGGTCACTGCCATGAGACCCTGAGGCGAGGAGGAGTAACCAGGCCCCTTCCATCCCTCACAACTCAGCTGCTGCTTAAATGGACACAAGTCTTAAATGGGTGTTCAATAAGCGCTGGCAATCTTGCACAGCCTTCTTGCTCTCCAAAAGGCTTATTTCATACCTTCGCCCCTCTCCTCAAACCAAACCCCTTGCCCCGCAGCCCCTCAACAGTTGCTGACCCTGCCTCATACTTCTTGGAGAAAACGAAGCAATCAGACAGGCACACCATCATCTTCTTAATACCAATTCTACCAGAGAGTCTCCACCTTCCTTCTTGACATGAAGGATGTACAGCCTGTGCTCCTATTAAAGGCCAATCCTCCACGTGTGCTCGGGTTTTCACATCCTTTTGCTTTGTCAAATGCACCAGTTCTGTAATTATCTCCTCTCCCCTGGATCATCTCTTTTAGGACACAAACATACTCTAGCACCTCCTAGCTATAAAACACTTTTCCTTGACCCTACATCCTCCCTCAGCTACCATCCCATTTCTATCCCCCTCTTCACAACAAAACTTCTATGTTGTCTGTGTTGACTGTCTACATCCTTTCTTGACCTTCCTTTTTCAACCCATTCCAACTAGGCTTCTAGCCCCACCACTTCACCTGAGGTTGCTCTTATCAAGGTCACCAGTTATCTTCATGTTGCCAAATCCAGAGGGCACCTCCAGTCTTATCATGCTCCATTTATCAGCAGCATTTGACACAGCTGATCATTCCCTTGAAACAATTTCTTTTCTTAGCTTTTACATATAACAATCTCCTGGATTTCCTCCCACCTCACTGGGTATTTTTCTTACTCTTCTTTTCTGGCTCCTTTCCTAACTCATCCCACCCTCCACATACTGGTGTGCCCCAGGGCTTTGTCCTGGGTTCCATCCTCTTCTCTATCTCTACCCTCTCCCTGGGTTACCTCAGCCAGTTCTATGGCTTTTTACACTGTCCATAAGTCAACAGCTCCCAAATTTATTTCTCTAGGCTAGTCCTGTCTCTAGAACTCTAGACCCATATATCTAATTGCTTGGCTGCTCTGCCTGGGTATCTAATGGACATCTAAAACTGAGTATTACCAAAACAGAACTCCCCACCTTGGCAAATGGTACTTATTCTTTTTTTTTTTTTTGGTGGGGAAGACCAGCCCTGAGCTAACATCTGTTGCCAATCTTCCCCTTTTTGCTGAGGAAGACTGGCCCTGGGCTAACATCCATGCCCATCTTCCTCTGCTTTATATGGGACGCCGCCACGGCATGGCTGACCAGCAGTGCGTCCGCGGGCTCCCGGGATCCGAACTCGCAAACCCTGGGCTGCCAAGCGCGAACTAAACCGCTGCGCCACTGGGCCGGCCCCAAATGGTACTTATTCTTAATTCTTCTCTTTGACGCTCTATCCACATCCAATTGAAAGGCAAGTCTTGTCAGCTACACCTCCAAAATATAACCCAAATTCATCCACTTTTCACTGTCTCTACAATTACTATCCCAGTCCAGGTCACCATCATCTTCCACCTTGATTATTTTAAGAGCTTCCTAACTGATTTCCCTGCTTCTACTCTTTCCCGGTATAGTCTTTACACAGCAGCCAGTGGTTTCTTAAAAGATAAATCAGATCATGGTCACTCCCCTACTTAAAATCTCCAATGCTTCCCTTTGTACTGTGAAACAACTTCAAGCTTCCTATCTTTGCTTATAGGTCCTGCGTAAAGTGGCTCCAGGCCACCTCCCTGACTCCATCTCATACAACCCCACCCCTCGCCCCAGTGCTCCAGCCACAGGCCTTCGTTCACTACCTTCAACACTCTGAACCTGCTCTCACCTTGTTAAGGTTGTTCCCTCTGCTTGGAATGCTCTTTTTCCTGATGTTCCTATGGCTGGTTCCTTCTTGTACCTCACATCTTAGCTTAACTGTCACTTTCTCAGAGGTCTCCCTATCCTGACTGCCCAATCTAAAGTAGTCTGCTCCATGATAGATACTGCTAACATATCATCCTGTTTAAATTTTCTTCATTGTATCTCCCATTCTCTGACAGTCTTCTTGTTTCCTTAATTATTTGTTTATTGTCTTTTTTCTCTAACTTTAATGTATCATGAAAGTAGGGACCTTGCCTTGCCTGGCACACAGTAAGAGGCCAAAAGCATGCACACATGCTCTGTGACAGCACTGAAGCCAGACTTCCTCCTGCCCTCCTCCTGTGCAGGACCCCCTTGGCTCACCAAAGACATGGGGAACTTCTCCAGCTCCTCCTCATTCTTGATCTGAACATCTGCGATGGAGATGTACTTGTGCTGGGAAAGATAAGACATCAACAAGGGGCTGAGGGCCTCAGTCACATATGTACCAGCTTCTTGATTAACTTCCCCAGTGACAAGGAAATGTCCTGTCTGTCACCCCAAATAGACCATGAAATCTTTGAAGGCAGGAGTCTTATTCACTTTTGCATCATTAACACCAAGCAAAGTGCTTCATGTACAGTGTTTCTGTTTATTCCATGTTTCCATATTTGTTGAAGAACAGCAAATACCTAAGCATTTACCTTCAACCAAAGGGCAAGGAGAAGCCAATATCAGGCCCTTGCCTCTGGACCACTGCCCTGAGAGTTCTGCTGCATGTGTGTGCTATGTGTGCACGAAGTGATGATGACGGAGTTGGGGAGGGCTGAAGATGTGTGCAAGAGATAACTACTCTTATTTTTTGTGCTCACACACACTTTGGATGTAGAGCAGACTGCTATTCAACCTTGGGCCTTTGGAAGTTGGTGGCCCGATAGACAGAGAGAAGTGAGAGGAAAGGAAGTGGGGAATGGGAAGAGTGGGAGGAGGGAAAAGGAATGAGAGGGAAAAAGGAAGACTTTTTCATCTATCTGAATGTAGGAAACTGGGTAAGTAGGGAGAGATCTGATTTTTCCCTCTTTGGCCAAAATGGCTACAGGGGAAATAAAGAATGGTAAGTTCAGAATGTGTCTGGTAAAAGAGTCCTAGCCAATACCCAGGACCCTGGTAATCTAACTTGCCTTGATGGCTCCCTATCCCTAAGGACTGAGAGCCCACCCTGGTCACCTGCTTTAGGGTCTTCACACTCTCGTGGATTGGCCTGGGTAATCCAACCAAGGTATCTGTGTCCCTGTGAAACACAAGACACACCAGATCATAAGCATCGAAAGTACAGAGAACTACTGATACCCCCTGGAGTTACATGGACCATGCCACTTTCAACATCTGGTATCCTGGATCTTTTTCCACAAGCTTCTGGGTCTTCCATTATTGCTTTAGGACACAAAAAGAACAATGGCACAGAGAAGTGTTCCTGAAAATCAGAATTTTTGTATAGTCTTTTGGGGACTCACTTTGGGAGTGGTAGGTTCCTACTTAAAAGGGCATGTAGCCCAATGACACTTTTGACAGTGAAACACCAGTACCAACCAACGCCTTCTCAGGTTTTATGGAGGCCAGTGGGAAGGATTCACGTGGCTGGGAAAGTGAAGGAAGACAGATCTGTTCTGACCGTGTTGCTTCTTCACAGAATTCTGGCCCATTAGAGCAGGATGGGCCCCTACGGACCATCTAATCCAAAACTCTCATGAGAAAATTGAAGCCCAAGAAGGAAATGACTTGTTGCTCAAGGTCCTATATCTCACTAAGAACACAAAATTTCTTCTAGGAAACTGGAAGGAAAAATTCCATGGCAAGAACCCAAAGTAGTCCCTGGGAGTTGCCCATGGCCTAGGAGCTCTAGGTTGTATCAGGACTACAGGCAACATCTCTCATTCCAAGCCACCCACTCTTCTGGCCTAAGAAAGACCTTATAGCCAGTTCTGATCATTCAGTCACTTACTGCCCCAAAGTGAATCCGATGAACTTGTTCCTGCTCATCTCCAAGAAGTGCTCAATGTCCTTCTGTCTGTGAGGATGGAGGACAGACAAATCCCAGAAAAGGAAAGAAAAGCAAACCTTGAGAGAGAGAAACTTTCTGGGCTCCTACCCCTCCGATTGGAGAATTAGAAGCAGTGGGGGAAGACAGTAGCCAACAGAGGGAACTTCGAACCCGGGTATTCTGACTTCTAGCCCAGCTTGTTGAGACTTGAATACATAAACCACTCCACCCTGGGCCTTCAGCAATTGTAACCTTGAAGCTCGGGGTCCCTGGTGTTATCAAACCTACCTGACCTTTGGGGCCCAGGGCAGGCCCTTGGGAAAGGCCACCCGCTCAGCAGAGAGGAGTGCCTGTGAGGGTGGAGGTGGCACCAAAGGGTCCTGCTCTAGCAGGTCTAACTCTCCATCCAAGGTTCGTTCTCCATCGCCAACAGACTCCTCTTCCTCCTCTGTGGCTGGTTCCTCAGTCTTAAAGAGATCTCTTTCGTTGTAGATATCCAGGCTGTCCTGCTTAGTGAGGAGTTGCTGCGGGGGGGGGGGGGTGCGGGGTGCGGAGAGAAGGTGTGCAGAGATCTCACCCTGAGCATCCCTGTCTGAGGCCACCCTCTACCCACAGGCTGCTAGACTTCAAGAAACATGGAGTAACAACTCAGCTCTCGTGAGAACATCCCCTTCCCCAGCTCAACCCGAGTGTCCCCACCAGGCCCAATTCCAGGACAAGCGGTTCTCAGGCAACCATGCCAATGATCTGGGAACAGAGCATAGATAATCCCGAAGTCATAGTTACTTAACTTTTAGAAAGCACTGATGCCTTTTTTTCTGCCAGCACTTTCCTTCCTAATTATGCTCTGCTTAGGTGAACATTCAATTAGTTTGCCTTCTGTGAACATACACCAGCTGGCTGACTGAGGAAGAGGAGGACAGAAGCTTGCTGCTAGGCAGAGGGAAGCAAGTTTGGAATTTTAAATCTCGTTGCAGAAAGAAAAAAAGATTGGACAGAAATAGGCCAAAAAGTTAACAGGGACTGCCTCTGGTTGTTAAGCTTGTGGGTGATTTTTTTTTCTCCCTTCTTCACATTTTTATATTTGTTCCAATTTTCTACAATGAGTAAGCATTACTTTATAAAACAAAAAATATAGGTTAAAAAAAATCACATTGCAGATTATGTAGACTAGACTCCTGAGCATGACTATTTGGTCCTGTTACCTGTAGTTGGTGAACTCAGGTAGATCAGACAGGTAAGTTTGTGGAAGCATGGTCAGGTCTCAGTGCAACTTGTCATTCTAACCATTTCAGAGATGCAGACTATACCTAGAACCCTAACCAGCCACCTCTGGTTCCAGGGCCAGACAAAAGCAGGGCTGGCTCAGAGTAAATCTTCTTGATGCCAAGAAAATGACAAAGTGCCTCACTGAAGGCACATGCATTTGCTGGGAGCCCTGTTCAGGTGCCCTGAATCCCTATCCCCAGGATCATACCCTAAATGTTGTTCAGGATGCTAGGGAACTCCAGGTACTGAGGTCTAAGCCAGTAGCAAGATATAGATCTATGATGTGATATCACAATGTTACACCATGAAAGCTCAGGGCTGGGGTACAGAGGTTAAAGTATAGACTCCAAGGTTTCAGTTTGGTCACAGGGCCAACCAGGGACAGGATGAGCTGGGTCATTGAACTGCCCTTTCCTACCACATCCAGAGTAGCTTAGAATCTTGATTTCTGGCCAGCCATTGTCACAACACCACTGTCTGCTTTAATCCATACCCTTCGAGAACCACGGCGGCCTCGCAGCTTAGAGGGTGGTGGTGCCAGCTGAGACTCCCCCAGGTCAAGAGTGTAAGAGGGTGGAGAGGCGGCACGCATGCTCTTTACCACCTGGATACTGTCCTCAGCCAGCGGAGGCAGGCCCAATTCTGCCCGCTTCTGTACTTTGAGAGCCTGCAGATGCTCAAATCCACCGAGTGTAAACTAAAGGGTAAATGGGAAAAGGGCAGAGAAGAGAGAGGAAGGGAGGGAAGTCAGAGAGAGCAAGGTCAGGGAAACATGGATAGAGAGGAAGAGCCACAACTTCCAGTCCCCTCACACCCCCTTCTTAATTAAGAATAAAACTGGAAGGGGCAAATCTGTTTACTATCCTCAGTCTGAGGAGCTCAGGGGTCTGGATAAAGCATTCTTTACTAACTCAGGACTGGAAACATCACCAGAAATCAGGAAAGAGACTCTTGGGGGCCTCCATTGAAAAAACAGGAAACTGTGTTCCCTTTTTAAGGAGCACATCCAGATGCTATAAACCCCCAGGGTCACTCAATTTCCTCTGCAGTCAAGAGGTAGTTCCCCTGTGAGGTCTGCCCTGGAGGGTATGTTGTTCAGCCAGTCCTGTAGGGTGGAAGGCCGAGATGAAGGATCAGATTGAACAATTAGTAACAACTGCAACCATACATTTACAAGGACTTCATTTTTTTAAAGCAAATCCTCTGTTTATCTGGATGGAGGGCAGGCACTAACCCCCACATTTTACAGCTAGAGAAGTTGAGGCACAGAGAGTTGCCCAAGGTTCCTCAGTATCAGCAGAGGCCAGACTCTCAGCCAGTACTCTTTCTATGAAATGTCAGCTCTATCAGGGTAAGGTACAACAACACCCCAACTCATAAAGTGGCATCTCCTGCCAGTCCAACAGAAACAGGTAACCTGCTCTGACACAGAACATCTGATTTCTCTAGGACAGCCTTGTTGCCCCTCCACTGGCTAATAGCTGCCCTATTCTTCTGCCTATCTCCAGTCTCCTGAAATCAGACTAGAAGAAACTGAGGTGGCAGTCTAATCTGATGATATGGGAGCAGGGAGAATCAGCCACTCACCATGACTACCTTCCAGAGCAGAAGCAAGACCTTTTTTATGGGGAAGTGGGGAGCCAGGCCACTGCAGAACTTGGTAACCATGGAGAAAAGCAGAAGGGCAAAAGGCTCCTCATTATGCATGGAAAAGCCTGGGGGGTGTGGAGAGAGGCAAGTGAGAAAGTGAGGATGAGGTAGCTGGAACCCTGCCCCTGTAACCCTGATTCTGGACACACTGAGAAAGGCACTCACCTCCCCTGAAGAATTTGAGTACCTGGTCCTTAGAAGGAGGCTTAAAGAGTCCCCAGAGGTAAGTAAGCCCCTCAAGGGTAGGAAGGGAGGCCATGGAGTTAAAAACGGCTTAGCTCCCAAACCTTGGGCGTGGATGCCAAACTACAAATAATAGTAATAAAGATGTTGCTTTCTGGCCGAAGGACTCAATGCATTTTGTGGATCACAACTCAGTTTCCCACATCAATGAATATATTTTAAAAATCACATAGGCCTTCATATCTTATCCCTTTCTGATGACAACAACAACTTATATTTTCAAAATATAAAAATGAGTCAACTCATTTTTTCGTGTGGAATTCGTGATAGAATGAGAGAGGGATGGCTACTCCCATTTATAACCAATGAAATCAAGGCACAGAGAAGACATATGACTGATCCTAGTTCATAGACACAGGGGCAATCAAGCCAGGCCCTCATGCCTGCCATGCAGTATCTCTGTCCTAAAAGAAAAGATATTAACTCTAAAAAAAAAGAAAGGCTGTCTGTCTCTCTTAGGCAGATGCTATACTTCCCCTCCACCATCAGCACCCCAATCCCCACCCTTCCTCAAGTGCCACTTCTTACTCAATTCAGTGCGGAAGGTGTCCCGAGCTGTCCTCCACCCGCAGGAGTCTGTCTCCCGCTCCAGGCGGATATTTTCCACCATGAGGTACATGACACTCAGCAGCACCCTGAGGTTATAGAAGAGTCACGAGAAGTTCCCAAGGTAGCTCCCAGCCTGTAGTCAGAGACCTTAGGGATGCTCTCTGTGGGAGCCTAATCTAGTGGAATTAGCAACTTCTAGTGGTCTGGATACATCATGATTTGGGCAAAGGGTAACCCACTACTAACCATCCCCTGTTCCAATCCCATGGCCAGCCCCACTCACCGGAGCTCTGTGCTATCAGCAATGGAGATAGCTGGTTTCCGAAGAGCACTGCTACAGGCCTGGCTGTTGCTGCCACGGGGAGGAGGGAGAGAACGGGGACCCATAAGGCCTCTTTACTCCCTGTGTTTCCACTTGTCACATACACAAACATGAGTACCTGCCATTTCCTGGCTAGGCAGCTATAGAGAAATTTATCCAAGGTAAAGGAGCCCACAGAATTCCTCTGTCACCTCAGCAAACCCTTATCTGTGGTGAAGACAGGCCAGGGCAGAGTGATATAAACTCTGTGATATAAACTCCTCTTGTAATCCCCACTGTGCCTAACACTGTGCTAGACACAAAAGAGATGCTAAGCAATACTTGATGAATAATAAACAGAATTCACCCTATCTAAAACTCCTGGGTGACAGATATGAGACAAAATGAGGGGTCACTAGAGTGGTAGCAGCAGATAAGGCCACCTCTAGAGCTATAACCCATGAGGGAAAGAATTGGGCACAGCAACAGGAATTGCTTCTGTCCCTCTTGGGTCATGTTCTCAAGCAGAACAGTTTCCTTTCATCGATTCCAGAGTTAGGCTGAGCTGAAGTGTTTGGATAAAAAGGGAACCAACCCAGGATAGGCCCCTGAAGCCCAGGATTGAAGCTATAAGTAGGACAGAGGCTGCTGATGAGCCTAACCTCAGGGAGGAGGACAGAATATCAAAGAGCATGGCTAGATGGAGGGGAACTGTCAGTGAGCCTTGGACTGAGGTGTGAATAGACCCAGCTCCCACAGAGGTCTCTAGTGAGGAAATCAGCCTAGGACATGAGGTACTCTTCGAGGAAGGGGGTTTTCTAGGCCAGCCCTCCCCTAAGGCTTCTCACTCGATTTCCATGTGGAGTAGCTCCAGGAAGGCCGAGAAGGTCCCCATCTGATAGAGCAGGAAGCAGTTGTACCTGGACCAGTGTAGCACATCGACCTCTGAATCACATTCCCCAAAAGTGCCTAAAGGACCAGACAGTGCCATAGGGGTTGAGGAGGAAGGGAATAACCTGGTTCCTTCCACCTTGCCCCATGATCTTAAGACTATCTTCCAACACCCTGCCCAACAATTAAGCAACAAAGGTAGGGCAAGGGCCTCCCAGAACTTCCTGGAATGAGGCAGAAGAGATAAGAGGCAGTCTCCAGGGTTAGGTCCAACATGTTCATCACTGGCTTGTCTTAAGTTTGAGTTCCCTGGGAAGCATATCTAGGAGATAAGGATTCAAGTGCAAGTAGTTTATTTGGGAATTGATCCCAGGAACCATCAGTAAAGAAGTGGAGAAATGAGACAGGGAAGAGAAGGCAGCCAAGAGTTCAATCCCAGGTTGGTGGGAAGCTCTGGGAAACAGTATAAAACACACAACTCAGAATCATCCCACCCAAGAGGGGTGCGGTAGTTGGGATATTCATCCACTAACTCCTGTCATCATTGATGAATGCTGCTTGACTAGGGGAGCACATTAATTCCCTAGCACTTCCTGGTTGCCCAGTGTGGGCTGCAGAGAGAGCCCTTAGGCAAAAAGATGAAGGTACAAGTAGTTGGAAGTTGGTCAGAGTGCCAGTCCCAAGGGACTGCCTTATTTGCTATAGTCTTCCCTTCACCCAATGTCCACACTCTTTCCTCTCCATTTATGATTTTCTTTTACAGTTTTTTAGTTCCCAACTAGTTGGTTCTATCAACAGTCCTCTTACTTATGATCTCAGGGCTTATTTTTACTATTCTAGCTAGGATATCTCATTTCTCTTTCCAACACCTGATTAATAGGTCTCTTCTGGGAAGCTTTCCTCAATTAATCTCATTGAGTTCTGATCATCTCCAAATTACTCACGGCATCCACTCCTGCTGCTCTGTTGGCTTGAACCTTCTAAATACCAAGGGGAAACAATGAGAGGGTCCATGTGTGAACCTGTGGCACCCCCCTGCCTCCCCTCAGTGTCAGGGCCAGGCCACAGCTGACGAAAGAAGCCTTCATGCTCAGCTGGTGGTATATCGTCAGCTCTGGCACATCGACCCTCTTGCTAGTCTCCACATATGATTACAGCCCAAGTTAAGGAAAAAAGGACCTTATAAGAAATCATGGCATGGCTGGTAAGATAAAGACTGATTCCAAAGGATCCAGAACAGTATTCACCACCACCTCCTTATCTTCCTCATAAGCACTAGGTTACTCCTAGCACATGACAAGATCTGTCCTTGAGAGGCAGGGACCTTGCTTTCCCAGTATGGCTTGCCTCATCCTAGTCTTCATAACACCATTTCTCTCCCTAGTTTCCACCTATCCCAAGTTGGCAAAGGTGGTCACTTACCTTGGGCCAAGTAGAGAACAGCCCGGGCTACCTTCAGTCGCCGCTCCCTACTGACCACCTCCAGCCGGTCCAGGAGTCCCATCACATAGGCCTTCTGGGCATCTTCCTCCAACTCCAGCCACTCCTTGCCCTGCACTGGGGACAGAAGGCCATATAGACCCAGTGTTAGCTGCTGCCTCCCCTTCCTGGAAAGTCTCCTGATGGCATGCACCTCTGATCTCAGCCCTCAACAAATTCTTCTCTTCAAAAGCTTTCCTTATTTAGCTGAGAAAGAATAAGGGGTAAAAAAAGTATAGGACCCAAAATATTTTGGCTCGAACCCACTCTGCAGCCTCATCTTCCTCCACATCCCCTTCATCCTCCACACACAGCCTATACTGTCTAATCTCTCTGCCTTTCCTCAAGGAGTTCCCTGTCTCCCTACATATCCAATTCCTATTCATCATTACAGGTCCAATAGAAAATTACCTCTTTCCCACTAATGCTCCAGCCAGAAACTCTGTCTCCCCAAGATACTTTTTACTTCTCTTATTACACTTACCATTTTCCTCTTGGCCTCAGCTAGTTTTGTGATGTACATATCTCCCCTCTGCTACCAGACTTTAATCTCTTTGAAGATACTGCAAATTCACCTTCACCCCTGCCTCCCACAGCTCTGGCACAAAGCAGGTACTCACCACACATTTGTTGAGTTGAAAATTGAATTGCCACTGACCAAGGAAACAGAGGTCTGAGAGGATCACAGTGTGGGCACATGAAATTATTATTAGATGCTATTGGGAATGAGGCAGAGTTGGAGGCAGGGGTTGAATATTAAGGTCAAGGACTAGGCTAGGCACTTGCCCAGCCCCACCTCCTCATCCCTTTTCTCTCTTGGTCCTTTACATCAGGGAAAGGGACCCAGATCAGGTTTCTCTTGCTTCCACTCCACGGCCTCTCCACTTGAGGTGTAGGAAACTCTGTATCCCACACGCAAGAAGGGATAGAGAAGTTATATGGTTATGGAGAGGATGAAGAAGGATCATACTTTGTTTTAGGCTTTTCTAGATCAGGCTGGGATATCATGGAGGGAAAAAGTAGGTCTCTATGAATAAGGATCTGGGATCACCTTGAGTCTTGAAATCTTCTTCAAAGCACCTCCTGTTAGTGGTGAATTCCAGGTTTTCAGTGTAGCTATATAATTCTGTTGCAGGAAAGATAGGACAGAGTCATAAACATTCAGCAGACCCTTACAGAAGGGGCCTGGGGTGGAGAGGGTGGCATGAAAGTGCTAAATCTTCCAACACATTCCTGTGACCAAGTCAATTCAGAGCCAGCTTCCTCCCTTCTGGAGCAGTTAAAAATAGCCACTTGTGTCCCTGGGTGATTAAACCATCAAACCTGTCCTCCTCCTGCCAGCTGGCTGCTACAGCAGAGAAGGCAGCCTTCGACATTTGGTGAGGGCCAAGAGGACGGTTGGAGCAGACAGGGTTTAATATTATCACTCCTGTTTCTTAGGGCTGCAACCCCTTCTGCTTGTCAACCCAGACTGTGACTATCCTGTCTTTAGGGGAAAGGAGGGCAACACAACTATTGAAATTTAGAGGCAAGATCCTTGTGCTATTCAAGGAGTCAGGGTGAGGGCTGGAGTATGTGTTAGATGGCTCTTTGGGGTTGGAGCCAGTTCATTCTCTCCCTGCTGAGTTTCCTTGAAGGGTACAGAAGTTTAGGTTCCTGCCCATGGCCACCCAGGCAGAGGCAGCATCAAACCATGTAGAAGCAGGTATGGTTGCCAAAGGGCTGCCTGTGGCCCAGGAAAATCTAACTTCACTGACAGTAGCCTCTCAATACAAAATGCAGAGAGTTTCTGAGATATAAAAATGCCCTTTCTCACTCACACACACACTCCAGAATATTATATCAGTACCCTCATCTTACAGAGGATAAAGAATTGAAGTCAATAGGTGATAGAACAGATTTCCTCAAAACTCTGTTCCCTAACTGAGACCCTAACTGGAAATTTAACTAGGTCACAAATAATTCACAAAGCAAGAGAAATTCACTTATGTTCCAGCCAACTGTCTAATGGTTGAGAAACACCTTGTCTGGGAGCCAGGACTTTTGAGTCCTGAGTTTCAGAATCCTGGAACGACCAGAAGAAAATCCCATCTCTGAATCTTAAATTCCTCATTCATTAGTGGGTAGTGTGTATATATATATCTTCCTCCACATCCCCTCCATCCTCCACACACAGCCTATACTGTCTAATCTCTCTGCCTTTCCTCAAGGAGTTCCCTGTCTCCCTACATATCCAATTCCTATTCATCATTACAGGTCCAATGTATATATATATTTTATTTATATTTATATATATATTTATATGTGTATATATATATTTATATTTATATATATTTTAAGAGAAGAGTACAAATCCAGTCAGAAAAGGGAGCAAGGCTCTTAGGTACTGAACTTTGTTTTTGTTTTTATTTTATTTTTAAATTTTAGATCATGGACTTTCATATACAGATAAATACAGAATACATATAAGACACCTGTGTATCTTCTACCCAGATTAAACAAATGTTAACACTTCTCATATTTGCTTCAGACATCTAAAGTCCCCTCTTCCTCCCCAGTCTATCTTATTCCCCTCTCTAGAGGTAACCACTATAACGAAATTGGTGAGTATGCTTCACATGCCTATTTTTATATTTTTACTTCATATGCATGTGCCTGTAAACAACATATGACATTCTGTTTCAGAAGTTTTTATCCAAGCAGTATCATATTTATAAATTATTTTTTCTTAGAAACATTTTTTATTATATGTTTTTCAATAGTTTTTTACACAAGAAAGTGTGATCAACATATCCACACACAAAAAAAATCCAGGAGTGATGTCAGCATCACGGTGGAGTGAGCTTTCCCCTTTAAACTCTCCCCTCACTAAGATACAACAAAAGAACACTCATATACCAACAGAGGACACTCACACAACACAAAGGACGTCTGAGAGACCCACACAACAGTACATCTGAAGGTGGAGGTGCTGGAACCCCTGGAGGAAGTAGGGAGGGAGAGGTAAGGAGAAATCTTCCCCCTCCCTGTTCGATTGGCGACTCCAGGTCCGTGTGGCTCGCAGAGAGAGAGGAGGGAGGGGTGGCCCTCTACAGGAAAACCATTGCTCTCAAAGTCTTCTCACAGCCTGTGGGGAAGTCCTACATGGAGGAGACTGAACTGTTGCGAGGGTGCCACCATCATCTGAGCACCCCAGGAGAGCAGATAGCAAGGGAAGAATGAGAAGCCCCTGGGATCCAGCAAGTGAAAGAGAGAGTCCCTCCCCTCTCACACCTGGTGCTTCAGCACAACTGGTTGGCCAGAGCACCTGCAGATTGCAGTGGGCTCAGAATACACAGCACTTGACCCCCAACCAGTGGCAGCAAGTGGAAACTGAGAGCAGATATTTTCAGTATGAGAAAAAATAAGCCAACATCCACAGGCACTATGCAAAAATATATTAAATCTCTCGACCAGAAGGAAAATAGCAAGCACCCAGAAATCAATCCTGAAGGCACAGAAATTTATAACCTAAATGACAGAGAATTCAAAATAGCTATCATAAAAAAGCTCAACAAATTACAAGAAAACACAGATAGACAATTCAATGAATTCAGGAATTTCTTCACAAAAGAGATTGAAACCATACAGAAAAAGACAATCAGAAATGTTGAAGATGAAAAGCACAATGGAAGAGATAAAGAAAAATCTGGAATCTTTAAAGAACAGAGCTGACAATATGGAGGAAAGACTTAGCATTATTGAAGATAGGAATGCAGAAATGCTCCAGATAGAGGAGAGAGAACTAAGACTAAAAAGAAAAGAAGAACTCCTCCAAGAAATATCCGGCTCAATTAGGAAATGCAACATAAGGATTATAGGTATTCCAGAGGGAGAAGAGAGGGGGAAAGGAGCAGAGAGCTTGTTCAAAGAAATAATAGCTGAGAACTTCCCAAACCTGGGGAAGGAGCTGGAAATATCAGTGAAAGAAGTCAATAGATCTCCTAAATATATCAACAGGAAAAGATCCTCTCCAAGGCATATAGTAGTAAAGCTGGCAAAAGTCAATGACAAAGAAAAAATATTAAGGGCAGCTAGACAAAAAATAAAATAATGTACAAAGGAATTTCCATCAGGCTTTCAGCAGATTTCTCGACAGAAACTCTACAGCTCGGAGAGACTGGAATGATATACTCAAAATTCTGAAAGACAAAAACTTTCAGCCAAGAATACTCTATCCAGGGAAAATATCCTTCAGATATGATGGAGAAATAGTAACTTTCCCAGATAAACAAAAGCTAAGGGAGTTCATTGCCACAAGACCCCACTACAAGAAATGCTCAAGAAGGCCCTCACCCCTGAAAAAAAAAAAGCGAAAGGGGACACAAAGCTTTGAGCAAGGAGAAAAATAGGTAGATTAAACCAGAAAAATTGCAGCTCTCTATCAGAATAAGTTAGCAAACACTTACCTATAAACATTAAGATTAAGGGAAGGAAAACACCAAAAATAAATTTAACCCCATAACTTTAAACACACACAACACAAGAAGGAATAAGTTGTGACAAAAATAACTTAGAAGGGGAAGAGGAGAAGGATGGAATTGACTTAGTCTAAGGAAATAAGAGACCTTCAGAAAATGGACTATCTCATCCAGGAGATTTTTTATACAAATCTCACAGTCACTACTAAACAAATAATCAGAACGGAGTCACATACGAAAAATAAGGAAAAAACTAAGAGAATCATCATACAGAACTACCAAACTGAACTGGAAGTCCAAAACACACGGGACGAGAAACAAAGGAAATACAAAGAACCAGAAAATGAGTAATAAAATAGCAACATTAAGCCCTCATATATCAATAATCACTCTAAATGTAAATGGATTGAATTCTCCAATCAAAAGGCACAGAGTGGTGGGATGGATTAAAAAACAAGACCCAACATTTTGCTGCCTCTAGGAAACACATCTCAGCTCTAAAGACAAACACACACTCAAAGTAAAAGAATGGAAGACAATACTCCAAGCTAATGGCAAACAAAAGAAAGCAGTTGTCACCATACTTATATCAAAGTAGACTTCAAGATAAAAAGGGTAATGAGAAACAAAGAGGGGCAATATAAAATGATAAAAGGGACACTCCACCAAGAAGACATATCACTTATAAATATATATGCACCCAACACAGGAGCACCAAAGTACATAAAGCAACTATTAACAAACCTAAAAGGAGATATTAACAACACAATAACTGTAGGGGACCCTAATACCCCACTTACATCAATGGATAGATCATCCAGACAAAAAGTCAACATGGAAATAGTGGACTTAAACAAAAAACTAGACAAGATGGACTTAATAGATATATACAGAGCACTCCACCCAAAAACAGCAGATTACACATTCTTCTCAGGTGTGCATGGAACATTCTCAAGGACAGACTATATGTTGGGAAACAAGGCAAACCTCTATAAATTTAAGAAGATTGAAATCATAACAAGCATCTTTTCCAACCATAATGCTATGAAACTAGAAATCAACTACAAGAAAAAAACTGGGAAAGTGACAAAGATGTGGAGACTAAACAACATGTTACTGAAAAACCAATGGATCATTGATGAAATTAAAGGAGAAATCAAAAAAATATCTAGAGACAAATGAAAATGAAAATACACCATACCAACTCATATGGGATGCAGCAAAAGCGGTCCTGAGAGGGAAACTCATAGCCATACAGGCCCACCTTAAGAAACAAGAAAAATCCCAAATAAATAACCTTAAACTGCACCTAACAGAGTTGGAAAAAGAAGAGACAAAGCCCAAAGTCAGCAGAAGGAGGGAAATAATAAAAATTAGAGCAGAAATAAATGAAATTGAAACCAAAAAAACAGTAGAAAGGATCAATGAAACAAAGAGATGCTTCTTTGAGAAGATAAACAAAATTGACAAACCCTTAGCTAGACTTACTAAGAAAAAAAGAGAAAAGTGTCAAATAAATAAAATTAGAAATGAAAGAGGAGAAATTACAACAGGTACCACAGAAATACAAAGTATTATAAGAGAACACTATGAAAAATTATATGCCAACAAATTGGACAACCTAGAAGAAATGGATAAACTCTTAGTCTCATACAACCTCCCAAAACTGAATCGAGAAGAAATAAGAGAATCAGAATAGACCAATCACAAGTAAAGAGATTGAAACTAGTCAAAAACCTCCCAAAAAATAAAAGTCCAGGACCAGACGGCTTCTCCACAGAATTTTACCAAACGCTCAAAGAAGATTTAGATACCCATCCTTCTCCAACTATTCCAAAAAATAGAGGAAGATGCAACACTTCCTAACACATTCTATGAGGCCAACATCACCCTGATACCAAAGCCAGACAAGGACAATACAAAGAAGGAAAACTACAGGCCAATGTTGCTGATGAACATAGATGCAAAAATCCTCAACAAAATATTGGCAAACCAAATACAGCAATACATCAAAAAGATCATACACCATGATCAAGTGGGATTTATACCAGGGACACAGGGATGGTTCAACATCCTCAAATCAATCAGTGTGATACATCACATTAACAGCATGAGGAATATAAACCACATGATCATCTCAATCGATGCAGAGAAGGCATTTGACAAGATCCAACATCCATTTATAATAAAAACTCTCAACAAAATGGGTATAGAAGGAAAGTATCTCAACATAATAAAGGCCACATATGACAAATTCACAGCCAACATCACACTCATTGGGGAAAAGCTGAAAGCCCTTCCTCTGAGAACAGGAACAAGACAAAGGTGCCCACTCACGCCACTCTTATTCAATATAGTACTGGAGGTTTTGGCCAGAGCAATCAGGCAAGAAAAAGGAATAAAAGGACTCCAAATAGGCAATAAAGAAGTGAAATTCTCAGTTGCTAATAACACAATTTTATATATAGAAAACCCTAAAAACATTCATTGGAAAACTATTAGAAATAATCAACAACTACAGCAAAGTTGCAGGGTACAAAATGCAACTTACAAAAATCAGTTGCATTTTTATATGCTAATAACAAACTTACAAAGAGAACTCAAAAAGACAATCCCATTTACAAATGCAACAAAAAGAATAAAATATCTAGGAATAAATTTAACCATGGAGGTAAAAGATCTATACAATGAAAGCTATAAGACATTATTGAAAGAAATCAAGGATGACATAAAGAAATGGAAAAATATCCCATGCACATGGATTGGAAAAATAAACATAGTTAAAATGTCCATACTACCTAAAGCAATCTACAGATTCAAAGCAATCCCAATCAGAATCCCAATGACATTCTTCATGGAAACAGAACAAAGAATCCTAAAATTTATGTGGAACAACAAAAGACCCCGAATAGCTAAAGCAATCCTGAAAAAAAAGAACAAAGCTGGAGGCATCACAATCCCTGACTTCAAAATGTACTACAAAGCTATAATACTCAAAACAGCATGGTACTGGCACAAAAACAGATACATGGATCAATGGAACAGAATTGATAGCCCAGAATAAAACCACACATCTAGGGACAGCTAATCTTTGATTAAGGAGCTAAGAACATACAATGGAGAAAGGGAAGTCTCTTCAATAAATGGTGCTGGGAAAACTGGACAGCTACATGCAAAAGAACAAAAGTAGATCATCTTTTGCCATATACAAAAATTAACTCAAAGTGGATCAAAGACCTGAAAGTAAGAGCTTAAAGTATAAAACTCCTGGAAGAAAATATAGGTAGTACACTATTTGACTCTTCGACACTATTGGTCATAAAGGGATCTTTTTGAATTCTACGTCTATTCAGACAAGGGAAACAACAGAAAAAATGAACAAGTGGGACTTTATCAGGTTAAAGAGCTTCGACAAGGCAAATAAAACCAGGATCAAAATGAATAGACAACCCACCAATTGGGAGAAAATATTTGCAAATCATATACCCAACAAGGGATTAATCTCCATAATATATAAAGGACTCACACAACTGAACAACAAAAAAACAAACAACCCAATCAAAAAATGGGCAGATGAGGGGCCGCCTGGTGGCGCAGCGGTTTAGTCCGCGCTTGGCAGCCCGGGGTTCGCGAGTTCGGATCCCGGGCACCCGCCGACGCACTGCCTGTCAGCCACGCCGTGGCGGCATCCCATATAAAGTGGAGGAAGATGGGCACGGATGTTAGCCCAGGGCCAGTCTTCCTCAGCAAAAAGGGGAGGATTGGCAATGGATGTTAGCTCAGGGCTGGTCTTCCCCACAAAAAAAAAAAAAAAAAAAAAAATGGGCAGATGACATGAACAGATACTTTTCTTAGGAAGATATACAGATGGCCAATAGGCACAAGAAAAGATGTTCAATATCACTAATCATCACGGAAATGAAAATCAAAACTACACTAAGATATCACCTTACACTTGTTAGAATGGTTATAATCACCAAAGACAACAAATGTTGAAGAGGTTGTGGAGAAACGGGAACCTTAATTCACTGTTGGTGGGAATGCAAACTGGTGCAGCATCTATGGACAACAGTGTGGAGATTCCTCAAAAATTAAAAATAGAAATACCTTATGACCCAGCTATCCCACTACTGGGTATCTATCCAAAGAATCTGAAATCAACAGCCCATAGAGGCTTATGCACCCCTATGTTCATTGCAGCATCATTCACTATAGCTAAGAAGTGGAAGCAACCCAAGTGTACCTCAACTGATGATTGGATAAAGAAGATATTCCATTCCACACAATGGAATATTACTCAGCCATAAAAAAGACAAAATTGTCCTATTTGCAACAACATGGATGGACCTGGAGGGTATTATGTTAAGCAAAATAAGTCAGAGAGAGAAAGACAAACATTGCATGATTTCACTCATCTGTGGAATATAAACTAACACACAGACAAAGAGAACAGTTTGGTGGTTATCAGGAACAAGGGGGATGAGGGGTGGGCACAAGGGGTGAAGGGATGCACTTATATGGTGATTGACAGACAATAATGTACACCAAAAATTTCACAACGTTATAAACTATTAAGATATCAATTAAAAAACAACCCATTCAAGGGGGCCGCCCGGTGGCGTAGCGGCTTCATCCGCGCTTGGCAGCCCGGGGTTCGCCGGTTCGGATCCCAGGCACCCGCCAACGCACTGCACGTCAGCCACGCTGTGGCGGCGTCCCATATAAAGTAGAGGAAGATGGGCACGATGTTAGCCCAGGGCCAGTCTTCCTCAGCAAAAAGAGGAGGATTGGCGACGGATGTTAGCTCAGGGCTGGTCTTCCTCACCAAAAAAAAAAAAAAAAAACAACCCATTCAAGTGACACTGTTCTCAATCAAGTATGCAACTAGACTTCCTAGAAACAACTTTTAGACTCATGTGTTTAAGCAGTTTTTTGATACACATATAAATTATTTTGTCACTGCTTTTCTCCCACATCAACATCATGTTTTTAATATTTATTGATATTGGAGCATATTGATATAGATCAATTATTTTAATGCCTCCACAGTACCCTACTATACAGGAACCTACTATATTGATACACTACAATTTATTCATTCTCTTACTAAGTTGTTTTCAACTTTTCACTATGGCCACAGTAAACATCTTTGTACATGTTTTCTTGTGCTCAAGCATTTCTTTAAAGTGTACACCTAGAGTCACTGGGTCACAATATGTGTGCAATTTTGCTAGACATGACCAAACTGCTTTCCGATTTTATACTCTGCTCCCTCATGCCAAGCAGTGTATAGAAGTACTCATTTCTCTGTACCTTCATCAACCCCAGGCTTTTACATTTTGCAATCTAATGAATGTGAAATAATATTTCATTATTTTAATTTGATTGTCCCCATTTACTAATGTAGTTGAACATCTTTTCATATATTTATTGACCATACAGTTTTCTATTCTATGAATTCCTACTCATATTCTTTGATCACTTCTTTATTGGGTTGTTCATCTCTTTTCTCTCTCTCTCTATAAATATATTCATATTCTGGATTCTAATCCTTTGTTGGTTATTAAACTTAGCTCTCTATTTCTGTCACTCATCACAAAATTTATTCCCTGTGCTTATTCACAAGAACTTCTTTAAAAATGCTTGTCTCTTTTCTCTGAAAAAGCATGTCTCAAAGTGTCACTTCCATGTGACAGAATATTTAACTTTCACACCATCTCCACCCAAAGCTTGTTTATTAATAACTGGCATTCATAGCACGTGTAACATGGAAGCCCTTAATGTGAGATCACATTTAGCCTAAGCTAAAAATCCAGAGAGAAAGAAGCAGCCCAGTACTGAAAGAAGAATGGGACCACCTAACTCCAGCTCAGAAACATCCAAGTAGAGCTCCACTATGATGGATATAGGTGACATGTCCAGCCTTGCTCAGCTGGCCAGTTGTCTATAATTTTTCTTCTGACATTGCTGAGATTTTAATAAGGGGCAGGTTGTTAGGGAAGGGGGCAAGATGGAGGTAGAAGAAAAAAGGAGAGAGAGATGGAATGGGATAGAGAGGGAGAGGGTAGCATGAAGAAGGGGGCATGCAAAGATATGGGTGAATAATGGAAAGAGAGGAGAAATCGGGAGAAGGTGAAGAGAAAATAGATTTGAGAGTGCACCAAAAGAGAATAAAGAAGGGTGAGCAGGAAAGAGTGATAGAATGAAAGAATGGAGAATACCATAGCTGAGGGAGAATTCACAGAAAGAAATGTGAAACCAAACAAAGAGATATTTACCACTGGAGAGTGAAGAGAAGAGGGAATGTGGAGGACAGTCTGTTCTCTAGCCACTTGTTGAGAACAGACAAGCTGCCAAGGGAGAGGCCTTCCCTCTCCTCCTGGCCATCCTTCCACTCTCCACAGATCCATCTAGCTCATACCTGATAACTCTGCTGCATGCCCATCTGCATCTCCATACTCAAATTCCAGAGTGGGGCAGTCCACAGAGCCCTGTAATGGAGAAATCTTTGCGGTAACTTGGGGGAAAGAGTTGACAAAAAAAGATTATATCCTTATTTCATTTTCTTCCTCTCTTGGAAGCCAAGGTTAGATCAGGAGGCAGCTAGGAGAGTCCCATCTGGACCTTTCATCCAAGAAGTACCCTCCTCCAAGCCAAAATTTGAGGCTTAGTGCAGGGCAGGCGTTGAAGATTCCTATATAGAGTCAGAAAGTCTGGGTAAAGGGCCAGGATCATGAAAAGATATAAAAGCTACAATCTATGCCCATATTTGATCTACATAAACACAGATCAGAAGAGCATCTAGTTAATCTCTAGAAAAATGAGATGGACAAAAACAAAAGAGGTGAACTGGATTCTAACTTCAGCTCTATCGTTAACCCACACTGTATGATTTTGGGCAAATCTCACTCTGTGGATCATAGTTCCTTATCTATAAAAAGAGATCCTTCAGCTCTGATGTTCCACAACTTTAGGATTGTCAAATAAGGTAGCATTTCTACTCCAAGTTGTATTAAAGGCTAGATTTCCTATGATATTGTATGTATAAATTTATAATCCCACTTAAAAAATATTTTTAATATAATCCCATCCGCTAACCTCTTTAAGCATTTTGGGGTATTTTCTACCAGTATATATTAATGTATATGAATTTTTAAAAATTTGAATCTCAGCTCTGTCACATCCTCTGTCACGTATTATGTGATCCTGAGCAAGTTACGTAACCTCTCTGTGCCTCAGCATGGTTTAAAAATATATATATGGTCTTTGCCCCCATCCCCCACCTCCCTTCCTGGCACAGAGCTCCTAAAATCTTTGGAATTTCCTAAGTGACAGGAGTGTCTGTTATTCACAAGGAGCCCCTGTCGGCTACACTTGAGTTTATGCTAATGAGGTGATTCAGTGTGAGCCCTTAGAGAGTTTCAAAGGAGGGTCTGGTCCCACCTCAAGGAAGAGAGGAGGCTGGAGATTGAGTTCTATCAAGTGGCCAGTGGTTTAATCAACCATGCCTGGGTAATGAAACTCCATATAAAAACTCTGAAACAATGAGGTTTGGGCACACCAGTGTGCTAGGAGGGTGATACCCCAGAGAGGGCATGGAAGTTCTGTACCACCCTACTCCCATACCCTGTCCTATGCCTCTCTTTATTTGACTATTCCTGAGTTGTATCTTTATAATAAAATTATAATCATAAGTATACGACTCTTCTGAGTTCTGTGAGTTGTTCTAGCGAATTATCAAACCTGAGGTGGGGACCTGGTAACACCTGAATTAGTAGTTGCCCAGGTGGAAGTGCGGGTAGCCTGAGGACCCCACTTGTGGTTGGTGTCGAAGTGGGGGCAGTCTTGTGGGACTGAACCCTTAACTTGTGGGGTCTGCGCTAACTACAGGTAGTGTCAGAACTGAACTGAACTGGTGTCAGGGAACTGTTGACATGCTCAGTTTTCTAATCTGTAAAATAAGGATAACAGATAATTCATAGGGTCATTGTAAGGACTAAATGAGTTAATATAGGAAAAGCACTGAGCATACCACCCAGCACTTGGTAACACTATGTAGGTGGTTACTCAGAATTTTACTTACTCTACTTACAATTTTAATATTATATTATAAAGGCATTTTTCTTACATTATTGTGATATCACTTTATTTTTTTGTGTGAGGAAGATTAGCCCTGAGCTAACATCCGTTGCCAGTCCTCCTCTCTTTTGCTGAGGAGCTTTGGCTCTGGACTAACATCCGTGCCCATCTTCCTCTACTTTATATGGGACGCCACCACAGCATGGCTTGGCAAGCCATCCGGCGGTCCACACCCAGGATCCAAACCTGCGAACCCCTGGCGGCCAGAAGTGGAGTGCGCCAACTTAACCACTACACCACCGGCCAACCCCGTGATATCACTTTAAACAGCTACAAATCTTACGAATATGTGTATAGCTCTTTGTACATGACAAGTTGTTTTCCAAAACCACTTTATCAATTTATCCTACCAACCAGGCAAATCATGTTTAAATACACTATAGCAAAGATTTCCAAATTTCTGGATTACAGAGACCAGTAAGAAAAAAGAAAAGGTGAAGGGTGGGGAATGACATAAGGTTGTTGATGTTTTATTCTGAGAAGTAGATTTAAAAAACCTTTTTTAAAAAAACACATTTCAAAAAAGAAAGAACAGTTTAATACCCCCCAAATGGGAAGGACACAAATCAGAATAAGAGAGTCATTAAAAGCAGAGTTTTTCAAAATTTTTTGACTGTAAATCAAAGTATAAATAAATTTAACATCATGTTCCAACACACACACACAAAACTGGAACAAAAGTTTTTAACAAAATAATATTCACCATTACTATATATGATGCACTGATATTTTCTATACTATTTCTTAAAAAAAGTTGGTCTCAACTCACAGGTTACCCTCTACAGTTCGAAAAACAGTTTTAAATTGCATACATCCTTTAAATTTAATGTATTGAACTACATTTTATGAAAAACTTTTCAATGCCCTGAATTTTCCTCATTTTGCCACAAACTAGTTAAAACTTTGTCAAGGACTTTGGGAACCAATTAAATCAGGGGATCTGGCTGAAAGAGGCCTGAGGTGAATCCTTTGGTTAGGTTAAGAATCTTTTTACTACGCAAACAATTATTCTCTAGCTTCCTTTTTAGGCTGGGATGTTCATACACTAAACTGTTGGGAGAGGGTAGGTCAACAGTGCCCCTATAAACACAGTGATGTATGAGGAGGCTCTCTTGACTTGTGCCAACAGTAATTCTCTTCCAGTAATTCTTTAGAAGCCCTAGAGAGGAAAGAAAACCATCTCCCCTGAGGACTGCCTTCCATAGGAAAGCAAAGGGGAGGGAGGGAAGGAAAAGCAGATAGTCCTCCAGTCTGGCACCTGGGCGTTGTGATGATAGGGGATGTGCTGACAGGTAAAAGCAGCTCTCCTGCTGCAGAAAGGTGGAGGAAAGCTAATCTTTCCAGCCAGCCTTTTGGCAGGCAATGGGCCCAGATGGGGAGCATCACTGCAGCTGTTCATTTCCAAGCATGAACTGCAGCTGCAGACAATCAGGAGGTAAACCGCGGTGCAGGTGGAAAGCCCGGAGTCTCTGCATACTGAACTCACTGACAAAAGTAAGGTACAGTTAGAGCCTTTTCCTGAAGGAAGACTTGATAGGTAGGGGAAAGGCCTCCTACTTCTAGAGTTCTAATTCCCCCACAGAACACATCATTCTGAAATTATTTTATTTACTCACATATACACTGTCTCTCCACCCTAACTGGAATGTTAGTTCCACGGGGCAAAGACCTTGTCTTGTTCACTGCTATATCTCTAGCACCTAAAACAGTGTTGGGCATATAGAATCTCTAGCACCTAAAACAGTGCTGGGCATATAGAAAGGACTCAATAATTGCTGAATTAACGAATGAGTCATCCTCTTTCCCCCCAAGAAAACCAGTTGAGCAAGAACAATGTCTCTACAGGGGAAGAAGGCACAGGGTGCCCTAAAAGGCCAGATTCATACTGAGGCAGGGTAGGAGATGATGTGGTGAATAGAACCCTGATCCAGCACGACAGGAGAGCTGAGCTCTGCCTCTGAAAGGTGGTGTGATTTTGGGCCAGTCTTTTCACCTCCTCCACTTCTCGCTTTTAAAAAATGGGATGGATTCCTACTCGTTCGTATCAAAATGGAAACCATACATGAAATCTCTTTGGAAACTGTGAAATACTATTCAAATGGTAAACCGTGGACTGGGACAACTAAGACCCCGCTTCTAGTACCAGCTCTGCTCCTTGATGATGATGATAATACAGTACTAAGAGCTACTATGTATTGACCAATTACATGCGCTGTGCCTGCACTTAATTAAACAGTTTACATTCAATTATCTCATTTTGACCCTATCACAACCTTCTGAGGTAGGTAGTGTTAACCTCATTTTACAGATGAAAAAACTGGAGCGCAGAGACGTTTGGCAATTTGCCAAGTCACACAGAGAGTAAATGGTAAGGTTGGGATTCAAAACCTGGTCTGAGTGACCCCAAAGCTCTGTACTCCTGGCCACTATGCCAGATGTATGATCTTGGGCAAGTTACTTCTGCCTCTTTTACTCCTGTCAAATAAAGGGCTAAAACCAGATGATATCTACAGACCCTTCCACACCTGACATTTTGTGATCCCCGCTCAGATCTACATCTACTTTTGGCTAGTTGATGAAAACTGGCTGGATGAGGAGGTGGGGGAGTGACAATAATTCACTCCTTTCATCTTCCTAGTTAGGATTTCTTTTCCGAAGAAGAGGAAGCGACCCAAACATTCATACTTCTGTCCGCGGGTTTGTATGCTAGAACAGTTCCATCCACTCATTCCTGTACGGCCCCAACCTGAATCCTGCCTCATGAACCCTTACAGGCAGGGGTCCTGATGTCCGCGGAAGGCACTCCCTAAAGGACCTGCCAACACGCAGGGGCAGGGCAGAAGTCACGCGGCACATCTGGATCGGCTCCGCTAGCCTCGGAGCGGGAGGGCGCTGCCCCCACGCCGGGCCCTCTTCACTGCAGCGGAGCTCCGGCCTCCCGCCACTCAGGCCAGTCCCTTAACCTCTCCGCGCCCGCTTCCTCCTCTGTAAATCGGAGATACGAGTCCCCACTTCAGGGGGCGGCATCAATTAAGTGAGACAAATATCTGAAAAGTATCTGGTACACTCGATCTCGCGCTACATCTTCGCACCCCTAGAGGGGAAGCCAGAGGTCTAGAAAGCACCGACCCGCGGCAGGAGACGGGCGGAGAGGGGTCAGGGGCTGCAGAGCCCAGGGTCCAGGCTGCGGCGGACCCCGCAGGCGCCGGGGGCTCCGGGTGGCGGACGGGGCCGAACGACCTCAGCCACTGCTGCCCGCCCGCGGGCGTCTCCCGGCCCCAACTGAAGATCTCCGGGCTCCTCACCTCTGACTCCCGCCGCTGACTTCTGAACTCTTCCCGGCCCTTAGGCGCCGCCTGCTTCCCTTTGCCTTTGCCGTTGCCGTTGCCATTGGCGGGAGGGCTCCCGGCCCCGGGAGCCGCGGGGTCCTCCATGCGGCTGGGTTCCGCGGCTCCCCTCCGCGGCTCAACGCTCTCTGCCTGGGGCGACCCCGCTGCCGCGCGCCGGGAGCCAGGCTCCACCCCCTCCACAGCTATTGGCTGCGACCGCTCTCCGCAGCCCCGCCCTGCGGCGCGATTGGCTGTCCGACCTCTCGGAGCGGGACTAGGAGGAGGTGGGGGCTCATTCAAGGGATGTTTTTTCTCCTATTTTCTTTCCCCCAAGTACTGCGGCGTCGCCGGCAGCGGTAGCCTCCTGGCTTGGCTCCCTGCTCCACCGCCCGAATTCTGGGTCTTGAGCTCAGGCGGGTTATCGATTTGCTTCTCACTCGACGTCCCTCCCTCAGCACTCACCCGCTCCCAAATAGAGACCTTTTCGGGGAGCTCTATCTCCGCCTCCTGCTCCGCTGCAGTCTCCGTTTTCTCACTATCACAGACCTCTATCCCGGCTCCTACATAAGTCCCAATTCCCGCTTCAGTCGCAGGGGAGGGATGGCACCGCCGGAGGGCCAGGGACACCGCAGGAAACGAGGGACTCGCGGTCTCTGAAAGCTGAGATTTCTGACGAGAATTCATCCCTCCCGGAGTGAGGGCTTGACTGGGAGACTAGGGGTTGAGAGGTGGGGTGGGACGTTTTTATTTCACTGTGGTTGCTGGTGCCCTTCAGGGCTGCTCCTGGTCATCTGCCTTCCTCTGCTGAAGGGGGGCACCTTCCTCATGGTGTGAGCTGGAGAGTAAATGTTGAATGGAGAGCAAGTCCCCACCCCCACCTGCTCCCCAGTCCGGTTCTTTCTTCTTCTAAGGTCCTTCCTAAGGGTTTAGCGTTACCTGGGGCAAACGAGGCTGTGTGCTCTGCCCGTTCCGGAATTTATCTAAAAAGCAGCTTACAGTAAATATTTAGGCAGTCTGGGTTGGTAATAGAAGCCCCAAACAAGCAGCCTGAGGGGAGTGAGTGGGACCAAATGGGTGGGATTGGGGAAATAATGTTGAACTGCTACTTTGTTCCAGGCATTGCTCTAGGCACTTTCCACAAATCGTATCATACCTCTCTCTGACAGGTT
Source organism: Tapirus indicus (assembly GCA_031878705.1). NCBI lineage: Eukaryota > Metazoa > Chordata > Mammalia > Perissodactyla > Tapiridae > Tapirus > Tapirus indicus. The sequence continues at coordinate 146,818,463 of CM062917.1, read as the reverse complement.
GTTTTCACTAATCCAATATTACTTTTGAGGAAATCGGGATGCACGGAGATTAATTATTCCTCGCAGCTCCCAAGGTATCATCTTCTATTTTTCTTAGTGTCTTTGCATATGCAGTTCTCTCTGGAGGAAACTTTCTGTTCTTCTCTTGGCTAACCTCTATTCTACCTTAAAGATTCTATTTAGTCATCACCTCCTTCTCCAGAAAGCCATCGTTTTGACCCTCCTCAACCCACTCCCACAACCACAACCCAATCGGCAACCACAAGATGTGCTGGTGTCATACCAAGTCTGCCTGGATCCAAAATCCTTATATTTTCTACTATATACCCAAAGTAGGAGGTCCAAAGGAATTACTGCCCCTACCTATATCTTAGGGACAACTCTGTCCCTTTCTTAACCATATCACTCCCTCACACTTTCCTGTCCTAGTCAGTAGGTGACAGATCAAGACAGAGTTGAGGTAGGGAGGGAGAGAGAGCATGCACACTCCTTGGAGCTTTCTGAGTTCCTTTCTCTCCCTGGTCCCCAATATCTCCTCACTGTACCACTCACCATTTTCCCTTTCCTCTCTCATTCCCACCCCCCAGCCCAACCTGGAAATAAGCTTCTTGAGAGTAGGGCCAAGTTTTCATTTTTGTACACCCTCATATGTGTATATTTAAAACAGGGTTTCTGTACTATTGACTGAAAAATTATTTGTTGTGGGGTGCTGTCCCGTGCATTGTAGTATGTTTAGCAGAATCCCTGGCCTCTCCTCACCAGATGCCAGTAGTACCCTCCCCCTAGCCGTGACAACCAAAAGTGTCTCCAGATATTGCAAAATGTCCCCTGGGAGGCAAAATCTTCTGTGGTTGAGACCCACTAGTTTAACAGAATTGAATTGATATGAATTTTCAAGAAAGTTCCTGGCTCAAGGCCTAAACTAGCTGATTTTGGAACTTTTTTCAGGGTATAATTTGTTAAACTCTTAAAGATTCATATTCTGCTTTAAACTTCACAACCCACGCCTAGCTCATCACTGCTTCAGTGTGGTAAGCCTGCCACAGCACAGCCCATTGAGGTTTCTTAATAAAAGAATTAATTATTCTACCTCCTCTCTTCCCAATACCTCTCCTCCTAAGTCAGAGCTCTAGAATTGACTGGTCCAGAAATTCGTATTTTCTTTTGTGAGCCTAGTTAATCAGCAGGATCCCCAACAGTGGTGGCAGACAGGAGTGGCCAGTTTTGTTCCTTTTCCAGCCTATCCCTAGAGCAAAGGGAGCAGAGTGGTCATCAATTGGTAGTAAGTTTGAGAACAGCTCTCAAGTCCTCTCTGGCCTCTGTGTAAAGCCAACTGCTGATCCTAGAGCTCCATCTGGCTTCACTTTTGGAGAAGAGGTTTGAAAAATTGGTGCTACGGAGATTGCAAAGAATCAACATGAGGAGAGACCTCAATCCCAGTGGAATGGGTGACAGTAAAGATCAGACATCTATCTGCTCAGTATAGGCCCAGACTTTCAGAGTTTGTCGTAAGGAAGAAGATACCTGGAAACGCCTCCTGGAAGATGTAACAAGAAACCACAGATTAACTGAAAACTTTGAAACTATAGGCCATGGAATTGGCACACACTCAATTTCTTTGAGCTTAATTGTCAACAAAGAAGAGACAGTCATCAACACTATTGATCAGAGACACCCATAAATATACCTGGGAGTTAATCAGTCAGGGGCTGGTCTACAAGTTTTTCCATTTTGCAGAGATGGCTCCAGTGCTAAGCCTACACTACCACTTTCCCTTGTCCCAAAACTCAGGTATTCTGAAGCTGCTGGTAGAGGATTGGAGGTATAAACGGGTATAGTTACAAGGACCAAACATACACTTTTCCCACTATAAGCTTAAACCTTAAAACTCCACTTAAACCACAGTCAGACACTTGATTAAATAGATAGTAACTGGTATGGAGAAGGCTTAATAATAAGATGCAGGAAGTCTTAAAGTACCAGTTTTTGAGAATATCGGGCAGCCAGGATAATGTAGTAGAAACAGAACACCCTCCTCGCCTCATCAAAGGCACATGTGGATGTAATGAGGCAATGGAGGCTGTAGGGCCCTAGACTGAGACAAGGAATTGTCTCACATCTTTGTTGCATCTTGCGTACACATGTAGAACTAGTTTAGGTTGTTAACTAAAGAAGGTCGCTATCAGAGAGCTACTCAAAAATGGCTACTCTACTGTAGTTGAGAAGGAACAGGCAGTTGGACTCATCCTCTGGTTACTGATTTAGTCAGGCAAAACCTGACAAATCTCTGCCAGATTCATTTCTTTCTCCTCTTTGGTTGGATGTAGTCAAGTCCTGGGTGTTGGGTCCTTTGATCCCAAAACATGGCTTCCTGTGCTCTCCAGCTAAGGGCAGCACACAGAGGGCTTAGGGGACCTAAAACCAGGCTTTAATTTCTGTCTTAAGCCTATACTTCTCAACTCCCCAGGGTGGCGGTTCTGAGAAAGCAGATTCTTTACACACGCAACCCCGGGTGGGGGGGAGTGGCCCACCATGGAATAAGGAACTCAAAGCTAAGGTCACTCAAACACTCCTATTAGTAACTACTTCAGCTTTTCACATCCTTGCCCTGCAGCAGCTCTTCAGCCTGTTGCCCAGAAACCTCTCTCATCTCTGAATTCCTAGTTAACAGAAGCAAGGAATAATCTCAAGACAAGAATCCACTTTAAGAATATTTTATTTATCTTTTGAGATTACATAGTCATTATTGCTGATCTAATCAATCACTTAGACACAAAGATTTCCAAGAGGCTCTCAGAAATGGCGATCCTTAGAGGTTTTTATTTCCTTTCAGTAAGATGACAACGAGAACTAGATGATTATATATATATGTGTATATGCATGTATATATAGTTTAGAATTTGTCCACATATAATTTGCTGGTGTTGCCTATTTTCTTTCCATGATTTTCCTTTATTAAAAAAGCTTAATGCAACAATTCATTTTGATTTCTTTTTTAAAACCATGACAAAGTTAATTTTGAGAAAACCACAGGAGCAGCAAATTTCAGATCTGTTCAGAGAAAAGCCAAGCAGCAAAAAAGCTCTGCAGGAGTTATGTGGCCATGAGGAGCCGTGCTCATATGGGAAGGTAGGATGAGGAGGTAGGAGGGCAGAAGGAAGGGTAGACCAGATTTTCTTTTTTTTTTCCTGAGAAAAAGAAAACTGAGTATTTCTATTAAGAAGGCAAAAAAGACCTTGAAAACTAGCACAAATTAATTGTAGAGAAAATGTTAAGTACCCTGACAGGCCAGGGCCACATACAAAGAGATAATTAGTCTTCTCTCTCATGCTTCCCATATCTAGGATGTATCTAAGGTGAGAGTTTGAGGGAAGAAGACACATTTGTTCTGCTTCCAAGGGAAGAGGGAATAATGACCAAATTCCAACACTAAGGTAGAAACCAAATACTCAGGAGGCCTGGGCCTCCTTCTTAATGGTTGATGACAAGGGCCCCCAGAAAGGAAGGAAGAGAGGTCATCTGAAACTCAGAGGCAAACACCTCACCCTGGGTAGCAACACTGGCAACCTAATCTAGAAGCCCAGTGTAGCTCCTTTTTTATTTGGAATGGGTCTCTTCACTATAGGAAGGCAGAATGCACTCTGTCAGGATCAGGACATAGTAAGCTCCATAGAGAGTCAGGCTTTGCTGAGAAGCAGCAGGTTATGATTTTTGGCCTAAGAACATAATATGCTAGAGTCCAGATATCTGCCTAGTAGAATCTGCTCTGCATATTAAATGAGGTACAAAAATCTGAATCTTTTGCTAAAGGGATCCAATTAGTTAATACAGAAATTAGAACTGGGTAGGCAAAAGAAAGAACTGACTGGCCCAGTGGAATTTTCAGCATTTATGGTCTTCCTCATGAAAGAATATAGCCTTGCATGTGGCACTTTTCCAGTACTTGTTAAGACATATGGCCTCTGAGGAACCAGGGTCTATGGGCTGAGCCTGTATACTACACTTAATAAGGCAAATAACCATTTGCCCAAGGTCCACCTTCCTACCTCCCAAAGGAAGGTCACTTCCAGACTAGCTCTGAGGGTGTATGTGAGGACCAGGGGAAGCTGGAGAAGGTAGAGGTGGGGGAGGAGAATCAGGGTGGGAATATTACAGTGATCCTGGATGGTCTGCTGAGGTTTCCTTGAGTCACCTTGGTCTTGAGACTTTGAGGCAGACCAGGATAGGAAAACAAACAAACCTGTGAGAGTTAAAGAGTATTGACAGAGGCGAAAGGGACTCATTTCATTCAAAATTCCTAGGGCCACTCCAGACATTAACTCTCAGAATCAATCTGGTCCCAGTGGAACCCTTAAGACCAAGAGGTCAGTCTCCAAAAGGAATCCAACTCTCAGGTGGGACATAAAATTTCAGGCTGCTCACATTACTAATTTTTTATAATGTTGGAGCTGCTCAAGAAACGACCTCTGAAATATAGAATCCTAAGATGGAAGAGACCAGAACATAAAAACATATACCAGCAGAGAGGAAAGACCACAGACTAAATTGCAGAGACATTAGATCTGAGTTTCATTAATGGCAATGGCCAAAGGGATGAATGTCTAATGAGGTTCAAACTAGTTTAACTAGCTTTGATCATCTGGACACAGTTTACACTGTCATCTCTGTACAGCTTAGCCAGTTAGCTGCAAGGCAGCTTCCTGGGAGACAAATACATTCTGTTTCTTTAGGGTGTCAAGCTGTGGGCCTGAAAGACCTGTCCCATTTCCAAAGCCCTACACCCCCAAATCCTTTGGAAAGTATATTTTTCCCTGCTCAGTTTCAGAAGTAGTTGTAAGCAATAATAGGAAGCTTCAGGAAGCAGTGTTTTACAATAAGCCCTCTTTTTCTGAGGCAGTTCCAATCTGGAGGGAGCTTCCTGGGGAACTATCCAGTTAAATGACAAGGAAGTAAAACTATGGGGCCCAACGGGGCTGGCCCCCACTTCCTGAGCAGAGGTTAGTCGGGTTAGAGAGACAGCAAAACAAACGCCTGACAAACACCAGAGCTTCTGAGGAAATAATGGAGGCACATTCCTCTTGGAACCAGGAAAGTGTTAAAATAGACATAAATATTCAAGGAGAAGAAAGGAGTCCTAGGCAAAGAAGGAGACTCCCAGTAATCACAGCCACAGCTGAGTTCTTGGTGTAGCTTGCCAAAGTCAAAACACTCCTTCCTTCCTAGCCATTTTGTAAAGAAGTTAGTGATAGTGATGGTTAAGGCTGGGAACCCAGGCCATGTTAAGTTAGTGGCTTCCAAAAGGCCTCATTTGGGGAAGGGCCAAAGTTGAGAAAGGCAACAGCTGCTGAAAATTTATTCCAGAAAACCCCAGGGAACAAGGAATCTGGAATACCTGGACTAACTCCTGAGCCTGGACAGGAGAAAAATGACCATTGCTGAGGATTCAGTCATTGGGGAAAGATGCAAAAGATGCACTGGGAATTGTTACCCCATTTCTTTCCTTCCTCAGCCTGTCCTCTGTGGCTCTCATGCTCTCAGAGCAGTAACCACACTCTGGGCCAAGGTGACAGGCATAGGATTCTAGATTTTAATAAATAAATAACCTAACATATAGGGTGAGCACGGCAGGCAGCTGATTAGAGAAGCAGCTTGCTGGGTTCTTTCCTGTATAGGAGTGGAGAAAAGGCTTGGAGTTCTAGTCCTTAAAACTTCTTCTGGCTTGAGTTACAGGAACTTAATACCTAGAGGGAAAAAGAAATATGAGACTGTGATGTTATCAGCTTGTAGGGATGCTGGGATATGAAGAGCTGGCCTAAAGGTGTAACAGGCAGGCAGGAACTTTACTGGAGTGTATAGTGAAGGTAGATAATTGTGATGCTTTTTCACATCAGTGAAAAAGGCCAGTATTTCTTCATAAAGGGGTAAAAATCATTATCAAGAGGATGAATTGGAGAAAGGAAAATTCAGGAAGGGAATACTGTTTAATGTCTGGAGAAGGTCTCAAAGAGTCCTTTGGGTGTAGCAGTGAGGGGGAGTAGGTTTATTTTTCTGAGTTCATGTAAATGTGGTGATGGGTGCAATTCCAGTGCAGAAAGTTCTTCACTACCCAGGCTTCCCTATTTTCTGGGGGGCCCAAGGCACCTGTAGTAATTAGGCTTGAAGGGCCCATTCTTGTTGAGTCCCAGATACTTGGCCTGTTCATCTGTCAGCTCTGTCAGGTGGGCATCAAAGGTGGGCAGGTGTAGGCTCGCCACATATTCATCTGGAACAGACCACAGAAGCCCTGGTATAAGCATTCATGCCTCTTGTCTGGCTGTTCTTTCCAGGCTAGGCCTTAAAAAGTTGGAAGACACCTTCTAATTCTTGGAGGTAAATGAAAAATGCTCAACTTTTGCTCACTGGCCCTCAATTCTAAGGAATGGTTGCTTGAGCTTTAAGCCCAGTGCTTTTCAAAGCCATAACATTTCTTCCTTACAAGCTGTTTCAGCCTTGAACCTTTCCTTCTCCTGAGAAAGGTGAGGGAGAAATGAAAGAAGCAATAGGCCTTAGAGTCTAAAAGAAAGGATGCGAAAGCGGGGAGACTAAGAAATGGGAAGCTCCAACTTTAGTTCTGCCTTGGACTCTATGTTTTTCCCCAGAAAAACAAACACCTGGGGAAATCTGAAAGAAATTACTAAGAAGGATACTACACTATTTGCTTTGCTTTTAGTACGTTAGTTCATATGGGTTTCTGTTTATATTCTTACCTGAATACATATTACTTATTCAGAATTTTGTTATTTCCTATGTATTTGTTTTAGTCTCCCTAACTTCATTGTACATCCAGTCAGAATATGGACTGTTCTATTTCTTTTATATCCTTCCAAAGGATATATTAAAGGGAAAATACGGCAACTTCTAACAGTTGCTATGCATCTAGTGCTAAAGCAAAACAAAACCAGAAGCTGATTTATTCCCTGATCTTTGCCTCAGGAGTTGATAAACACCCTGTATCAGTTCAGATGCTGGAAGCAGGTTCTTTAAAAATTTAAGATAGTTTAATGTTTCTCTTATCAGCCAGCCCTGGTGGTCTAGTGGTTAAGATTTGGCACTCTCGGGGCCGCCCGGTGGCGCAGCGGTTTAGTCCGCGCTTGGCAGCCCGGGGTTCGCGAGTTCGGATCCCGGGCGCCCGCCGACGCACTGCCTGTCAGCCATGCCGTGGCGGCGTCCCATATAAAGTAGAGGAAGATGGGCACGATGTTAGCCCAGGGCCAGTCTTCCTCAGCAAAAAGGGGAGGATTGGCGACGGATGTTAGCTCAGGGCTGGTCTTCCCCACAAAAAAAAAAAAAAAAAAGATTTGGCACTCTCATCACCATGGCCCGGTTTCATCTCCCAGGCAGGGACCCATACCACCCAACTGTCAGTTGTCCTACTGTGGCAGCAGTGTGTTGCTGTGATACTGAAAGCTATGACATTGGTATTTCAAATACCAGCAGGGTCACCCACAGTGAACAGGTTTCAGCGGAGCTTCCAGACTAAGACAGACTAGGAAAAAGGACCTGGCCACCCACTTCTGAAAAAATGGCTAGGAAAACCCTATGAATAGCAGCAGAGCATCATCTGATATAGTGTCAGAAGGTGAGAGGATGGCACAAAAAGACTGGGCAGGGTTCCACTCTGCTGTACACAGGGTCACTAGGAGTCAGAATCTACTCCATGGCACTAACAACAAAATGTTTCCCTGAAGCGAAACACCCACATAACCAAACTTTCAAAAGAAGCTAGTCAGAGTCTTTCCTTTGGCCTGAAAGAATGGGGTCAGAGTTAGAAGGTGCAATATAAAAAGTCTTGCTGGATCTGAGAAAAGTTTGGTAGGGGCTATTTAGCAGCCTCAAGTTAGATGTCACAAGGTAGGAGATGATTCCTCTCTCTTGGGGGATGATTTTTTTTCTCCTTTGAGATTCTTGCATATAAGATACTTTAAGAGAGAAAATTCTTAAAATTCACAGGCAGGTAAACTAAATCACAAAAAATGTCACAACTTCACTAAAGCAACTCATGTGGAAAATGTGATAAATCAACTGGGAATGGAACCTAGGAATCTTAGCTACTACTTTACAAGATAAGGGTATCTTTTTCTTTCCATAAGACATATAATGCCCCCAAACTTCATTTAAGCCTCTAACTCTGAACTACTTTGGTAAGGATGGGAATGGAAGAATGCATACTTACCCATTTTCTTGGGCAACAGGTAGACATCTTGCTTATAGCGACCCTCAGGAGCATTGTAAAGCTCTATCAAGGCAAGAGCCTAGAAAAGCAGAGAGATGGATGCTGATATGCCATTCACAGGAGTCTACCCCATATCAGGTGAAACCCTGATGGTCTAACAACCTTCTCCAGTGCACTGCTTTCTCATTCTGGAGGCCTTACCTGAGTAGTAGCAGTGATTGAGAGCACAAATGTAGGCACTGTGGAGCAGCTTAGGTTCAGCAGACGGCCCTAGAGAGCAAGAGTTAAGACACAAAAGGGTTAGGACAAAGTCTCTGGCCTTTGAGGAGTAAAGGAAGAGCTCAACCGCCATTTTCCAAACACTTCCCAACTAACATTGCTGGAAAAGCAGGTGTTAAATTAATAGGAATTAATTTATTGACATTTAAGTGAAAGCATAAAGTATTCTGGAAAATTTGATTAAGGTAATGAGAGAAAAGATCTCTTGGATTATGTAAAAAGGAATAGAGATGGTAATGTGATACTGAGGCTTATGCCAAGGAAGGGTATATTTCTCTTGAATTTTCTACTTTCTACAGCAGAATATCTTTTTTCTGAGGCATGGGCATTCCTTTGAAAGACTGTCCTAAACAAGGATCTAGTCAAATCCAAGGGCAATCTCTCCAGGTTGTGAAGGGAGATATTTTTGGATTTAGGAAGCTGTGATGACTTCTGTGCTTCTTCCTCAATTTGGTTCTTCTGCATTCAGGGGCAGCCTTTTAATAGTAGTGGGTGATTCAGAGAGTACAAGAACTGGAAACTATCTCCAATGCAATCCTTTCCTACTTTGTTTTCTAGGAAGCTTGACTACCTTTTTTGCTCGACCATAGTAGCCAAAAACAGCTGTGGTGCTTGCTTTTGTCACCAGTGTTACTAGATGGGACCTCCCAAGGCAACTAGAAATAAGTCACCAGATAGCTGGCTGACATCAAAGTAACATAAATATTTAACAACTTGTCCATCCTCTCCTTGTACACACTGCTTTCTTTTAAAGAACTAATTCAGTCCCTTTACAGATGCCCTAAAGTATTTGAGAAGGTGCGATAAGGTGAGGAAAGGTGAAGAGAACAGTAAGGATACTTAAACATAAATTTAAGGGCCCCTATATGAACAGTATATCTTTTACATTTTCATATAATTTCTTTCATTAAAAAAAAAGGAATTAAAGCTGACTGAAAATCAAAACTCAAGAAAAGTACTATTATCATTCTTTTTATTTTGGTATCTTTTCCTGAAGAAGAGAAAGTGTCAAGGTGAGAACAGGGGGCATCATTATAGCTGACAGGAATCTAGGGCTAAGAAAGAGAAGCTTTCAAGAAAGGAAAAGTGGCCAAACATTAACATGGAAGGCTAAGTAAAATGAAAGTCAAGAGTAAGTCTAAGCCAGAAGACGCCAGGATGGGGAAATATCAACCACATAATCAATATATAGCTAGGTACCTACTACACATCTGGCTCATATCAGAGGAATGGACACTCAAAACTAGGAAATCTATCAGCAAAGACATGACCTTCCTAGAGCTTGCTTAAGACAGTCATAGTTACAGTCAGGAATATCTACTTTGTGCTTACTGATTAAGCCATCCCACAAATGACATTATCTCTGTAAGCATCACTCAAAGTGGCACTGGTTCTATCTGTTAATTCCTTCCACAGTAATAATCATTATCTGACTCAACCTGTAGAATGACATGGAAAGACAGGATAATTGGTGAAAAGTGGGGAACCAAAATAGTTTCTTAATTGCTGAATGAAAAGACCTTTCACAATTAGATGTAAAAATCTACTGGGAAAGTAGTTAAACTTGTGCTTGAGAGGAGTTGAAAGTATAAGAGAACATGAGGAGGAAGGGACCTGGGTATTGCAGTCTCTCCAGTCTGTCAGGGGTAAATCTCTCTTACCAGCCTCAGGTCTTACCTCTGCCAGCAATACTATCCTCTTGCCATCGGGCCATATTACATGGTCAACTTGGGATCTCACTCGCTCCCAGGTCAGTTCCGGTGTCCGTAGACTCGCCTGGAACACATACAGCAAGCACATTATCAGCCATGCCAAGTCCCACTTTGTGGATGGAAAGATGTTGAAGGGAGCCATTTCAAATAGCAAGTTGAATGAAGCAATCAACATGCCAGATGGAGAATACCTGTCCTGGGTTGGTTAGGACTGTTCCATTTCAGGGAATTTAATCTTAGGCCCAGCCAGGGAGGGATCACTCAGGTTGTCATTCCACAACATATACTGTACGCCCACTCTCTGCTGAGCACAGTAAAAGGTGCTATGGGAAATACAAAAGAAACCAAAGACATGGTTTCTGCCTTCAAAATGCTCATACTTTAGTTGGGGACACAAAACAATACATATGTGAAGGGGGAAAAGCCTTTAAAATACTTACAAAGCAACATGCAAACAAGTGCAAATTAATACAGTGCAAACTGAATACATAAGTGCTGAAGAGACACAGAAAAAAGGAGGAGCAGAGCTGAGTGAGATTAGTTTGAGAAGGCTGAATGTCCTAAACACAGCATGCTGGGGCCCAAGGTTCTGCCCTCATGTCCCAATGTCCCAGGTTCCACCTTCTCAACAATGGTGGTTCACCCTAAAGTTACAGAAGCTTTGTGACCTAAGTGCAAATGTGAGGTAGCCTTTAGAGAAATGCTTAATGGTAGAGTAAAGCTCCCAATGGCTCACCCTCCTTCCATTTCTGTTTATTGTATATTCCGAGAACAAGAGAAGAAATGTTAAGTTTATTAACAGCAGCAATCAAATTAACAGTCACAGGGTTTAGACTTAAGGCAACAACTTCCTTCTTCCAACAGGCAATGCCTAAAATATAAAGGGAGTCTGTATTCTAAGATTACCCATTGGCTCAAGTTGGTAAAATTGAGAAGTTCTGCCAAATAGTAATTTTCAGACAAATAAAGAGAAACACTTTAGTTATACACTAATCATTTACTGAGTACATACTATATTCTAGGCATTGTAGTAAAGAACACTATTATACATAAGACTGTGGACTCCTCTACTAGACCTCTACTAGAGTTATTTATCGACAAGGATTCTGTCTTCATTTCATTACCAATCTAATGGGAAAGACAGACATATAATTATATTTCAGTATATTTAGGACTGTATATTTACATATAGGACAGTATATTCAGGTCTGGATCATTTATTAGGTAGACAGGAAATATAAAATTTCTTGAGATGTCAAGTTTCATAAATTGGTTCAACCTTTCTAGAGGGCATTTTGGAAGTAGCTAACAATATTTTATATGTACCTAATTTTTGACCAATCATTTTCACTTTTAGGGCTCCATCCTATAGAAACACTTGCTCAAGTTCAGAAATATAAGTGCCCAAGCATGTTCAATCCAGCCTTATTTACAATAGCAAAAATATGTAAGGGAATGGCTAAATAAATCAGGATCATTACATACAATGGAATATTATGCAACTCCTATAAACAAAGTAGATCTATATGTGTTAACATGAAAACCATTCATTATTGTTAAGTGAAACAATCAAGTTGCAGGACAATATACAATAATCTCAATTTTGTAAAATTTTTTGGACACATTATCTTATTTTATTCAAATACCAGTCTGATCACACTTGGTCTAAGAACACTCAAATAATAAACCAAATAAAAACAGATGTTAAAGATTGGTCTGCAAACATTATAGCCAATGATGCCATGCTTGCCTATGATCTTACCGACATAAAACCACAACCACACCTCAGTAGTCACCAAAACATTCAGCAGACCTTCCTTAACTGTGAGCTCTTTGAAGCTACCAGTTTGAGCACTATTGACTATTTCTTTTAAGCTCTGAATAGCTGTAGAGATCTCAGCAGGGGTTGGAGGAACCAGCTCTCTTTGGCACAGTGCCAAAAGGAAGCCAACCGAGGCTTTGAGTAAGTCACAGCAGTGTTTACCAGTGCTGTATCCTTCTCTGCAAGGTTACAAACTGGGCCATGGTTCTAGGATGGAAAGTCTGTTGCCTTGAATGGCAGGCTTGTAAATTTTTTAATTCTTTAAATATATTTATATTGATTGAATTTTTAAACTAAGCAATTATTATGTTAAAATTAGAATTTTAAAAAGAAATTTTATAAATAAACACTGTAAATAGAATTAAAAAGAATTTAAGCAAACAGACCATTTTGGGAAGTTAAGGATATATACAAGGTAAATCCCTTAGCCTTTAGAAATGTCACCACAGAGGGCAATAACCACAAAGAGTCAAGAGATACTCCTTGGTGACACTGGCATTTTTTTATTGAGATGATGGGACTTTAAAGTATTTCAAGTTCTTAGTGTCTCACACTCCTAATCTTCCAGAGGACAAGCAATCTTGGTGACTGGGAGTAAAGAGTGGACACCATGATAACAAGAAACTCTTGTCTTAGGAAGTATTCCTTGGGAAAAAAGATACGGTGGAATCAAGGAAAGGACATTTCTTATGAACATCATAAAATGATCAACTCTTAGTAGAGGCAGTTTACCAGAGCAATGGAATGGCTATGATGCAAGCAAAAGACCCGAGGGTCAGTTTAAAATGGGATTTGAAAAGAAACTTGATTAAATTATCTCCAACACTGTCCAGGCAGCCCAATAACCTATCAAAGTTTATTTGGCAGTTAGACTTCTCAAGAGAAGGGCTTCCTATGGCCTGCACAGTTTTATAGGAATTTCTCTTAAAGACATTCAGTTGTCTTTTCTGTGGATTTACAATCACTAAGCAATCTACCAGGAAAAAGGTTCCCTATGCAGGCTACCTTCCCAAAATAGGTGTGCATCTCACTGTAAATTAGCCAGTTATTATGCTTGCACAAATTGGTATTATTTGATTTTGAATAGTGCACATCAATTTTTTTCAGGGAAAACAACTGTGGTTCTAGTCCAGCAAAATACAGAGTCAAAAGCAAGTCTCAGGTTGTAATTCTTTGGCTGCAAAAACTTTTAAAGCATGTATATGTAATGGTTTAACCACTTAAATTGTGAGGCTTACAATCATACAGGCCGTCTATGTGATGTATATGGGTAAGCAGGTCTGTTTTCAAGAGAAAGGAAATATGTGAAAAAAAGACATGGCCAAAAGGCAGCTAAGAGCACAATCCCTATCACAGGTTCCCTAAGTATTCACAGCATTAATTGTCCTCAGAAAAAAAGGCAGCTTTCTAAATGACCAACTCTTTTGATGAGCTATTCCTTCCTAAAAATGCAGTAGTCAATATCTCAAGGTTAGGTAAAACTATAAATTCCTACCAAAAAAAAAAAAAAAACACCAACTTAAAATAAAAATATCTAGATAAAAACTTACCAAATCATTCTCCTTCGCAGTTCCACTGTTGACTTAGAGTGATTTCCCCCCCTTTTTCTCACTCTGCATCCAATTCATTTAGCAAATCCCATTGGTCCTACCTTCACAATACAGTATAGCACTTCTTATCCCCTCCGTTGCTTACCCATCTAATCCAACCTATCACCTTCTATTGCTGGAAATACTGAAAGAGCCTCCTGTGTCCTTATTACTCAAGCTCGAGAAGCGTTTTCTTTATACAACAGCTAGAGTAATCTCTTAAAACATAAGTCAGACTTTGTTAGTCACCTGCTCAAAACCTTCCAATGGCTTCCCTTGTACCCAGAATAAAATCTAAAGTCTTAATCATGGCTTACAAAACTCTACCTAACCCACTACCTCCTTGAGCTGCCTTCTCATCCTCATCCCCTTGCCCATCCTGTTCTTGCCACAATGGCATCTTTTCTGTTTCTGAAACACATTACACACGTTTCTACCTCAGGGTCTTTTACCTTTCACATTCTCTCTGAATAGAATGCTCAGATGGCTTGCTCCTCAATTCATTCAGGTTTTTGTTCAAATGTTATCTCCTCAAAGACACCTTCCTTGATCACCCTAACTAAAATAGGATCCTCAATGTCCTCACCTTGCAGTTTTTCTTTCACACTAAGAACTAACTGACAATAACCATCTATTTGTTTATTGTCTGTCTCCCACACTAGAATATAAGCTCAGGAGAGCAGGCATGTTGTTCACTGCTATTTCTTCAGCCAGTTAGTACTTGGCACAGAGCAGAGCAAATATTCAACACAAATTTGCTAAATAGTGAATGAACATTCTGGTTTCAATGATTAGTTGAGTTTGCTATTTCCTTTAATTTCATTTTACATGCCCTGTGATACTACCATCAAAGGTTAAGTAATTTAACTTTTCCAAAGCCCTTTTGAGCATCTTCCTTTCTGGACCATTTAGTGTAGTCATATATCTTCTAAGAAGAGCACAAAGAGAATTGAGAGAGAGCCCTTGGCTAGTATCAGTGGCAGATACTGGGGATATTTAGCAATACCTGCAAAACTAGGTCTAGTCTCAATACAGCAGCCAGGGTAATCCTTTTAAAATAAAAGTTTTCCTTTTAAAACAGAAGTTAGATTGTTATAAATCCTACAACAGCTCCCTATTTCTCTCAGAACATAATCAGGAGTTCTTACAATGGCCTATGAGGCTGTATAAGATCTGGCCCATTACCTCCCTGGCCTCATCTTCCTCTCCTCCCTGCCCCATGCTCATTCTGCTCCAACCACACTGGCCTCATTGTTGATCCTCAAACAGACTAGGCACACCCCTGCCTTAGAGCATTTGCTCCAGCTGTTCTCTCTTCTTGAAATGCTCTTTACCTAAAAATCCACATGGCTAATTCCTTCAGGCCTGCTCAAACATCACCTTCTTCATGAGGCTTATACCTTGATCCCTCTATTTAAAATTACAACCCAGCACTCTTGATTCGCCTTACCATGCTCTACTTTTTCTTTTTCCCACAGTGCTTTTGCCTTCTAACATAATATAAATTTTACTTATTATGTTTATTGTCTTTCTTCTCACTAAAATGTAAACTCCATGAGAGCAGGAATCTGCCTGTTTTGTGCACTGACTCCAAGCATCTAGAACATATAACAATCACACAACAAATATTTGTGATTGAAGGTAAAGACTCTCCTGGCTTTTATCCTGAGAGATGACTTATGTCTGGCTGCCTTTGGAGGAGCAATTACCATCACAATTTGAAGTTAATCCAGAAATTATGAGGAGGTAATAGTACAATATACAGGAAAACAAAACAAAAACTGAACTAGAAGTAAAAAAAAACCTGGATTTTGTGCTCCTATTACATTTTTGAATCAATGGATATGACTGAACAATGTACTTGACTACTTAGTTTCCCAAATGAAAATCAGGAATAAGAATAATGCCTAGAGTGACGTCAGCATCATGGCGGAGTGAGATTCCCTCTTTGAATCTCTGCCCCCTACGACACAACGAAAACATCATTCACATTCCAACAGAGCTCAATCAAACACTACGAAGGACTTCTGAGAAACCCCTGCTGCCATACATCGGACGGTGGAGGCGCGGGAAGCCCAGGAGAACGGGAGGAGAGGTAGGAGGTTGTACTCCCCCTCCCCAATCGATCGGCAAAAACAGCGCGGTTCGCGGACAGAGGGGGGAGGGGCGGCCCACAGCGAGGAAAACTAGCGCCATCCAGGTGCTCTCACAGACTGTCGCGAGATCCCCACGGGGAAGCGACGACGGACTGTTTAGGGGGTGTAGCAAACACCCTAACAGAGCCAGAAAGGAAACCCCCGGGTCAAGCAGGAGAAAGAGAGGACCCCTCCCCCCACACACCCGGCGTTTCAGCATAATCCCTCCGGGGGCTGCAGCCGCCTCAGAGCAAACCGCTCGCGATCTCCATCTAGTGGCAGCAGGGGGAAACTGCAGGACTAACTTTAATCATGACGGGTAAAAATAAAGCCGTCCCCGCCGGATCCTTGCGAAAATATGTCAGGGCTACAGACCAAAAGGAAAATGACAAACACCCAGAAACCAACCCTGAAGGCACAGAATTTGATAACCTGAATGAGAGAGAATTCAAAATAGCTATCATAAACAAGCTCAACGAAATACAAGAGAACACACAGAAACAAATCAACGAATTCAGGGATTATGTCACAAAAGAGATTGAAACCCTAAAGAAAAACCAATCAGAATTATTGGAGATGAAAAACAAAATGAATGAGATAGTGGAAAAAATGGAGTCTTTAAAGAGCAGAACTGACAATATGGAGGAACGAATTAGCACTATTGAGGATAGCCACGCAGAAATGCTCCTGGTAGAGGAGGAGAGAGAGCTAAGACTAAAAAGAAATGAAGAAATTCTTCGAGAAATATCAGACTCAATGAGGAAAAGCAACATAAGGATAATAGGTATTCCAGAAGGAGAAGAAAGAGAAAAAGGAGCAGAGAGTTTGTTCAAAGAAATAATAGCTGAGAACTTCCCCAACCTAGGGAACGAAAGGGAAATAACAGTGAATGAAATCAATAGATCACCTAAATATATAAACAGGAATAAAAAATCATCTCGCCACATAGTAGCAAACTTGAAGAATACCCGTGACAAGGAAATAATATTGAAGGCAGCTAAACAAAAAAACAAAATAACATACAAAGGAAACCCCATCAGGCTCTCAGCTGATTTCTCGACAGAAACTCTACAGGCTAGGAGAGACTGGAATGATATATTCAAAATCATGAAAGACAAAAACCTTCAGCCGAGAATACTTTATCCAGCAAAAATATCCTTCAAATACGATGGAGAAATAATAACTCTCCCTGATAAACAAAAGCTAAGAGAGTTCGTCACCACAAGACCCCCACTACAAGAAATGCTCAAGAAGGCCCTTAGGCCTGAAAAAAAACAAATGAGAAAGGGGATACAAAGATTTCAGCAAGGAGAAAAGCAAGGAGACTGAACCAGAACAAAATACAGTTGGAAAACATCAAAAATTAATTCAAGCTCATCACTGGAAACACATATTCATGACACAATCTGGAATAAAGAGATAACAAATAAGGAGGGGAAGAGGTAAGGGATTGAACTGACCCAGCCTCAGGAAAAAGGAGGCATCTGAAAATGTACTTTCTTATCCAGGAGATCGCTTATATAAACCGCACGGTAACCACTAAACAAACAACCAGAAGAGAACCACACATGACAAATAAAGAGAAAACCAAGAGAATGAACATGCAGAAATACCAAATTGAATTTGGAGTCCGAAACACAAGGGACAAGAAATGAAGGAAATGCAAAAGAACCAGAAGATGAACAATAAAATAGCAACATTAAACCCTCATATATCAATAATCACTCTAAACGTAAATGGATTGAATTCTCCAATCAAAAGACACAGAGTGGCAGGATGGATTAAAAACCAAGATCCAACAATCTGCTGCCTCCAGGAAACACATCTCAGCTCTAAAGACAAACACAGACTCAAAATAAAAGGATGGAAAACAATACTCCAAGCTAATGGCAAACAAAAGAAAGCAGGAGTAGCCATACTTATATCAGACAAAGTAGACTTCAAGATAAAAAAGGTAATGAGAGACAAAGAAGGGCAATATATAATGATAAAAGGGATACTTCACCAAGAAGACATAACACTTATAAATATCTATGCACCCAACACAGGAGCACCAAAGTACATAAAACAACTGCTAAAAAACCTTAAAGGAGATATTAACAATAACACAATAATAGTAGGGGATCTCAATACCCCCCTTACATCAATAGATAGATCATCCAGACAAAAAGTCAATAAGGAAATACTGGACTTAAATGAAAAACTAGATGCAATGGATTTAATAGATATATACAGAGCACTCCACCCAAAAAAAGCAGAGTACACATTCTTCTCAAGTGCTCATGGAACATTCTCAAGGATAGACCATATATTAGGAAACAAGGCAAACCTCTATAAATTTAAGAAGATTGAAATCATTACAAGCATCTTTTCTGATCATAATGCTGTGAAACTAGAAATCAACTGCAAGGAAAAAACTAGGAAAGGGACAAAGATGTGGAGACTAAACAACATGCTACTGAACAACCAATGGGTCGTTGATGAAATTAAAGGAGAAATCAAAAGCTATCTGGAGACAAATGAAAAGGAAAATACACCATACCAACTCATATGGGATGCAGCAAAAGCAGTCCTGAGAGGGAAATTCATAGCAATACAAGCTCACCTTAACAAACAAGAAAAATCCCAAATAAATAACCTTAAATTGCACCTAACAGAGTTGGAAAAAGAAGAACAGACAAAGCCCCGAATCAGCAGAAGGAGGGAAATAATAAAAATCAGAGCAGAAATAAATGAAATTGAAACCAAAAAAACAGTAGAAAGGATCAATGAAACAAAGAGCTGGTTCTTTGAGAAGATAAATAAAATTGACAAACCCTTAGCCAGACTCACTAAGAAAAAAAGGGAGAAGACTCAAATAAATAAAATTAGAAATGAAAGAGGAGAAATTACAACAGACACCACAGAAATACAAGGGATTATTAGGGAATACTATGAAAAACTTTACGCCAACAAATTGGACAACCTAGAGGAAATGGACAAATTCTTGGACGCGTACAACCTCCCAAAACTGAATCAAGAAGAAATAGAGAATCTGAACAGACCAATCACAAGTAAAGAGATTGAAACAGTCATCAAAAACCTCCCAAAAAATAAAAGCCCAGGACCAGATGGCTTCCCTGGAGAATTTTATCAAACGTTCAAAGAAGATTTAGCACCTATCCTTCTCAAACTATTCCAAAAAATAGAGGAAGATGGAATACTTCCCAACACATTCTATGAGGCCGACATCATGCTGATACCAAAGCCAGACAAGGACAATACAAAGAAGGAAAACTACAGGCCAATATCGCTGATGAACATAGACGCAAAAATCCTCAACAAAATATTGGCAAACCGAATACAGCAATACATCAAAAAGATCATACACCACGATCAAGTGGGATTTATACCAGGGACACAGGGATGGTTTAACATCCGCAAATCAATCAACGTGATACACCACATTAACAAAATGAAGAATAAAAACCACATGATCATCTCAATCGATGCAGAGAAGGCATTCGACAAGATCCAGCATCCATTTATGATAAAAACTCTCAACAAAATTGGTATAGAAGGAAAGTACCTCAACATAATAAGGGCCATATATGACAAACCTACAGCAAACATCCTACTCAACGGGGAAAAACTGAAAGCCATTCCTTTGAGGACAGGAACAAGACAAGGGTGCCCACTCTCACCGCTCCTATTCAACATAGTACTGGAAGTTCTGGCCAGAGCAATTAGGCAAGAACAAGGAATAAAAGGACTCCAAATAGGCAATGAAGAAGTGAAACTCTCACTATTTGCAGACGACATGATCCTATACATAGAAAACCCCAAAAATTCCATCGGAAAGCTACTAGAAACAATCAACAACTACAGTAAAGTGGCAGGGTATAAAATCAACTTACAAAAATCAATTGCATTTCTATACACTAACGATGAAAAAACAGAAAGAGAACTCAAAAAGACAATCCCATTTACAATTGCAACAAAGAGAATAAAATATCTGGGAATAAATTTAACCAAGGAGGTCAAAGACCTATACAATGAAAACTATAAGACACTATTGAAAGAAATCGAGGAGGACATAAAGAAATGGAAAAATATTCCATGCACATGGATTGGAAGAATAAATATAGTTAAAATGTCCATTCTACCTAAAGCAATCTACAGATTCAATGCAATCCCAATCAGAATCCCAATGTCATTCTTCACGGTAATAGAACAAAAACTACTGAAATTCGTATGGGGCAACAAAAGAGCCCGAATAGCTAAAGCAATCCTGAAAAAAAAGAACAAAGCTGGAGGCATCACAATCCCTGATTTCAAAATATACTATAAAGCTACAGTAATCAAAACAGCATGGTACTGGTACAAGAATAGACACACAGATCAATGGAACAGAATTGAAAGCCCAGAAATAAAACCACACACCTATGGACAGCTAATCTTCGACAAAGGAGCAAAGAACATACAATGGAGAGAGGGAAGTCTCTTCAATAAATGGTGCTGGGAAAATTGGACAGCAACATGCAAAAGAATGAAAGTAGACCATCTCCTATCGCCATATACAAAAATCAATTCAAAATGGATCAAAGACCTGAAAATGAGACCTGAAACTATAAAAATCCTGGAAGAAAATATAGGCAGTACACTAATTGCGATTGGACATAAAGGGATCCTTTCAGATTCCATGTCTACCCAGACAAGGGAAACAAAAGAAAAAATAAACAAGTGGGACCTCATCAGACTAAAGAGCTTCTACAAGGCAAATGAAACCAGGATCAAAATGAATAAACAACCCACCAGCTGGGAGAAAATATTTGCAAATCGTTTGTCTGACAAGGGATTAATCTCAGTAATATACAAAGATCTCATACAACTGAGCAACAAAAAAACAAACAACCCGATCAAAAAATGGGCAGAGGATATGAACAGACATTTTTCCAAGGAAGAGATACAGATGGCCAATAGACACATGAAAAGATGTTCAACATCACTAATTATCAGGGAAATGCAAATCAAAACTACACTGAGATATCACCTTACACCGGTTAGAATGGCTATAATCACCAAGACAAATAACAACAAATGCTGGAAAGGTTGTGGAGAAACGGGGACCCTCATTCACTGCTGGTGGGAATGCAAATTGGTGCAGCCTCTATGGAAAACAGTATGGAGAGTCCTCAAAAAATTAAAAATAGAAATACCGTATGATCCAGCAATACCACTCTTGGGCATCTACCCAATGGACGTGAAATCAACCATCACAAGAGGCGTATGCACCCCTATGTTCATTGCAGCATTATTCACTATAGCCAAGAAGTGGAAGCAACCCAAGTGTCCCTCAACTGAAGATTGGTTAAAGAAGATGTGGTATATACATACAATGGAATACTACTCAGCCATAAGAAAAGACACAATTGTCCCATTTGCAACAACATGGAAGGACCTAGAGGGTATTATGTTAAGTGAAATAAGCCAGAGAGAGAAGGACAGACACTGCATGAACTCACTCATATATGGAATATAAGTGAACACACGGACAGAGAGAACTGATTGGTGGTTACCAAGGGGAAGGGGGGTGGGGGGGGCACAAGGGGTGAAGGGTTACATCCACAAGGTGACGGACAAAAATGTACAACTAAAACCCCACAGTGTTATAAACTAAGACATCAATAAAAAAAAAAAAAAAAAAAAAAAAAAAAAAAAGAATAATGCCTAGTGGGGTGGTCAAGAGGATGCAATGAGATAAAGTAAAAATACAAAAATTATATGATTCCATTTGGAATTATTTTTATTTTAGAGCTTCTTAAGGGTTTAGAAGGGAAAATTTCTTCCCCCTTCCCTTACTCAGAAGATTTCTCTTTAGGGCTCAGAGCATGACTACTTCCCTTTAAGCTTTTCCCATGTCGGGGCTCTATAAGCAGATTAATCCAGAAAAGGACAATCATGTCCTAGACAGTTTAAGAAATATTAATATCTTTGACCATTTAGTAGAGGGGCAGCATGGCACATAAGTAAAACTTAACCAAAAAAAAAAAAGAACCACTAAATTATTCATTGTAAGCAAAATATCATGGTAAGACACAATAATGGAGCCATGCCACTCAGAAACCTCAAGGGTAGAAATAGGCTTTGGTAGGTTGTTTTTCCAGCTATTTTTAATAACAGAAGAATAGAGCACAGAGTTAAAAAGAGAAACCATTTAAAATAGATATTATCCAACAGGCTCTCAGTATTTCAACTGATCCTTACCTGGCAATGCTGAAGCTCAATCAGAGCAGCCCTCAGGGGAGATGAAAGCATGCTTTGCTTGAGCCATTTACCCAGAGAGAAATACAGTTGTGCCATAAAAATGCCATAAAAATTTAAAACCAGAATGAAAGTCACACTGAGAGATACTTTGCTAAGTCTGAAAAGAAATAAATAACACTTCTATTAACTATTACTTGGGCCACTTAGTAGGACCAAGTGTTATGCTGGATTGGAAAATTTCAGGGTGAATATAATCAAATTAGAAAACCAAAGTGATAGATTTTCCAGGTTTGAGGAACACATACTATTGAATTAATTGTGACATCTATACACCCAATTACTATAGTTTGGAAAATATGTTAAGGGGAGACCTAGCCCAATGAAAGAGGGAGAGAAAAGAGAAACCACTGTATTTCACAATCACAGTCAATCTTAAGCAATGTTCTCAATGTAGCCCATAGATTTCTCTCCTTTGACTTGTTTCCTTGGACCAACCTACTTCTCTCACCTTTATGATAAAATCAAACATCGCCAAAATACTGACTCCTATACTGACTCACATTTATCATATGCTTTTTGTAATTTTGAGTTTACCCAGCTCTCAATCCTAAACAGAAAGACAAAATGGTTTACAGTATAAGCAGGTATCAAGCTTGGGCAGAAGAAAACAATCATTTGAAACAATTTAGTTTAGATGAAGAAGCTTTACAGAATCCACAGGCACAGGCCATAAGGCTAGTAAGTGAACAGACTGTGGATAGCTCTGCCAGGACAGTCATGTTTAGGATGACTGGTGACCCCGCTCTTTCCTCTTCCAGCTTGTTTCTTGGGAAGGAGAGGAAAAACAGCCCCCATGATGAGTCACTTGCTCTTACCACATCAATCTCCGTGTTGGAATGTCCCATATTACAAACGATGCAGCTATTCTTCATACGGTCCAAGTGCTCTCTGGTTACCACATTCTTGTTACCTTAAAAACAGAAGAGGCATTCACATGAAAAGGAAGGAAGTTGGACTCCTACCTCACTCCATATGAAAATTTAACTTGAAATGGATCAGAGACCTAAACGTAAGAGCTAAAACTATAAAAAATCTTAGCGGAACATAGGAATAAATCTTTGTGACCTCGGGTTAGGCAATGGTTTCTTAGATATAGTACCTAAAGCACAAGCAACCAAAGAAAAAATAAACTGGACTATGTGAAAATTAAAAACTTTTGTGCTGCAACGATATCATCAAGAAAGTGAAAAGACAACCCACAGAATGAGACAAAATATTTGCAAATCATTGATAAGGGACTTGTATGCAAAATTTATAAAGAACTCTTATAACTCAATAATAAAAAGACAAATAACCCAATTTAAAAATGAGTAAAGGATCTGAATAGACATTTCTCAAAAGAAGATGTACAAAATAAGATGTGCCAACATGCACATGAAAAGATGCTCAACATCATTAGTCATTAAGGAAATGCAAATCAAAACCACAATGAGATACTATTTCACACCTACCTAGGATGGCTATAATCAAAAAGACAGACAATAACAAATGTTACCAAGGATGCTGAGAAATTGGAATTCTCATGCATTGTTGGCGGGATTGTAAAATGGTGCAGTCACTTTGGAAAAGTTTGGAGATTCCTCAAAATGTTAAAAGTAGAGTTACCATGTGATCCAGCAATTCCACTTCTAGGTATATACCCAAGAGAACTGAAAACATGTTCACAGAACAACTTGTAACAATGTTCATAGCAGCATTATTTATAATAGCCAAAAAGTGAAAACAACCCAAGTGTCCATCACCTGATGAATGGATAAATAAAATGTGGTATAACCTTAAAATGGAATATTATTCAGCAATAAAGAGGAATGAAATATTGATACATGATACAACATGGATGAACCTTGAAAACATTATGCTAAGTAAAAAAAGCCAGTCACAAAAGACCACAAGTATGATTCTGTTTATATGAAATATCTAGAACAGGCAAACCTATAGACAGAGAAATTAATGGTTGCCTAGGGCTGGGGAAAGGTGGAGAGTGGAATGAGGAGTGACTGCTAATGGTATCGGGTTTCTTTTTGGATGATAAAAATGTTCTAAAATTAGATAATGGGATGTTGCACAACTTTACTAAAACCACTGAACTGTATACTTTAAAAGGGTGAATTTTATGGTTTATGAATTATATCTCAATAAAAAAAATTAGATCGTGGTGATGGGTGACCCTGTGAATTTGCTAGAAAACACTGAATTGTACACTTAAAATGGATTAAAAAAATAGCTTTTTAAAATAGAATTTTTAAAAATGTGAAGAACAGTTTAGTCTCTCTTCTCTGCCCCCAGCTCTCCCTGAGGTCACAAACATATTTTTATTCTTAAATATTCTGATTTTCTTCTCTAAAACAGAATTATAAAAGAAAACCAATATTCCAGTGGTTTATGGTTTTACCATAATGATAAAATAAGTAGCTCAGTCCAAGGAAACTAGCCATATCTGCATATTCCTCTCTAAAACTCAAAATCTACCTTTTTGGGAATTAACACAATTACCTTTCCCACTTTCTCTAACTATGAAGAATTTTGCTCTAGCGTTGCTTTAATTATAGGGACTAGAGGGAAATATACATCACTTTTGGAGGTAAAATAAAAAAATCAAATGTACAAATTTAAGATCTGACTTCCCAAATAAAACTCATCTCTAGCCATCTCCTAGGCAGCTGAGGATGTATGGAGATACGGAACAGTTAAAGGGATGGAGAGAAACTTTCCTCTGGGGATGACCTAATGGTGTACTTTTGGTTAGAGCTCTAAAGAGGTAGGAGCAATGTGAAAGATTGACTGGTTTTGTGGACTACTATCTCTGACTTCTAGAGTTTGGTTTTGTTTAGAACATTTCCAGTCATTTTTCATTTGTTCCGTGAAAGTGTTTCCAAGTGCCACCCCATTTTATACATCATAATCATACCTGTACAGGTAATAACAATATCCACTTGTCGGATGACCTCATTTAATTTCACCAGTCGAAATCCATCCATACTGTAGAAATAAAGCATGATCAATTAATCTAAAGAGGCAGCTGGAGAGCCTTTTGCAACAGAACCTCAAAAGGTATTACCAAGTTTCTTTAGTACCTACATTGTCACTTCTTGATATAGCTGGACTATTCTTAGCAGTGAAAAACTCAAACCATTTCCTTAGTTCATACAGGACAGAAATAGAAAGTTCTTTTGCATCATTGGAACCTAATTCTTCCTGAAAATAGTGAGCCAGGGTTAACCATGAGATTCCCCAGTGAAGTTTTTAGAAAGTGCCATTTTATCACTGAAACTGCTCTCCTGAAGATCATCAATGATCTCCTGAATGTTAAAAAAAAAAATTTTTTTTCTTAGACTCTTATATTACTTGATTTCCACTGCTACATTAACCATTATTTGCCTTCTTAAAGCTCTATACTCCTTGGAGTCCATGATACTGTTTTCTCCTGGTTTTCCTACTTTTCTGATCGCTCCTTCTTAATCTCAGTCAACCTTTAAATACTGGTAGGCTGTAGGGTACTCTTTTCTCTATTCTTTCAGCACTTACCCATACCCTTCTCTTGGCTGTAAATGACCCCTTACAGGTGGCTGATTTGCACATCTATATCTTTAGTTTAGATCTCTCTAAAACTTCAGAGCCGTGGATCAAATTATCCACTAGATAGCTCCTCCTGGATGTCCCATAAGGATCTCAAACGTATTGTGCTTGGAAACAAACTCATTATCTTCTCTGCATCCCCCAAACCTATCTATTTCTTCCTCTATATTTTCTATCTGGATCAATAGCACTACTGTCCACCCAACTGTACGAGCCAAATAAACTAGTAAGTCTTAGCCTACTGCCTTTCCCTAACTGAAGTTGTCACCAAATCTGGTTGATTCTTTTTTCTTGATTTCTTAAAATCTCTTGAGTCTATCCCTTCCTCCCCACATATATCTCATTGCTTTTAGGTTTATGTCTCTCTAATTCATTTTGCAGAGTGATTTCCCTAAATGCAATCTGGATTATGCCACTTCCTGGCTAAATACTTCAGTGAGATTGCCTGATCTCAGGATAAGACCTGAATACTTATATTGATACAGGATTACATTGACATATGATTCCTACCTCAAATATTACCACTCTCCCAAATTTATCCTGTCGGCCAGATACATTAAAATACTCCAGCTTCTTAAATATGCTGCGCTTTCTCCTTCCTTGGTTACTATGCACATATTGTTCCCTGTACCTGGAATTTAATTCCAAACTAAGAAATCACTTATACAAATTTAAAGACTCAGCGTTGCTGATACCTCTTTGCACTCTGCCCTCTTGCTCTTTGGTCAAATATTTCTCCTTTGTGCTCCTGGAGAAGCATGTGCTGTTTATCTCCATCATAGCACTTATTATACTCCACAGTGGTTATTTGCCTGTGTGCTTCTAAAAGCAGGGAACTTGTCTCACTCATCTGTTCATCTTATTCATCCTTAGCACAGAGCACAGTACCAAATATATAGTAAGTGATTAGTTCATGTCTATAACATAATTTGAATCAGTACCTCAAAATCAGTATTAAAACATGTTCAGGTTTCTCTAATGAACCCTGAAAGTACTGAAAGGGTGATAATTCCCCTCGTGTGCTGGAGCCCTGACTCAGAGAAAGCCAACAGCTCTGCTGGGGAAATCTGTGGGCTTATGGCTAAGATGTGTGAGGAGTGGTAGGATTGGGAAAACGGTTATGGTAAAATCTTGATGCCGTGCTCCATTCTATGCGGGGTACCTTCCTCTGGAGGGTTAACAGTGAAGACTGAGTGGATTATTCAGGCTACAGACACTGGGACTCTGCAGTAGTTTTCACAGACAGTGGTATTTCCATCCTGCTGAGGATGGCAAGAGACAATTTTAATAACAGCTACCATTCAGTAAGCATTTATTATGTGACAGCAGCTCTGCACTTTATATAATTATATATTATATAATGTACAATCATATACAATAATTATATAATTATTTTACTGACCTCTCAAACTCTTTGAGGTAGGTAAGATTACCCACATTTTACAGATGGGAAAGGAACTATTCTTTTTTTTAACATTTAATTTTGGAATCATTTCAAACTTAAGAATTACAAGAATAGTACAAATAACTCCTATATACTCTTCACTCAGAGTTAGCAGATTTTACCCTTAATTTGGATTTGTCTGATGTTTCCTCCTGATTAGATTTAGGTTATACATTTTGGGAAGGAATATCACAGAAGTGCTCTTCTCAGTGCACCACATCAGAAAGGATCTGATGCTAGTCTATTTCTTTCTTGATCACCGTTTTCAAAGGGAGACTACATATAGAAAAGGTAAGTGGCTGCTTGTTCTCTGGTTCAAGGCATCCCCTGTTACCATTTCCACAGGAATTCTAAAATTTAGCTTCTCTGATAGTCTCTGCTCTCTCAGAGCAGAGCTCCTTGATCTTTGAAAGACAAGCACTTATAGTTAATGGCAGCCTCTCTCAGGATCTGAGCCCCTCTAAGATAAAACGTGGCATTAAGCAGGCCATTTTTTGGAGGCAGCTACAAGATCACAGTTAGATGGCAGTGTAGAGGAAAAAGCAAATCTCCTTTTGCATGCTTACCAGGCTTGAAGAGCACAGATGGGGTCAATTTCAGTTACATACACAATGGAGCCCATGGCTTTTAAGGCAGCACAGCACCCCTTCCCCACCTGAAGAGGGGAGGAAGTACACACAATAAGGAAAGTCAATGAGAAAACAGTTTTTCAAAGCTTCTGGTGAAGTGTACCCTGCCTTCCACCCCCAAAAGGAATTTCACTGAATAGATTTATGCTTGGGGAAAAATAAGAAAACAAATGAATGAATGCAGTTCATAAACAAACTCCTAGTCCCTGCTTAGCACATGCATGTGCGCAAGAACACCCACACTCACGATTTATAATCAAAACATAGGCTAAAAGAACATCACAAATAGTGCACTGGAACAGTCAGAAAATCAACTTAAGAAAAAAAATGGCAAAAATGCAAAGGGAAAAGAAAGATAGTACTTTATCCAGAGGGCCTCTAAAGTTGGTTAAACCTTACCTCTCCATAGCCACAGACCACCACTTGCTTTCCACCAAACATCATGTCTGTTGTCCTTTTAAGTCTGGGGGAAAAAAACATTAAATCAGAAAAATCTTGGGGCCAGCCCAGTGGCATAGTGGTTAAGTTCGTGCACTCTGCTTCGGCGGCTTGGGGTTTGCTGGTTCGGATCCTGGGCGTGGACTGACGCACCACTTGTCAAGCCATGTTGAGGCAGGGTCCCACATAGAGCAACTAAAAGGATGCACAACTATGACATACAACTATCTACTGAGGCTTTGGGGAGAAAAAAGCAAAAAAAAAACCCAAAAAACTCTTGTTTTTCCTTGAGATTAGATTGGGTCCCTTTGTTTTCATGTTTTCGTTTTTCCATTTTGAAAGCAAGCCTGGTTTCTATCCTAGAGAAACTATTTAACAACTAGATAAAAGAGTTCAATAAAATATGTATTTTCTCACTCCATGCTATCCAATCAATTCTACCTATACTGAGGTTTTCGTTTTTTTTCTTTCTTTCCCCTTGTCTTGGGAATGATGCACAAGGGAAGAGGCTATAGCCTACAAAGTAACTTTTAAATATAAAAGCAATTATATAACATTTGGAATATATAATATTTGGAAATAAAGGATACAAAGAAGGAAATAAAAATAATGTAATTTTTATTTAGGAGGTGAAAAAACTCTGACTTAACGAAAATATTCTAGCTTATTGAATTAGACAGAAACATAAAATATAACACTGATAAATGAGTACTACATTTAGTAGTATCAGAATGGCCAGTAGGTCCCACATTAACTCAAAAGGGAGGGTAATGGGCAATAAGGTGGAGAAGAGCTTTGAAACACGCCAACACTGACTACATGAGATAGTGAGTTTTCTGGGGCTGATTCCTTCTCAGACATATTCTTCTTCTTTGTCTTTGATTCTCTATGAAGCTAGAATAATGGTCCTTACTGTTTTCAGGGTCTCTTGGAAGAGCTTATAGGAGCAGTTTCTAGTTTCTCTTTAGGTTCAGCCAGTCTCCCTTCTCTAGGAATCCCTGGCTATGCAGAGAACAGTTTTCAATTAAAACCAGCCTATTATGAGATAGACGGTTCCTATAAATATTTGTGGGTCTTTCTAATCACTATCTATCTGTTAAGCTCTACTGTTGAAAAGAGTTTATAAATGCCCCGAAGGCAAAGTAGGAGTCCTGTCTTTTTAATGATTTGACAACTCCACTCAATAGGAAGTGGTATAACTCCATGAACCCTAAGGAAACTCAATAAATATCAATTAAGTACAGAGGCAATTTCTTATTGAGTGAAGAGAGTAAATCTGGCTGGGCTACCACCATACTCAAAGGTCATGGTTTAGGAGAATGGTCCTGGAATGGCTAGCACAGCAAGGAAAATCAGTAGATCATATTTCCAAGCCTTCTTTGCTTTGACTACCCTCAAGACTTTCTGCCTCTCTTCCCAAAGGAAAATTACTCTCTCTGTGTGACTACAAATGATTGTGTGGTGGAAAGTAAACTTTACCAACACTGCTACTCTGCAAATGATAGGCTGACTGACATGGATGGATTCCAGTTAGGTAGTGATTTCCTTGTGATCTTAGGGACCCAGATCTGCCTCAGGGTTTGAGGATAAAGGATAGAAAAGACCTCAGTCAAGGAAGGACTTTTTGAGGGGGATTAGGGTAAGCTACCTGGTGGTGTATAAAAGTCATGTTCAGTCTTTAACTTCTCTCTAATTCTTCTAGCCCCAGGACCCTATAGAAGAGTTCCTAAAAAATGATCTATTTTACGATCTGAAAATCATATCTGGGATATCCTTATTCTTGCTACCAAGTGGAACCTCAGTCTCCAGAGGGCTGCACTTGCACTGCTTTTTGGTATTGCAGTCCAATTACAGAAGTATCCTCTAGGAGTTATTGGGGCCATTCCCTTAATGCTTATGGCGTAGTGTGTAACCAGCTCAGAACTACAGAAGCTCAATCACTAATACCTTCCTCATATGGACTTTCTGTTGGCCTGAATGTCCTCTCCTTTTCATTGTAGCCTTCCCTGGAGCATACTTTGCCTCTTCTTTAATTTATCCTGCTCTCAACTCCTCTGAGAGGAACAACTGCCCACGATCCACGATTCTTTACCATCTGAAGGTACCAATGAGCTCTTACTACTTATCAGGTTTCTGGTGGATAGTTGATGTTTTTCTATTTCTTCATTAATCTTAACTCCTGTTCCAATGCTTCCATCTTACTCTCACTTTCATACATTACTGACATTAAAGAATCTTTCTTACCCATAGGGTATATACTGCTTAGAAGGAAGTCTGTCCATTTTTACGAACTAGTATAGGTAGCTTTATGCATCTTTTACTGAACTTAGTATAGGCAGATTTTAAGCTCATAGATTTGGGACTTGAAAAATCTAAAAGATAGTTGTAGATGAGTAAATATCTTTTTTTGTGTGTGTGTGAGGAAGACCAGCCCTGAGCTAACATCTGTTGCCAATCCTCCTCTTTTTTGCTGAGGAAGACTGACCCTGGGCTAACATCCGTGCCCATCTTCCTCTACTTTACATGGGACACTGCCAGAGCATGGCTGACAAGCAGTGTGTTGGCCGGTGCCCGGGATCTAAACCCATGGACCCCAGGCTGCCAAAGCATGAACCAAACTGCTGCGCCACTGGGCCGGCCCCTAGATGAGTAAATATCTTTATGAGTAAATACCCAGATTATTAATTTTATCAGATGCAAGGCTATTCACCACAATAATACTTATATATGGACAGAACTAGGGACAGTCTATAAACTGAGGGATTGAGAATTCACTCAAATGTCCAATCTATTTGATAATACTATTGACTCTATGGGAGTAATAATTAATAATTGTTCAAACTTGCATTGAACATTTGCCCGCAAAAAAGATTTCAAAGCAAAAAGCTTCCTCTAAGATCTAACTCAATCCTAGAATTTACTGTACAGGGTTCTAGAAAGAACAGCAAGGGAACTAACGTTGAACACCAGGATTCATACCTTATCTCATTTAATCCTCACAATAACTCTAGGAGGTAGGTCTTACTGTCACTATTTTACAGATGAGGAAATAGACACAGAGAGGTTAAATAACTAGTCCGAGGCCTTATAGTTAATAAATGATAAAGCCAATAGTTAAATCAATGTCCTTCTGGCTCCAATGCCTGTAGTGTCGCAAACTGCCTGGGATCTAGACTGGTTAGTAATGTGGCCCACAGGCCCTTTCTTCACTTTTCCATTAACCTATACATGATGGAAACCAATTGGTTTGGCAATATTCTAAACCAATTTAATGGTTTCACATAGGGAATTACTGAGTCTTCCTAGCAAGAATAAAGGAATGTAGGAACACAAATGTAGAAACAGAAACTGGGTATTGGAAGAACACAGCATTTGGTACAGATCTAAGTAGATTTTGTCAGATTTGCAGCCCTTACAGATTTGAAAAACTAAAAATGCCTCTGGAAATTGACTCTTTGCTGACCAAAACTTTCCAGATGGCTATAGAATTACATGATAGTTGGAGTTTAAGAACTGGCAACATGATCTAGAATAGGAACACTAGGGACCTTTTCCCAAACCATCAAAGATACTTACTTGTTTATAATGACTTTAGTTATTGACTCGCAGGCCTGATAGGGTCACAAAGTAAAAATTCTGCTACTAGTAGATAGGGGCTAGTCTGACTTTTTAAGTAAAATAGATTTGCTTGTAATAGTGATAGCAATGGTAGCTCTGAATCATAAAACATTGAGTATGATGTGGTGATAAATCAGAGGGGCTATATGAATCATTTCCAGAAATAACTGAACAACTCAAGTTCATCCCAAAGATAATAAAACATTACCCATCAAGAATTGATTCACGGCAACAGTACAGGTTGTCAAATTTCTGTTTGGTGACTGAGTCATTGACATTCATGGCTGGAACACACAGCTTCCCAGCTTTGGATAGCTGGTACAGCCTGAGGATGAGGGAAATCAAGAAGAACATGAAACAATGAGATACTGCAATCTACTGTTAGTTCCATATCACATTCTAGAAATATTTTGATTAGGTAGGCACGAGAGCATGAGACACAACTAGTTTCAGCCTATTAGGCGTATATAGAGAAATAAAGAATGTCTTTCTAGAGCCTATATACAGCTTAGAAGTAAAGGTCTTAGTCAAAAGGCATGTGGGAAAAATCTTTGTCTCACCTTTAAATTTTAAGGATTAAACTGTAAAATTTTAAATGCTTATTAATTTTATTCTCCTTTTTAATTATAAAAAGAGTAACTTTAAGTACTGTTTTAACCCCACTAATGCAACAATTTTAACCTTCAAACAGTCTCCATTTTAAAATCTCATACACATATCTATAAATATGTATATCTATATATAGGAGTTTTATTTACATTGAGTCAACCAAAAATTAGAACCAGATCTTTTATTTAAAATTCATCATTTACTTAGAATCTGAAGGTAGGGTATAATTCATAGTTTTGAATATTCAAAAATATCACAATATATTGAAGCCGTGATGGCGGCTTATTTAGAATTTACTTCCCTAAAACTTTGGTTTCATGCTTTCAGTTCTTTCTGGGTGAATAATAGTAAACAGAAATGATTCCAATTTTACTCAGGGAATTATTGCTCATTTGAGAAACAGAACCCTAAATGCTTGCTTTCCATGTAAGAAGGTAAGCTCCCTGAGGGTCTAGGTTTTTGTCTGATTTTCCCACTGCTAGATAACTAGCACAGTTCCTAGAACAGTTCCTTGTTCATTGTAGAAGTTCAATAAACAAATATCTGTTAAATAAATGAATTTGTCCAAAAAGGACAAGCAGCCTTTGCATTACAATAACTAGAAAACATGAGGACCACACTTGTTCTCCTAGCCATCCCTCTCTCATTATTTTAGGTTTGTTATTTGGTTATTAATTAAAAAAACAAGTGTGTAGACTCAGATCTCATCACCTCATAGCAGGTTCCAATTTTTAACATAATGTATTCTATAGGCATATGAATATAGAATATATATATATATATATATATATATATATATGTCTAGGCTGCATAAAACCAGGTATGCTCATGTCAAATCTTACCTATGGACTCCAGTAACACTTTCCTCTACTATGCCCTTGATTTTCTTAAACATGTTGGGATACTTCTTATAAATCCAGTGAGTAAGATCCCCTCCATCGTCCAAGATCTGCAATAACAAGCATCAATAATGTCATTCATTCTGCTAAAGGCTCAAGGCTTCCAGTGTTTCTCTGGGTATCCTAATTTCCAATTGTCAATTTACAAATATTTCAAATTTCCCATATGGTTATGAAAAGTAACTTAAGGCCAGTATAATGACCAGTCACTATAAACTAATAAAAGACAATGAGAAAAAAAAAGGACAATGAGGGATAAAAGGGCAATTGTAATTCTCACAGCCAAAAGACCTTCCCACATGACACACCTACTAGATCAAAATACACAGCAACATCATGAGGATTTTCTTACAGACTAATAGCTTAAGTGGTTATCTAGACCACTAGTTCTTGAATGTACTATAGATATTTAGAAAGCCTAAACTTGATATTAGGATATTTCTATTGGTTAAAGTCAAGACTATAAACATAATCAGTCAAAGATAAGTTTAAATAAATCCAGATAATTAGTCTCTCTCCCAGAACAATGGCTTATAAAACTGTATTCATTAATCTTTTACTTTTCCCAAAGTACAGGCACTCTCTTACCCAAAATATCAGGCAGCACTGTAGAGTTTTGCCTAGCACAACCTCACACTCTCTATAAACCAAATTAAAAATAACTAGGGAACTGTACAGCATGTAGGTGTGCAAGCATGCCTCTGAACAGCTCATCACTATTTCAGGTTGGGATTAAAGATAAACACAATGCTGTGCCCACCAAAGCCTTCATCAGCAGAGGAAAGTTTCTGAATTATAAATAAGCTAAAGAAAAACCAGTTTAGAATACTATTAGGCACTAGGCTGTGACACTTCAGCCCTTCACCTAGCTCAGGACTTTTCAAATTGTTATACCCATCCTCCTGGAAAGTTCCATAGAACTGAGTTGCCCTCTACCTGCATGCACCCATTTTGCAGTCCCATCAATTATCAACTCTACTACAAGTGCCAAAAATGCCATCCTGGACCCCTGGGCACGCAAAATCCCCAACCTCATATCTACCACTTGATCTCTTTTTGCTTCTCCTCTTGCTGTTGATCTATTTTCTCTGACTCAATCAAACCTTATTTGAGAGCAGGGATCCAAGGTAGGACTCTCATTAAAACTCTTACACTCACTTCATACTATAAAATTAATGCTCCATTTTCCCCCAGTAGAAACCCTCAGAAAAGATGCCCTAAGAAATGGAAAGGCTCCTCTGAGTTTCTCTCTCCCTTTCTGCATGTATGAAATCCCTCATGGAGTTTTCCCTTGCAGCCTCTGATCCCTAGCCACACAAAAGATCAGACATAGAAAAGATTGAGCAATTGGAAACTCTGTGTCTTAAGTCCCACTATTTTCATCCACTTTTCCCTTTTAACAAAGGTATCTAACACAGGCAGGTAGTTGCTATCTCTAATACTTATTTAATGAATGTAGCCCATAATTTTCACCATGTAATTCTATTGCAGAAAATTCTTGTCACCAGGGAATCTTCCTGAGGTTGGAAAGCGAGTAAAAGTACTAGATCTTGACTAGAGTACTAGATCTTGATCTAGGGATATGGGTCCTGTTTTCTGGAGTAACAACTGTTTTTACCCTTGTCTTACTCTATTCATCAACCTTTCCAGCAGTTTGTGCTGGCTCTACAGTCTATAAAAGCTCTCTGGGTACAATCACATGTCCTCCCCGTGTTTATGACTATAAAATTAATGTTTTATTTCCAGTAGAAACCCCCCGGCATATCTTCTTTGCTGCCTGTCAGTCATACTCCCTCCTGTCACTGTTAAACTCTGTTGGAATGAGCTGACTCATCTTAAAGCTGACTCCTCCCTCCCTTTCAGGATACGAAGGCTTTAACCCAGCTTCCTCAAACCAGCACTTGGTGCAATGTGACCTGGATCACAGAATCCAGAAAGACAGGCTGCTTCTCTCTGCTGTGTACCAGGTGAGGGCTGCTCTGCAGTCTTTAGCAGCAAGCAATAGTTGGACTAGAGCTTCAATGATTCTTTTTTTCAGTTGATTCCCTAATTTCTCCTTTTACTCATATGCAGAAATGCAAAGTAGGAGGGCCTCATATTTTGTGCAGCTTTTTGCTTCTCCTTGTGAATCTAATATGCTATCGGCCTTCAAGAACTTGATCTTCTAAAAAATGAAACAAAAATAAAAATGAAGCAAAAATAAAAACCCCAAAACTTTGCCTAGTCATCTTTCTTAAGGTGGGGAATGAATAAAAAGAAATTTGAACTTGGAACCCCTTCAGGTTTACTCTAAATTTAGCATATGATTCTAGAGAGAAAGCTAAGTATCACGGGAGCTGTGTGTATGTGTGTGTGTTTTGATTATTGTTGTTGTTTGGGGCTGGCGGTGAACAGTGATTGGGGATGGTAACTCATTAATCTTACTTTTTAACCAGTCATGTGTGAACCCTGAGCAGTACTTTAATGTTGCTGATGAATATGAATGCTTCTAAGATCAGCATCAACAATTACAGCACTTTGAGGCTATAATGAGGTTCAATATTCTTGGACTACCCTAAGCACAAGCATCTAGTTCTGCTGGAAGCTTAGGTACATCAGAAAGAAAAGGAGGTATTTTCCTTTCTTCCAGTTGGGAAACCTCCCAGGCCACAGCCTCCTCCTCTGTCCCCACCCAGGCCCCTAAAGAATTGTGTTAGCAGAAATCAAACCCACCATGTTTGGCTGCCAGCCTTCCACATTCACACATCTATCAATGCACCACCAAAAGTCATCTTCTGACTCTCCTTTCCAGGCAAAGACAGGAAATCCTGAGAAAAAGGAACAAAGAGAAACCATTAAAGCCTGAAAAAAGGGCTGACCCTAAATTTTGGGAAGAAAATGCTGGTTTTCCCCAATTCCAAACTCTCTTGTTCTGCTGTACTTTCTTCACTGTGTAGTACTGTCTCCAGCCCCTTCATCCACTCCTTCGTCTTTGGTGGTCATTTTGCTCGTTAGACCAAAGAGGACAAAGAAAAGGGACAAGAGTATGATGGATGCTAAAAATATGACTAAAGGGAAAAAAGAAGAAACTAGAAATAAGTACTTCTTGATCTAGTCCAACTGGAATCCTCACCATTTCCCAACTACACTTTGATCTTTCTTGCTTCTATACTTTAGTCATCTCATTCTCTTCATCAGGAAAACCCTTACACTCTTTCCCATCTATTAAAATATTGTTAGAGTTTATGGCCCAGTTAAGTGTCATGTTCCTAATAAAGCCTGATCAACTCAGCTGGAAGTGATCTCTCATGGAATTTGAACTGTTTTAGGCCCCTTGTTTGTGTACTGAATGTGGATTTATGATCTATTGTAGCATTTATCATTTATGTCCTGGTATTATCATTATTTATATATGTGTCTTCTCAACCACAATATAAGATTCTGAGGGCAAAGACATTGTCTCATTTGTCCCTATATCTCTTAGAATAGGTCAATAAGCATTTGTTGGAAAAAAAAAAGAAATCAATGTATATGTACCATTCATTGGGTTA
This sequence comes from Tapirus indicus, assembly GCA_031878705.1. NCBI lineage: Eukaryota > Metazoa > Chordata > Mammalia > Perissodactyla > Tapiridae > Tapirus > Tapirus indicus. The sequence continues at coordinate 146,781,665 of CM062917.1, read as the reverse complement.
CATATTTAATATTTGTGCACTTTTTAAATACATATTTTATACATTAATAAAAATTTTATAAATGAAAGAACCAATGAAATGTTCAAAGTGCTAGCAAGAGGAGAGACAGGCATGTGCTACATAGCTTTCCCAGCATTTCTCAAGAGCTCTGAAGCAAGAGTTTGGTACCATGATCGGTGTTGTGCTGCCAGAGAGTGAAGGCAAGAAACTGACAAAGTCCAAATTTCTCTATTTCTTTTGTCTTTCAAGTGTCAGTGTGATCAAACATTAATCTGCCAGGTCAAGTCCTGTTAACTGCTGAAGCAGAAACACCAAACACTAAATCAGGGCAAACTGCTGAAAAACTGGCAGAACACAAAACTATGCCTGAGGCATTTTCTTTTCTAATCCATATTACTTTAGACAGTGAGTAGTGTTCACTGGTGCTCTAATATTAGCAAATCAAGGCAATACATTAACTAATAATGGACAATTAGACATAAGAAGATATTTGTGACTGTAAAACAACAAAGTTATCTAGATCATATTCAACAAGAGAAGCCCAGAGAGAGCAAACTCATCAAGAATAGGGATCCATTTCTTCTAAGACAGTTCCTTTAATGTTGATCTTCCTTAAAGATTCATAAAATCATGTTGCTTAACAATGGGGATACATTCTAGAAATGTTCATAGAAATGTGTCGTCAGGCGATTTCGTCATTGTGTGAACATCATAGAGTGTACTTACACAAACCTAGATGGTATAGGCTACTATATACCGAGGCCATATGGTACTGGTCTTATGGAACCACCATCGTATATGCAGTCTGTCATTGACCGAAACGTGGTCATGCAGCACACGACTGTATTGAAACAATGGAACATTTCAGAGACTTACGAGAGAACAAGAAAAAGATCTTACCACTTTCTGCTAGAGCAGCAGCCACTTCATTGAGAGTGGAATAGATGTTGCAGGCAGCCCATCGGCACTGTGCTCCCAGAGCACCTAGAGTTTCCATAAGTACCTATATTAAAGAGAAAGCAGGAGTTGAGCAAGCCTGGGCCAAACAATTGGTCAAGGAGATTAAATTTATATATTTGACAATAAGAGAGTACATCAGGAATAACTGAGGCCAATGATTTTCCAATTATCCTCTACAGAAACTTTTCAGTATTTTGAGAAGAGGGCAAGTGTTAGAGATACGCATGGGGAAAGGTTTCAGCTGAGCTCTATGTCAGATTTAATTAATCCAAGGATTTCAGAGCCAAAACACTTTTTAAAAACCACCAATTTATAGTTCTGCTTCTTCTTAGGATGTAGAAACCTGCAAGAGAAGCTCCTATCCTAACAACAACAAAAAGCCAAATAATCTACAAAACCATAACTTTTCTTGAGCCCACCAAAGAGCTGAGGTCATAAAGCAACCAAGTGAACTGAACTCCAAAAAGTGACAAATTCCTTTAAGGAGACAGGGAACACTGTTTGACCTTTAGCAGAGCATGGAAGGAAGAGGTGGCTGCCATACATGAGGGTAAGACAAAATTAGCTAAAATTTTAATGAATTAGTAAAGGCTGAATGTGGGAAAGTGTGTCAGTTTGGAATTTCTGGTAGCCCAAGGCACAAGGAGATTTCATACTTACATGCACACTCTTTTCCAGAGGTTTCCACCCAGTGCTCACAAGAAAGACTCGGGACAGGGAGCTGACTGGCTATGCTCAAAGATAAGCATGAAACTTGGGTACTTCCCCACAATCTTCTCTCAGAGGAAGCAAAAGTCTTAAGTTGTAAGAAGTGGAGCAGGAGTTATGCTTGCCACCAGGCAAAGATCCACTCCTTCTGAGGGAGGGTAGAAGCAAAAACTCTCTGCTCCTGGGGGAATAGCAGGAAACCCTCTTGGGCCCAGGACCCTGCACGGATAATAAAGTTCGCAATCTCTCCAGGAGGGGCAGAAAAATATCTCCTGCTCAAGACCTTTCACAGATACAAGGCAAAATTTGGCTGCTACAAAGAGGAGGGGTGGGGACACTAAAAAAGCCCTATCCTCACAGAGTCCTGCCTAAAACTGAGGCTGGACCAGGAGATCCAATAACCCCACTTGCCCACCATGAGCCCAGTTCCAGGAAACAAGTGGCAGCCATCTAGTGCTACAGGTAGGGAATGCACTTGAAGAGAGAGCCCCCCTGTGGCAAGCATGTGCAGAAGCAGCTGAAAGATGAGGGTGAAGCCAAAACACTGAGGGGAGCCCTCTGGTAACCTCAACTCACAAGGTAACAGCAGCCCACTGCTGGAGGAACTTGAAGCCTATGGTGCAGAGCAACAGAAGTGAAATCCAGCCCAATTTGTGACAATAATGGAAACTAATATACTACCATTCAATATAAAATTTCAAGGCACACAGAAACGTGAAAAAAACAACCCATTGTCAAGAAATAATGCATTAAAGAGAACCAGACTCTGAGATGAGCTAGATGTTTAATCAGACAGGAACTTTAACTATAATTAATACGTTTATGTTAAGGGGTCTAGTGAAAAAGATGGACAACATCCATGAACTGATAGGGAATTTCAGCAGAAAGATGGAAATGATAAAAACAAGTCAAATAGAAATGTCAGAAACAAAAAATAAAATAAAAGGTATCAGAGATTAAGAATTCTTTCATCAGGCTTATCATCAGACTGAGCATATCTGAGGAGAGAATCAGTGATCTTGAAGATAGATCAATAGAAATTACTAAGCTGAAATAAAGAAAGAAAAAAGAGTAGGGGAAAAAGATCAGAAGAGAGCATCCAAGATTTATGGGATATTATCAAATGTTCTAACATACATAATTGGAGTCCTAGAAGGAGAAGGAGAGAACAGGGCAAAAGAAATATATGAAGTGTTAATGGGCAATTATTTTCCAAAATTAATGAAAGAGGATTCAGAAACAATGACATCCCAACAGCAAAGAGCACACTATTGTACAGATCCAGTAAAGGAACTAGGGGTCCTTGAAGAAATGGCTAATTTCATGGCTAGGACAGGGAATGTACAAGATGAGCTTAGATCATCTTGTACCAGAAGCAAGGAAGTGCTCAAAGAATGAAAGGGATATGTCAAAAGATAAGCCACAGAAGCCAGACTGAGCCTTGGCCAAAATTGGAACAATTTGAGCATCATAATAAATAATGATAGTAATGGATTATAACCCATTAAAAAAAAGAAAACAATGATTCCAAACAAATAAAAATAAACAAATGAGTGAATAAAATTTGCAAGTTTGATGAAGAATGGGCTATTTACACAGTTCCATATTACTACCACACAAAATACTTATTAATTACAAAGGAGGAAAAATAACTTTCACAATGAAAAAGTCTGGCAGACACTACCTCAATCAAGGGATCATAATGAACGTCAGTTACAGGACAAGTCAAAATCATGTGCCACCTAATAAGCTTTAAAAAATGCAGCATCGTTTCCTACTAAAGATGCATAGCCTGAATCTAATAATGAGGAAGCTCAGAAAAATCCAAATTGAGGACATTCTACAGAATAATTTGTCTATACTCTTCAAAAGTGTCAAGGTCATGAAAGTCAAAGAAAGACTATGAACTGTGCTGCACTAAAGGAGACAAGAGAGATGGCAATTAAATGACACATAACTATGGACTAGATCCTTTTGTTATAAAAAATATTAGTGGGACAACTAGTGAAACTCATATGGGGCCTGTGGATTAGATGGTAATAATGAATCAATGTTAATTTCCTAATTTTGAATGTTTGTACTGGTTGTGTAGGAGAATGTCCTTATTTGTAAAAAACATACACTAAAATATTTGTGGGTGAAGGAGCACCAGGTTGGCAATCGACTTTCAAATGGCTCAGGAAAAAGAGTTATCTGTACTGTATTTGCAACTTTTCTATAAATCTATGAAAAATATTTAAAAAAATATTTTAAAAAATTTAATCCACTGATTTGATCCTGATTTACTGTTACTTCAACATATAAGATGGGATAGGATTCTTTTTAAAAAGGTAGTGTACCACCCCACTGCTTTGACTAAGAGCTATTTTAACAAGGATAAAGCTTTTGTTAAAAACCTTGTTTTAAAACTTCCTGGCAATGATAAACTCTGGGTACTGATAATTGTCATTTTTAAAAATTTGTATTTTCTAATATTTCTATACTAAATAAAAATTCTAATTAAAAATATGCTTTAACAAAATTGTCCCATTTGCAACAACATGGATGGACTTGGAGAGTATTATGTTAAGTAAAATAAGCCAGAGAGAGAAAGAAAAACAATGCATGATTTCACTCATACGTGAAATATAAACTAACACATGGACAGAGAGAACTGTTTAGTGGTTACCAGGGGCAAGGCGGATGGGGGTGGGCAAAAGGGGTGAAAGGATGCATTCATATGGTGACTGACAAACAATAATGTACAACTAAAATTTCACAATGTTATAAACTATTAAGACATCAATAAAAAAATATATACTCTAATTAAAAAAAAAATACTTGCGAACAACTCCACTAATATAGGCTAGCCCCTTCATGTAATTTGTCCAAGGCCACATAGCAAGTTGATAGCAGAACTACTTGTATGTTTTAATTTCTAGTCCATGCTATCTTTCAATATCTGATCCCATTTTTCACCTTAAAAAATGTCTGAATTCCTACAACTAGGATTCCTGAATTTGTCAAACAAAAGAATGAAACCAGGAACTACCTACAAAGTAATATAAACTAACTAGAAAAGTAACTGGGACCAAGAATATAAGAACTGTTCAGTGTCAAGACAGCTGGCTACTAGGGCTCAAGCAGGAGTGATGGCATGTAGGAGTGGGAGGAGGACTAAGCTTAGCAGCTGGTTTAACCCAACTTTAAATCATGACCGTTTAGAAGGAGTAGCTAGGGAACCTGGATAAAAGTAACTATAGAAACACACCAGGGCTAGCCCAGTGGCATAGCGGTTAAGTTCGCGCTTTGGCAGCTCGGGGTTCATGAGTTCAGATCCTGGGCACCAGCAGACACACTGCTTGTCAGCCATGCTGTGGTGGCGTCCCATATAAAGTAGAGGAAGATGGGCACGGATGTTAGCCCAGGGCCAGTCTTCCTTGGCAAAAAAAGAGGAGAATTGGCAACACATGTTAGCTCAGGGCTGGTCTTCCTCACAAAAAAAAAAAAAAGGAAACACACCAAAAAAAAAAAAATCAATAGATCCAAGTCTATTAGAAACATAGACAGGAAACTGTTAACTATAATAGACATTTCTGAAGCGTGGGCTTATAGGAGACTTTGTCTTTCTTCTACATTATAGATTGTAGTAATGTTTGAATTTTGTAAAATGAACATGAACTACTTTTGTTGTCAGAAAAATAGAGATTAAAAACAAAACAAAGCAAAATTCCTTTGTAATTATTTTTTTAAAGGAAAAAGAAAAAAATGTGTGGAAGGAATGATAAAATAATATTAAAATTGGTAAACTAATTTTGATTACTACATTCAGGAAAAAATAGAAAGGAACCTTGAAGAGTGGTAATGTTCAGTGAGCTAGGGGGTAAAAAGGAAACTAGATATAATTTAGCAATATGAGACAGTACAGAAGCACTTACTATTTTAAGCCACCATACTGAAGTCTCATGTCCCTGACTGGGGAAACCCAAAAAAGGTTCCAAGAGTGATTCTGCCTTGATTCATTAGTCTGCAGCTCCAAAAAGAGAGAGCTTTTCAATTTATTATACTAATTTTGGGCTGCCAAGGTAGTCTTTTCCTTAGAGAACATGTAACTCAAAGTCGCATAGTGAAGATGCTAACAGTAGCTGTCTGTGCCTTGCAGAATCTCTGTTGTTCTTAATAAGAAACGTGGCCACATGAGTGTTGTGCTTCAGGAGACAATCTTTTGAAAGTTGATCTGGCCATATAAATGACCTGGATTTTATAAATCTTATAAAAGATTCCAGACTATTTCTCACCCCACCAATTTCCTGTAGTGGTCTCATTATGGTTGGCAACTCAGTATCTACTACATCTTTGATGATGACTCTAAGTCAGTGGTTCTCAATAGAGGAACTTTGGAAAACTGGTGGGGACATTTTTGGTTGTCACAATAATTGGGAAGGGAGAGCTACTGGTATTTAGTGGGTAGGGCCACTGATCTTGATATTTGAAAGTGCAGGACAGTCTCTTACAACAAAAAACATGCCACATCTGGTACGATTTTCAAATGTCCCAATGAAAAGTTCACATGAGTGAGAAACCTATTTAAAATTATCTGTTTCAAATCTAATTCCATTTACATATTAACAAAAAGTATTTTTGTAGTTTTAACACAAAATAGTTTTTCCAAGAATGCAACAACTATGTAAATCAAGAGAAAACTCATACTTTTTGTGGTTGTTGTTATTCAGAAATTTACAAAAAGTTGTTTATAATTGCAGAAATTATATAATTTGGCAATAGTGCTCTGATGCTTGAACCACTAACACATTTTTATCTATATACATTTGTAGCACTCTCATTCAAATAATGCTATGAGTAAGTACAGATATCTGACTATTCTACTATACTTGTACCAGAGTACTTACATATTGAAGTACACAGTATTTCATTATAAATTACTTTCATTTTATTCTTTCTTCATATTTCAGTTAAGATTTTATGTTGATTTAAAAAAAAAATTATATGTAGGGGCTAGCCCGGTGGCGTTGTGGTTAAGTTCGTGCGCTCCACCTCGGCAGCCCACGGTTCGCAGGTTCAGATCCTGGGTGTGGACCTATGCACCGCTTATCAAGCCATGCTGCAGCAGGTGTCCCACATATAAAGTAGAGGAAGGTGGGCACAGAGATGTTAGCCCAGGGCCAATCTTCCTCAGCAAAAAGAGAAGGATTGGCAACAGATGTGAGCTCAGGGCTAATCTTCCTCACCAAAATAAATTATATGTACCTAGATATGTTATATCTGAATCTCATTTCAAGATAATACAGGGGCATTGCAATATATATATATATATATATATATATATATATATATATATATTTTATAAAAAGGGGACATTGAATCTGACAGGGGTGAGAATCACTGGACTAAACCAATCACAGTAATCTCAGTGCCCTTGCCAGGACTGGTGGGGCATGGGCATGTGTTCCAGTCCTGCTCAATGACACATGATGGAGTATCCTGGAAGACTTCTGGGAAAGGTTTCCTTGCTCTTGGCAGAGAGGAAGAAATGGTCCTCCTTCCTCTTCGTGTCAGTTTGTGATGATTTAAAAAGCCGTAACCATCTTGCCATCAGCCTGAAGATGAAGTAAGCACAGTGAGGAGGCAGCTTTAAGAGAATCACAGACAGATGAAACTTGAGCCCTGAGATCCTGCATCTGAAGTCCACCTTACCTCTGGACTTCTAGCCATAGAACATAATAAATTCCTTTATGTATAAACCAGGTTGAATCAGGTTTTCTCTTACTTGCAGCTGAAAGCAGCCTAACAGAGTTGCCTTGTAGAAATGACACTGGAAGGGAAGATAAGGGGAAGCAGTGTAGTATAGCAGAGAAAGCATAAATTTGGGAGACAGATATATTGAAGTTCAAATCTTGATTCTGTGATTTACTAGCTGTATAACTTTAGACAAATTACTTAAACTCTCTGAGCCTCAGCTTCCTCGTTTATAAAATGGAAACAGGAATACCTGCTTTACATGGCCATTATAGGGATTAATGAACTAATACTTGTTAAGCTCTTAACCTAGTGCTTGGCATGTTGCAAGAACGCCACAGCTCGTGGCTATTACTAACTACTGCTATGTGGAAAAAAGAAAAGGACTCACAGCAGTCTGAGCAGTGATGTGTGTGCAACCCACAATTTTAGCTCCAGCCAAAGGTTTTTCTCCTTGAGCTCTCTTCCTCAAAGCCATCAGTGCCGGCATTTCTGAAAAGGCCCAATACATACACAGCAATATTAGAGAGGAGGAAATGAAGAGAAAGAATAAACAGAAAAACTTATTCTCTTACTGTAAGATCCTTCCCTGATCAGGTTTTCTGTCAGATTAGGTTTCTCAAGGGATCAAGACATTAAACCTGATTTGTCTTTTATAAGGGACTTTCGGAGGCAAATACTCCAGTGTTCTAACTCCCTATATCCCAGTCCTCCCTATCTAGTCTCGCTCCTTTTTCCCTGTATGGGGTTGCTTCTAGACCCACCAGAGTTTACTCCCCTGTACCTCTAGTGTTTCTTGAGCTCAGATTTCTTTAGTTATAAGTATTCTTCAAAATCACATTGAAATTTCACAAGCTACTAGACCCCAGGACGTAAAAAGGGATTAACATGGACAAAAAGTCACAGGCAGCTAGAAAAGGAAAAGGTGCTTGCTTTCTTTACCTTGTTCAGCAATTTCAATTTCTCTTCTTCCAAACTCTGCCTGTTTGATGTTCTTGACACAGAAGTCACTGCTTCCCTTGGAGTTCTTTTGCTGCTTGTCCCTGGGAGATGTCTCATCATCAGAGCTATCTGTATATGAAGCCGCTGAAACAACAGAATAAAAAACCCTCTGGTAAAAAAAACAGCTGCCTCTAAAACTCCAAACTGTGGAGTGAACTGAGGCTTCTCTAGTCATCCAGCACCATACAAATTTACACATCTGGTAAGCACCTAAATGGCACTGTGGAGCTGTGTAATCATCTCCTATAGAAAGTGCTATCCACAGGTCAGAAAGAGGAAGCGGAGAGAGGTTGCCAAAGACATTCCCCCTGGATAGCATTAGCTTGGGCTAACTTTATCTTCAGAAAATGCAGAGGTCCTTGAATATGCAAAAAGAGAGAGATTACACCACGGCAGCAACAGGTTACAGTTCTTAATGCAGGATCATGGTCATTAACCTATGGGTTTCTGGGATCCTAGCTACCCTTCTCTGTCTGCTGCTTAAACGCCTGATATAATTTGTGTTTTAGTACAATAACTGAACAGATAAGACCCAGAAAACAAGGAACCCATGGGAAAGTAATTAAGAACCACACAAAAAGTGTTTGTCTGACATAACAGAGCTTTCTTTTTTAAGACTGGCTCTGATGAGGCTGAACTATGCCTGCAGATCCAATTAGACACTGACAATGAAGTATTCAGTGTGCTCTCCCTTCTTGCTGGCCTCAGTGGGTCCTGCATTAGGCATTTCAGATTCCCAAAGAAGTGGATAAACCCTGTTCTAGTATAATAAAATGCTCTGATGACTAATCCATCTAGCAATAGACACTAGAGGGTGGAAGGTCTAAGACTTTTGACTGTGGCTAACAGGAGCTGCGGCTGCTATTCCCACGTTTAGTCTTCATACATTTTGTAGTTGCTAATCATTTGCCGGATGATTTGAATTCATTTCCTTTCTTGATTTATGTTTAAGTTTCTGAGGATAGTTTCCTCCTAAGTAGTCCTCAAGGTTTTGGGGAGAGGAAGGTTGGGAGATATAAAGCACCGCCTGTAAGGCATTATATATCTCTTAACGAGATAATAAGTGTTTCCATCACTTCTGAGGGGAGAAATCTGCAAAAGCTCTGATCTCCTAGGGTCTACAGTGCTCTGATCTACTTACATCCAGAGAATTAAGGCATTTCTGGGATTTCTTAGCAAAGAGTCTATCTCTGGGAGGGCTGTAAAAGGCAAGTCTGACCTTGCCCAGTTAATCAGGTATGGCACTACAAAATGTTTGGGCAGCAGGGGCCTGAGTATCTCTCTTGGAATTGGAAAGCTGCCCTAGAGCAAAGTCCTAACACGAGACAACAAGAATGAATATGGGCACCAGAGGAGGTGAGGGAATTAATAAATCCCTAAAGACACTTTTGTTCTTGAAAGGAGTTAATCTGTATAAAAAGTCTGTGGTTCTCCCTCCTAGGGTAAGCAAGAGCTCAAAGCACCTTTGGCAACAGAGTCCAGAAACAGCTTCCTGGGCAGTCATCTGTTTCACTAATCAATACTCAGAAATAGCTTAGGAGTTGGAGGTTTAGGGGAACCATGCTTCTACCACATGAGAAAAGAAAGGTAATAGCCATCCCTAATCCTGATCCAAATTTATAGGATAATTGCTTTTGAAGAAAGTGCTTACATTCAGAATATCCTGAAATTTCACATCCTTTTCCAGAGTCATGATGATTTTTATGTTCCCTAATGGCCATTTAAATATAGTGGTTATGTATTCTGGAGTCAGACAGACTTTGGTTGAAACCTCAGTCTCTGTTTCTGGGTATACAAAGTAGAAGTGATACCAGAACCTGTTTAATAGGGTTGTTCATTCACTCATGTATTCAGTCATTCAAACATTCAGTTGTTCATTCAATAAATTTTTATTGCACATCTACTATGTACCAGGCACAGTGTAAGTGCTGGGGATATAGGACAGATATGGATTGTCTTTATCTTCATGGAGTTTTCAGTCTAGTAGGTGAGCAGGACATGAAATAACTAATTACAAATTTAATTATTTAGAGTTTTTCTTTCCATATGGTTGTAATACGTGCTATGAAGCTGACTGTATAATAGGCAGACATGACTTGTCAGAGTAAAGTTGTTGAGAAGATTAAATAACATAATGTAAGTAAAGTGCATAGTGCAACGCTTGGTGTAAAGTAATGAAGCACTCGATAAATGATACCTGATATTAATACCAGCTTTTGCACATATTTTTTATTCAGTACCAGATATAACATCTTTTAGGATTCTTACTCTGCTTTAGGATTTTGAATAGAAAAGAAATGACATACATACAATATTATTTAGCAGTTTCTTTTTTTCCTACCTCCGTCATCTACTAATCTACCCACGCAGCAGGTGGTTGGCTGGCAGTGATTAAAAAGGCTGAGACTGTAGTCCTAACTCTACCCAGAATAGCTCTCCTCTCCTATGCCTCTTCGGCTTCGAAGGGTGAGTCAGGGAAAAAAACGAACAACAACAAAAAACCAAAAATTTCCCCTTAAGAGAAGCACTCCAATTTCTGGCTTGAGTTGTTTTCTCCCAACTCAGAGAAAAAAATCATTTATACCACTTCTTTAGTCTAAAAGGAAAAAATGGTATTTTATTTTCTTTACAATAGTCAACTGGTTATAGTTAGTTCAACCAATGTTTTTCTTTGAGCCAAAATGGATTTGTTTTCAAAGAGCCCTTTATACAGACCTGTTATCAGGTGAGAACCAAAGTACCAGATGTCTAGATTGATGTGAATGCAAAATGGCTAACAGATCCAGACCAAGAGAGTGTTATTTCTGCAAACACAGCGGAAAGATTATTCCCAAACCATCATGACATTTATTTTTTGAGAATCCATACTCGTTTCTGCCACTATATTTAAAGTAGCACATTCATGAAAATAGTTGACATGGCATTAAAGATTTTTCCTAGGGAAATTTAGAAAAACCCAACACATATGTATACACATGCTTGAACAGTTTCTAAAGTGTTTGTAATTGTTGGCACACTCTAAAGCCCAGAGTCATAATTTAGTTAAAAACAAGCACTTAATAACAAAAGCAATAACCTACTGATGTACAGGCCTGAGACTTTAGCTCTAGCTTCACCTCTAATTGGTTAAGTGACCAATTTTCAACTTATCCAATTGTAAAATAGGGAATATAACATCCTCTCTTTCCCATGCTCTCCCTTTCCCGTAAGTACCACCAGAAAATCTTATAAATAAATGAAATAATAGCAAAAAAGGGTTCAATTTCTAGGTAGAAAAGTAATATAAAGTACAATATAATTTTACCATGGGATATTCTCTTGTTTCATGATATCCCAGAATCAAAACATGACTTGAATCACTAATCCACAATCTATCCCACAGAACATGCATACATATGTTCTATGGCTCAGGCCTGATTAAGCCTTACCTCCTAGCAGCTGTGATATTGTGGGTTATTGCTAGGAGAAGAAGGAGTCAGATTCCTGGTTGAATTAGTCCTGTTAGACTATTTTAAGTCAGGCAATTCCTCTTGGGCCCCATCTATTCTTTTGGTAATGTAAATAACAGTAGGGCCCTATGTGTCAATGTGCAGCAGATTTCATTGATGAATGACTCTTTAGAAATATGTGAAAAGCTATCTTAGCAACCAAAATACAAACAAACTTTATTTGCAAAAATCTGAAAATTCTTCAAACTTGACAAGAACCAATTATGAATTAAGAGACTTCAGTCCTCCTCCCTTATCCTTAACCAATTAACTCACTGCAAAGACAGCTTTTTTCAGAAATATATCACTAACAATGATCTGACTTTGAAGAAAAGTCTCTTCTGTTAATTTGTTTTTATGAGGTTTGTGCTGAGGGAAAGAATTTTTTTGTTTTTGTTTTTTTATAAAAATAATTTCAAGGATTAATGTAGCCTTTTTCACCTGGGGTTCACTAGAATTAAACCCTAATGCCTTGAAGCATCCATTGAATATATGAATTAACTTCTCTCCCATGCATCTAGAAGGGTACTGGTTATGAACCATCCTTTGAAGAACTGAGAAAACAGTCTCTCAAATCATTTTCTGTGTTTTCTGACTCAGATGAGGAACCCTGGCTAAGAAAGGCTGGTAGAGGCTCCTAAATGAAAGCATGGCAAAACTTAGTACCAGGATCATTAGGAAGGGAGTAGACATGGCCTAAGTAAACCTCTATGTATCTTCAGCAAAACAAGCACTTCAGACAGGAAGTTATCTTTTTTTGAAGTGTCATAAACGTTCTTCTAGCTGTGTACATACATAGAGTATATCAGAGACCTCAACAAGGAAAGTATAATAATGTCTCTGGACATCTTTCACCAATATTTATTTATTGAGCACTGCTTATGTATCAAACACAGTTCTAAGTACTGGGAATAGAGCAGTACAAAACAGACAAAGAACTCTGCTCTCATGGATCTCATATTTAATTATGAGAAGAAAGACAACAATAAATTAGTAAAATGTATGTTATATGATAATAAGTGCCAAGGAGAGAAATAAAGGAGGAAAATTTGATAGGGAGTGTTAGGTGGGATGTTTGTACAATTTTAAAAGAGTAGCCAGGATAGGCCCCAACAAGAAGGTGATCTTTGGTTAAGAACTGAAGGAGGTAACATACCCAGCCATGGTAGCTTAGAGCATTCCAGGCAGAGGGAATAGCAAGTGCAAAGCCCTTAAAGCAGCAGACTGCCTGGCATGCTCCAAAATAACAGTAAGGAGGCTAACATGACTGGAGTCAAACAGCTAGGGGAAGAGGGAGGTTTGGGAAAGTAGAGATGTGATTAGAAATATAATAGGAGGTTGGATGGAATACGGCCTTGTAGGTAATTGTAAGAACCTTAGCCTTTACTCAGAGTGAGACTGGGAAGCCATTGGAGGGTTTTGAGCTGAGAAGTGATATGACCTGACATTTTAAAAGAATGAATCTGGGTGTCGTGTTGAGAATAGACTGAACAGGGGCAAGGTTGGAACTCAGGAGCTCAGTTTTTAAGATATGGGAGGTTTGAGATGCTTATAAAACATCCAAGTGAAAGGACTGAGCAGGCAGTTAATATTTGGATCTAGTGTGTAGGGGAGAGATTTGAGCTGGAGATAAAATTTGAGAATTAAATGCCAATACTACATGGCATTTTAAACCATGAGACTGAATGAGTTCACCTGGGGAGAGATAAATAGAGAAGGGAAGAGGTCCAAGGATCAGTCTTTGGGGCTCTCCAATGTTAATTTCTACAGTCAATTAAATTATAACATATGCTGAAAAGGGTTCTAAGTTCTTATTGATGTGCATTTGCGTATCTTCCCATATTTAGAAAGCTGTGAGTCAATTCTGTTATTCCTGGCTTTTTATTTGATGGGTATAGAGCTTCTTCTGTTATCACCTCATAGAACTTCCCATTGCCTCTGTTACAAACATCACAGGCTGCCAGAGTTTTCCAGGATCACACAACAAATCACACATGGGTCAAAGCCTAGAAACTAGGTCTCTCCTAACTTCCAGTCCACGACTCAAGGCAGCAGACATCTCCATTCACAGTTTGTTTAAAAGGGTTTGACAACTGTTCATGTGAAAAAATCAAAAAACAAAACAAGGTAACAGTGTGTGTGACGCAGTTGCAAAAGAAGCAAACATAATCTTAGGTTTCACTTTAAAAGCACTGAGTTTATGGAAATAGCACTTCCTACAGATTAATTCAGATCATATCTGGAATACTATATTCATATGCATAATATTTTTAAAAGGACACTTAATCTGGAATACATCCAGATGAGAGTAACCAGGATGTGGGATGACCCAAAAATCAGGCAACCAAAAATGGCGATTTTTATTTCTAAGTAAAATCTTTAAATTTCAGGGAATGTATAAGAGCTTATCAAGAGCTATATAATTAGATAAAGCAAGGATCACCCTATCATCTAAAATACTCCCAAAGAGACCCAATGGCCATTTGTCAGGGATGCAATCAAGGCAATTCCTGCATCCAGTGAAAAGCTGAATAACTGATCTTTTAAGTTATTTTCCATGTTCAGGATGTTTTGACTCCATGCTCCTGAACTTAATATCCTTAAATGGATATATAAGATTGATCATCTTTGACTATAAAAATGGCAATTTCATATAGTTCAACCTAAAAGGTTCAAGTTTTCCAGGGTTGACACCAGTCAATATCACTCACCAATGAGCAATACCAGGTCACTGTGTGTTCACCTAGAAACCAAGGGCATCAAAAACACTCTTCTAGGTAAACAGATATTTTCTAAGTACCCTCCTTGCACATGGGGAAGGCAGGCATGGGTTTTTGCAGGAACACAGTTGGAAATGTGGATCTAGTGTGTAGGGAAGAAGTTGAGCTGGAGTTAAAATTCACTATAGTTATTATCATGGTTTCCAAAGTTATATTAACCAGTTCATGTATTTTCAACACTGGTTATCTCAGCAGAATAAGATAGGTACAAAATTTGGTAATTTTTAGACAAAAATCCGTAGGGATTTATGTCATGTGCCTCACATCATTCAGTTACTATGAGGGGAAAGTAAAAACTGTAAGTAACGATTTACCCAGTCTAAAAGTCACAGCTTCCCAAACAAGCTTTCTTCAACTTTACAAAACAAATACTATTTCCCTATTTGTGTGAAGAACAAATAAAATTTCACGTCACAATGAAAATTTTCTAATGAATATTACTATTTATAATGTGAAGAGATAACTAGGGTAAACACTTAGCTTCCTACCACATTCCAACATAAGAATAAAATAAAATAGCTCCATATTAGATCAGACCCATAGTGGGCACTGTTGCACAAATGGCCAATGCCTTCAAGGGGTTCCACAGCGTAACAGCTCATCTGGTGTTAAATGATAACTCAGTCCCAGGGCCCATATAGTTGGAATGAATGCCACTGCAAAGAAAGGAAGGAGTAACAAGCAATACAATGTCACAGTTTAGAAGAGAAGGAAAAGGACCTATTTGAGTTAGCTACAATGTTTCACTGTTTCTTGGGGCAATTAAGGTTTCCCTGTCAATTTGCAAGTACCAAATGGAGGGATGGGGAACCCCTCTTTTATTTTCAAAGAAAGGAAAAAACCAAGTCTTTACACGTGCTGTTCAGTGAAGGTCATTGGTGAGCTATATACTGCCACCCTCTGAATAAATCAGAACTGTTTCCTTAATCACCTTCTGCCTTTATTGGAAGAGGAGGCCTCTATTAAGCTCCACTCTGAATCTCCAAAAGGAATCCAAAGATTCCATCCAGAATTTTGGTCTAAATTTCGACTGAGAGTCAAAGTGTTTATTCCAAAGCACAGGCTTATTCATGCTTAATTAGCCTTGGATAGACAGGAGGGTCCACTGGTCACACTTAATTAGCTTCCATAAGTGGGTCCATAGCAGTTCAATACTCACCTGAGCTATAGCTGTCAGTAGACGACTGAGAAATGGAACGAGACAGAGAGCGACGTCCAATTTTGGTGGGACGTTTGTTGAATTCTTGCTTCTGGTCAGCAAATTGGATCTGCTAAGAAAAAGAACTTTAGTTATATAAAAGAAAAGAACCTCCATTTCTGAGAGCAATTCAAGGCTTGCATTATAGGATCTGACTTTCTCTCACAGTTGATCTGATTGCACCAACCCATATTTGGAATGTTAAGATTCTTTGGAAAGAATGATTTTTCATTCTTTACTTCTTATATTTCTAACAAATTTAAATTTTTGATCCACTCTCTATGTGCCTTTTATAATAAAATTGTGACCAAAAAAAGTGGAAAATGGGAGGTTCTGGTTAAAATAAATTTAGAAAGTTGAGTCATATTCAGAGATCCTTTCTATAGTAGTTTCACCGAAAATTAAAGCTGGAAAGAATCTTTGAGACTATGCCAACATTCATATATCTAGATAAGAAAACTACAAGGTACAGAAAGGTAAAGTGACTTGCCTTCAGGTTTAAAATTCTCAGGAAATGGTATATGGTATAATGTGGAAAAAGAATAGGCTTTCCATTCAGACAGAACTTTCTGGAACTGCATTCAAATTCTGACTATGCCACTCATTAGCTATGTAATATTGGTGAAGACGCTTTTGTGAGCCTCATTTTCTCATAAACACAAGAAAGATAAAAGTACTTAGCTCACAAGTTTTAGAGAGGGTTAAATGAAACAATGTACGTAAACTGTGAAACAGCAGGAAATTCAATAAATTTACCCCCACACTCCCAACCCTACAGTTCAGTGTTCTCCTAACTCTTGCAGATAGTCACTTTAGCTTTTTAAAGGCTTTTTAAAATGTATTAATTAGCTTTTCAACACTAAAACATAGTAGTAAACATTATTATTTTTAATGTTGGTATCATAAAATACCTAAAACCCACAAGATTCATCATTTATTTACTATAATATAACAGATGGAGGAGTGGATGACTAGACCAAATATATATAAACCGCAATACTCTGGAGGTCGCATTTTGGACAATATACGATATTCACTTTCTCGCAATTTTCTCTTTCACCTAATGCTGGAGGTTCTAGCTGATACTTTATAACACTTTACAAATCAAAGCTCATATCATTTATTGAACAAATAACTTTTTTTTCTTTTTTCCTAATTGAATGTTTGCATAATTGCCTAGATATTGTGGATCCAAGGTGGCACGGAGGCAGGAAGGATCAAAGATCTGACAACTGATTCTACCTTTCATGATAAAAAGATGGTTCCTTGATGGGAAGAACGCAGCTACAGCACACCAGAATGAAAGCAGCAATTGACAGCTACATTTCTTGCAGTTAGAAATAACTATTGAGTCATTTGAGTGTTGAGACAAGGGGACCAATGCCAAATTGAATTAGCTTAGCATGCATTTTAGGGGAATTCATAGCATTTTCACAGCTATAACAACAAATAGAGCCTGTGTAGTAGTTTACAGAGTTTGCAAATTGTTTTCAGCAATAGGAAAATTCATTGGATTAGAAGCTCTTCACAAAATGAAAAATGGAAAAATTGATTATTTTGCTAAAGTAGCAATTTATTCCAAAAAGATAAAGTGCCCTCTCTATGCATTCCCATCGGATGTACATGAACTTCCACGTACTTCTCCTATCACAGCATTTATCACACTGAATGTAACTATCAACCTGTATCCTGGGTAAGCTATAGGCTCCAGAAAGGCAGAAGGTGTGTATCTTACTCAGTCTTATATCCTCAGGCACAAACGCTTGATACACGGTAGGCAATCATGTGCCAAAACAATGGGTAGCCTATTCTATCTTCATTGCCTGTACTTGGTTGAATATTAAGTAAATATGGTAAGCATAAGCCAAGTCTAAAGTTAAAAGAATTTTTTAAGGGCAAAAAACACTAGAAAGGAGAGGGTGAGTGAGAAGATGGGGAGGGGGTAGCAGTCAGGCTCAAAACTCTGGCTTCCATTTCACCAACCTTGTTCAAGACAGTGATATTTCTTTATACTTTTTTAGAGGCCTGTCTAGGAAAAGCAGTAGGGATTGACTTTCCAAAGGCCACAATGAGTCACTAACTCAGCAGTGCCTCCTTTTAAAAAAGAAGAACAGATAAACCCAGCCTCAGGGATGGACCCCCCCCACACACCCCCACCACTAGAGGGGGCCAGTTACTCTACCTATTAGATTTGTAGGATTGGGGTGGGTGGGTACCCCACTAACACTAAACCACGTAGCTACCTAGCTGCATCATCATCTCAAACCAGTTTCCCTAAGCTGAGCTCTCTTCTCTGTAAAGCCTCCATTTACAGTAATTCCTCTCATCCAGCTCAAGTGTAGGCTATTTTTTGGCACTAAAGACTAAGCTATGTAGGCTTTCTCCACTCAGAGAAATAGGGTTCTAAATCTTGTTTACTCATTAGACACTGAACTCAAGTTTCTTTAAGACAGAAGAATATTAGAGACAAACCACTTATATAGAATAAGTTATACAATTTTTCCAAGAAATAAATGTTTACCTTTTACTGACAAGCAGAACACATGGTTTAAGTAGGTCATCCCTGGTACCCACCTCCCCCCCAACAGTTAAATGACATTACATTTAACATCTTCACTCAACAGTTCACCTTGTTATATAGTAATCTACCCATCCCAGTTGTGGTACTCTGGTAGATTCTACCCCTAACTTTCCTACTTTGTCTGAGTCTTTTAAGGTAATCTTCCTTTTCCATCTCAGAGAGAATTGCCTAACTCAACGGGCATCAAGGCAAGGGAGGGAAAAGAGATTGTTAGGAGAGGAGCAGCTCACCTTATGCCAGAAGGAGGGACGAAAACAGGAAAGGAGGGAAAAAGCAGCAGGCCTGTTACACTAATGGCTCTAGCGGCAGCAAGACTGGTAAATAAGAGTTTAACCTCACCTGGGCTTTAATCCCAGAGTTGCCATTGACAATGTATTTCTTCTTGTTGCTCAGCATAGTGACATTACCAGCCCTACTGCCACCTCTCCGGTCCAGGGACCCTTGTGGCTAGGCCTTTAAACCTTCCTCATCAGCAATTCTGTTGGCTCTGGTTCCAGCTAGCTGGGGGGGGGGGGGGGGGGGGGCGGGGGGGCTACCCTTCCCTGGAATCCCTAAAGCAGCTCCAACAACCCCTCCAGCAGCAGAACCCAATTTAATAAGGCATTTCTGTTAGTGGCTCATCAGCCATTCCTAATTCTGGTGGCTGCTTTGCTTTTATTATTTTTTTTCCTAAACACCTAATTACACGGATCCTCTGACCTCTAAACCTTAACAAGTCTCTTGACAAGGCCCAACTTGCATACGCATAACAATAGCTTATTTATATAACTGGTGCACTTCTTTGCCTGCTATAATTAACTTGCTAATTAGGTTCCTTTTTAACCTTACCTCCTCCTTTTCCTTGTCAGATGATTTTAGTTAACCTAGTCTCATTAGAAAAAAATTAACTACAGAGCCACTAAAACAGTGAGGGAATTTATTAAGAGGGAAAAAAAAATAATGGTGCCAAGTGGTTAGGCAGTCCCTACCCTACACTCTGTGTCCTTGGGTTAGTCAGACTGGGGACACTGGTTTCAGCTCTGTCACCAAAGAAATCAACTTTCTCAGTCTGTTGCTTTACTCTTAATTGTGCATGTTTTATACAGGTTTGACATTTGGTTTCTAGTCTAATCTCAAGATTGTTCCTGATTAGGTGTTGAATGACTGTTGGCTTTTCTCAAAAAGTTTTTCAAAAACTGTGTTTTGCGGAAGGTGTGACTACAAAGGGGAGTTTCCTGTTTCCTCAAAAGTCCCCAGAATCGCAACGACCTTGTTACATATCAAATAATGAGTCAAATGGAAGGGCAAAGAATAACTTTATTTTATTTGTTGATTTCTGAAAGGGACCCGGTGAATAGGAAAGCTACATTCAACTGTATGTTACAGAGACAGAGGTGGGAATGTGATTTGAATTCTTCCTAAAAAAAGAGACTGCTTGTTGAGCACAAGAAAGAACATAAAATGCTAGATTCTTTTTTTAGGATAATCTTTATTTTGAGAGAAAAGGTCTCTGGAAGAACAGAATAAGGGGAGGAGAACTAATATTTAAGTGCCTATAATGCACAGCCCTGTGTATATGTTACTTCTGTTAATCAGTATAAGAATCTTAAAAAGTAAGCATTATTATCCTCATTTGACAAATTAGGAAAGTGCAGCTCTGAAAGAACAAATAATTTGCCTGAGGTCTCACAGCACATAAGTGATGGCACTAGAATTCCAGCCTGTGTTTATGTCAGAACCGAAGCTCTTTCCACTATACCAGACCTATGATATTAATCAGAAGACCAAAAACTCCCCTGGCCCTAATCTTAGGTGCATTAGTCCCACTTCATTCTCCTTAATTTATCTTTAAATTTATTTAATTTAAAATTACTCTCTAAATTTACTTCCTTACCAGATTGGATCTCAGAAATGATATTATCCCAGATGGTCTTGGGCCCCCATCAAACCACAATTCTGAAATGGCTAATCATATAAGAATGAGACATCTAACAGCCCTTTAATTGGCAACTTTTTCCAATGCCACTACCAAAAATTGAAACAGACTCACATATTGATGTTCACCATAACCTATGACAATCCTGATGTTTTACTTCATCATCACATGCAATGAGACAGGCTAATCTTTTTCTGCTTGCTTGATGAATCTCTAAACTTCTGCTCTTCCTAACCAAGGTTGCTGACCCTTGTACACTCTCAGCTGGTTTTTCCTACTCAGGTGAAAAGGAACTTCTTGGTCCAATGGCTTAAGTCACTGGACTTAAGCCAGAGGAGCTGCAGATCTGCACCAAATAAAACCAGAAGACATTTTAGGATACTATTACTGATAGGAAGAGCCTTACCAGTTAACAAGTTTATCTAACAAAGTAGTTCTCAAACTTTAAGTGCATCAAAATCATCCAGAGGACTTATTAAAACACATTGCTGGGCCCCAACCCCAGAGTTTCTGATTTAGTAAATCTGGGTGGGGCCCAAAATTTTGCATTTCTAACAAGTTTCCAGGTGATGCTGATGCTGCTGGTCTGGGGACCACACTTTGAGAACCACTTTTCTAACACTTTCTTCAAGCATGAATAAAGCAGCCCTAATTCTCTTGACTCTCTCCTTAGCCAACCATTTTACCCTATCTGTGGCTACAACCATGGAGGCATATTCATAGGCAGAAAAGAAAAGGTTATTTGAAAGGTTAGAGAATAGAATGAGGTGATCCTTTATACTCAACCCACTATAAAGAGAACTGGGTTTAATTCTGATTTCTACAGCTTGAGGCTGTTAAGAACAGATGGTTAATACATTAAGAAAAATCGGACTCATGGGGAGGATAGAAGATCTACTTACCCTAGAGAGGATCAGGCCAAAAGAAACCAATTAAATCCTTTTCAAGTACATAAAGTAGTACAACAAAGGATGATGATCAGAGGTACTCTCTTTCTGTATGTCTATTTCTTAACATTCCCATCACATAACAATCTGTAATCCTCATTTATAAAATGGGAACAATAACATCTACTTTGCCTATTTCAAATGTGTGTTGAGAATATAAGATACCGTATGTGAAAGCATTTTAAAGACTACATAATGATACACAAGTTTAAAATATTAACACTTCTATTCTTTTAGAAGTCAAAAGTTCTTCATTTGGAGTCCATAGATGTCTAGACACCCCCCCGCCCAAAACAGAATGCAAAAATTTTGTATATGAGTCTATTTTCCTGGGGAGAGGGTCCATAGTTTTCGTCAGTTTCTCAAATGGGTCTCTGCTTTAAGTGTCAATCCTGACCCAAAGTTATAGTCAAGCTACCTCTACCACCATTGACCAGATACCTTAAAGGTTTCTATCTCACTTCCAAGAAGATATATAGTTCAAGCATTCTTAGAGACATCTCTCTCTTCCAAGTCAAATGAACCGCTTGAACAAATTCTTCACCTATAGAAGGGATTACTTCTAGCCAAAAGAAAATCGGGTAACCAGCTGGCTAGGTACTCAGGAAAGTCAATCAGATTTCCTGTGGAAAAGTACCAGGTACTGCATAGAGCTTGGGTGGGAGGAGGAGATATTAAAATGTAGGAACTTAAAAAAAGGTTACTGCTGATCTCCATACACATAAGAGGAGGTATTTCACCTACCAGTAAGGACTCAAGATTTCTCAAGGGAAGTAAAAACATATTAATAAGGGCAATCTTTAAAAGGATGTATTCCCCAATCTTTTAGCAATAAAACTGCCTGAACAAGGCTAAGAAAATACTTCACATGAAAATAGCTGAGTAGCAGAAGCTCCAGCAGAAGTTTTCCAGTGACTGATTGAACATTAACTTGAAGGTCTACCTTGTCAAATCTCGAGATTGGGGTTCTTCAAACTTCATCCTGGTTTATTTCCCTGCTGGGAGTCAGAGATGTGAGTACTGTCAGCTCCTGTCTGTGGTCTGTGTCCTATTCTCTGAGGGATATGCAAGGTCCTTTTTGCTGCTGATCATTAACAAAAAGGGAAGTGTTAGAATGTACCTTCTCTGCTAAATTTTTCTCCTGAAAGAGAGTTTGAGAGCCTTCCTCTAGAGGCAAGGATAGTCTCAGTGGTAGTTTCATTACATTAATATGCAAACTGGAACATGAGTCAGACATTTGTTTAAACTTTCTTAAATTGAAATTTTGGCCCAACATGGGAGCTGGCTACAGGGTTTTCTCTTGGGAATTAAAACGCACTCTTAACATTTCACAGGTAAGGTCTGGAAATCTATAGGCAATACACTAGAGGGTGCTCAGTGGCTCTCTTTGCTGGCTAAGTGGAGACGATGGCAGTCTAATGAAGCACTTCCAGACCAGGTCAGAAATTAATGACTTATGTAGTATCTGAAAGAAACACTGAAGAGGTTAGTTTTTGGCAAGAAAAAGATAGCAGATGAAAAGCCCCTCCCTACTCTTTCTCAGTGTTGTTAAAAAAATCTACTGATCAAGGGTATTTTCCTGGTTTTTGAGAAAGAAGGGTCAAGAAATCACTAAATAAGAGAAATGCCATATTGAAAACAAAGCAAAGCTGTGCTTTATTAAAGCATGTTTTCTAAAAGCTGGGAGGTCCGAGGTCATATCCCTTAAGCAACATCACACTAACTCCTTTAGGACAGTTTTCTTGTTCGCGTAAATAAAAAGAAGGTAAGTGGCTAAAAGTTCAGTAGGCGCTCCTCTTGAAAAGATGTGCTTAGCAGGTAAGACAGTGAGGACTATTGCTTATGAGAATAAGAGTTACTATAAAACTTTTATTGATTCTGAGTTGACCACACTAATGTTCGGTGGAATTCTTCTGTAATATTCTTTTATAGAAGTACCAAAGTTTAATATCTTAATGTGGTCCCTTCCCTAAGAAAACCAAAATTCTTGATCCCACTTCTTGTTATTAGTGAGTGGTTAGAGAGTCAAAACCAACTTAAAAACCCAACTGGAATTATTATATGAATTCTTTCCATTAATTCTACAACACTACATTATTTGAAATAAGCCGTGGATGGGTAGGATTTCTTTCCATCAGATATTTTAAAACTGATCACAAGGTTCTGAAACAACATTAATAACAACAGCAATAAGCCCAACAAAAATAATAAACAATAGTTGTGACAACAAGAGTTGAAATGTAGGCTCCTCAGTTGGGCTGTTGTTAGGCCTACTATATGTTCAATCTCATTACTGATGGTTATTTTTTTAAATCCATAATTCCATAAACACTGAAAAGAACTTGGAATATGTTGTATATAGTCTAACCAGTTTTCCATAGAGAAATATATATATACAGTAGTCCCCTCTTATCCACAGTTTCGCTTTCCATGACTTCAGTTACTCACGGTCAACTGCAGTCCAAATATTAAATGGAAAATTCCAGAAATAAACAATTCATGTTTTAAATTGCATGCCAATCTGAGTAGCATGATGAAATCTCACACCATCCCGCTCCCTCCCACCTGCCCGGCATGTGAATCATCCCTTTATCCAGCATACCCATGCTATATATGCTACTGGCTCATTAGTCACTTAGTAGCCATCTTGGTTATCATATCGATTGTGGCAGTATCACAGTGCTTGTGTTGAAGTAAAGTAATCCTTATTTTACTTAACAACGGCCCCAAAGCACAAGAGTCGTAATGCTGGCAATTTGGAGATGACAAAGAGAAGCTATAAATTGCTTCCTTTAAGTGAAAAGTTGAAAGTTCTCAACTTAATAAGGAAAGAAAAAAAATCATATGCTGAGATTGCTAAAATCTACGGTAACTTTTATTACAGTATATTGTTATAATTTTTCTATTTTAATATCAGCTACTGTTGATTTATTACTGTCCCTAACTTATAAATCAAACTTTATCATAGGTATGTATGTATAGGAAGAAACATAGTATGTGTGTGTATATATATATATATAATTCAGTACTATCTGCAGTTTCAGGCATCCACTGGTGCTCTTGGGACATATCCCCCATGGATGAGGGGGGACTACTGTATATATAAAACACAAGGCAGTATAGACTATAAGAAATCAGGCTAAACCTAGAAGAAACCAGACAGTTCGGAACATAAGGATGGTTGCTGTTTTTAAATCAAAAGATGAAATTGGATCTAAAATATTAGGTTTTATGTGCTAGTTCTTATCAACAAATAAGTCCTTATAGTATTTATCAGGCAAATATGGTATTTTGAAGAACAGTGTCAAAAGAGCTATAGTTCCTGCCATTTAGATATATACATGTAAAGAACAGTTGGGGAAATGTTCTGAATGGAGGGGAAAAAAATGGGCACATAGGGGAGAAACATTTTAAATCTTTTTCGAGACTTGAGAGAGCACCATTTCTATAAGTTCTGCTTTTTTTTTTCCTCACTATTCTCTTTCTTTACCCACATGAGAAATAAACTAAGCATCTGCTTGCAAATAGAATGGAAAGCAATTGCAGGATAACACAATATAGGCAATACACCAGTAGCAGTAGGGAAGCTCCAGCCCAGCATAGACAACCAGGCAATCAGCTGCCTCTGGCCAGGCAGCTCTCAGACCTTCCCCAGCTTCACTCATAATTAAGAAACAGGGGTGATCCAGGACATAGGAACTAATCAGAAATTAGAGTAATAACTGTTTTCCCAGCCACAGATCTTGGTAGGGAATTCTCACAGGTGATCTCTGTTACCTGTCAGAAATGGCTGCCTCATTATCAAGAAACAGAAGGAAAAGCAAAGTGACCAAAGAACTCACCATCCACTCAGGCATGTGAAAAGCTGAGGTGCCCTCATTACTGTCCCACTTCTCCATAGTGCAGGCTTGTGTAATATATATCCTGAAGCAAAATGGAAAGCTGGTTTGGAAATGCCAGGGCTTTCTGAGTGCCCAAAAGCACAACCAAATCTAGTGATTCAGAAGTTCACAGTGTCTAGGAGAAGTTGCATCCCCTTGTACGGAGGCTTCCTATTCAAATCAAGATCATTAGTCAACTGCCTGACAAGTCCCTTACTGGCCAGCTTCAAACCTCTGCTTCTGATTCAAAATCAGAGCTGATGCACGGTTCTGCACCCAGGCACTGAACTTCCTACAGGACACTCACTATTTAATGCTACCCAAACACGCTACCCCCACTTCCCTAGTAGGGACTTTCTGCAGCAACAGTCAGGCTTCCTCTTTCCCTGTGTGTAAGGCACTTGTTAATTTTTCTCCTGCCCCTCACAGGATGCGTCACTGGAGGTGCTGATACCAAGATCAATAAGGATCGAGGTCAAGAAGGCACTCCCATTTCTTAAGTGTTGCTTGATTTGGATCAGTACAGTAAACAGGCGTTTCCTTGAAATCAAGAGTTCCTTATGGCTTTCAAGTTTAAACAGCTAAGCAGAAGCTCCCCGTCTGCTCACACTAGGAGTCTGGCACCAAACTCAGGCATATCTCAAGCTAAATTCTTATTGCACAGGAGATTTGGATGGAGCCAGAGAAGATCTCTTGCAAAATCAGAACTCACTAGAAGCTCTGAAGAAAGTTCTGGGAGCACAACTCCCTCTACCGGCTCCCTGTGCTGTGTACATGAAAGCCTAAGAGTCTTCAGCTGCAGAAACAACATAGTTGCTGATTGTAAATTAGCTGCTTCCCTGAGGCTAGTCAGGAGCTACCACAGTGCAGGTTTAGAGGGAGCCAGAGTTTTCTCAGTCAAGACTAGTGCTGCCTCAAAGTCCCTATCCAATGCTGGTTTTTACTCAATAGGTCTGGTTTCAAGAAGAAACAGGATGCCAACACAGTAGCCCTATACACTATTACCTTAAGGGACGCCAGAAGCTTCTTCTCTATGTCCCCATACTGGCTCCTTTCTCTCTGCACCCTTCAGAAGTTTGGAAATAAGACAAAACTAGAAGAAAGGTGACCTAACCTATTTTACCTTAGTTCATTCCTAGAGTATATTATTCAATAAGAGTACCATAGATTTCAGGCACAAAGGAAGCCCAAGAAGATATGCCTGCTTTGGTCCCCTTCAAGGGACTCTTAACAGGGTCAATTCCCATTGCAGAGGATAATTTCTTTGGAACTGATAGTCATATATTATAATTAGGATTACAGGTTCGTTGCTTTTTAGGGCCTTCACTGGTTAAGAGAATGGTCCTTTGGATGTGGAATGGAGGAGAGGAAGGTAACATCTAGGGGAAGAGGTATTGTAGGATGCCAGAGAGGGCAGAATTCAAATGACTGACCTGGATGTCTAGACTAGAGAGAAAGGCAAGTGAAAACAGAAGGGGACTGTTGGACCAGCTGAATGTAGAGGCATCAAAGGATTAGAGATCACAGGGCAGGTGGAGATCAGATG
Source organism: Tapirus indicus (assembly GCA_031878705.1). Classification (NCBI taxonomy): domain Eukaryota; kingdom Metazoa; phylum Chordata; class Mammalia; order Perissodactyla; family Tapiridae; genus Tapirus; species Tapirus indicus. Next base: position 146,754,923 of record CM062917.1, on the reverse strand, counting down.
CAACAAAAAGAGAACAGCAGAGGTGGAAGTAAAGGAAGCTGTGGTCACAGAGGAGCGATGGAGTAAAGCAATTTTGAGTGATGACAAGATACAGAAGATTGATGAAATGCAGGAGTGATAAGGCCCTCCGAGGTCAGGGTGTCAATTGTGATAAAGCCTTAGCTCTTAACAACCTCCAGTTATTGTCCTCTGGTCTTCCTTTTAATCCAAACTTCTCAATAAAATGAGAAGTTACATCTGCCACCTAAATTTCCAACGGTATCTTTCACCTGTGTTTTAAATGCACCATCTCTAAAACCAAAATGATTGCTCCATCCTTCCTTCCCCCCACCCCCAAACAACAGTTTCTTCTCCCATTTCCACCTCTGTTCCCTCAATCAGACAGAAAACTTCACTCATCTTTGACTTCCGCCTTTTCCCTAGTCCCCAGAACAACCAGTTGCCAATTATTTTTGAGCTCTCCTCTACAAAGCCTCTTATCTATCCCTCCCTGTCCACTTTCACTACCTCCTAAAAACCCTAAATAAACCCTTTCCAGGAGGATCTTCCGCTACATATCCTTACATATATTCTATCCCCAGGTAAGCTGTATTGCCCGCTATTTCCCGAATGGGAAGACTGCACAGCATGGTGGCGAAGAGCACTGGTTTTGGAATAAAACAGACCTGGGTTAGAATCCTGGCTCTGACACTTAGTTAACCTCTCTATCCCTCCAGTTTTATCATCTGTACAGTGGAAATAATAATCTCACAGGATTGATGCAAGGATTTAAGAAGTGCGCAAACACTAAGTACTTAATATACGGTAGCTCTTACTTATGTCATTAGTATGCTGTGTCCTTTTCCACCTTGATGCCTTTGCTCATGCTGTCTTCTCAAATTGAAATGCATTCATTCTGCCTTCACTTCTATCAACTTCATTTATTCAAATTCTTCAAGGTTCAGCTCAAATGATAATTCTGCCATGGAATCTAACCTAAAAACAGGAATCTCCCTTTCCTCTAATATTGTTCTATGGTCCCATCACTATTTTCACCCTTCCTCACATTATAGTCATTGTGCACAGGTGTCAGAGTCCAGGCTCTTCAGGGGTTTGGCCAGCTTTGATTTGCCTCCAGTGCTTAGCATATAGTAAGGGCTTAAGAAATTGTCAAATTTTGTATGCTGTATGTATACCTTATAGTACTCTGGGGTTAACTTGCATAGTCAATGTGTTCAATATATTTATGTCCATTTTATAGGATTTGGAACATTATTTTATATATAGAGGGGCTTAATTACTGACCACAGCTATGACTTATTTGCAGTGAGTCCTTTGTAAGGTTTTAATCCTTAATTATAATATTATCTCTGCAGGAATATATAATCCACTTTCCATTGCTTGATCTGCATCAATTATAATCCATTATGATCTGTATCATAATGAAGCTTTTAGGAACAAATCAAGGCCAAAAGGTTACTTTACTGCTAGAATGGAGCACAACTCTTAAAATATTTCAATGATCAGCAAATTACTAGATTATTGGTGCTCCTGGGATGTTTTCTACATAATCACTTATTAAATAAATGGAAGATGACTTGCCTCATGGTGGTGTTAAAACATGGAAGAAAATGACTTTTAAAGAGGACAGGGTTGGGAATAAAAGAATAAGCACAAGTAAAATATATCACTTTGGCAGGCTGAACTAAATGTCATTTTAGTTGTGACATTTTTTTTTTGTTTTTTTTAGTGTAGGTTTTAACTAAAATCGACTTCATTTGAAGACTGCAGCCTCACTACACCTTTCTATAATGACTGTGAAACAAAAATAAAACAGTAACTATACATTAATAGAACTGATGGTCGATTAACTCAGCGGGGCTGTATAAGGCATAAGGTATAGGTGTAAGTACTAGTTATGAAATTGTTTCCAATCTAATTTCATTTTACCATAATGTTCCTTAGAAGATATACCTATGGCAAGTGCAAGAGTGACACCACTGCACATAATTATCGATAATAACCCTGAACATTTAGGTGAGGAGTTTGCAGCTTCTAAAGAAAGTTACACAAACTGCACCCACTCCTGCAGCCTTTAAGCTTTATATGAATTAACCAAGTGTTTGAAAAGCTCAAAAGAATCCCATTTTCACTCCAAGAAAAACAACTTCAAGTTCTATTTGCCAGTTATGTTCCCACCAGTGGTGACTTAATAGTAGTATCATCATTAATGAGGGCAAGCCAGATGATTTGCCAGAGTGAGTATATGCTTGGGGCTGGAAAGGAAAGGAAAGAATATTCCCAGGGGTCAAAGTCAAAAAGAACCAGGCAGTGGTGAAGAAGTTAACTACAAAGGAAAACAGTTTTAACAAGAGGTGATAAATCTGTAACCTAGTGAGTCATAAGGCACAGGGCAAAAAAACGCAAGAATGTGACCCCATCCTCTAATCCTGGCTTGTCACTAATGGTTTTATTAGACATTGGCAAGTCACCTAATTACTCTCTTCTTCAGTTTCCTTATTATAAAATGAGGGGGAAGTAGGTAAGAGTAGGCTGTGGAAGGTGAGAACTGGTTCCTTCCAGTTCTGACATTCAATATTTCTAATCCATCTGGATTCTCTGAGGTTATAAAAAAAAGCAATAACTACTCCTTAGTCACCTAAGTTACAGCTTACTGTATTTTTCTTTCTTTCTTTTTTTTTGTTACAGCTTATTGTAGAAGCCAAGGTTGCTAATCACCTGAGTTCAAAGTTCCATCTGGTCAATTATGTGGATGGTTGGAATTGCTAGGCCTCAAATTTCCCTTCCCCTTCCGTCTTGAAATGCCAGTGCTACCAGAGCAACTGAAATAGTTAAATCCTCCCCCTACCCTGTAACCTTAATATTAGGTATTCTGCCTCTCAGTTCCTAAGAGGTCTTAAGAATGATATCCCACAGATATTTTAGACTCAACATGGAGATATCGTCACCATTGGTAAAGGCTAGTACAGGCTTTAGAGTTGGACAGGCTTGGGTTTGAAGGCTAGCTCCATCACTTACTAGCTGTGTATCTTTAGATAAGCTATATAACTTTTTGAGCCTTTGCTTCCTCATCTGTAAAACAGGATAATAATAATTTCTTCACATTGATGTTATAAAGATTAAATAATACATATAAATACATAGAAAGCACTTAACATAGTGCCAGGAAGCTAGTTTGTTCAAAATTAGACATAGCAGAGTAGTACCAGACTGTCTGGTTTGAATCTTGACTCACCATTTACTAACTGTGTAACCTTAGGCAAATTACTTATCCTCCCTGTGCCTCAGTTTTCTCAACTGTAAAATGGGGATATTAAGAGTATCTACCTTATAGGATTGCTGAGAGGATCAAATAAATTAATATATATAAAGCACTTAGAACACTGCCTGGAACTTGCCAGTGCTATTTAAAATTTACTATTATTATTAATAAATATAACATGTACATCCCCCAACACAACCAAATCCATCTTCTCTTCTTATACATGGTGAATTCATTCATTCAATCAAACCACAAATAATTATTGGGTGCCTATCTTGTGCCAGGCAGCATAGAAAGACAGTCCCTGCCCTCACGGTGCTTAGAGTCTAGGCAGAGAGACAGGTAATTAAATAATTAAAATAAAAGTGTGAAAAATGATAATGTAAGTACAGGGTGCTATGGGAGTATATGGCAAGGGTACCAATCATGTGTATTGGGACTGTGGCATTAGAGAAGCTCTATTTAAGCTGAAGAGTAAAGGATGAGCAGGGGATACCTGATGTGTGTCTGGTGAGGAGGGGGATTGAGAGGAATATCCTAAATAGAAAGAAAATGTACTCTACACCTCTTGCACTCTGTCCTTTCTTCTTCATACCAGCTGTCTAAAGCCTGACCATCATCAAATCCAACTAAATCCACACTTCTTAACTTGAATGTGCATACAAATTATTTGAAGATCTTATTAAAATGCTGATTCTGATTTACTAAGTCTGGAATAGGTCCCAAGATTCTACATTTTTAACAGCTCTCAGATGATGCCAATACTGCTAGGATTATACTTTGACAAGGGCCTAGATAATTCCATCCCTGTAATAGCCTACTTCAGTTCATTAAATTTAACTTATTTATAGGTGATTATCATCAGCACCATCATTTTAAAATCTGATCACATTATTTCCTTGTTCATAATGCCTCAATAGCTCCCCGCTGTCTTCAAAATAAAATCCAAACTCTTTAGCATGACACACAAGACCCTTCATAACTTAGCCTCTGCATACTTCCTGAGTCTCAGCCCTCAGAATTTCCCCACATCCCCACTTTGAAAACACACACACACACACACACACACACACACACACACACACACGCACACACCCCTTTCAAAATTTAGCTTAGCTGTAACTTCCTTTAGCACACATTTCCAGCTCCTGGGTCTAGGTTAAGAATCAATTCTAGGGGCCAGCCCAACGGCATAGTGGTTAAGTTCATGTGCTCCATTTTGGTGGCCCAGGGAACAGACCTACACACTGCTCATCAAGCCATGCTGTGGTGGCGTCCCATATACAAAAAGTAGAGGAAGATTGGCACAGATGTTAGCTCAGGGCCAATCTTCTTCACCAAAAAAAAAAAAAAAGAATCAATTCTATGAGTTACGGAGTAATCCTCCAGACCGATCTCTATCATAGCACATATCAATGTTGATACTATAGTTGATCATTTGTCTGTTTCCATACTAGAACTGCAAGCAATTTGAGGGCGGAGATTATGCGTCTTATTCCTGCATTCCAAGTGCCTAGCACACAGTAAACAACCGATACATATGTGCTGAATGAAAAAATGACTTAATCAAAGAACAACTAGGTCAGAGTAAAGTCAAAACTGAGTAAAATATAGGACATGCACCTGAAAGGTCAAAGGAAAGAAAAGGGAATCAGGTCTGAGTAAGAATTGAAAAAACTATAAATAGAAACATCACTATAACAAAATTATGCCCATTATAGCTAAATGTACATCCTTGCCACTGACTAATCCAATCAGTTTCTCAGATAAACAATTAAGCAATACAGAGACTAAAGTACACTAAAACAGGCAACAAACCACCTTTTCCACTCTCTATTAAGTCCTCTAGAATCTGAGAGTGGGACTTAAATCCTCAATATTTCTCACACAGCTAATAGAGCTCCACTTAGGTCAGAGTTCGGCTTGCTGCAGTTAGCACCTCTAGCTAACACTGTTCTCAAAGAGAGGTCAAGCTTAAACTTGAAAACAATCAGAGTAACAGTGGAGAATTCGCATTCATTCAGAGCCCTCAATTTTATCATAGAGCTGGGGGAAGGAGGTGCAGTGGGAAGGGTATAGGGTAAAATAATGAAGCATAATGCCATTAAATAGATGTAGAATGTGGACTTCTCACTATATTCTTTTTTAAAAAATATTTTTTTATTAAAGCATAACTTACCTGTAAAAAAAATACACAAATCAAAAAGTTACAGTTAATAAAATTTCAAAAGTCAACACACCTATGTAACCACTACCTAGATAAGGAAATAGAACATTACTAGCACCCTAGAGCCTTCCCTCACGTCCCCTTTCAGTCATTAACCTCACTCCTCCCTAAAGGTAATCCCAATCCTGATTCCTATTGCCACTGATCAGTTGTGCCTATTTTTGAACCTGATACAAACAGCATAAAAGATATACTCTTTAAGTGTCTGCTTTTTTCTGCTTAATATGTTTCTAAGAGTTATCTAAGTTTGTTGCATTTAGCAGTTCATTTATTTTCATTGCTGAAAAGTATCCCATTGCAGGAATATTCATAATTTGTTGAATCCATTTTCCTGTTGAAGATTGTTTTCAGTTTGGGGGCCATAAAAAATAACGTTGCCATGAACTTTCTTGTATGTGTCATGTGGTGACCATATGAAAATATTTCTGTTGGATATATATCTAGGAGTTAAATTGCTGGGTTATAAGGTATGCATATCTTCAGCTAGGTTGACAATGTCAAACAATTTTCCAAAGTATTTATACTAATTTTTACTACTACGAGCAAGATATCAGTGTCCCAGTTGCTTCATATCCTTGCCAGTGCTTAGTATTTTCAGTCTTTTACATTTTAGGCATTCTAGGTAATGGTGTCACATTGTGATTTTAATCTGCTTTTCACCACCACCACCACCATCACTACTGCAACTGAGCACATTTTTTTTTAATGGATTTTATTATGTTGAGGTACATTTCCTCTATACTCACTTTGTTCAGAGTTTTTATCACAAATGGATGTTAAATTTTGTCAAATGCTTTTTCTGCATCCACTGAGATGATCATATGACTTTTATCCTTCATTTTGTTAATGTGGTGTATCACACTGATGGATTTGTGAATGTTGAACCATCCTTGTACCCCTGGAATAAACCCCACTTGATCATGGTGTATGATATTTTTAATGTATTGTTGAATTCAGTTGGCTAATACTTTCTTAAGGATTTTTGCATCTATGTTCATCAGGGATATTGACCTGTAACATTACTCTGTGTGTATGGTAAGATATACATAAGATTTGCCATTTTAACCATTTTAAAATGTACAGTTCAATGGCATTAAGTACATTCATATTGCTATGCAACCATTACCACCATCCATCTCCAAAATTTTTTCATTATCTCAAATTGAAACTCTATACCTATTAACCAATACCTCTCCATTTCCCCCTCCCCCCAGCCCCTGATAATCACTATTCTGTTTTCTACCTCTGTGAATTTGACTATCTTAGGTACTTCACATAAGTGGAATCATATAATATTTGTCCTTTTCTGTCTAGCTTATTTCACTTAGTATAATGTTTTTAAAGTTCATCCATGTTGTAGCATGTATCAGAATTTCATTCCTTTTTAAGGTTGAATAATATTCCATTGTACGTATATATCACATTTTGTTTATCCATCCATCCATCAATGGACATTTGGGTTGTTTCCACCTTTGACTATTGTGAATAGTACTGGTATGAACATGGATGAAAGGCTCTACTGTCAATTCTTTTGGGTATATACCCAGAAGTGGAATTACTGAATCATAGGACAATTCTTTTTAATTTTTTGAAGAACCATCATACTGTTTTCTACAGCAGCTGCATTTTACATTCCCATCAGCAATGCACAAGGGTTCCAACTTGGAGAAACTGGAACCCTTGTGTAGTGCCAAGCACATTTTTATATGTTTATTGGCCATTTGACATCCTCTTATGTGAAATGGCCTTTCAAGTCTTTTGCCTATTTTTCTATCGGGGTGTCAATCTTTCCCTTATTGATCTGTGTGAGTTATTTATATATTCTGGTTATGAGTCCTTTGGGGTTATAAATCTTGCAAACATCTTCTCCCACTCTGTGTTTGCTTTTCCACTCTCACTGTTGTCTTTTTTTAAAAACTTTTATCTTGAAATCATTTTAGACTTAAAAGTTATTTGAGGGCCGGCCCGGTGGCGCAGCGGTTTAGTTCGCGCTTGGCAGCCCGGGGTTCGCCGGTTCGGATCCCGTGCGCCCGCCGATGCACTGCTTGTCAGCCATGCCGTGGCGGGGTCCCATATAAAGTGGAGGAAGATGGGCACGGATGTTAGCCCAGGGCCAGTCTTCCTCAGCAAAAAGAGGAGGATTAGCTACAGATGTTAGGCTGGTCTTCCTCACAAAAAAAAAAAAAAAAAAAGTTATTTGAAAAAATAGTACAGAGAGGTCCCATATACACTTCACCCAACTTTCTGTAATGTTAACATCTTGTAAAACCTGAATAATCATCAAAACTAAGAAATTAATGTTGGTACAATAGTATTAACTAAACTACTTCATTTGGATTTCACAGGTTTTTCCATTAATGTCCTTTTTCAGTTCCAGGATCCAATCCAGGATCCCACATTGTTACATTTAGTTGTCATGTCTCCTCCAGTTTACGATAGTTCCTCAGTCTTTCCTTGTCTTTCATGACCCTGATAATGGTAGTTGACTGAATCCTGGAATAAAGCTATGCATTGACTGGATTAAAAAAAACAAACATGTATATTACCTATTCATCTCTTTTTATTAATTTTTTTGTTTTCTTCTCCAGTTTTATTGAGATATAATTGACATAAAACATTGTATTTGTTTAAGGTGTACAACATAATGATTTGATATATGTATATATTGTGAAATGATTGTCACAATAAGTTAACATCCATCACCTTACATAGTTACAGTGTTTTTCTTGTGATGATGTTATCTATTCACCTCTTTTGATTGATTTTTAGTAGAATGGAAATACCAACTTTATATATTAATAAAGATAATTTTAAAGATCAGCTAATTCAATTTCCTTATTTTAAGGATAAAGAAGCCAAGACCTAGAGAAATTACTTACCCAAAGTCTTATAGCACTCCTTTTCCCCAATGATTTCAGTTGGAAGGTGATACTTTTCTTGTTTGTGACTTCTCAAGTGCTTTAAATGATTTAAGTGTTCAGAGACCCTCTCTTCTTAATCAACATGAACTAAGTGTCTCTGTTTCCATTAAGAGATTAACAGGGCTGAAACAGCTCCTGAATTGCTGGCCTATTTCTAATTTTTCTAAAATGAGGATGTATTGCTATTTTTTTCTTTTTCCTCTTTTGCTCTAATTGGGTCATTGCCCATTTCTTCTTTTGTTTTTTTATTGCGGTAACATTGGTTTATAACATTGTGTAAATCTCAGGTGTACATCATTGTACTTCTATTTCTGCACAGATTACCTCATGTTCACCACCCAAATACTAATTACAATCCATCACCACACACATGTGCCTAATCATCCCTTTGGCCCTCCTCCCTCCCAGCTTCCCCTCTGGTAACAACCAATCCAGTCTCTCTTTGTTTGTTTGTTATTATTTTTATCTTCTGCTTACTAGTGACATCATATAGTTTTTGACCTTCTCCCTCTGACATATTTCACTTAGCATAATACCCTCAATGTCCATCCATGTTGTCACAAATGGCTGGATTTCATCGTTTCTTATGGCTGAGTAGTATTCCATTGTGTATATATACCACATCTTTATCCATTTGTCCCTTGATGGGAACTTAGGTTGCTTCCAAGTCTTGGCTATTGTGAACAATGCTGCAATGAAAACATGGGTGCATGTATCCTCATGTATTGGTGTTTTCGTGCTCTTTGGATAAATACCCAGCAGTGGAATAGCTGGATCATATGGTAGTTCTATTCTTAACTTTTTGAGGAGTCTCCATACTGTTTTCCATAGTGGCTGTGCCAGTTTGCACTCCCACCAGCAGTGTATGAGAGTTCCCTTCTCTCCACATCCTCTCCAGCACTTGTTGTTCCCTGTCTTGTTAATTATGGCCATTCTGACGGGCGTGAGGTGATATCTCATTGTAGTTTTGATTGCATTTCCCTGATAGTTAATGATGTTGAACATCTTTTCATGGCCATCTGTATATCTTCTTTGGAGAAATGTCTGTTCAGGTCTTTTGCCCACTTTTTAATTGGGTTGTTAGTTTTTTTGTTGTTGAGATGTATGAGTTCTTTATATATTTTGGAGATTAACCCTTTATCAAATATATAGTTTGCAAATATCTTCTCCCAATTGTTAGGTTGTGTATTGCTCTTGTAATAAGAGAAAAGAAATGTGTGGTAGACAGAATAATGGCCCCCAAAGATGTTCATGTCCTAATCTCCAGAGCCTGGGAATACATAGCATACATAAGGCTGCAGATGGAATTAAACTTGCTAATTGGTTGACCTTGAGATGTGGAGAGTATCCTAAATTATCCAGGTGGGCACAATGTAATCAAAAGGTTCCTTATAATTGGAAGAGGGAGGGAGAAGACTGATAGCCAGAGAAAGATTTGAAGATGCTACACTGCTGGCTTTGAGGATGGAGGAAAGGGCCACAGCCAAGGAATGCTAGAAGCTGGAAAAGGCAAAGAAATAGATTCTCCCCTAGAGCCCCAGAAGAAATGCAGCCCTGCTGACATCTTGATTTTAGTTCACTGAGATCCACTTTAGACTTCTGACCTCCAGAACTGTAAATTAACACATTTGTGTTATTTTAAGCCATAGAAAATTAACACAAGAAGGCTTTGAAATTCTAAGCAGGGGGGCGGGTGGGGGGAGGAGATTAGGTGTTTGGTCTTAAACATCTCAATCATTTTCGGCTGACTACTCATGCATGCTCAGGTTAGGTTGGCAATGTTTCCATAAATTTTTAAATTCTGCACAATAAAATGACTAATACTTTACAAAGTGTTTGGGAATAAGATTTTGTTTTTGCCAAATCCTTATTTTGTATGATTGGAGCACTATCAACAAGAGGGAGTGGTAAGAGATGTTACTGGAAAGGTAGGCAAGGGACTGATCATGTAGGGTTTGCAGGCCACAGAAAAGTTTTAAATTTATTCTAAGAATAATGGGAAGCTACTAGAGATTTATGTTTTTAAAAGATCACTGTGGCTGCTGTAAGGAGAAAAAAACTGAATGAACATGAATGGAAATGAGAAGACTAGTTAGGTCATTAAAATATGAGAGGTGATTGGAGCTTGGATTAGGATAATGGTAGTGAATGGATTTAAGACATATGTTGGTGGTTGGTTCAACAGGACTTGGTAACAGACCAAATGTGAAGGGTGAGGAAGATGTCAAGAATGACCGTCAGGTTTCTGACTCAAGCGACTAGTTAAATAGGGATGCCATTGATTAAAATGGGGAATAGTGGAAAAATAGATGTGGGAAGAATATCAAAACTTCAATTTTGGTCATGTTAAGTTTGAGATGTCTGTGAGACATACAAGTGCAATTGAAATAGCAATTGAATACAGAGTCTGGAGCTCAGAGGAAAGTCTAGGCTGGAAACATAAAATTAGGAGTTACTGATTTCATCCATCTCTATAATTTAAATCCCATGTATACACAGACATACAAAACCATGGGAATAGATAAAATTGCCTAGAGAGGGGAAAAAAGCAAACAGGATTCACGTCTGCGCCCTGATCCACTATACAGGGTAGAAGAAGAAGAAAAGCCAGCAACTGAAATTTGAAAAGCAGCCACCAGAAAAGTGAGAGGAAAATCCAAAGAGAACGGTGTCACTGAAATCAAGAAAGAGATTATTTCAAGAAAGAGTGGTCAGCTATTTCAAACGCTGCTGAGAAGTTTAATAAGATGACAGCTGAAAATAGTTATTAGGATTATGGCAACATGGAGGTTTTTGGTGACTTGGGGGAGTGATGCAGGTAAAACCTGGATTAGGGAAAACCGAAGAATAACTGGGAGGTTAAGTAGGAGAGACAGTTTGAATAGACAAGTCTTTTGAAAAACTGAGCTGTGAAGCAGAGAAGAAAGATATGGAACTAACTGAAAAGGAATTACAAGTCAAAGGAAGTTTTGTGTGTGTGGGTGTGTGTATGTGTGCTTTTGTTTAACAAGATTGTTACTAGAGCTTGATTGAACTCTGAAAGAAATGATCCAACAAAGGGGAGGATGAAAATGTGTGTGTGTGCGGGTGTGTGTGTGTGTGTGTGTGTGTGTGTTTGGAGGAGTAAACAGAGGGAGAGAGAGGTAAATGGGGTTGCCAGATAAAATCCAGGATGCCCAGAATTTCAGATAAACAACAAATAATTTTTCAGCATAAGTGCATCCCAAATATTGCATGGAACATGCTTATATTAAAAATTATTCATTGTTCAGAGAAAGACAAACACTGCATGATTTCACTCATATGTGGAAGAAAAACTAACACATGGACAGAGAGAAGAGTTTGGTGGTTATCAGCGAGAAGGGGGTTGGGAGGTGAGCACAAGGGGTGAAGGGACACATTTATATGGTAACTGACAAACAATGTACAACTAAAATTTCACAATGTTATAAACTACTGACATCAATAAAAAAATCATTCGTTGTTATCTGAATTTCAAGTTTAACTGTGCATTCTGTGTTGTTGTTATTTTTGCCAAGTCTGACAACCTTAGGAGTGAATCAAGAAGAAAAGTCTGAGAAGAGAAGAGAGATTGGGATCCAGGGCACACGTGGAGAAATTGTTCTTAGTTAGGATTAGGAATACCTCTTCCTTTGTTATAGAAAGAAAAAAGAAGGCATAGATGTAGGCAGCTTTATAGATGATGGTAATAAGATGAGGGAATTAACATCTAAGAGGCCCGCCCCCCAAAATGAATTATGACATATCAAGTAAGAGGAGTAGAGAGGAAGGGCTGTAGGAGAATTGAGAAGCATGAAGAGACAACTGGTTTATAGTAATTTAAAAATAGGTAACTAGCAGCCACTGAAAGTTTCTAAGTAGGGCAGTACTATCTCTGCAGAATGATATGATAAAAATATGCTTAGGAAAGATGCATTCAAAAAAGAATGCGGCTGAAAGAAATGGGAGCAACTTTAAGGTCAACTCTGAAGATGGTTAAAGTCTGGATTTGCAGATTATGACTATATGAATGAAAAAGAAAGGACAAATTTGAGAAATTATATAAAGGAAGAACTAGCAGGATCTAGACAAAGGTCTGGATGCAGAGTTGAAGGACAGAAAAGTTCATATAATATACATGAGAAGCCATTTTCAACATAGCACATTCAAATTCCACACATTCAGCAACTTACATCATTACTACTTTTACGTTTATGATAATAACCATTATGATCATTTTTCCCTACCTGGCACTTTTATGTCAAAAAGTTCTAAGTACTTTCCAAAATCCTTTGCCTTTTCACCTTTCCCCATGAAAGTCAAATAGAGAATATTCTAAGGAGTTCCACAGGAAATCAATCAACCATAACTACAATTAGGAAGCAGGTCTTTTTACATCCAAGGGCAGGATATTGTATTATTGTATATTTAAAAGATTCCTAATAAGAAGCAAAAATTGTCCTAGAATCTGAACATTAAAGAAAACCTGCCAAGTGGATTGCCCCCTACCATCCTCCATATAACAACCTACTATCTAGCAGCCAATTTTTAGAAGTTGTGTTGATGAATGAGCTAATGTCTGTAAGATACTTTAAGATCTCTGAAAAAAAAAATACAGTAAATTCTCACTATTCATAGTAGGTATGTTCTATAAAGTCATCACAAACACTGAATTAGCCAATACTGAAGCAATGCTCCTATGGAAAATATAAGGTTAGGCTCCTGTGAGCCTCTGGTCACAACATTTTTGTCAAATGATCAATAGATAACCTTGTTTTATGTGTGTTTCTGTTAAAGACACCTTATTTAATATATATTGTTGATTTATTAACATTGACCTAAGAGCCAACAGCACTATAACTCATAGCTGAATGAAGCTTATCTAACACACGTATTTTCTCTATAAAACACATCACTGTCTTTTTTGTACTTAGGAATACTAGTCGGCACTTCAGCACAGCATTTGGGGGATATTTTAAGCAGTGAAATCACCAAGAGAGAACATAAAAATACAAAAAAACATGGCACTAAGTAGACCACAAAAAGGACACTTGGATGAGAGTATGAGAGCTTAAACAAGAAGGCAGAACATTGCCTCGTTTGACCTTAGCTGGGAACATACATTTGAGGGGACTCAAATTTTTTACCACTCTGAGCATGTCCATGAATGACCACTGAAAGGACCACAAGTATTGATTTGGGGGTTACAGATAAATTTTAGGGAGTAGGCAAATTTGCAAATACAGAATCCAAGAACAATAGGGATCAACTGTGCTGTTGTGTTCACTTGCTCCGGATGATTCCAGGGCAAATTTGCTCTGATTTTAAAGGTTACAAGCTAATTCTTGCCTGCAGATGTTGTCAATACCTCCTGAGGTCTATAAATCACCTCGATTTTGCTTCCAAGTGTAGTTCTCTACAAGATAAAGATGCCCTAGTCAAAATCTTCTGCGAAGTCTAGCGGTGACAGAGAAAGTAGAAGAGAATTCAATCTTCTTAAAGCAACACTGAGATTGTAGTGTTAATGGGAGTCTACACCTGGTTGCAAAAGAAGGTCTTACACAATAAAGTCTTATAAGGGGCCATATTCAGACATGCAAGACTGCCACTACCAAATAGTCATAGCTATGCTTGGGCTACTCTGCTTCTGAAACCACCCAGGCACACAGGTAGGTCACTACAACCTAGTAATTCTGCCATGTTCCCCTACTCAGCCCTTTTTCCCATCTCCATACCGGCCATCAAATGTTCTCTACTCTTCTCAAATGTCCATCTATAACATCTAACCCTTACTCTCAGTACATTACTTATACTCCAATTTCACAGAGAAAATAAAACCATTAGATGGAAAAAATTTGTTCAACTTCTTGACACAAAAGCCTACAACCTTACCCACATCTATCTTCTCTTATCTCCCTCCTGTTTTAATGAAAGAGGATTCTCTCTTCCCATCTCTTATGGACTAAACTGTGTCCCCCCAAATTCATATGTTGAAGCCCTAACTCTGAATGTGGCTGTATTTGGAAATAGGGCCTTTAGGGAAGTAATTAAGGTTAAATGAGGTCACTAAGGGTGGGGTCCTAATCTCATGGGATTACTGTCCTTATAAGAGGAAGAGAGACCAGTGAGCACTTTCTCTCTGCAGCACACAGAGAAAAGGCCATGTGAGGACACAGGGAGAAGGCAGCCATCTATAAACCAGAAAGAGAGGCCTCACCAGAAACCAACCCTGATAGCCGCTTGATCTTGGACTTCTAGCCTCCAGAACTGTGAGAAAATAAATGTGTTGTTTAAGCCCCCCAGTCTGTGGTATTTTGTTATGTCAGCCTGAGTAGACTAATTTATTAGAGCCATCGAGTTGATTCTGACTCCTAGCGACCCTATATACAGCAGAGCTGAACCTTCCTGGTCTTTTTTGAGCATCCTAGTGTTATATCAGACAATGCTCTGCTACTATTCATTGGGTTTTCATTGCCAACTTTTCCAGAAGTGGGTGGCCAGGTCCTTCTTCCTAGTCTGTCTTAGTCTGGAAGCTCCACTGAAAATTTGTCTACTATGGGTGACTTTACTGGTATTCAAAACACAGGTGGCATAGCTTTCAGCATCACAGTAACACAGAGCTGTCATAGTATGACAACCCACAGATGGGAGGTACGGCTCCCCAACCAGAAAACGAATCCCAGCTGTGGTGATGAGAGCTCCGAATCTTAACCATTAGACCACCAGGGCTGGCTAATACACCATCTAAATCTAATTCCTCCAACCAGTGTGCTGGATCAAATAAATTCTCTCTCCCTTTGTCAGAGACTGCTCTCTATTAACTATCCCCTCTCACTTGTGTTTCTTCAAGCTTTCACCCTCTACTGACTTCTTCCCATCAGCATAGAATATGTTCAGGTTTCTCCCATCCCCAAAATAAAGAAATCTTCCACCTTCCTCTTTCAGCTACTGGTCTCTGTACTTACCTTCAGAGCAAAACTCCTTGGCTTTCTAAGCTCACTATATCCCCAATTCTTTACTTTCCATTCACTCCTCAATCTACTACAGTCTAGCTCCTGCCAATCCACTAAAATTATCTGTGCCAAGGTCACTATGTCTTTGTTGCTAAATCTAATGGAGACTTCTCAGCTTACTTTACCTCTAAGGATTTTGAAACTGTTAATCCCTCTTCCTAGAAAGACTCTTCCTTGGCTTTTCTGACATTATACCCATCTTTTCTTTGATCTCTAAGATACCTTCCTTCTCAGTTTCCTTTGTAGCTTTTTTTTTTCACTTTTGGTCTCTTAAATGTAGGCGTTCTTGAAGATTCTAACCTCTTTTTCCTCTTCACTCAAAACATTCTCTTACCCATATCCATTGCTTCATTTACTATTAATGTGCAGATAACTTCCAAAACTCTGTATTTAATATCTCTCTGAGCTTCAGTTCTAAAGGGACAATAACCTCCTTTACTCCGATGGCTTTACTCTATGATGTTACCATAGGTACATCCTACTCAACATATCTAAAATTATTTGCTTACTTTTTCTAATAAGGGAGATAGACAAAAAATAAGTAAAAAAAAAATAGATGAAATAGTTAAATTGATGGTAAGTGCTATAAAGGAAATGACCAGGAGGCCAAAGTAAAGTATAAAAGGAAGAAACTACCTTCAATAGAATGACCAAGGAAGGCATTTTTAAGGTGATTAACACTTGAGCTAGGACCAGAAGGATGAGAGAAAGCTTGCTATATGAAAGGAAGGAAATAATAATTGCAAAGGCTCTGATGTAAGAAAGACCTTGAAATGGTTAAGGAACAGAAAGACAATTTGTGTGGTGAGAACTCTGTGAATGAAAGGGAGAATGAGGTTGCAAAGACACACAAAGGCCCAAACATGAAGGGCTTTATAAGCCAAGTTAAAGATTTTGGATTTTATTCTAAGTATAATGGATGTCATTAAAGGATTTTAAGCAAGGGAGCGAGACAAAACAATTTATATTTACATTTGTGCTGTGTGAAAAGTGGATTATGAATAGGCAAGAAGAGAAGATAGATTAGAAAGCCAATGGAACAGATCAAATGAAAGACGATGGTAACCTGGAGTAGGCTGATAGCAGTGAAGAAGGAGAAAAGCAGACAGATTGAGGTAATTTCGAAGGCAGAACTCATAAGACTTGCTAATGGATTGGATATACAAGATGAGAAAAAGGAAAAAAAGATCGACTTCTAATTCTAGTTTAAACAACTGGGTTGAAGGTGATTTACCGAGATGAGAAAAACTTGAGTGGAGTGAAAGACAGTTTTATGAGAGAAATCAAAAGTTCCACTGTACGCATGCTAAGTTTGGAACATCTCTGAAACATTTATGTGGACACAGAAAGTAGGTAGGTAGATATGAGAGCCTGGAACTCAAATAAGAGGTCTACACTGGAGGCAGCTTGACTGAAAGCTGTCAAGTTCATGGTGGCAGATTTGAGTTTTCCAAAATTCTAATTTTCATTTGAGAGCTTGAATTTTATCACTGACAACAAATACTGTCCATTTTCCTTAAAGCGATAGGTTTACTTTGTTCATTTTCAAGAAAATGTCTGCCAAATGCCCAAGTCTGAATAACTATGGTTTTTTGTCTGTTAGTTGTTCTTTCAAGTCTAAGTGGTATTCCATAAAAAAGAGGCTAGTTCAGTTTGCAACTCAAAAACGTAAGTGCTTCCCCTCAAGACAACTATCATACTTCAACATGCAGCTGAAGTGCTTTATGTGTACTTCCCATTTCATCAAAATAAAAAAGAATTGCACTCTAAGGTTATTTAATAAAATTAATAATTTAATTGCTTCATCAAGGACATTCTTAAGTGAAACTGGAAAAACAATTTTAACTGCAAGTGCACAGCAATGAACACAATGACAACTAATAGTTTGGTGCCACAGCCTTAATTCATGGTGAGGCACTAGCAGTTTTATCCACCATTGCTTATGTACCATTAGTGCAAATGTCAACACAATAGAAAAGGCAAATAACATGCTAATATTATTAAGAAAATAGCTTTGACCTCACCGACCCTGTGAAAGGGTATCAGGGACCCCCAGGAGTCCATGGACCAGACTTTGAGAACCACTGCTATAACCGTGCTTGGAGACCACTGGGAAGTCTGGGGATTAACAAAGGCTTTGTGGAGGAAGGAGACAGGAACTCTTTTACCTGCAAAAAGTCTTTTCATTCTTACAAACTTCCATAACCTTTACCATTAACAGTGGCGATTTCCTTCTTTTTACCTTCCTCCTTTATTCAGGGCATCTTCAAAGTCAAAAGTATTTTCATAATAATACTAAAACGTTATTTGTCTTTTTTACTTTTCGTTCTCTCAGGAGTGTAGGGTAGAATTTTCCAGAGGCTCTATAAATGATGTGTGATAACGTTATCACTGTGCTGGCTAATGAAATATGTGCTTTTGTATTTTTGTGTTTTCTAAAATTTACCAAGGAGACTGGTTCAGGATATAAACAAAAGTTTTCAGCTTATTCTACTATGCTCCTACTGTCTATCTTCAGTTACACCTGCTATAGTCTCTATAACTTCATTATCATCCAATAAATTGTTATTTTTAAATCCCAAAGATTTCCTGTGTCTATGTGGAAACACAAATAATAAGTACACATTGTTGACTTGTTTCAAAAAACTTTTTTCAACTTTCCTAAATTTAAAAATTTTATTTAAAACTGTTACTATTTTAGGGCCAGCCCAGTGGCACAGCGGTTTAGTTCGCGCTTGGCAGCCCGGGGTTCACGGGTTCGGATCCCGGGCGCCTGCCGACGCACTGCTTGTCAGCCATGCTGTGGCGGCGTCCCATATAAAGTAGAGGAAGATGGGCACGGATGTTAGCCCAGGGCCAGTCTTCCTCAGCAAAAAGAGGAGGATTAGCAACGGATGTTAGCTCAGGGCTGGTCTTCCTCACACACACACAAAAAAAACTGTTACTATTTTAGAATTTAATATTCTAAAATAAAAGAATGTATTTATAACATTTTTTACATTTAAGGATGAATTATTTGCTCTTAAAAGGGAGATTAGAACTCATTTTTTTCAACCCACAGCTGCACCATTTATATCTAAAGAAATTGAAAAAGATGAAACTAACATATCAAAGAGTTCTCTGACTCATGGAAGAAAAGAATCTACCACCAAAGAACTTGAGAAAATTTGTAAATAAAAAATGAAAATATAATGAAACCTATATTTCCCTCAGATTTATACTTGATAATAATTTACCTTATTTTATCTTATGCAACAGAATATTTTTGAATAGTATTATGGTGCCAGTTACAGCATCATTTTGAGACTATTTATAGTTTAAGGAAGAAGGAATTGAATATTTTCAAAAGAAACAAGATGAGCTCTTTTTTGTTGAGGAAGATTGGCCCTGAGCTAACACCTGTTGCCAATCTTCCTCCTTTTTGGCTTTTTTTTCTCCCCAAGGCCCCAGTCGATAGTTGTATGTCATAGTTGTGCATCCTACTTGCTCTATGTAGGATGCCGCCTCAGCATGGCTTGAGGGGCAGTGCGTGGGTCTAAGCCCAGGATTCAAAACGGCAAACCCCGGGCCACCAAACCGGAACGTGCAAACTTAACTGCTACACCACCAGGCTGCCTGGAGATGAGCTCTTTAAAATGTGTCATATAATATCAAGACTGACTCAATACAACGATGAAATGACCCCAAATCACCACTTAAATGATGGTCACCTTGAACGCTTCCAGAAAAACCACAGATGAAAAACCGAATAGAACAGAAAGATAAACGTTTAGGATTAAGAGGTCGAGTTTACTTAGGAGTTGTAAATGTTGAAATAATTAGTAGACAGTAAAGGAGCCTATTGTTCTTCTAAACATAGTAAGAATCTCCTTTAATTCTGATTCAGATAGGTGCCGAACAAGGCAAGAAAAAACAAACAAAAACCATAAGACCCTTCTCTGCGGGAATCCCAAACCTAAAGAGAAACAATGCAGCCAGTACAATCTGAAAGCCCAGAGATCCAATGGTTGAGACCTGATTCTGAGCAGCTCTGCTTTTCTTTTTTTCTTTGCTGTCAAGAAAACAATAGAAGGCATGGGCATTCAGAAAGACATCATTGCTAAGGGATTTATGCAACAAAGTAATCTTGGGAGAGAATTGGCTCTTAATTCTGATAATCAACAACTCTACTCAACTCTTTATCTACTGACTCCACACCTCACTATGGAATCCAGGGAACCTAGTCTCTTTATAGAAATGTGCACCCTGACCCACCCCTCCAGTGAGGCCCTTCAGTTCAAGAGAACTGAATCCTACCTCTCTGACTAACCAAGTGCAACAGGGGGCCATTTCCTTAAAGTAGTCACCAAAATTATCAAGGATATTCTGACTGTGGGATAACAGAATAGGTTAGCTCTCAAAAGTACAGTGAATTGAAGATCATCATTGTGCCACCAAGCACATGGCAAAAAGCATGACATCTTTCCAGGTGCATCCTAGCTTTGGGAGGGCTAGATTCTCTTCATTAAACGTTTTTACTTCTGTCAATAACATTTGGGAAATTTTTGAATTGACTACTGTTTAGAATTCCCAGATCATCTAATATGGTGACTAACACATCCCTAATGCTTACAATGAAGCTTGCTTCAAACTTATTACTTACTGAGAGAAAGCAATGAGGAAATGAACAGCACATTTACCCAAGAGGAATGTCTAGGGATGGTAGTACTCTGTTTATAAAACCCTGTGTATCAAATTAAAATATGGACAGATAAAGAAGAAAGCTCTCACTAGATTCAAACAAGTCAGCTCAAGAGCTCACTCTTGTGGAGAGAGGGAGAGAAAGCAGAAGAACTAGAGCCCAACACAAACACTGTGTGTACAAACTAAATTCAGCAATTACCATTCTAAAGCAACCTGAAGGAAATGATCATGAACAAAATCAAGATTGTAAGTGGGTGAAGTTGAGGTATAAAAAGTGTTACACACAACCCATGAAATTCACCCCTTAGGTCTGAGCTCAAATGTCACCTCTTCAAGGCCTTCCCTGATCATCCTATGACCCTGCCCCCAGCACTCTGAACCCATTACCTTATTTTATTTTCTTCAATTACTTACCACTATCTGAAATTACTTATTTATTTTTTGCTTTCTCATTCTAGAATTTGAGCTTCAAGAGGGCAGAGACCTTATCTGTATTGTTCATCTAGCACGATGTCTGATACATACAGATACTCACTATATATTTTTTGAAAATATGCAACTTCTACCACGGAAGGCCTAAAAGTTTGGTAGCAAGAGAGATTACAATAACAACCAAAGAACTGCAGGAACACAGCTCAACACCTGTGGGATCTGGGAAGGCTTCACTAGGGAAAAAATAT
The DNA here is from genome assembly GCA_031878705.1 of Tapirus indicus. Classification (NCBI taxonomy): domain Eukaryota; kingdom Metazoa; phylum Chordata; class Mammalia; order Perissodactyla; family Tapiridae; genus Tapirus; species Tapirus indicus. The sequence continues at coordinate 146,734,137 of CM062917.1, read as the reverse complement.
TAGATTTGGGTCTTGAAGAAATAAGTTAAACCGAACTCTTTTAAGTCTCCAAAATTGTCATGGTGCTTCACATCTCCACACCTTTAATAACAATAAGAAAGGGCTACATTTATTGAATGCTTTCTATATTCCAAATACTATGTAGTTTTGGCATGTATCATCTCATTTAATCCTTATAATAACCTATGAGGTAGGTGCTTTTATCACATTTCACAACTAAGAAAACTGAAGTATGGATAGGTTAAGTAACTGACTTGAGATCACAAATAACAGACAGAGCTAAGACCTGAGTCCAGGTACCTTTGCACTCTTTATCTGAAATGCCCTTATCCTCACATGCTTGTTGAATGAACTCTTATTAACCCTGATCTACCTTGTAGGTCAAGAATCCCATTTTCTATTTAAGCCTTTTGAAGCAACAGACAAAAGTAAACATAGTTGACCACCGTACAGATTTGGGATACATGATTCTGAGTAATTGGATTGTGCTACAGTGTGAATAATTAAACGAACAACTGAGGTAGAGTGTGCAGGTTGAGGTCAAACTAGTAGGTCATAATTCTAATCTATGAAAATCAATAGCAGATAATGATCAATACTGTTCAAGGCAATTCTTATTAGTATAGAACTACAACTCACAGGGTTGTATCTACTTTTCTCCCCTTTCCAGAGAACAAAGCAGAGAAAAGTCCTTGAGAAGGGAGAGGTTAGACAGAGATGTTACCTCTGCCTCACAGGGCCACTGGAGCATCTTACACAGCCCTACCTCGTTAGTAAGTTAGCTTTATTTCTGGTATGAAAATAAATCATGGCTATTTGGTTTGGGATTGGGCCTGCAAGTGTTCTCACACGTGTACACAAAACCTCCAATTTCATCCCTTGTTTGAGATTTTGGCCTCTGTCTAAAGATTATTCTTAGCATAAGGGTTTTTCTTGGTTTATGACAATAGTTCTAATGTTTAAAGCCCATACATAGTATATCCAGACAGAACTATAACATTTCCAAGATGAAGGGAAGCTCTGAGTTTATCCAAATCAACCACTTCATTTTACAGGTAAGAAATTGAAATCCAGGGAGTTTAAGTTACTTCCCAAAACATGGCATAATTAGAAAACACTTGGATCCAGAGAAGATTGTTATGAAGGAAAAATACCAGCCATAGTCTCTACCTAGTTATAAACAGAAAACTAAGTGACAGCAGAGTATTTTCTGGTGGAAGGAAACATAAAATAGCAAAGCAGCTTAGATCAATGTGTCTTAACTCTTTAGGGCCATGGCCAGATTTCTTTAGAAACTCTGATGAAAGTCACAGATCCTCTCTCTAGAATCGAGAGTCTGGTATCTGCATATACTTACACAAAATTTGGTATACAATTTCAAAGTGTTCATAGATCCATTTGGATTGACAATCCAAATTCACCTGGGCCTATGTGAAGAAAATAAATACTAGGAACCCTCCAAACAGTAATTACAAGAACTGGAGGGAAAAGGGCAAGAGCAAAGGCTATCATTTATGATATACTTATTATATGCCAGGCAGCACTGCCATAGACTGATATATGACTCATTTCATCCTGAGACAATCCTGTAAAATAGGTTTTTAAAATCTGGATTTTATTTTTTTGTTCATTTGTTTTTAACTAGGTAACAAAGGTTCACAGCACAAAGTTCAAGAGCTATAAGAGTATATTGTGAAAAGTAAGTCTCCCTTTCTACTCCTTTTCTTCAGCACCTGATTATCCTCTCAAGAAAAATTCTCTTACTTGTGCATTCTTCTAGAGATATCTTTTGCATAAAAGCATACACACAGACACACAGGTGTATGGGTATTCTTTGTTTCTTTTTCTACACCAACAGTAGCATATCATACATGCAGTTCTATACCTTCCCCCCCTCAACACTGTCTTGAGGATTGTTTCATATCAGTATATATAGACCTGTCTCACTCTTTTTAACTTCTGCACATTAGTCTATTTTAAGATATACCAATATTTATTTAATCAATCTCCTACCAATGGACATTTAGTTTGTTTCCTATTTTTTTGTTATTTGTATGTTACCAAGATATAATGCTATAATGAATATTCTTCTACGTATGATATTTCACACGTGTGAAAACATCTATAGGATAAATGTCCAGAAGTATTAGTTATTCTTCTCTTTTTTGGAAAAAATGACTTTGCCACCTCCTCCTCCCCAAATCTGCATGCAATAAGAAATGAAGGGAGAGGATCCACCAGCCAGAAGCTGGCCAATTACTTCACCTTAGTTTTACACACTTTTTTGTATACATGGGTATAACCCAAGACCCTTTTTCCATCGTTTCACAAATTGTTTTGGAACCCACAGAGGAGGGAGGCCCTGGTACTCAAAGTAGATTAATGTATTGTATCTATTTGAAAAGTTTTCAAGTGTGAAATGGTACTTGGGTGTAAAAGTAAACAAGGTAAAAAATACAACTGAAAGGGGATTGAAATATTCCTAGATTAGTGAAATAAATTTCTTTTAATTATTAGGGCTGAATGTTTTCCCTCATCATTTCTCCCCCTAGCAATATAAAAAAAGACATTTATATCTATACATTCATTAGACTATAATTATATCTTTCCAAGGACTGTCATTGTTCACTCTCAATAACTGTGAGAAATACTTGACAAAGGTGGTGAAGGGGAGGAAGGGAAGCAAAATCTTCCCATTAAGCAGCAGCAAACAACAACCAAAAACAAAGACCCATGAATCCTAGAGTGAGTATTAGCTCGGCGATTTCAAGTTTAGAACAGCAGTCCTGAATTATTTGACCTGTCTCAATGCAGTTTCTTATTACAGCTGTTTTAATATGCATTTCCCTGATGACATATGATGTGGAACATCTTTCTATATGCTTATTTGCCATTTGTATATCTTCTTTGGTGAGGTGTCTGTCAAGGTCTTTTGCTCATTTTTTAATTGAGTTGTTTGTTTTCTTATTGTTGAGTTTTAAGAGTTCTTTGTATATGTTTGGGGCCGAGCAGCTAAATTTTGCAAGAGAAAAACCACATGACCAAGCTGACTGGTTTCACTTTAAATTCATCTTCCCAAAGCTCAAATGAGCATCAATAGTGCCTCAGTCATCTTATGAAGTTTCCTTAGTGGTACATACTCCGTTTCCTCCCAGGAAGAATACTTCATGTTTGTCCTCTCAAACTTCTTCTACCCTCACTTGCAAGTGACAGCCTTACCTTATTTAGGAAAAAAGAGAGTAAATATGAGAAAACAGGAAAATATCTGATACAAACTCTCTCACATTCCAACTACTGGGCCTACTCATTTGCCCCAGCTTCTCCTTTTTCCTCCCTTTCACTGAAGTAAATGTTGTGCTCCCGAGTCCATTCCCTCTCAAGTTCTTAAGGACTTGACTCCTTCCACATGATCTGGCCCTTACCTATCTCTCCAACCCCATCTCCTCCATTTACCCTCTTGCTCACAATACTCCACTAGAAATCAATCTTCTTTTCCAATTTAGGGCCTTTGTACATGCTGCCTATGCCTTCTTTCCTCCATTATTTGCAATTTTTTTGTTAACTCAGTTGTTTATTTTGTCTATTTCTCCTATGCAATTGACTCCCCATCACCACCACAAAGGCCCTAGGCAACCACTGATCTGCTTTCTGTCACTATAGATAGATTTGCCTTTTATAGAAAGCCCTATAAATGAAATCATAGTATACTCTCTTTTGTGTCTAGCTTTTCACTTAGCATATTTTTTAGATTCACCCATATTGTTCCATGTGTAGTTCATTCTTTTTTATTGCTAAGTAGTATTCCTTTATTTAAAAGTAAGTATACATTTACTTATTGATGGATATTTGGTGTTTTCTCCAGTTTGGGGCCACTATGAATTAAACTGCCATGAACATCGCTGTACAAGTCTTTGTGTAAACACAGGATCATTTTCTTGGGTAAAGACATAGGTAGGGGTAGAATTGCTGGCTCATTTGCTAAGTATATATTAAATTTATAACAAACTGGAAAACTGTTACCCACCAGTAATATATGAGCATTTTAACTGATCCAAATCCACATCAATACTAGGTACTGTTAGTCTTTTAAATTTTAAAAGTATCTAGTGGGTGTGCAGTATCTCACTGTGGTTTTAATTTGCATTTCCCTAATGACTCATGATGTTGAGCAACTTATGTGCTTGTTGGCATTCATATAGCATCTATTGAGGCAACTCTGTTCTAATGATTTGTCCATTTAAAGAATTGGATTGTGCATCTTATTGAGTTGTAAGAGTTCTTTATATGTTCTAGATACTAGACCTTTGTCTGGTATATGTATTGTGAATATTTTTTCCCATTCTGTGGCTTACCTTTTTATTTACTTAACTGTGTCTTTTGAAAAGAAGTTAATTTGGGGGCTGGCCTGTGGTGTAGCAGTTGAGTTTGCGCATTCTGCTTCGGCAGCCCGGGGTTCACCAGCTCAGATCCTGGGCGCGGACCTACTCACGCTCATCAAGCCATGCTGAGGCAACGTCCTCTATAGAAGAGCTACAACTCTACAACTATGATACACAACTATGTACTGGGGCTTCGGGGAGAAAAAAGAAAAAAGAGGAAGACTGGCAACAGATGTTAGCGCAGGGCCGATCCTCCTCAAAAAATGTTGCTTTCAGAAGGAGGAAAAAAAAAAGAAGTTAATTTTAGAGAACTCTATCATATTTTCCCTTTCAGGATTTTTGTTTTGTATGTACTAATAAATTTTTGCCTACCCCAAGGTCGTGAGGATTTTCTCCTTTGTTTTCTTCTACAGTCTATGATCCATTTTGAATTGTTATATATGAAATGAGATAAAGGCAAAAGTTCACTTTTCCCCCAAATGGATATCTGTTCCAACACCATTTATTAAAAAGAATATCCTTTCCCCACTGAATTACTTTGGGTCCTTTGTCAAAACTCAATTCATTGTATATGTGTGAGTTTATTTCTAGACTCTCTATTCTGTTCCATTGACCTATATATGCCTATGCTTTTTTTCCCTTTAGAGTCAGTACCTTCTGTGAAGTGAGCAAAAGGTGATAACTGGGGGCCCAAAACTTCCATTTCTCCAAGCCCTACTTCACCCTTTCTTCTTTAAGCCTTTAGCACGAAATAGTCTTCAAAGGCTAAAGTGGTAGCACAGAAGGTACTGTCCACATATGCCAAACATAGAGTGATCTCAGAATGAAAATTTTATTCATACTACAATGCAGGACAAATAAGAAAAATACGAAGGTGACATCAGCATCATGGCGGAGTGAGATGCCCTCTTTGAATCTCTGCCCCCTAAGACACAATGAAACCATCAGTCGCATTCCAACAGAGGTCAATCAAACACTACAAAGGACTTTTAAGAAACCCCTGCTGCCATACATCGGATGATGGAGGCACGGGAAGCCTCAAAGGACGTGAGGAGAGGTAAGGAGTTATACTCCCCCTCCCCAATCGATTGGCAAAGACAGACAGCACAGCTCGCAGACAGAGGGGGGAGGGGCGGCCCTCTGTGGGGGAAAACTATCGCCCTCCAGGTGCTCTCACAGACTGTTGAGAGATCCCCACTGGGAAGCGACGACAGACTGTTTCAGGGGTGTGGCAAACACCCCAAGATAGCCAGAAAGGAAACTCCTGGGTTGAGCAGGAGAAAGAGAGAACCCCTCCCCCCGCACGCCCTGCATTTCAGCATAATCCCTCCGGGGACTGCAGTGGGCTCAGAGCACACCGCTCGCAATCTCCACCCAGTGGCAGCAGGTGGAAACTGCAGGACCAACTTTAAGATGAAAGGAAAAAGTAAAGCCATGGGATCCATGCAATGGTCTGTTATGTCTACAGACCAAAAGGAAAATGATAAACACCCAGAAACCAACCCTGAAGGCACAGAATTTGATAACCTGAATGACAGAGAATTCAAAATAGCTATCATAAACAAACTCAACGAAATACAAGAGAACACACAGAAACAAATCAACGAATTCAGGGATGTCATCACAAAAAGAGATTGAAACCATAAAGAAAAACCAATCAGAATTATTGGAGATGAAAAACAAAATGAACAAGATAATGGAAAAAATGGAGTCTTTAAAGAGCAGAACTGACAATATGGAGGAACGAATTAGCATTATCGAGGATAGCCATGCAGAAACGCTCCAGATAGAGGAGGAGAGAGAGCTAAGACTAAAAAGAAATGAAGAAATTCTTCGAGAAATACCAGACTCAATGAGGAAAAGCAACATAAGGATAATAGGTATTCCAGAAGGAGAAGAAAAAGAAAAAGGAGCAGAGAGTTTGTTCAAAGAAATAATAGCTGAGAACTTCCCTAACCTAGGGAATGAGATGGAAATAACAGTGAATGAAATCAATAGATCACCTAAATATATAAACAGGAATAAACAATCATCACGCCACATAGTAGCTAAGTTGACAAGATTCTGCAATAAGGAAATAATATTAAGGGCAGCTAAACAAAAAAACAAAATAACATACAAAGTAAACTCCATCAGGCTCTCAGCTGATTTCTCAACAGAAACTCTACAGGGTAGGACAGACTGGAATGATATATTCAAAATCATGAAAAGACAAAATCCTTCAGCCAAGAATACTTTATCCAGCAAAAATATCCTTCAAATATGAAGGAGAAATAATAACTCTCCCTGATAAACAAAAGCTAAGAGAGTTCATCGCCACAAGACCCCCACTACAAGAAATGCTCAAGAAGGCCCTTAGGCCGGAAAAAAAAACAAAAGAGAAAGGGGATACAAAGATTTCAGCAAGGAGAAGAGCAAAGAGACTAAACCAGAACAGTTGGATAACATCAAAAATTAATTCAAGCTCATCACTGTAAACACACAGTCATGACACAAGATGGAATAAGTAGTGACAACAACAAATAAGGAGGGGAAGAGGAAAGGGATTGAATCGACTCAGCCTAAGGAAACAGGAGGCATCTGAAAATGTACTATCTTATCCAGGAGATCTTCTATATAAACCTCACGGTAACCACTACACAAATAACCAGAGGAGAACCACACATGACAAATAAAGAGAAAACTAAGAGAATGAGCATGCAGAAATACCAAAGTGAATTTGCAGTCTGAAACACATGCGACAAGAAATGAAGGAAATGCAAAAGAACCAGAAAATGAACAATGAAATAGCAATATTAAACCCTCATATATCAATAATCACTCTAAATGTAAACGGATTGAATTCTCCAATCAAAAGACACAGAGTGGCGGGATGGATTAAAAACCAAGATCCAACAATTTGCTGCCTCTAGGAAACACATCTCAGCTCTAAAGAAAAACACAGACTCAAAATAAAAGGATGGAAAACGATACTCCAAGCTAATGGCAGACAAAAGAAAGCAGGAGTTGCCATACTTATATCAGACAAAGTAGACTTCAAGATAAAAAAGGTAAAGAGAGACAAAGAAGGGCAATATATAATGATAAAAGGGACACTTCACCAAGAAGACATAACAATTATAACTATCTATGCACCCAACACAGGAGCACCAAAGTACATAAAACAACTGCTGAAAAACCTAAAAGAAGATATTAACAATAACACAATAATAGCAGGAGATCTTAACACCCCCCTTACATCAATGGATAGATCATCCAGACAAAAAGTCAATAAGGAAATAATGGACTTAAATGAAAAACTAGACACGATGGACTTAATAGATATATAAAGAGCACTCCACCCAAAAACAGCACAGTACACATTCTTCTCAAGTGCATATGGAACATTCTCAAGGATAGACCATATATTAGGAAACAAGGCAAACCTCTATAAATTTAAGAAGATTGAAATCATTACAAGCATCTTTTCTGATCATAATGCAGACAATCCCATTTACAATTGCAGCAAAAAGAATAAAATATCCGGGAAGAAATTTAATCAAGGAGGTAAAAGACCTATACATTGAAAACTATAAGACACTATTGAAAGAAATCAAGGCAGACATAAAGAAATAGAAAAATATTCCATGCACATGGATTGGAAGAATAAATATAGTTAAAATGTCCATTCTACCTAAAGCAATCCACAAATCCAATGCAATCCCAATCAGAATCCCAATGTCATTCTTCACGGTAATAGAACAAAAAATAATGAAATTCGTATCGGGCAACAAAAGACCCCAAATAGCTAAAGCAATCCTGACAAAAAAGAACAAAGCTGGAGGCATCACAATCCCTGATTTCAAAATATACTATAGAGCTATAGTAATCAAAACAACATGGTACCGGTACAAAAACAGACACACAGATCAATGGAACAGAATTGAAAGCCCAGAAATAAAACCACACACCTATGGACAGCTAATCTTCGACAAAGGAGCAAAGAACATACAATGGAGAGAGGGAAGTCTCTTCAATAAATGGTGCTGGGAAAATTGGACAGCAACATGCAAAAGAATGAAAGTAGACCATCTCCTATTGCCATATACAAAAACCAATCCAAAACGGATTAAGGACCTGAAAGTGAGACCTGAAACTATAAAACTCCTGGAAGAAAATATAGGCAGTACACTAATTGACATTGGTCATAAAGGGATCCTGTCAGATTCCATGTCTACTCGGACAAGGGAAACAAAAGAAAAAATAAACAAGTGGGACTTCATCAGACTACAGAGCTTCTACAAGGCAAATGAAACCAGGATCAAAATGAATGGACAACCCACCAGCTGGGAGAAAATATTTGCAAATCGTTTTTCCGACAAGGGATTAATCTCTGTAATATATAAAGAACTCATACAACTGAGCAACAAAAAAACAAACAACCCGATCAAAAAATGGGCAGACGATATGAACAGACATTTTTCCAAGGAAGAGATACAGATGGCCAATAGACACATGAAAAGATGTTCAACATCACTAATCATCAGGGAAATGCAAATCAAAACTACACTAAGATATCACCTGACACCCATTAGAATGGCTATAATCACCAAGACACAAAACAACAAATGCTGGACAGGTTGTGGAGAAACGGGAACCCTCATTCACTGCTGGTGGGAACGCAAACTAGTGCAGCCTCTATGGAAAACAGTATGGAGAGTCCTCAAAAAATTAAAAATAGAAATACCTTATGATCCAGCAATCCCACTCTTGGGCACCTACCCAATGGACATGAAATCAACCATCCCAAGAGGCTTATGCACCCCTATGTTCATTGCAGCATTATTCACTATAGCCAAGAGGTGGAAGCAACCCAAGTGTCCCTCGACTGATGATTGGTTAAAGAAGATGTGGTATATACATACAATGGAATACTACTCAGCCATAAGAAAAGACAGAATTGTCCCATTTTCAACAACATGGATGGACCTAGAGGGTATTATGTTAGGTGAAATAAGCCAGAGAGAGAAGGACAGACACTGCATGAATTCACTCATATATGGAATATAAATGAACACACGGAGAGAGAGAACTGATTGGTGGTTACCAAGGGGAAGGGGGGGTGGGGGGTGGGCACAAGGGGTGAAGGGATGCATCCACATGGTGACGGACAAACAATAATGTACAACTAAAACCCCACAGTGTTATAAACTATTAAGACATCAATTTAGGGGCCGGCCTGGTGGCACAGCGGTTTAGTCCGTGCTTCGCAGCCCGGGGTTCGCTGGTTCGGATCCCGGGCGCCCGCCGACGCACTGCCTGTCAGCCATGCCGTGGCGGCATCCCATATAGAGTGGAGGAAGATGGGCACAGATGTTAGCCCAGGGCCAGTCTTCCTCAGCAAAAAGAGGAGGATAAGCAACGGATGTTAGCTCAGGGCTGGTCTTCCTCACCAAAAAAAAAAAAAAAAAAAGACATCAATTTAAAAAAAATCATTTAAAAAATTCTAAATAAAAAGGAGCAAAAAAGAAAAATACAAAAAGTTTAATTCTAAATTCATATAAACAGCCCACTAAAAGCAAACAATATCCTAGTGCCCTCTAGAGCGGATAAACTGTAGGGATATGACAAACAAGGGAGAGAGGCTAATAGAACACAATTCAGAAGAATATTGAATACCAACGAATGTGATTAATATTTTCATTTATTCTCCTCCCTTTTTAAAACAAAAAATTTTAAATAAAAAGGAAAATGCTTTGCTATTTTAATCCAATGTGAATGCAGTGAAATAGAAAATTGGTTAGAAAAACAAAACAAGTGTTTGCAATTTGTATTCCCATAGTATACTTCTCCATACAAATGAAATAGGGACCAGAGGTCAGAGGAAAAGAGAAATGATTTCACATAATTGATTGGACAAGAATGTAACTGAAATGCTTTCAAGATATGTAGTTTAAATACACTATCAAGATATATATGTTAATATATATTAGTATATAATACAATACATAATAATGTATAACATTAGACACACACAAACAATTTTTCTGGAATGGAGCAGAAGAAGCTGTCAAAAAATGATTATCTGTGGAGACCATGGGGTGAGCAGAGAGAAAGAGAGGATTTATACATTTATATATTTTAAATAGATATAATAAATGCTCTTTAAAAATGTAGGTCAATCATTTTAAACAGTGAAATGGAATTTTATTTTATTTATTTTGTGTGTGTGAGGAAGACCAGCCCTGAGCTAACATCTGTTGCCAATCCTCCTTTTTTTGCTGAGGAAGACTGGCCCTGGGCTAATATCCATGCCCATCTTCCTCTACTTTATATGAGACGCCACAGGCTGGTGCATCAGCAGGCGCCCGGGATCCGAACCCATGAACCCCAGGCTGCCAAGAGCGAACTAAACCAGTGTGCCACTGGGTTGGCCCCTGAAATGGAATTTTATATGCTTACACATGAACCCCCAAAATAGATGGCAAGTGAATAATACTTTGTTCAGAACAGCCTGTTTCAACAGTTGATTATAATTAACTAACTCTTGCTAGGTCCCACAGGGTACATAGCTACATTAACCTCCAGCATTCTCAAACTTACAGAAGGAGAGAAACAATAAATTTAAAGTAATTTTCAGTATCAATTTTGCTCAACAATTTAATCCTTTAAGTATTTCCATATCCCCACAAAGCCTCCAGGATCTCAAGGAGGAAATCAAAAATATCTGCTCTCTGCATAACTCATTCTTGAGCATGCTCTTGTGCTGCTATCAGCTCTAAAGTCATTTTTTCAAATGGATTATCATAATTTTCCAGTAGGCCTTGAAGAATTTTCTGCTGAGTCTCAAAGGTTTTTTTTTGCTAATTCTACATATACCTCCACCTCTGAGGAATCCCTGCCACACTTAGCCAATGAGCCTTCTACTTAGAAGACTGAGATTATTGAAAGTTTCTTCATCTTTTAATCAAAATTTCTTGGTATATTCACTTACCTTTTCCTTCTTCCTTCCTATTATAAAGGAAGAGGTTTCTCTCCTCATCTCTCCGTTCAAACTACCTCGTCTTTACTTTTGTATTGTTTTTTTATCTATTATTTAAAAAAATTTTTTTAACTCTATTACTAGTTTAGTCACTTAAGTTCAAAACTTGAGTCATTATTACTTTTCCTCTCCTTCCAAAAATGTTCTTTGTTTCTTCTTGATACTACTTTTGAGTTAACTCAATAGGGAGGAGGAGTCTAAAAAGACTCAAGTTTCTGCCACTCTGCTACCAGCTGATAGACCAGGAATTTTATAAGGCCCTCTCTGTATTTCTGCAATTTCCTCAGTCTAAAACGCTTTTTCAGTCTCCTTTTTTTATTGGTGAGGAACATTAGCCCTGAGCTAACACCTGTTGCCAATCCTCCTCTTTTTTGCTGAGGAAGATTGGCCCTGCGCTAACATCCATGCCCATCTTCCTGTACCTTATATGTGGGACTCCTGCCTCAGCATGGCTTGATAAGCGGTGCTAGGTCCATGCCCGGGATCCGAACCCACGAATCCCGGGCCACCAAAGCAGAGTGTGCGAACTCAACCACTAGCCACCAGGCCAGCCCCAACTGGTCTCCTTTCTACATACTCTATTTACTTTCTATCCTGCTTTCCTGCATTTCTTCTAACGCCGAAGTGCATGCTGCTTTCTATCTGAAGCTTTACATCTACATCCTTGGAGATAATCCTTTCTTCTGAATTTCTGTTGTAATTATTGCCTATACCATTTAACTGGCCTGCAGCTCAGGCTCTTTTACATTGATATTCTTCCCTTTAAGCACTTGCTAAATCTTCCCAATTCACAGTAAATTCTCAAGATTATAGGCAGACTTTATATTTCTTATTTCCACTATCTTACCCATAATATGTTTTATGTGATAATCATGAGTGTGTCATTCTCACCCTAGAAATTTATAGAATTCCACAAGAGAGCTTTGAGGACAACAGTCACTTTTACTGCTATCAATAACTTACACGTACTCAGTCTCCATTTCCATCCTCATCAGCCCCATCATCCTCCCTGCAACTGCTGTCACTGCCCACTTACTCTCCTCCTATATCTCTTTTCTTTCTTTCTCTCTCCGGTAAGCGGTATCAAAGAATTATATGCTATGCTTTTAGTTCATTCTATCTATAAGGGTAACTTGTAAAAGTGACTTGTATTTCCAACAGTATAAAGTACTAAATACACTGAATTATCCTCCCACTGGAAACAACTAAATATATAGTATAAATACCCACTTAAATTTATTACTTGGTTGGCCAAAAGTTATGAACTGGCAGGGTCAAAAAAAGGAGAGATCCCAGGTGAAAACTGTCCAGCTGAGCCACTCCCGTAATTCTGACCACAAAATCGTGAGCAAACTAAAATGACTATTTTAAACCTCCAAATTCTGGCAGTAATCTGTTATACAACAAAACTAACTGTAATAGGTATTACACAGAGGTAGACAAGCTCTCCACTTCATACTTTGTTGTTAGCGCCATTGAGTACCCGGTCTTTTCACTCCATCCTCTCACCTTCCAGTGCCATATCAGATAACGCCCCACTGCTATTCATAGGGTTTTTGTGGCCAATTTTTTTCAGAAGTGGGTGGTGGGGTCCTTCTTCCCAGTGTTAGTCCAGAAGCTCTACCGAAAGCCGTCCACCAAGGGGGACTCTGCTGGTATTTGAAATACTGGTGGCATAGCTTTCAGTATCACAGCAACATGTAGCCACCACAGTGTGACAGCCAACAGATGGGTGGTGCGGTTCCCTCATGGGAAACAAACCCAGGCTGTGGCGGTGACAGCACTGAGAATCTTAACCACCAGACCACCAGGGCTGGCTTTGTACTATTTGAAATCAATATGGAATCTTGAAGACATCTCTGCTTCACTTCTTTTTTTCCTTTTTTTTTTTTTTGTGAGAAGACTGGCCCTGAGCTAACATCTCATCTCTTACCAATCATCCTCTTTTTTTTGCTGAGGAAGATTGGCCGAGCTAACATCTATGCTCGTCTTCCTCCATTTTGTATGTGGGACGCCACCACAGCATGGCTTGATGAGCGGTGCATTGGTCCATGCCCGGGATTCAAACCTGCGAACACTGGGCCACTGAAGCAGAGCATGCGAACATAACCACTATGCCACCAGGCCAGCCCCTTCACTTTTTTTTTCTTGCCTTAGAATTTCAGAAATATATATTTTTTAAATTCCAAACCACTCATTTCATAGATGTGGAAACTTAGGCCCAGAGAAGTGAAATCACAGAACAAATCACAGACCAAATTCATAATAGAATATAGATTAAAACTCATGCTTCTCAATTCTCAAGGTAGTGCTTTTTTTCCTAACCAAAGCTTCTTTGTATCTTCTCCTTCCTTTCTTTATTCCACTCTTTCTTTGTTGCAGAAAGGCGGCCAAAATAACATCAACTAATCACTAGCAAGATAGGGTGCCAGCCTCAGGGGCAGTTGATAAGTGTGTATGGATTATCACCAATAGAATGCAAATTTGTTACTAAGTATACTTTGGTAACAGGGGAACAATGACAGTAGAAGGGCATTATCTGAGTAATAAGACTTACAGAGCTTCCAGCAAAGACAGCAAGAATCCCATCCTCACCTGGACTAAAAACTGATATCCTTTGGTGACTGTAAAGTGCAAAAGTCATCTGCAAGTCTAACAATTTCCTAACAAAGGTCTAACTAGCAGTTAGGGAGGCTGGTATTAGATAGGGTTAGGAAGGAACCAAGAAAAGAAAATTAAAAGACAAAAAATAAACCAAACAGCACCAGAGAAACAGACAGTGATGAAAGAACAAAGCAGAGGGAGGTTGCATGAAGGCAGCATAACTATGAAGTTATGCAGACATCTTCTCATAGCCCAGATTAGAACTACAGCTGCATTTGTAGTTTTTCACTTATATTCAGCCGGTTTCTATATATTAACTTCTGCAGCCTGGCCTCAGAGTGAGACGCAAATAAATGGGGCTTAAAATTACTAAAATTCCAGCTTAAAACTATTTGAAACCTCTCAAATGTCCATCAACAGGGTTTGATTACATTCAAAGAATGGAATATTATATATTTGTAAAAAGAGGAAGCTTTTTTATACTCATACAGAGGTTCATATTATTTGACCCTTTTGTGTAAGAAAGGGGGGATAAGAATAAATATATGTATTACTTATATTTGCATAAATAAAAATAAGAAAAGAAGACTAGGCCATGAAAAAAAGTTTTCGGCTATTTACATGTAAGTTTGTCATCAACCTTAACTGCCCAGTGAGAGACTTAAGGTCATTATAATGGTACTTCTTATTTTGTTTTCTTAGCTTAAGGAGGAATGGGACCATCTGGATGAGAATGTTTAATTTAGCATTGGATGGCAAAATAGGGTCTGAGGATGGAGCCATATGATGCTGATTGATTTCCAAAGTCTCCTCAGATCAGAGAAGAGCTGATTTTTTTCTCCATATCTGGACTAGACGAGTAACAACCACACTCACTCTTTCTCTTCCCACAACAATGTATCACCCTACGTTTACCTCCACTAACCCCTAATCAATATTTACAATTTAAATAAACATCTTACTATCTGATTCCAAGTACTTACCTAGTTTCTGTGCCATGTGTTTTAGGCTTCAGCTGTTAATGTCCCTCCAGTTGTAATTGTAAATACTTGGAAGTTACTGACCAGCTAGTTATATGCAGTCTTTGCATAGTGCTTCCAGTGCACATTTAATTAGATACCTGGAACTACTTTTTTTTTTCAGTGAGGAAGATTGGCCCAGAGCTAACATCTGTGCCAGTCTTCCTCTATTTTGTAATATGGGATGCCACCACAGCATGGCTTGATGAGCGGTGTGTAGGTGCACGCCTGGGATCTGAACATGCAAACCCGGGGCTGCCAAAGTGGAGCGCATTCAAACTCAACCACTACACCACCAGGCCAGCCCCATTGGAACTACTTTTTTATGCCAATCTCCACAGTGTAACCCTTTATAACCCCAAATCATAAACCCCATGCCATGCCCTACAACCTTCCATCTTCCTAGGTTTTCCATCTTGAAAGACGGCTTAGAATCTATTAATTCCACCCCCAAACAGCGACAGTTTCCAAAATGCAAACAAATAGAGAAAAGTTGTTAGTCAGCTACATCTCTCAATGGCTGGGAAAATGACTAAGGACCAACACAAATAGCTGTAGGTAAGATATTCTGATCTCATATTTAAAGAAACAGAGCAAGAATCAAGACTAGGAATGTAAACACAATGCTCTCTTCCCTCAGTTTCTACCCTTTCTTCTAGTCCTCTTCAATTACTTTCACCACCCCTTCCCTTCCTTTAGGGAGGAAGGCTGCAGGCAGCAGCTGATTTACTCAGGGCTGGCTTTCTTTGGTTTACATGGCAACAGAAATGAACAAAAAGTCAGACATAAAAGAGAGCTATTTGTTTACAATTGTCCAAATTCTTTCCACCCAGGCAAAAAGAATTGGGAGAAAGGAGAGGTGAAGGAGGATTTTCCAATGAAAAGCTAAAAAGAATGGGTCTGGGGAATTGCTAACTGTGTAAATTTCTAGGTACTGTGCTTCCAGTTTCTGAATCCTGTTACTAGTAGCCATGGTCCCAGATCTAGGGAAAAAACTGAATAATGGTTACACTGTTATTATTTAAAGATCTTTGATCTGTTCACCTCTTCAGATCTCAGAATAACACTGCAGTTTCAACCTTTTAGTGTTTATAAACTAGTGCCAAGAGGAAATTACAGGCAACATCAACAGTGGATACACCCAAACTGAGAAATCTCTCTTCACAAACTGAAAGGAAGAGGGAATGATTATTTTTTCAAACCACCACACCCCTCTCCTATGAAATGAATATCTTTTAAAAGCTTTAATTATAAAAGTTATTTATGTTCATTGTTCGAAGAAATAAAAAAAGAGACAAAAATCAACCATAATCCCAACATTCAACTATTATCATTGTTGACCTTTTAGAATATATCCTTCTGCTAAATTTTTATACGCAAAAAATGAGATCATGTTATAACCTTTTTTCATGTAATATATTATTACACATTTAATGTCTATAAAATCATTAAACACTGTAATTGAGAGCACGGATTTTGAAGTCAGACAGATATAACTTGGTCCCAGCTCTCCCACTTACTGTGTGATTTTAGACAGGTTATTTAACCTCTCTCAATGCCTGAGACTCCTTAAAAAAAAAAAGGAAATAGAAAGTGGTTAACTCACAGGCTTACTCTAAGGATTAAATAATACATAATAGATAGATAGAACAAATCTAGTACATAATAAGCACTCAACATATAACATGTATTGCATAAATTTTGTACTTCTACAACATTTTATTAAGTGGCTAGTATTCCACTGAATAAATGTATCCTAGTTTATTAAAAATCTCTCATTGACAAAATAAAGTTGTCAAAATAAAAACTATATGATCATCTCAAAAGATGCAGAGAAAGCATTTGACAAGATCCAACATCCCTTTATGACAAAAACTCTCAACAAAATGGGTATAGAAGGAAAGTACCTCAACACAATAAAGGCCATATATGACAAATCCACAGCCAACATCATACTCAATGGGGAAAAACTGAAAGCCATTCCTCTAAGAACAGGAACCAGACAAGGATGCCCATTCTCACCACTCTTATTTAACATAGTATTGGAGGTTTGGGCCAGAGCAATTAGGCAAGAAAAAGGAATCCAAATAGGCAACGAAGAAGTGAAACTCTTGCTGTTTGCACAGGACATGATTTCATATATAGAAAACCCTAAAAAATCCATTTGAAAACTATTAGAAATAATCAACAACTACAGCAAAGTTGCAGGGTACAAAATGCAACTTACGAAAATCAATTGCACGTCTATACTCTAATAACAAACTAACAGAAAGAGAACAAGAAGACAATCCCATTTATAATCACAACAAAAAGAATAAAATATCTAGGAATAAACTTAACCAAGGAGGTGAAAGACCTACCCAATGAAAATTATAAGACACTATTGAAAGAAATCGAGGATGACATAAAGAAATGCAAAGATATCCCATGCACATGGATTGGAAGAATAAACATAGTTAAAATGTCCACAATACCTAAAGCAATCTACAGATTCAATGCAATCCCAATCAGAATCCAAATGACATTCTTCACGGAAATAGAACAAAGAATCCTAAAATTCACATGGGGCAACAAAAGACCCTGAATAGCTAAAGCAATCCTGAGAAAAAAGAACAAAGCCGGAGGTATCACAATCACTGACTTCAAAATATACCACAAAGCTATAATAATTAAAACAGCATGGGGGGGGCACAAGGGGTGAAGGGTTACATCCACAAGGTGACGGACAAACAAAAATGTACAACTAAAACCCCACAGTGTTATAAACTATTAAGACATCAATAAAAAAAATGGTAAAAAAAACAGCATGGTACTGGTACAAAAACAGACACACAGAACAATGGAACAGAATTGAAAGCCCAGAAATAAAGCCACACATCTATGGACAGCTAATCTTCGACAAAGGAGCTAAGAACATACAATGGAGAAAGGAAAGTCTCTTCAGTAAATGGTGTTGGGAAAATTGGATAGCCACATGCAAAAGAATGAAAGTAGACTATTATCTTTCGCCATTCACAAAAATTAACTCAAAATGGATCAAATACTTGAAGGTAAGACCTGAAACTATAAAACTCCTGGAAGAAAACACAGGCAGTACACTCTTTGATGTCAGACATAGAGGGATCTTTTCCAATTCCATGTCTACTCTGACAAAGGAAAAAAAAGAAAAAATAAACAAGTGGGACTTCATCAGACTAAAGAGCTTCTGCAAGGCAAATGAAACCAGGATCAAAATGAAAAGACAACCTACTAGGTGGGAGGAAAATATCTGCAAATCATATATCCGACAAGGGGTTAATCTCCATAATATATAAAGGACTCACACAACTGAACAACAAAAATACAAACAACCTGATCAAAAAATGGGCAGAGGATATGAACAGACATTTTTCCAAGGAAGATACATAGATGGCCAACAGACACATGAAAAGATGTTCAACATCACTAATCATCAGGGAAATGCAAATCAAAACTACACTAAGATATCACCTTACACCTGTTAGAATGGCTATAATCACCAAGACATAAAATAACAAATGTTGGAGAGGTTGTGGAGAAATGGGAACCTTCATTCCTGCTGGTGGGAATGCAAACTGGTGCAGCCTCTATGGAAAACAGTATGGAGATTCCTCAAAAAATCAAAAATAGAAATACCTTATGATCCAGCTATCCCACTACTAGGTATTTATCCAAAAATCCTGAAATCAACAACCCAAAGAGGCTTATGCACCCGTATGTTCACTGCAGCATTATTCACTATAGCCAAGAGGTGGAGCAACCCAAGTGTCCCTTGACTGATGATTGGATAAAGATGTGGTGTATATATATATGTATATATATATATATATATATATATATACATATATATATATACAATGGCATACTACTCAGCCATAATAAAAAGACAAAATTGTCCCATTGGCAACAACATGGATGGACCTGGAGGGTGTTATATTAAACGAAAAAGCCACATAGAGAAAGAGAAACACCGCATGATTTCACTCATATGTGGAAGATAAGCTAACACACGAACAGGGAGAACAGTTTGGTGGTTACCAGGGGGAAGAGCGTAGAGGGGTGGGCACAAGGGGTGAAGAGACACATTTATATGGTGACTGACAAACAACAATGTACAACTAAAATTTCACAATGTTATAAAATATTATGACATCAATAAAAAACATATTCCTAAACAGCTACTTACCAAAAAGAAAAATCTAATACATTTATTAGCTGTTAGAATTCATTGTATGGGTTATCACTGAATTAAAATTTTTCTATTCATGACCAAAAGAAAAAAACCAAACAGACAAAAAGGGCCCAGCCTGGTGGCACAGTGGTTATGTTCTCATGCTCTGCTTTGGCGGCCCAGGGTTGGCTGGTTCAGATCCCAGGCACAGACCTACACAATGCTCATCAAGACATGCTGTGAAGGTGTTCCACATACACAATAGAGGAAGATTGGCACAGATGTTAGCTCAGGGCCAAACTTCCTCATCAAAAAAAATAAATAAGACAAAAATAAGTGAAAGAACGTGCTATAAATTTCAGATTTTGCCCATGAAACAAAAACATAGAAAAGAAAAATCCCCTATTGTCAAAATAAAATTGTTTCTAAATTTATAAGATTATAAATAGTAATGCAACAATCTAAATCTTTACATATCTGTGATTTTTTTCTTTAAACCAAATCCCTAGAAGTAAAATTATAAATCAAAAGGAATAACATGTTCTCTACTGCCAAAATGCACCCCAGAAAAGTTGTGCCCATTTATCTTCCCATCTGCATATATGAAAATGTTCAGGGGGCCTGCCTGGTGGCGTAGTGGCTAAGTTTGCGCACTCAGCCCAGGATTTGCAGGTTTGGATCCCAGGCGTGGACCTAGGAACCACCCATCAAGCCATGCTGTTAGCTCATGGCCAATATCCCTCACCAAAAAGGTAAATAAATAAATAAAATGTTCATTTCCTCACCCTTTCATCCATGTAGAGATTAAAAAATACTTTAAAAATATCATGCATATCTTTTTATATTTAGAATTCTAAAATATAGGATTCTGATAGAAAATTCCATCATTTCAGAACTGTTGAAAGTGAAAGTTTCCTTTGCTCCAGTTTTTCCCCTATACAGAGGTCAATTTTTATGTAGTCAAATGTAATGCTCTTATGAATTCTGGGTTTTATATCATATTTAGAAAATAATCACTGATGGCTTCTTTCAGTACCTTTACAGTTTCATTTTTATTTATTTAAGCTTAAAAACATAGAAGTTATTCATTATATGTTTATATATGTTTATAAACATGTTTATTAAAAATTCAAATAATACATAAATATAAAGAATGAAAAGTGAAATTCACCCATCACTTTTTCCCAGCAGTGACTGCTAGTATTAATTTCAAGTTCATCCTTTCAAACCTTTACCTATGAATTTACAAACAGAAACATTCAGTTACTGGTTTTTTTTTTAATACAAATATGGTCATACACCACCATACTACAAAAAGTTGTATGCTGACTTTTTTTTTTTTTTTAACTTACCAGAGTATCCTGGAGACCTTTCCAAGTCCAAATACATAAATCTACATCATTCTTTTTAAACACTGGATAATATTCCATTGCATGAGTATACTACATTCATTTAATCATTCTGCTACTCTATTGTTTCCAAATTTTCACTATTACAAACAATGCTGCAGTAAAAAAATTCTTGTACCAGTGCCTTTATGGATTATGTGAATATTTTCCTAGGGTAAATACTAAAAAAGGAACTGGTGCATCAAAAAGTATGAGCATTTTTAATTTTAATAGCTACTACCAAAGTGTCTTCCAAAAAGGATGTAGAAATTTATTCTTCTATCAACTGTGTATGAATGTGCCCGTTGCTAATACCCTTGCCAAGACCAAATATTATTACTCTCTTTCATTTTTCCAACATCATAGGCAGAAATGATATCTCATTTTAATTTGCTTTTCTCTGATTTCTAGTGAAGATGGGTATCTTTTCATATTTTTATCGGCCATTTGTAACTTCTCATCTGTGTAATTCTAGTTTATATATTTTGTCCATCTTTCTATTGGATTGTTTGTCTACTTCTTACTAATTTGTAGAAATACTGTATATAATATGGATATCCATTTTTCTCTCATATATTACAAACATTCCCTCCCATTCTATAGCTTAATTTTCAACATTGTTACTGGCATTCTTTTTTGTACAAACATTTTTTACTTGGATGTTCAAAGTCTTGTTTAAGAACTGCTTTCCGGGGCCGCCTGGTGGCGCAGCGGTTTAGTCCGCGCTTGGCAGCCCGGGATTCGCGAGTTCGGATCCCGAGCGCCCGCCGACGCACTGCCTGTCAGCCATGCCATGGCGGTGTCCCATATAAAGTGGAGGAAGATGGGCACGGATGTTAGCCCAGGGCCAGTCTTCCTCAGCAAAAAGGGGAGGATTGGCAACGGATGTTAGCTCAGGGCTGGTCTTCCCCACAAAAAAAAAAAAAAAAAAAAAAGAACTGCTTTCCTATCCCCAAGACGCAGAACCTCCAAGTAAAAAATGTTTATACCTCATTGACCCTATATTCTGTATTTATATTTATTTAGAACTATCCTCACTGAATTTCCCTCTATTTGCTTTGCTCCTTCTCCAATTTACTAACATTATAACAAATTTTGTCCCTATCTTCTAAGATGAAACAGAACAACAATAAAAGTGGGTAAAGACATTTAAACCTTACACATCTTATTTGCTCTTCATAAAAAAACATACAAGGTGGGTGTGATCCCATCCATTTCACAAATGAAGAAGCTGAGGACAAACATACTAGGGAACTTTCCAAAGGCTACTAAGCCTAGCAAAGGCTAAAACCTAGAATTTTAACCCAGATCTACAGATTCCAAAGACCCATTCTCCTTTCAGCAAACCAAGATTGCCTTCATTCCTGTCACAGTTTAATACCATATCAATACATATGATTATCATAATCTCTATGCTATTATCTAGGAAGTTAATAGAAAAACATTAATAGCAGGTCTAGGACCAATTCCTGCAGGGTATTCTCTCACTGGGTTGACAATGAGCCTTTGGTCATCACTGGAACCCAATCTTCTGGCCTAGGTTTTTCAAAAGGTGTACCAGGCAGATATCTCATTTTAAAAAGTCCACCTTCAAATCAAAGACTGTCTCCATGTATAAAAAAAGATAAAGGAGAAAAATGAATCATCTAAGCAAAATATGAGGATAAACATTCAAAGCCAAAATATTGACTAGTGATGTCACAAAATAGAAGAAAACAGGTATGTAGCAGTACAAGAAATGTTAAAGGAAGTCCTTCAGGCACAAGGAAAATGGAAAGATGGATCTACACAAAAAATGAAGAGCACCGAGTGACGTCAGCATCATGGCGGAGTGAGATTCCCTCTTTGAATCTCTGCCCCCTACGAAACAACGAAAACATCATTCACATTCCAACAGAGCTCAATCAAACACTACGAGGGACTTCTCAGAAACCTCTGCTGCCATACATCGGATGGTGGAGGCGTGGGAAGCCCAGGAGAACGGGAGGAGAGGTAGGAGGTTGTACTCCCCCTCCCCAATCGATCGGCAAAAACATCGCAGTTCTCGGACAGAGCGGGGGAGGGGCGGCCCACAGCAGGGAAAACTAGCGCCATCCAGGTGCTCTCACAGACTGTCGCGAGATCCCCACTGGGAAGCGACGACGGACTGTTTAGGGGGTGTAGCAAACACCCTAAGAGAGCCAGAAAGGAAACCCCCGGGTCAAGCAGGAGAAAGAGAGGACCCCTGCCCCCACACACCCGGCATTTCAGCATAATCCCTCGGGAGGCTGCAGCTGCCTCAGAGCAAACCGCTCGTGATCTCCATCTAGCGGCAGCAGGGGGAAACTGCAGGACTAACTTTAATCATGAGGGGTAAAAATAAAGCCGTCCCCGTTGGATCCTTGCGAAAATATGTCAGGGCTAAAGACCAAAAGGAAAATGACAAACACCCAGAAACCAACCCTGAAGGCACAGAATTTGATAACCTGAATGAGAGAGAATTCAAAATAGCTATCATAAACAAACTCAACGAAATACAAGAGAACACACAGAAACAAATCAACGAATTCAGGGATTATGTCACAAAAGAGATTGAAAGCCTAAAGAAAAACCAATCAGAATTATTGGAGATGAAAAACAAAATCAACGAGATAGTGGAAAAAATGGAGTCTTTAAAGAGCAGAACTGACAATATGGAAGAACGAATTAGCACTATTGAGGATAGCCACGCAGAAATGCTCCTGGTAGAGGAGGAGAGAGAGCTAAGACTAAAAAGAAATGAAGAAATATCAGACTCAATGAGGAAAAGCAACATAAGGATAATAGGTATTCCAGAAGGAGAAGAAAGAGAAAAAGGAGCAGAGAGTTTGTTCAAAGAAATAATAGCTGAGAACTTCCCCAACCTAGGGAATGAGAGGGAAATAACAGTGAATGAAATCAATAGATCACCTAAATATATAAACAGGAATAAAAAATCATCTCGCCACATAGTAGCAAACTTGAAGAATACCCGTGACAAGGAAATAATATTGAAGGCAGCTAAACAAAAAAACAAAATAACATACAAAGGAAACCCCATCAGGCTCTCAGCTGATTTCTCGACAGAAACTCTACAGGCTAGGAGAGACTGGAATGATATATTCAAAATCATGAAAGACAAAAACCTTCAGCCGAGAATACTTTATCCAGCAAAAATATCCTTCAAATACGATGGAGAAATAACTCTCCCTGATAAACAAAAGCTAAGAGAGTTCGTCACCACAAGACCCCCACTACAAGAAATGCTCAAGAAGGCCCTTAGGCCTGAAAAAAAACAAATGAGAAAGGGGATACAAAGATTTCAGCAAGGAGAAAAGTAAAGAGACTAAACCAGAACAAAATACAGTTGGAAAACATCAAAAATTAATTCAAGCTCATCACTGGAAACACACATTCATGACACAATCTGGAATAAAGAGATAACAAATAAGGAGGGGAAGAGGTAAGGGATTGAACTGACCCAGCCTCAGGAAAAAGGAGGCATCTGAAAATGTACTTTCTTATCCAGGAGATCGCTTATATAAACCGCACGGTAACCACTAAACAAACAACCAGGAGAGAACCACACATGACAAATAAAGAGAAAACCAAGAGAATGAGCATGCAGAAATACCAAATTGAATTTGCAGTCCGAAACACAAGGGACAAGAAACGAAGGAAATGCAAAAGAACCAGAAGATGAACAATAAAATAGCAACATTAAACCCTCATATATCAATAATCACTCTAAATGTAAATGGATTGAATTCTCCAATCAAAAGACACAGAGTGGCAGGATGGATTAAAAACCAAGATCCAACAATCTGCTGCCTCCAGGAAACACATCTCAGCTCTAAAGACAAACACAGACTCAAAATAAAAGGATGGACAACAATACTCCAAGCTAATGGCAAACAAAAGAAAGCAGGAGTAGCCACACTTATATCAGACAAAGTAGACTTCAAGATAAAAAAGGTAATGAGAGACAAAGAAGGGCAATATATAATGATAAAAAGGATACTTCACCAAGAAGACATAACACTTATAAATATCTATGCACCCAACACAGGAGCACCAAAGTACATAAAACAACTGCTAAAAAACCTTAAAGGAGATATTAACAACAACACAATAATAGTAGGGGATCTTAACACCCCCCTTACATCACTGGATAGATCATCCAGACAAAACGTCAATAAGGAAATAATGGACTTAAACGAGAAACTAGATGCAATGGATTTAATAGATATATACAGAGCACTCCACCCAAAAAAAGCAGAGTACACATTCTTCTCAAGTGCACATGGAACATTCTCAAGGATAGACCATATATTAGGAAACAAGGCAAACCTCTATAAATTTAAGAAGATTGAAATCATTACAAGCATCTTTTCTGATCATAATGCTGTGAAACTAGAAATCAACTGCAAGGAAAAAACTAGGAAAGGGAAAAAGATGTGAAGACTAAACAACATGCTACTGAACAACCAATGGATCGTTGATGAAATTAAAGGAGAAATCAAAAGCTATCTGGAGACAAATGAAAAGGAAAATACACCATACCAACTCATATGGGATGCAGCAAAAGCAGTCCTGAGAGGGAAATTCATAGCAATACAAGCTCACCTTAACAAACAAGAAAAATCCCAAATAAATAACCTTAAATTGCACCTAACAGAGTTGGAAAAAGAAGAACAGACAAAGCCCCGAATCAGCAGAAGGAGGGAAATAATAAAAATCAGAGCAGAAATAAATGAAATTGAAACCAAAAAAACAGTAGGAAGGATCAATGAAACAAAGAGCTGGTTCTTTGAGAAGATAAATAAAATTGACAAACCCTTAACCAGACTCACTAAGAAAAAAAGGGAGAAGACTCAAATAAATAAAATTAGAAATGAAAGAGGAGAAATTACAACAGACACCACAGAAATACAAGGGATTATTAGGGAATACTATGAAAAACTTTATGCCAACAAATTGGACAACCTAGAGGAAATGGACAAATTCTTGGACGCGTACAACCTCCCAAAACTGAATCAAGAAGAAATAGAGAATCTGAACAGACCAATCACAAGTAAAGAGATTGAAACAGTAATCAAAAACCTCCCAAAAAATAAAAGCCCAGGACCAGATGGCTTCCCTGGAGAATTTTATCAAACGTTCAAAGAAGATTTAGCACCTATCCTTCTCAAACTATTCCAAAAAATAGAGGAAGATGGAATACTTCCCAACACATTCTATGAGGCCGACATCATGCTGATACCAAAGCCAGACAAGGACAGTACAAAGAAGGAAAACTACAGGCCAATATTGCTGATGAACATAGATGCAAAAATCCTCAACAAAATATTGGCAAACCAAATACAGCAATACATCAAAAAGATCATACACCACGATCAAGTGGGATTTATACCAGGGACACAGGGATGGTTCAACATCCGCAAATCAATCAACGTGATACACCACATTAACAAAATGAAGAATAAAAACCACATGATCATCTCAATCGATGCAGAGAAGGCATTCGACAAGATCCAGCATCCATTTATGATAAAAACTCTCAACAAAATGGGTATAGCAGGAAAGCACCTCAACATAATAAGGGCCATATATGACAAACCTACAGCAAACATCCTACTCAACGGGGAAAAACTGAAAGCCATTCCTTTGAGGACAGGAACAAGACAAGGGTGCCCACTCTCACCGCTCTTATTCAACATAGTACTGGAAGTTCTGGCCAGAGCAATTAGGCAAGAAAAAGGAATAAAAGGACTCCAAATAGGCAATGAAGAAGTGAAACTCTCACTATTTGCAGACGACATATCCTATACATAGAAAACCCCAAAAATTCCATCGGAAAGCTACTAGAAACAATCAACAACTACAGTAAAGTGGCAGGGTATAAAATCAACTTACAAAAATCAATTGCATTTCTATACACTAACGATGAAACAACACAAAGAGAACTCAAAAAGACAATCCCATTTACAATTGCAACAAAGAGAATAAAATATCTGGGAATAAATTTAACCAAGGAGGTCAAAGACCTATACAATGAAAACTATAAGACACTATTGAAAGAAATCGAGGAGGACATAAAGAAATGGAAAAATATTCCATGCACATGGATTGGAAGAATAAATATAGTTAAAATGTCCATTCTACCTAAAGCAATCTACAGATTCAATGCAATCCCAATCAGAATCCCAATGTCATTCTTCACGGTACTAGAACAAAAACTACTGAAATTCATATGGGGCAACAAAAGACCCTGAATAGCTAAAGCAATTCTGAAAAAAAAGAACAAAGCTGGAGGCATCACAATCCCTGATTTCAAAATATACTATAAAGCTACAGTAATCAAAACAGCATGGTACTGGTACAAGAATAGACACACAGATCAATGGAACAGAATTGAAAGCCCAGAAATAAAACCACACACCTATGGACAGCTAATCTTCGACAAAGGAGCAAAGAACATACAATGGAGAGAGGGAAGTCTCTTCAATAAATGGTGCTGGGAAAATTGGACAGCAACATGCAAAAGAATGAAAGTAGACCATCTCCTATCACCATATACAAAAATCAATTCAAAATGGATCAAAGACCTGAAAGTGAGACCTGAAACTATAAAACTCCTGGAAGAAAATATAGGCAGTACACTAATTGCGATTGGACATAAAGGGATCCTTTCAGATTCCATGTCTACCCAGACAAGGGAAACAAAAGAAAAAATAAACAAGTGGGACCTCATCAGACTAAAGAGCTTCTACAAGGCAAATGAAACCAGGATCAAAATGAATAAACAACCCACCAGCTGGGAGAAAATATTTGCAAATCGTTTGTCTGACAAGGGATTAATCTCAGTAATACACAAAGATCTCATACAACTGAGCAACAAAAAAACAAACAACCCGATCAAAAAATGGGCAGAGGATATGAACAGACATTTTTCCAAGGAAGAGATACAGATGGCCAATAGACACATGAAAAGATGTTCAACATCACTAATCATCAGGGAAATGCAAATCAAAACTACACTAAGATATCACCTTACACCGGTTAGAATGGCTATAATCACAAAGACAAATAACAACAAATGCTGGAGAGGTTGTGGAGAAACGGGGACCCTCATTCACTGCTGGTGGGAATGCAAACTGGTGCAGCCTCTATGGAAAACAGTATGGAGAGTCCTCAAAAAATTAAAAATAGAAATACCGTATGATCCAGCAATACCACTCTTGGGCATCTACCCAATGGACGTGAAATCAACCATCCCAAGAGGCTTATGCACCCCTATGTTCATTGCAGCATTATTCACTATAGCCAAGAAGTGGAAGCAACCCAAGTGTCCCTCAACTGAAGATTGGTTAAAGAAGATGTGGTATATACATACAATGGAATACTACTCAGCCATAAGAAAAGACGCAATTGTCCCATTTGCAACAACATGGAAGGACCTAGAGGGTATTATGTTAAGTGAAATAAGCCAGAGAGAGAAGGACAGACACTGCATGAACTCACTCATATATGGAATATAAGTGAACACACGGACAGAGAGAACTGAATGGTGGTTACCAAGGGGAAGGGGGTGGGGGGGCACAAGGGGTGAAGGGTTACATCCACAAGGTGACGGACAAACAAAAATGTACAACTAAAACCCCACAGTGTTATAAACTAAGACATCAATAAAAAATAAAAAAAAAATAGGGGCCGCCTGGTGGCGCAGCGGTTTAGTCCGCGCTTGGCAGCCCAGGGTTCGCGAGTTCGGATCCCGGGTGCCCGCCGACGCACTGCCTGTCAGCCATGCCGTGGTGGCGTCCCATATAAAGTGGAGGAAGATGGGCACGGATGTTAGCTCAGGCCAGTCTTCCTCAGCAAAAAGGGGAGGATTGGCAACAGATGTTAGCTCAGGGCTGGTCTTCCCCACAAAAAAAAATAAAAAATAAAAAATAAAAAATAAAAAAAAAATGAAGAGCACCAAAAATTACCACTACATGGGTAATACAATATATTTTTTTCTAATTATTCAGATCTTTTTAAAGACTTATAGTCTGCACATCCTTGCCAACACTTGTTATCTCTTCTCTTATTGATGATAGCTATTCTAACAGGTATGAGATGATATCTCATTGTGGTTTTGATTTGCATTTCCCTGATGATTAGTGATGTTAAGTACTTTCTCATGTACCTGTTAGCCATTTGGATGTCTTCTTTGGAAAAAATATCTATTTAGTTCTGCCCATTTTTAAATCGGATTTTTTTTGTTGTTGTTATTGAGTTATATGAGTTCTTTATATATTTTGGATATTAACCCGTTATCCCATATATGTTTGCAAATATTTTCTCCCATTCTGTAGGTTTCCTTTTCATTTTGTTGACTGTTTTCTTTTGCTGTACAGAAGCTTTTAAGTTTGATGTAGTCCCACTTGTCTATTTTTGCTTTTATTGTTTGTGCTTTTGTTGTCATACCCAAAAAATCATTGCCAAGACCAATGTTGAGAAGCTTCTTCCCCATGTTTTCTTCTAGTTTTATGATATCAGGTCTTATGTTTTAAGTCTTTGATCCATTTTGAGTTAATTTTTGTGAGTGGTGTAAAATAAGGGTCTGACAATTTTTCTGCATGTGTTTATCCAGTTTTCCCAACACCATTTGTTGAAGAAACTACCCTTTCCCCATTGGGTGTTCTTGGCTCCCCTGTCGAATTATTAGTTGACCGTATATGCAAGGACTTAATTCTGGGCTCTCTATTCTGTTCCATTGGTCTATATGTCTTATTTTTATGCCAGTATCATATAATTTTAATTACTATAGCTTTGTAATATAGTTTGAAATCAAGAAATGTGATGCACCTGGCTTTGTTCTTCTTTCTCATGATCGCTTGGCTATTTGGGGTCTTTTGCGGTTTCATACAAATTTTAGGATTGTTTTTTCTATTTCTGTGAAAAATGCCATTGGAATTTTGATAGAGATTGCACTGAATCTACAGATGGCTTTGGGTAGTATGGACGTTCTAACAATATTAATTCTTCTGACCCATGAATATAGGATGTCCTTCCATTTGTTTGTGTCTTCAATTTCTTTTAACAAAGTCCTGTACACTGTTAGTGGGAATGTAAATTGGTTCAGCCACTATGGAAAACAAGATGGAGGTTCCTCAAAAAATTAAAAAAGAGCTACCATATGATCCAGCAATTCCACTTCCGGGTATATATCCAAAGGAAATGAAAACAGGATATCAAAGAGATACATGCACTCCCATGTTTATTGTAGCATTATTCACAATAGCCAAGATATGGAAACAACCTAAGTGCCCATCAATGGATGAATGAATAATGAACATGTGGTATATATACAATGGAATACTATTCAGCCATGAAAAAGAAGGAAGTCTTAACATTTGTGACAACATGGATGGACTTTGAGGATATTACGCTAAGTGAGATAAGTCAGACAAAGGCAAATACTGCATGATACCACTTACATGTGGAATCTAAAAAAGCCAAACTCATAAAAACAGAGTAAATGGTGGTTACCAGGGCTGGGGGGTAAGGGAATATGAGAGAGGTTGTTAAAGGGTACAAGCTTGCACCTAGTAGATAAATAAGACCTAGAGATCAAATGTACAGTATAGTGATTACAGACAACAATATTTTATTGTAAACATCACACTTGCTATGAGACTAGATCTTAATTATTCCCACCACAAAAAAGAAATGATAATTATTTGATGTGATAGAGGTCCTAGCTAACATTACAGTGGCAATCATATTGCAATATACAAATGTACCAAATCAACATGTCGTACACCTTAAACTTATATAATGTCATATGTGAAATATATTTCAATAAAAAGACAAACACATGTAATAAAGATGTTTATAAGAAAAAGGTTTATAGTCTATTTAAAGCAAATAAATTAAAAGGTACTGTGGAGTTATAGTATATGCAGAAATAAAATGTATGATAACAATACAAAGGATGGGAGGGGAGAAGTGGAAGTATACTATTACAAGATTGACGTACTATATGTGAAGTGCCATAATATCACACGAACATAATCTCTGATAAGTTAAAGATGTACCTTATAAACCCTAAAACAACCACTAAAAAAAGAAAAGAATGAGTTATAGCTAATAAGCCAGTTGGGAGATAAAACTGAATGATTAAAATATACTCAATTAATATAAAAGAAACAGGAAAAGGGGAACAAAGGATAGATAGGAAAAACAGAAAACAAATAGCAAGATGGCAGATTTACAGCCATCCAAATGAACAATCACACCAAATGTCAATGGTCTAAACACCCCAAACAAAAGGCAGAGATTATCTAGATAAACGCAAAATGCACCTATGTGCTGCCGACAAGAATTACACTCAAATAAATATAAAGATACAAACATCCTAAAAGAAAAAGAATGGAAAAAATATACCATGCTAATACTAATCAAAAGAAAGCTGAAATGACTACCTTTCATACACATCCTCAAGTGATTTCAAATCTGATGATGTGATGATGAGATACTCAGTATTTACCAGCTTCCATCTTATTTATCATACTTAGTTCATTTCTGAGGATTAAAGGCCTGAGTGATTAAAAATTATATAACCCATTTAAGCAGGTTTTATGCATACTTTACTCAGGGAAAAACACTGAATGCATTTCCCCCTATATAAATTATGTCCTTTTTTATGATGTGTCAACATTTAAAGCTAGTATATAACTGGATGCCTCTCAGCCTCACACCCTAGTGGTACATAATTCCTGAAAACAGCAAACTTAAGTGATAAAGGCATCCCTGTATAGTGTCCCCCTCCCATCCTCAGGCAATTATTCTTGGAGAAAAAAATCCCAGAGTTGTAAATTCCTTTTATCAGCCTATGTATTTTAACCTGTTTTCATTAAATGCAGAAACTAGAACATCCCTCCCTCAGGAAATTTAACCAAATGATTATTTCAAAATACTCTCTATTTTGCTGCTTTTTTAAAAAGTGTGCATTTAAAAAAATTAAAACATGGCTTCTTTAAAAAAAGTTGAAATGGCTATATTAATATCAAATAAAGCATACTTCAGAGCAAAGAATATTACCAGGAATAAAGGATATAACTTCTTAATCACAAAGGGGTCAATTCACCAAGAGGACATAATCCTAAGTGGTTCTGTATCTGATAACTAAGCTTCAAAATACATGAAACAAACACTGATAGAACTGCCAGGAAAAACAGACAAACCCACAATTCTAGCCAGAGATTTCAGTACCCCTCTCTTTTAATTGATAGAATAGAAGATCAGAAAGGATTATAGAAAACTTGAACAACACTATCAACCCACTTGACCTAACTGACATTTATCACTCAACCCAACAAGAGCAGAAAATATATTCTTTTCAAGTGTACATAGAACATTTAACAAAATATAACATATTCTGGGCTATAAAACAAGTCTAAATAA
The DNA here is from genome assembly GCA_031878705.1 of Tapirus indicus. Lineage (NCBI taxonomy): Eukaryota > Metazoa > Chordata > Mammalia > Perissodactyla > Tapiridae > Tapirus > Tapirus indicus. Next base: position 146,702,086 of record CM062917.1, on the reverse strand, counting down.
ATTTAAAAGAATTCAAGTCATAAAAGTATATTCTTTGACCACAATAAAATTAAACTAGAAAGCAGTAACAAAAGGATGTCTGAAAAATCCCCCAAACATTTGAAAATTAAATATAACACTTCTAAGTAACCCATGAGTAAAAGAAAAAACAAAAAATTAAAACATATTTTAAACAGACTGAAACCACAACATATCAAAATTTGTCGGATCCAGCTAAAGCAGCACTTAGAAATTCATAACACTAAACACTTCTATTACAAAAAAAGAAAGCTCTCAATTAAGAAACCTCAGGTTCCACCTTAAAAAACTAGGGAGAAAAAAGAGCTAATAAAATCCAAAGTAAACAGAAGAAAGGAACAATAAAGATCTGAGCAGAAATCAATAAAGTAGAAACTAGAAAAGTAATAGAGATCAATGAAACCAAAAGCTGGTACTTTGAGAAGATGAATAAAATAAATGAACCTTCAGTCAGATTGATGAGGAAAAAAGAGAGAAGATCCTAATAAATGAGAGAGGTGACATCATTACAATTCTATAGATATTAAAAGGAATATAAGAAAATATTATGAACAACTTTTTCTTATTTTTGGTTTGTTTTTTTTTTTTTTTGTGAGGAAGACCAGCCCTGAGCTAACATCCGTCGCCAATCCTCCTCTTTTTGCTGAGGGAGACTGGCCCTGGGCTAACATCATGCCCATCTTCCTCCACTTTATATGGGACGCCGCCACGGCGTGGCTGACGAGCTGTGCGTCGGCGAGCCCCCAGGATCCGAACCTGTGAACCCTGGGCTGCCAAGCGCGGACTAAACCGCTGCGCCACCGGGCAGCCCCACAACTTTTTCTAATAAATTCAACAAATTCTTTGAAGGACACAAAGCTCACTAAAGAAGGAACAAATAAATCTGAATAGCCCTATATCTATTAATTAAATTTGTGGTTAAAAACCTTCCCCAACACACAAAAAAAACAGGCCCAGATGGCTTAACTGGTAAATTCCACCAAATATGTAAAGAAGAAATAATACAAATTCTACGCAAACTCTACAAAGGCATAGCAAGAGAAGAAAACTATAGATGAATGTTTCTCACTAACACAGATCCAAAAATTCCTAACAAATTTTTAGAAAATAGATTCCAACAATATATAAAAAGAATAATGCTTCACAACCAAATGGGGTTTATCTCATAATGAAAGGTTGGTTTGGCATATGAAAATTAATCCATGTAATTTACCCTATTAATAAACTAAAAAAGAAAAACCATATGATCATCTCAATAGGTGCAGAAAAAGCATTACATGCAAGTCTTTATATGTACATATGCTTTCATTTTTCTTAGATGGGTTTTAGGAGTGTAACAGCTGGAGTGTAGTTCTGCCCCATGCAGGATTACCCTAGCAGGCAACTTTTGCTTGGGAACTCCACGTCTGTCTGGCTGAGATTTTCTCAACTGTGCTGTGGTCTGAGGTTTTTTCATATCCATTTTTCCTTTCCTGTCTTCCTTCATAGGTGTTACACCTGCATCACATTCTGAAAGCTCTCCCTGTCTACTCCTGGCTTCCTTCCCTTTATAGTTCACAGGTGCTTCCCTCAATAAATCTTGCACCTCTAAGCCTGCCTGGACATCTGCCTCTTGGAGAATCCACACTGACATAAGGAGCATAAGATAATTTAGTTAATTGAGGAAAGAATCAACTACCTGTTTAAATGGGACCTGACTCCACATTCTTCATACCCAACATTATGTTTAAAGCTGCATCATGGATGGCTTCTCTAGACAAGTAGTAAGAAGCTATGGAGCCCAGACATGAGGAAAGAGATACAAGTTCTTGTTTATTTTTAATCTCAGCATACTGTGGGATCTTTCAGCTATTTCACTTGAACACTCAAATACATTTGCCTCAGGACACAGAGCTGTCTCTAAGTTAATCATCATATTTTCCCTTGTCCTGTCTTGAACTGGGAAATAACTCAGAGATCTGCCCAGCAATGAAGGCAACAGCAACATTCACTGGCATTTAAAATGTCCTGAAGAACAAATATGTTATCAGCCCAAAGCTTCATCCCCATCACCAAGGAAAATCTCAACCCAAGGATAGATGTTATGCCATCTTGTGAGAGGCAACATTCATTTAAATAGGATTTCATCTGTATTTTTTTTAAGTTTACATTTGGCTTATTTCTACCATCATTCTGTTCCAAAGGGAGAGTATTATGAAATTTGCCAAAGTTTAGAAATTATTCAAACTGAGAATGCATAAAGCCTATAATGACCAGTAGTTTTACTTTAGAACCTCAAGAATTATGTTGCCTGATTGTGTATAGTGCTCAATATACTGTGTGTGGCTAATAAATACTAAACCAATCCTCCATAATCCTCCTAGGACAAAAACTCTTTTTATTCCTAAGACCAAAGTAATCCTCACCTTTTTTTAAGGAAAAGAGCTTCTTAAATCTTACATTTTGGCCTTATAGCTTCAGACTATAAAAATGTCTGAGAGATGCAGGTGACACTATTACCCCAAAACTACACCACACATTCCTTTTAGAGGTATAAATTCGCCTGCCCTTCATTTCACCTTCTTACTAATTTCCTTCGTCCAGGCTAAATAATTCCTCCCTTGCTCTAATGTTAACACCCTTCAGATATTTGGGAGTGTCTCTCTCTCTCAGGGATCTTGGAGTTACTAGAATTCAGTCAACCCTCCATGCTTAAAATCTTTAGCTGATCTTCATAAATTCATCTATTTATCCCTTTCAGCACTACAGTTGCTCTCAGAGCTTACCACCTTCTGTTTCTATCATGCTGACACTGTGCTAAATGTAATACTCCCAGTGGGCTCTTGCCAACTCCCCATGCTGTGGCACAATTCTTCGTTTGCTGCCTAGAATAGCACTGACTTTCCTTTGACTGCCAGATCACATTTCAAGTCCAAAACCAGTTTGTTATCTGCCATTACTGTCACGTCTCCCCTTGCCCTCTGGGGTTTCTTGTTTTTTTTCCTGTCAGATCTCTTGTATCTCCTCTTCAGCCTCCAAAACAAGAGTAGAATTGTGCCCTAATGCTAATTTCCCAGACAAGTGAATATTGTTCATATTTTGGCTGATATTAGTACTAGAAATTGCTTATTGATAATTTTCATAACTGAGTTTTTTTCCCTCTTGGATTCCTACCTAAGATCTTTCCTTGATAAGTCTTCACTCGAACCTATATCCTCCTTCTAGTAACTGTTTTAGTTAAAACAAAATAGGTTGTATACTCTCCATAGTTCCTTTAGTTCAATAAACTTTTACTAAGCACCCACTAGATTCAAGTGTTGTGGATAAAGATCAATATATTGCTTTTGCCTTCAAGAAGCTCACAATCTTGTTTGAAATAAAGACATGTAAATATATATTTATAATAAAGTGTAATAATGCAATAATGGAAGATTATACAAGCTGCAAAGGTCAGGAAAGGTGGTAACTTTAAGGATGAATAGGAATCCACCAGACTCAGAAGGAGGAGGAGGACATTCCAGTCAGAGAGCTATTACAGAACAAAGGCAAAGAATGCTGAATAGTGTGGAATGCTTGGGAAACAAATAGCATGATGTTGCTGGAGCTTAAAGGGCAGAGAAGTGAGAAATAAGAGGAGATGAAAATAGGAAATTAGAAAAGAAAAAAGGTACTAGACCCTTAAGTGCCTTGAATCTCAAGCAAAGGAGTTTGGACTTAATCATGTAAGCAATAAGCAGAGGTAAAAGAAATATAAAAAAGGAAGATACATAACCAGTGTTTTAGAAGAATCTCTCAACATAAGTGTAGAGAAGAAAATGGAAGGAGGGGCAACAGAGGTAAGAAAATCAGTCAGGTGTCAGCTGCAACAGTCCAGGTGAGATGTAAGGGCTTTAAATTTGAAAATTTTCAGAAGGAACAAAATCAAGATGGCTATTTTCAACCTATCACTTACTAAGCATCAACTATGTGGAAGGTGCTGTATTATGTGCTTTCTGTGTTTTATGTCATTTACTGGTTACTATAACCCTGTCAGGTAGATACTAGCATCTTAATTTAACATATGAGGAAACTGAGGTGCAGGGAAAACAAATAAAGCTCAAAAATGCAACAAATAAACCAACTACCAAAAAGTCAAATTTACTAAAATGTCCTTTGTACTGTCACTGTGACTTCTAGAACACTATTCCAGAGTGTACCCTTAATCTAGTCACAGATAGCCTCATTTTTTCTATTTCAAGTCATTTATTCAGAAATACAAACTAGTATCTAAAATGTGCTAGCACTTTACATAATACTACAGGCAACGAGTTTACAATCTGGTGGAAGACAGACACAATATAATCACATAATAAAATCTATAATTAGAAAGTAATAAAGCATTATAAAAGAAAAAGTACAGGGTATTATGAGAGAGTGTAAGAGGAGAACTTAATTTAGACTTGAGGGAGGAGATATAAGGGCAGGTCTCTTGAGAAAGTGACACTTGAAACCTGAAGGAAGGATGAGTAAAAAGGATGACCTAAAGGTGAAGCTGTTCTCATCTACCCCTCTCTCTCCGTATTGTTACCTGCTACCTCTACTCGCTTCATCTCATTTGCTGAAAACTCACAACTAGCTCATGACTCTGGGTCTTCAAAGTTCACAGGCATGACATATCTAATTAGATGCTTGACCTCAATTCCTTTTTACCTTCTCCAATGGCCACACCCTGGTAACCTTGTCAGTATCAACTGCTATACTTTTGGAATCTAAAGTTTAAATACCATTATTTCACCAAAACTAAGATGCCATCGATTGGAAGACTCACCATTATTTCACATACTAGTAAGAAAAAACTGTTACCAATTAAACTGACATCTCAACTCCAGAGTTGTTAAAATGGAAAAAAATAATACTCCTCAAATCAATTAACTATGGTATCTTAACTCTGATGACAACTGCTAATCCTTTTATCAGTGTCTCACTCTATTTTTTCCATTATATCTACTCTTTTGACCTCAACTACACCTCTGGAAGCCTGACCTTTCTAAACTATCCCAATCTGTTAGCTCTCACCTGTTAGCAAAAAATGAGACTGGAGTTTAGAGCCATGAATTTAGAGAGGCAGCAATTCTATAACTTCACAGCACTCAGTCGCATAAGCACAGACAGAAACAGAAAAGGCAGACTATAGGTATAATCCAGGAATTTGGGGACTGGTAGAGGATAAGAGCCAAGAGAGCTGAAGGTATTTACAGGTGACTAACTGAAATGATCAACTATTTGTAACTATCAGTATTTGTAATTCAATGCTTTGAAATACTTATCTCCCAAAATGTAACAGACTTAGAACCATTACCTGACCATAGAACATCACTGAAATTGTCTGTAATGATACCCACCAGCCTGTCCATATCACATGGCCCATGGGCCCCAGCACCAATACCACATGCCCCTCACCATAGCAAATTATTCTTCATCACAATAATGGTTTATTTTTTGAAATCTCTTTACAATAATTCCATTATCTAAATGTTTCTGGCTTTTAAACTCACATTAAAAGTCTCGAGCCAGCCCTGGTGGTCTAGTGGTTAAGATTTGGTGCTCTTACTGCCGATGCCTGGGTTCATTTCCTGGTCATGGAACCACACCACCTGTCTGTCAGTTGTCATACTGTGGTGGCAGCTCACATAGAGAACTAAACTAACTAGGATACACAACCACACATTGAAGCTTTAAAAAAAAAAAACTTTTCCTACATATAAAATTATGCACTAAAACATCCTTTAGAAAAGTCATTCTGGTGTTTGGACTTAAATTTTCTAAACTGCAGAAATACAATAAAACCAGAACGATCAGATCTGTTTTTACCCATACATGTAGGTAAAAAAATCATCTACATACACAAAGTTTTATACTTCTATACTATGTGGTTGGTGATAATGGTGAACAGGTACAACACCCTTCTGACCAGCCATAAGAGCACGAAAGCACTCCTAAACATTGGGAAGTTCTCTTCTGGACTATCACTTCCATGGGATATGAGAACTTAGTGGATTTTTTAAATGTTTCTGAATAGAAAGCAGGAGTCAGTGAACTATGGCACACAGACCAAATCTGGCACACTGCCTATTTTTGTATAGCTCATGAACTAAGAATGGTTTCTACATTTTTAAATGGTTAAAAAAAAAAAACCTTAAAAAGAATAACATATTATGACACACGGAAATTATATGAAATTCAAATTGCAGTTTCCATAAATAAAGTTTTATTGGACACAGCCACACTCATTTGTTTACATATTGTCTGTGGCTACTTTTGTTCTACAACCATAGAGCTGAATAGTTGCAACAAGACTGTGTGGACTGCAAAGCCTAAAATACTTACTATCCGACATTTAACAAAAAAAATTTGCTGACCCCTGGCCAAAAAAAAAGCTTATTTTATTGTATAATTCAGTGGTGACAGTGACAATTATCTCCAAACGGGCACAAGAGCTTGAACCAACAACAATTTGGAAAATGATGACCGTAGTCAATTAGAATTAACAAAACTTAAACAGTTTAATAAGTAAATTAGTTTTAATTCAATTGGTAGAACAGCAGATATCGAACATACTATTGCAAATGTGCCTCTTACAAGAATTCATCTCTTTGATTTAGTTCCTGTAAGCCCTTATCCTGCTTCTCTTCAATTATCCCCCAAGCAACCGTTAGTAAGAAGTCTCAAAAACTCCTCCAGGAGTTTTAGGAAAAACTACATAGTATTTAGTCACTGCAACCCTACCTACCTACCTTCCATAGCTGTCATATTTCCATATGTTTTATGAAACCAAACCAAAACAAAAAAGCAAGTGTCCTCATAAAATGGCAAGTGAATCTGTGGCCAGTAGGTGGAGACAGTTTCTAACCAAACTACTAAACTAGAATAGCAAAATTTGACTGCGAGTTGTAGTGGAAATTTAAACTATCTTCGATCCCTATCTTGAAATATTTAGTTAACTAGATGGGACAAAGTGATTTTTTTTCTAGTTCAACGGTAAAACCAGGCTACCTCATATTTCCTAAATCACACTTCACTAAGGGATCAGAAATAGAAAGGCTGGTTGTTGAACACTCCATTCCATATAGAATATGAAACTACTTTATCAGCTAGAATAAATCAAGGTTTTTCTTCTCTTGCCAATATAAAAGGAACATTTTCCAATCATTTACTCTCAACAAGGTTAGCATCTCTCCTCTCAGATCAAATCTCAGGCCTTCTCTACTACTCTCTAGCTACTTGATTATTTAAACTGGGAATAACTGACTATTCCATGGGTAATGATTTTGAGAACAGCTCCAAATCACCTTATCAAACACTATTCACCTTCACTCACAAAAAAATATCCTTCTCAAAGATTTTTCTCATTTTATAAACAAGAAAAAAATGTTTCTTTTATACACTGCAAATGATAGGAACAGAATCATGGTTCTAATTTCTGGGCTAATAGTCTAGAGCTACAAGGCAATTTCTAGCAGTAAGCAGAAGGAAGGAGGCTATTTCTATTAGGCCTCATGCAAAAGCATTCTATACTTTCTGTCTCAACTCCTGATGCTTCTGCTACCCAAGCACTTAGTGCCCTGGAGCTGTTCACTAGCTTTCCAAAGCTCCCAACAGGAGCTATTCTTTGGGACTGGTTTGTCCTACAATTTTTTCAGTACCTCTGATTTCAGTAGTATGCACAGCTCAGCCAGATTTTAAGATGAAGCTTATTTCGAAGTAAAGCATACTAAGTGCAAAGGACTCACAGGCAAGCCCTGCCACCATCATTACCCAGGAGATATATGCAGTACAAAGAATTTCTAATTGAAATAAAGGAACGGTGATGCCTCACATCTCCAACCACCCTACCACCCTACTTACAGTCACACATTGTGCTGGGATACTACACACACACACACACACACACACACACACACAGTCTTGACAAGTGGGCTACTTACTTTAGAGAGGTTGACATATCTTATGCTAAATCTTAGAACATAAACTAAAGCCTCTAAAAACTCTAACTCAGCAGGTAAGGGTGAAGGCTCTAACTAAGCAAGTTTAGTTTAATATGAAACTACACATTCATCTCTTTTACAAGGCTATTTTCAGAAACCATTTCTTTTGAGTATTGTTCTAAACCACCTAGTATCAGAAGGTCCTAAAATTTTTATTTTACCTTTCAGGTTATGTGAAAAAGAGGTACAAGCATCCTAACCTTTCCATTTGAATAAACCCCAGGCATTTACTCCCTATCAATTACATGGATCACCCTAGTGACAAATAAATGACAAACAATAGGATATACTGGAGTATATGAGGAAGCCATCTGGGTTAAAACTAATTCAGCCTGACCTTGTTTTTCCAAAAGGGCCTGACATGGCCTCTTGAGCATGCATTGTATATCTGCTTTCAACGTTTACTATGTCCTAAAGACAAGAATGATGCCCTTAAAGACAGGGATGTAACTTTCCCCACGTCAGCATCTCTTTAAGGATAAGGATCTCTCCCTAAACTAAAGATTAGTTGCTGATCTGCTGCACTCACCTTGTGACCACCCACCTGCTACATTCACTGAACTGCTGTGCCGGCAAAGCAATCTGGTGACTATTGTAAAAGGGACATTTCTGTCATATGTGATGTATGCTCTTTGTTCCAAGATGGTATATAACCACTCTAAACACCCCACTTCTTGGGTGCCCTTCCTTCCTTGGGGAAGGCAGGCCCCGGGCTAGTCCTCAGATCCGGCTCATAATATAACCACCCCAGTTTTGATTTGTAGATTGATTATGGATTATTTGCATCAACACTAGGAAGCCAAAATATTTAAATCCAATCAAAGCCAACATGGCACCAAAAAATAAGTTCACCTTTCTTCCCTGGATGTTTCTGATCTTTTCAGAAAGTACTTAATCGGAAGGAAAGTCTGTGGCTGATGGTATATACACTGGCTCTTCATTGGCTTCCTTTAGGTAGCCTCTCTTCTACTCTTCCTATTATTTCCTTGATTTTCTACTTTCAACCAAATATCTGTTTTGAGTAATCCTAAATCATTCCCCAAAATGAGACTCTTGTAACCACATTTTCAAGTCTCCATCAGTTTCTTTAAGTAATACATACTGGGAGGGGCAAGATTAGAGCAGCAGAGCCAAAAGGCTGGCTTAAGGCACTAAGATTCCAGGGTCTAAAATCAACTATATATTTATCCAAAATCAATTCAGCATATAAAGGCAACAGTATGAATGTAGACAGCCTTTAGAAAGACTGACTAATCTTTTATCCTGACTTTGGCCAAATTACTTAAACCAGTGGCTTTAACTCTGCACATATACATACAAACCCCAGCAACCCCAGCAACTGTTGGAAGAATAAAGGATTAAGCAAGGTCTTCCTAGTTAGTGACAATTTGAGTTCCACCAGGGCATGTGGTAACCCCTCCAGGGATGCTTGCAGTTACAGAAACTCATTTCAAGTCGTTTCTCTGGCCATTCACTGCCTTCACCTTAAGACAATAATTAGGCATAATTCTACTTGCTTTCACTAAACATTCATACACTTACTTATTGTGTGCCTACCATGTGTTAAGTGTTGTGTTTTAATTTTCTTTCTCTATATAATGGTAGAAGTTCATGAGTCAGCTCACTAACAAAGGTTTGGAGAAATACCAAATAACACCTAGATAGTGACTCATACTACAGTCCATGCAATTGGTCCCCCTACTACCTATTTTTCTGCTTTCACAACCTAGGTTTCTTTTTAAGGTGCTATGGAATTGTTGAGGACTATTCACTGAGCTTACACTAGTTGCAGTTTTCTGTTCTCAACCTTGGGAAAGACTGACTCATACGTAGCATTTTTAAAGCTACTGCTCTGCAGTGCATATCCCTCATAAAACCTTAATCACAATAAATTCAGTTAAATCCTTTAAAACCAGATTGCTCTAGCTTCACAGAACAAGTCTGGCTGCTCAGGTTTAATTCCCTGGAGAGAAGAGAGAAGCTCTGCTCTATTATGAAACCAGCTTGCCTAATCAAATTCCCTTTCAGAGAAAGAGGTCAAGGAGAATAACTGCTGTGCCATTTTTTAATTATTTCTTCCAAGAAATGACTGTGATTGGCAGGTGCTATTTCTTTGAGTTACAGTGGCCTACTGCCAACATCAACTAATTGTTCCTTAGTTAAAAGAATACCACCAATCCAACCAAGCTACATGATTCTCCATAATCATAATACATAATACTTAACATTTGTAAAGTTTTATAATTTTCAAAGCTTACACACACACGCACACGCTGTCTCTCTCTCGCAACATCCCACTGGGAAGGTAGAACAGATATTATCCTCATTTTGCACATTGGGAAACTGCAAAAAAGGCAATATATCACTTGTCCAAGATACACGTTAGGTGGTGAACCTAAAACTCTAACTTATGTTGTCTTATAGTCCTGTGATTTCCCACACTTATATATCTTTACAATCTCCTTAGTATGTCTACTAATCCCATTATCTGCCCCAACTTATTGAAATGTTCAGGTGATGTAGTGGTGTACTGGATATAGGTTCATGTGGTGTAGTAGAAAAAGTGATGTTTGGAGATTGAGATGGGTTCAAATGACAGTTTTTCCACTTGAGGTGTATGACTTAGGGTAAATTGATAACTAGGCTCAATTTCTTTATCTGTAAAATTGGTATACCATCTACCTCATAGAATTCTAAGAATTAAATGAGTTAACACGTTAAGTGCCTGATACATAAAAGGCACTCAATTATTAATTTCCTTCCCTGGAACAGTCCTAAACAGATCACTAGCCTCTTGAGACAGTCTAACTCATCTGATTTCAGTGATCCCTAAAAATTGAGGGATGAAGATTAAGAAAACTGGAGCATTATGACATGAAATCAACCATCCCAAGAGGCTTATGCACCCCTATGTTCATTGCAGCATTATTCACTATAGCCAAGAAGTGGAAGAAACCCAAGTGTCCCTCGACTGATGATTGGTTAAAGAAGATGTGGTATATATATACAATGGAATACTACTCAACCATAAGAAAAAATAGAATTGTCCCATTTGCAACAATATGGACAGACCTAGAGGGTATTATGTTAAGTGAAATAAGCCAGAGAGAGAAGGACAGACACTGCATGATTTCACTCATGTGGAATATAAATGAACACACAGACAGACAGAACTGGTTGGTGGTTACCAAGGGGAAGGGGGGTGGGGGGTGGGCACAAGGGGTGAAGGGATGCATCCACATGGTGATGGACAAAAAATAGTGTACAGCTAAAATCCCAGAATGTTACAAACTATTAAGACATCAGTAAAATAAATTAATTAATTTAAAAAAAGAGAAAAAGAAAACTGGAGCATTAACACTTTCCTGGCACTTCCCTCAGACGTGGGGTTTTTTGGCTTTCAGTCTAACGAGCAGGTTTTAGAGATGTAGCCAAACCAATTAAGATAAAAATAGGAAAAGGCAAATGTATCCAAATAAATAACATTTGTCATGGGCACACAAAGTAACTGTTCTACCAACTAAACATATATTTGAATGCCAGCTAGAATACACCATTCAGTTTCCTAATAAAGAAGAGTTGAATTAATGTTACTTTTCCTACAAAATAACTGGTTACAGCCATACAAAGAGAAATAATATGAACATTAATCTAAACAATCTTTCTCCACTAGTACCAAACAAGCCAAATGGGATAAAGCACTTTTCACAACCAATAAATGAGTAATCATATTCACTGCGAAATAAATTCCTAAAAGTGAATTAACAGTCTCTAAAATTAATTTCCTAGTTTAGAACAAATCACATCTGAGTCTTATTCTCAATACCATATATAAATATACACCAAGCCACCTCTTTCCTGGGATTATATTGTATTTGAATAGATAGTTAAGGGATAATTGCTATAAATATTTGAAAGACTTCAACATATTAAGCCCTGGACCTGTAAGAACCTATACTTGTTGTTGCTGTTTTCCTATTTGAAAAAAGTTGTGTGTGTGTGTGTTGAGTGTCCTCAGATAAGTTTTATTCTGTGTTTATAATCAAACCATGGCTTCTACTAGAACACTTTCAAGGCCATATTCAGACACTGATATTAGTTGAAGGGATATACATATATTTGCATATAACTTTTATGTGCTGTAAGAGTATTTTTTACCTCTCAGTCTTGGGACATCAGCAAGATATTACTTATTATAATAAATTTAGCATTGTTATTCTTGGTTTTCTTTTTTAAAAATTCCTTTTCCTCAACCATTAAAACTGAGCTTACCAATACTAAAGTTTCAAAGATAGAAAGAAAAGAATGCTACTAGATGTCTTTGCTATATCAATTTGAAGAAAAGTGGCTAAGCAATACACTTTATGTTTGTCAATCTAGAAGTCAAGTTGTAAAACTGTGTCCCAAATGACTTATTCCTAATAACACTTAAGTATCTTTTAATGAATAAATTAAATTAGATTCAAAGTTTTCCCTATTAACGTCACTTTCATTCTCATATTACATCCAATTTTATTGAATGGGAGAGAAAGGAGTGACATATAGCCAGTGAGCACGGAATTTTGCACAACCAGCAGACTCTACTATACATATGCTACAGCCTCAGCTGCGACGCTTACTGATTATTATAGTGCTTGTGAGTTATTTTCTCTTTATCATGCATAAATTTGTAATAATGAAGGAAATGCAGGAAAAGATGAAGAAAGTAGGACAACTGCCTCTTCAGGGCTCACCTATGAAAATGCTATCAACATGTAAGTAACCACACAAAACAAGATATAATCACCTAATCAAAGGGAAAGTGATGTCAAACAAATTACGTTATAAGCGTTGCTCCTACTAAAAATGTTTAAGATGTACAAATTCTATGAATTCTAAATTTTTTACAAGACAGAGGATCATAAGAACTTTTTTTTTTTTATGAAGAAGATTGGCTCTGAGCTAACATATGTTGCCAATCTTCCTCTTTTTGCTTGAGGAAGATGGTCCCTGAGCTAACATCTGTGCCAGTCTTCCTCTACTTTGTATATGGGACACTGCCACAGCACGGCTTGGTGAGCAGCATGTAGGTCCACACCCAGCATCCGAACCTGCAAACCCCAGCCCAAAGAAGGAGAGCATGCGAACTTGACCACTATACCACCGGGCCGGCCCTATAAGAACTTATTTTTTAATAGTTCATACTTATTTGCCTTAATGTTACCTATGAAATGATGACCTAGGGGAAAAAAATTAAGATTCATTTTTCTGGGGATATAGTTTTATTAAAAAAAAAAAAACTGGGGGCTGGCCCAGTGGCATAGTTATTAAGTCTGCATGCTCTACTTCAGTGGGATGGGGTTCCCAGGTTCAGATCCCAGGCACAGACCTACGCACCACTTACCAAGCCATGCTGTGGCAGGCATCCCACATATAAAATGGAGGAAGATGGGCACAGATGTTAGCCCAGGGTCAATCTTCCTTAGCAAAAAAAAAAAAAAAAAACCCAAAAAACTGGAGGCCAGCCTGGTGGCGTAGGGGTTAAGTTTGTGTGTTCTGCTTTGGTGGCCCAGGGCTTACTGGTTCAGATCCTGGGTGTGGACCTACTCACCACTCATCAAGCCATGCAGAGGCGGCGTCCCATATAAAAGAGCTACAACTCTACAACTATAATACACAACTATGTACTGGGGCTTTGGGGAGAAAAAAAGAAAAAAGATGAGGACTGGCAACAGATGTTAGCACAAGGCCAATCTTCCTCAAAAAAAAAACTGGCTTAGCCATAATCACTTATTATTATACAATAACAAATTTCGTGATACTAAATGAGTAAATTTATTATATGACTGTAAAATCTTTTTATGAACACTTTCTCATCCCACAAAAAGAGCCTGTAGTAAAGTTACTAAAGGTAATTTAATAGCACAGACTCTGGAGAAAGAATGCATGATTTGAATTCTGGCTCTAACAATCACTAGTTGTGTGACCTTGGGCAAGTTACTTAATCTCTGTGCCTCAATTACTTCACCTATAAAATGTGGAGGATGATAACAATCCTATCTACTTAATAAGGTTGTGGTAAGAATAAATTATATTTATATATTTATATATATATAATATATATATAAATATATATTTATAATATTGTGGGTACTTAAAGTTAGTTTTCTTTACTTTCCTGAAAAAATTTTTTAGGTTTTGTAAAATAAATGGATAAACTCATAGGGAACATGTGTGTGATGACATGAATGTTCTTTGCCATTTATATTAAGGGAGAAAAAAGGGGGGTGGATGCTATTAAATGTTATTTATCTTATAGCAAGAGAAGTAAAAACAAAGATCCTGATTTATTCCTTTGAACAAAAATACAATGAAAAGATTCCCTAGAAACAATGGAGTAGACAACTCCACATCTGCTAAGAAATAGCAATTAAATAGCACTCACTTTTTAAAAAACACCTTTTTATTTCACCATCACCTAGAATATTTTCCACTGTTTTATCACCTTTCTTTCAGATCAAGCAGGGAAGTCATACTTGACATTGTTCTTCTGTCATGCCTCTAAAAGGAACTCATACGTTTAAATGTTGCTCAGAACATTCATTCATTCAACATTTACTGAAAGCCATGCACCAGTTATCAGAAAGATGACTAACACATGTCCTCATCTTCAAGCTTAGTCTGTTAGAAGAAACAAATATGTAAAATTACTAGAAAAGGAATAATGCGTAATAATAATAGCAATGGATTGAACATATTAAAAAATGTTTAAACCTAGGAGTTAATAATGACACTAAAAACAAAACAAAACAAAAACCCTAATCAGTGCTGTTGGAAGATGCTAGTGACCCAATTCATAGTAGATAAGGGAAAGTTTCTCTTTATAGAGGTATTCCATCTAGTAGATAAAGAATGACAGATTGAAACATCACCATTTTGCAGCTCTTGATGATTTAATAGATCTAGCAAAGATTATCAATAGCTACGGACATCACACAAAGACAAAGAGACATTATGTACCTCCTGATAGAAGTACTTACCACTCATGAAGAAGACTGAGCAAACTTCTAAATCTAAGTACAAATTTACAGGAAATGCAGAGGACAAAAGAACACGTTAAAAGACCATAGAGATGCAATCAGCAAAATTCAGACTCAAGGAAACTCTACAAGACAAATGACTCAGTTTCTACAACAAAAAATTACAAAAGAGAGACAGAGATTGAGAGACTTGAGACAAATCAACCTACTGGACTGTACAAAATTTATTTGCATCCCAATTCAAACACACTGAAAAAAATGTATGAATGAGATAATTAGGGAAATGTAAACACTCACTGAGTTTTTGATGCTATTAAAGAATTATTGTTAATTTTTTTTAAATGATAATTGAATTGTGGCTATTTATTTAAAGCTCTTATCTTTTAGAGATATACACGGATATGTTTATAGATGAAATTATAAAATGTCTAGAATTTGCATCCAATAATCCAGAGGAATGTGTGGAGCGGGTAGGGGTATACATGAAACAATTGGTATAACATGAATTAACAATTGTTGAAGGTGGGTGATGCGGTACATGTTTGACTTTTTCTATTACTAAAAACATGGAAAAGAAGCAGTAAAGATCAAAATGACCTTGAGAGAGAGAGAGCATGAGAGACAGCAAGTGAGACTGTATGTAAAGCACTTAGCCTGTACATTACAAGTACTAGTTATAATTATTATAAAGCTTAAGGATTAGATTAAATGACCTCTCAGGTACTTTTCAAATCTGAAAGTCTAAAATTTTATGACCAGATCATCTTTAAAAGTCATTTTTAACTCTAAAATTCTTGGGTTCTTCCCCAGGGATCTGGCTCAATTTTCTTCTCCCACTGGTTCACAACAGCCTACAAAAACACTGAACAACAACTACTTTTAAAAAAACAGAGGAACTGGGATTGACTCCCAGTTCAGTGCTTGGGGGTTTCGGCTACACCACCCACTTTAGTTCTGGAGTCTGGATGTTATACTGCTTAATTACTAGGTTAAACAGCCAGTACTGATTAAACACATGGAAAATCTTGCTTTACCAAATGGTGATAACTCTTGTATTTCTTTTTTCCCCCACACATAAATAGTTTGGGAATAGTGGTCCAGAAACCCCTGGAGGTAACAAGACACTTTCAGGGGGTGCTTGAGATTGAAAGTATTTTTGTGATAATACTAAGAGGATATTTGCCTTTTTTACTCTCATTACATGCTAAGTGTACAGTGAAGTTTTCCAGAGGATACATGATGTATGGCAATGCACCACACTGAATGCAAAAGCTGTTTTTAATAAAGCCAGATATCAAAAGATTTGCAAAAACATAAAACAATGCCTTTCTTCCCACTAAATGTTTTCTTGTTTTGGAAAATACAGTTATTTTTCATGAAAATGTTATTTATGTTAACATATAATGGGCTTATTATTTTCAAATAAAATATACAAATATTTTTTAAATTTCTCAGTTTTAAATAAAAAGTAACATATAATGTGTTTATTATTGTCATTTTAATAAATAAATAAATTTAAATTCTCAGTTTTAATTCCTAATACAGTAAATATTGATCGATACAACCCACATACATAAAAGCTCTTTGGGATCCTCAAACTTTAACAGTGTAAAGGGGTTTTCAGACCAAAAAGGTTGAGAACTAGAACACACACAACTCTGTCTGATTATGTCTGTCACTATATCACCTCACATTACCATTACATTTTATGTTGCATAGCCTCAATTCTTTCATTTTCACACTACAAAGGACACTGTGCTCTAAAACTAGTTGGTTTGACATACCTAAAATTTAGTTGGGGGAGGGAGGTGTCCTGGTTTAAAGAGAGAAGATTACTGCTCACAATTATAAAAAAAAATGAAAAACTTTAATTACATGGATTCTACAAGGTAATGAAGAACATTTCCCTGTGGAAGGAGGTTGTTGGCACTAAGTCCAAGGACCTAAGTTCTTTCTTTTATGATCTTTTTTCTTTTTCATTAAGACTTGCCAAAACTTGAAGTTAAGAGTCCTTAATCCCAATTCCCTGACACCATTGGAAGACTTGGGCAAAACAATCCTTCCTGGTCAAGCTAGGAAAGCTGGTCATCTCAGGACACAGAGAGCTGTTCACTTCCTTGCCTTGTGGATTCTCCATTAGGAATCTGTATGCACTGATCTCTGCCCAATTCTTCTAACAAAAACCTGAAATTTAATTCAGTTCAACAAACTTGGGTGAGCTCTTGAAGGAATGACAAAGAGGCCACAGATGGGAGAGAAAGAAAAGAATGCAGCCCTAAACATAGCTGATGCTAGCTAAAAATACATTCTTACATACATATAAATGCAAACACCTAGAGTTGGCTGCCCCATCCTCACTAACCCCTGAGCAGCACTGGACCCTTCTGTATTATGTCTTCTATTTTTTTGTGCGTGTGAGGAAGACTAGCCCTGAGCTAACATCAGTTGCCAATCGTCCTCTTTTTTTGCTGAGGAAGACTGGCCCTGGGCTAACATCCATGCCCATCTTCCTCTACTTTATATGGACACCACCACAGCACAGCTTGACAAGCGGTGCATCTGTCCGCGCCTGGGATCCAAACCTGCGAAACCCTGGGCCGCCGAAGAGGAGCGTGCGAACTTAACCACTACACCACGGGGCCGGCCCATGTCTTCTATTCCTTTACACTTCAAGGCATTTTAACTGGTTTTCACCTTTATAAAAATAACATGGAAGAAATGTGAAAATGGTCCACCTTCTGTAAACTGATAGAAAAAAAACTACTATTCCAGTTTGCTAAAAATAAAGCTCTAGAAACTAATGATTTGAATTTTCTTTTTCTTGATATACTTCCTTGCTTTGAAAAAAATTTCTTCTTAAAAAACTTCATTCCTGCTCCTTTTCAGTTAATCATCAATTGCATATTGAGCATAGAGAGAAAAGATAAAGCAAGAGTAAAAGTGACAAGCTAGAATTCTCCAAGAGGATTCCTCATCCTCATCCTTGGAGAGGTGAGAATCACACTGCCTCAGGATAGCCCCCAACAGCTATTTCAAGCTTTTTCTATCCCAACTAGAGGTTGAATTTTCCTATTCCTCATTCTTGTCAAATGACCCTACTTTCTTTCTGAGAAGACTTGATAAACTCTCTCATCTTAACCTCAGAATCACTCTCTACTCAAAAATCAACCCCATCCCCCTATCTTTCGTTCCTTTATTACTTCCACCAAGAGAATTCATGTCCTCACTTCCCTTAAACTATTCAGCTAGAACACAGTCTTTCTACCCCAGGAAATCTTGGAAATAAATTATTTATAATAAAATAGTATTCAAATTAAATAATTCATTAACTAGGCGAGAGGACAGTGCTTCCTTTTTTTTTTTTTTTAGTGACTCCATTGTAGAAAGGTTTAAAGATATTAAAATGCTTTTAATATTAGGATCTTCGTTTTGTTTTTTAAAGCCTCAGGATATAAAACATTTCTTTATTCTATTCCTGGGAGGTTTCTTCCCTGAGGTCACAAGATCAAATCAAACCAGATTAGTAGACTGGTTTTAAAGTGAAAAATGACCACCTGATGCTATTTGGAAGCTAATATGAAACAAGATAGTGACACTGAGTTCAGGTCTCAGGGCCCATAGTACAAGAAGTATTATTCTATTCATACAATCATAGAACATAACAAATCTCTTTGTTTTAAAGATAACCATTGAAATTTCTAGAAAAAGAAGCAGAAGGAACTACCTAAAAACACTTGAAATATAAAACTTTAGTGTCTTGAAGAAGATGAAGTCTGGAAAATTCTAAACCTACCTTACCTTTGACAAATATACCCGTTTGGTTTATGTATTTATCATGAAACATTTTAAGCACATAAAAAAGTATAGAAAATAGGGAACTTCCATTTCCAGACAATATGGAGTAACAGGTACAGGATTTACTTACCTGCCTGAAACAAACAAAAGAACTGACAAAATATATGAAACAATGGTTTTGAAGACACTGCTCATGAGGCATGAATGAACGACAGTGATCTCTGAGAGACAGGAAAACAAGTGAGTTGAGTCCTGTGAATGCCTCAGCTTACTGCCTTGACACCATTTCCAGGGCACAGCTCAGGGAGGAGGAATCCAGGTAGAGCCCAGCAGACCGTCTTGGTTAAGGAGATGGTGCTGAGAGTTAGAAGAGACTAAGGCAGATAGAGTTTGCAGGACAGAGTGCTGGAGAAGAGAGTGTGACACAGAGAGAACACTGGAGATGTGTGGTGGGCACCCTTCAAGTATTCAGCAGAGTACTGATCAGTGATTATATGTAAGGAACATTTCAAAGGATTAGAGAGAACACTAAACTGGCAGTCAAATAAAACAGGAATAATGCCTGTTCCCACCAACCAGAATGGAAAACCCCATAATTTACAGAGCAGTGGGTAGAGTAATCCAGAAGGACCTTAGGGAATAATTATCCTAGGTGGAAAACTGTTCTGGCCCTACCTAACAAATCTTAAAAGCAAGACCAGAAAGGGTCAAATTGTATCAATAACTTAACTGATACAAAACAAAGAAAAAGAAAAAGATCCAGTACCCAACAAGGTAAAATTCACAATGTTTGGAATCCAAGCAAATCGACCAGACATGCAAAAAAGTAGGAAAATATGACCCATAAAGAGGAGAAAAATCAATCAGTTGAAACCAACACAGAATTGACATAAATGTTAGAATTAGCAGATGGGCATTAAAACAATTACTATACACCTGTATTCTATATTCAAAAAACTAAGTAGAAACATGGGAGATTTTAAAAGGCCTAAATTAAACTTCTAGAGATAAAAAACACAATGTCTGAGATGAAAAACACACTGGATAGGATTAAGCGTAAATTAGACAAAACTAAATAAGAGATGGAGTGAACCTGAAGATACAACCAAAGAAACTATCCAAAATGAACCAGAGGAGGAAAAAGGAGGGAAAAGACCATCAGTGAGTTGTGCAAACACTTTAAGCAGCCTAACACATATATGTAATTTGAGTTCCTTGAAGGAGAGGGAAGAGGGACAGAAAAATATTGGAAAAAAGAATAGCCAAATTTTTCCAAATTTGAAAAAAACAATAAACCCATAAGTCCAAGATGCTTAATGAACCCCAAAAAGAAGAACACAGGGAAAACTACATCAATAACATAATAACCAAATTGTTCAAACCACTGATAAAAACACAATCTTAAAAGCAGCCAGAAAAAAAAGACACATTATGTATAGAGGAACAAATATAAGGATGACAGCAGATTTCTCTTCAGAAACAATGCAAGCAAGTCAACAGTGAAGCAACAGCTTTATTTTTTATTTATTTTTTCGTGAGGAAGATTAGCCCTGAGCTAACATCCACTGCCAATCCTCCTCTTTTTTGCTGAGGAAGATTGGCCCTGGGCTAACATCCGTGCCCATCTTCCTCTACTTCATATGGGATGCTGCCACAGCATGGCTGACAAGCAGCGTGTCAGCCGGGCCCGAGATCCGAACCTGCAAACCCCAGGCTGCCAAAGCACAAACTAAACTGCTGTGCCATTGGGCTGGCCCCAAGCAACAGCTTTAAAGTAATGAAAAAAGGAAAACTGTCAATCTAGAATTCTATATTCAACAAAAGATATCTTTCAAAAACAAAGGTAAAATAAAGACGTTTTCAGATACACAAAAGAATTCATTACCAGTAGACCCACACTAGAAGAAACATTAAATCCTTTGAGCAGAAGGATAATACCAGATGAAAATCTGAATCTGTACAAAGGAATGAAGAGCATCAGAAAGAATAACTACATGGGTACTTATATAAGACTTTTTTTCAGTTATTATTTAAGTCTCTAAGATAATTTACTAATTTTTTTTTTTTTGTATTGTGAGGAAGACCAGCCCTGAGCTAACATCCGTTGCCAATCCTCCTCTTTTTGCTGAGGAAGACTGGCCCTGGGCTAAATTCTGTGTCCATCTTCCTCTACTTTACATGGGACGCCACCACAGCATGGCTTGACAAGTGGTGAGTCGGCCAGCGCCCAGGATCCGAACCTGCAAACCCCGGGCTGCCAAAGGGCGAACTAAACCACTATGCCACTGGGCCATCCCTAAGATAGTTTACTATTGATACAAAAATAATAAGATGGTGTGGGATTCATAATAAAAGGAGAAAATGTATGACAAAAACAGCACAAAGGCTGAGAGGGAAGAAAGGAGAGTATTCCTTCCATTGTCTAAGAACTATTGTAAACTTTTTTTCAGTTTATCATAAACTTTTTATACTATAGGTGAAGAGGTATAACATCATTTAAAGACAAACTGTGGTTAAGTTGAAGTTGTATACTACAAATCCTAAAGCAACCACTAAAACAAAACAAGCCAACAAAGGAAAAAGGAGAATGATAAAAAATGATGATTAATTAATCCAAAATAAGAGAGAAAGAAAAAATGAAACCAGAACAGATGGGACAAACAGAAAACAAATAGCAAGATTTAAACCTAACTGTATCAGTAATCACTTTAAATATAAATGGTCCAAACAAGTCAATTGAAAGACAGAGACTGTCAAATGCATTAATAAAGCAAAACTTAACAAATGCTGTATACTACTACACAATTATTAGAATGGCTAAAAATAAAGACTGCCCATATCAAATGGTGACAAGGATATAGAGGAACTCAAAACCTCCTATACTGCTGGTAGGAGTGTAAAATGGCAAAACCACTTTGGAATATAGCTTGGCAATTTCTTAAAAGTTAAATATGCACTTATATGATCCAACTATTACACTCCTACATATTTGATAGAGAGGAATAAAAGCATACGTCTACAAACACTTGTACACACATGTTCATGCAGCATTATTTATAATAGCTCCAAATTGGAAATAACCCCCAAATGCCTGTTAACAGGTGAAAAACAAACTGTGATCTAGCCACACAATGAACTACTACTAAGCAACGAAAAGAAATGAACCTTTGACCACTCAACAACATGGACAAATCTCAAAATAATGATGCTAAGTGAAAGAAGCATAACTCTCACCACTAAAAAAAGAGTATACACTGCATGATTCCATTTATATAAAATTCTAGAAAACGCAAACTCATCTATTGTAACATAAAGCAGATCATGGATTGCCTAGGGATGGGGCAGAAGACTTTAGAGGTAATGAATATGTTCTTTATCTTAATTGTGATGACAGTCTCACAGTCATATACCTATGTCAAAACTTTTCAATTTGTATACTTTAAATATGAGCAGTTTATTATATGTCAATTATATCTTTATAAAACTGTTTTAAAAATTCCACCTGTGCTTTTTTTCTATTGGGTAGATTTTTACTTACTAACTCAATATATTTAATGATTATAGGTCTATTCATGTCAATATATTTAATTATTATAGGTATATTTTTATTCCTTCTTGGTCAGTTTTGGTAAGTTAGCTTTATTTCTAATTCCTATTATTTCTTCTTTGACCTATGAGTTACTTAGAAGTGTGCTTTTAAATTTCCAAATACATATTTTGATCATCTTTTAGTTTAATTTCAATCAACTGAATTGAGTAAGAACATAGTCTGTACATTACCCATTCACTGGTTTTGTTGAGACTTGCCTTATGAATTCAATATGTGTTCAATTTTTTCAAAACTGCTTAAAAAGAAAATATAGTCTCATCTATGAGGTGCAGGGCTCTGTGCAGGTCCACCAAATCAAGATGGTTGGTCATTGGTGCAAATCTTCTCAAATTTTTTGTTTGACCATTACTGAGAAAGAGATATTAAAATTTCCTGCTTTGTAGATTTACCAATTTTTTTTCCTTTAATTGTATCTATATATTTTCTTCCTGTATTCTATCTATATATTTTGAGGCCACCCTATTGGATGTACACTGATTGGGAATTATTATAGCTTCCTGATTAATTATTCCTTTTATAATTTTTTGTGATGATGTTTAACTCTAATAACGATTTATGCCTTGAAGTTAATTTTGCCTACTATTACCCTGCTATACTTTCTTTTAGAATTTTTTCCATACATTTACTTTGAATCTAATTCCTTATGCTTTATTACGTATGCCTCTTTATAAGCTGCATAGAGCTAGATTATTTTCTATTTAATCTGACAACGTTCCAGTTATCTATTACTGCATTAAAAACTACCCCAAAACTTAGTGGTAAACAATCATTTTATTATTCTCATGATTCTGTGGGCCAGAAACTCTAGCAGGGTACAGCAGAGACAGCATGTCTCTGATCCACAATGTCTGGGACCTCAGATGGAATGATTTGAATAGAAGAAGATGGCTGGGATATCTCAAAAGGAGCTATTTGTCTGGGACCTCAGTTCTTCTCCAGGTGGTGTTTGCTAGGGCTGAACTGTCCAACATGGTTCCTTCACTCACTCACATGGCTGACGGTTAGTTGATGCTGGCTGTTTGCTGGTAGCTCACTGGGGCTATCAACCAGTGCCTACATGTGTCCTCTCCATCTGGCTTGGGCTTCTCACAGCATGGTGGCTGGGTTCTGAGAACGAGTATTCCAAGAGAGAGAATTCCAAGAGGCAAAGGCAGAAGCTGCAAGGCTTCTTATGATGTACCCTCAGAAGTTCCCAAAAGTCACATTCAACTGGTCAAGCAAGTCACTAGACCCAGCTCAGATTCAAAGGGAGAAGAGAAATAGACTCTACCTTTGAATGGCAAAAAGGGAAGAAATTGACGATGGCCGTTTTGGAGACAAGCTACCACATACCGCCCTCTGGCCCCAACAAGTCCCTCCCACATGCAAAATACACTCACCCTCTCCTAAGACCTTCAAAAGTTTCATCTCATTATGGCATCAGCTTGATGTCCAGAGTCTTGATATCTAATTCAGGTGCAGGTATGATTGAGGCTCCTCAGATGTAGTTCCTCAGGTACAGCTACTGGAGTATAGTTCCTCTTGATCTGAATAAAAAGACAAATTATCTGCTCCCACACACCCAACATACAAACATACAATAGTGAGACTGACTCAGGATCACCACAATAGACACTCTCATTCAAAATATAAGGAAAACGGGAAGGAACAGGAGACACACAGCAGTTATTGGTCCACAGTAATTCTCTGAAATTTAATCAGACACATGTCACCAGTTCCTTGATTAACAGCCCAGTCCTACTCCCTGAGAGTGATTCTCCAGGACTCTTGGCTCCACCCTCTGAGTCATTCTTCCTTTTACATAACAGATGGTTAATATTTGCAATTGAGTAGCCTTCTCAGCCTGCTTCCTGCCTGTAGATAGTTGGAAGTACAAAGGCCTATTTTCATTTTTTACTGTCTCTGTTTCTTTTAATCCAAGTGGAAGCTGCTTCTATTAGTATAATTTATTAAAAATCTTATTGATTTCCTATGCATCTTATAAGAGGTTCACTCCAGTAGACAGAGCAATATCCACTTTAAGCTTCTGTCTGAGGCTACTATAAGAAAACACCATTAAGATCTTAAAAGCCGTATTGTTTAAAAGAGAGGGTCTAAGAAGTATTCCCTTAAGATCTTTAGACATCTGTTTATCTAGCTGAAAGGTTCTATGAGGCACTGCCTTAAATCTTACTGAAGTCTGAACAAAGGGATTTACAGTTGCACCCTTGAGATCTTTACTTTGAGGTCATGTTTTATTGGCAGGATCTTGAATTTTATCTTTGCTCTGAAGCCACTTCTTAAGTCATTGGCCACCTGGAGCAACTGGGGATAAGAAAAAGTTTTATCTTCTAATAATAGATCCTGGGTTAGAAATATTCCCCTCCAAGTTCTGCTTAAAAATGGAGTAGTTCATTTTTTAGCTCATTCATTTCTCTATTTGTAACTTATCATAGGCATTTAGAAGAAGCCAGGTAACACTTTTCAACATTCTGCCTAGAAATTTCTTTAGATAAATCAAATTCATTAGATACATTTTCTATCTTCCATGCTACCACACGTAACAGTGCTAACAAACCTTGTGCTGCTATTTAACAAAGGTTCTCTTTTATCCAGCCTCCAATAATATCTTTTTCACTGAGTTTCAAGCCTTCACTAACAGTCTTCTAAAGGTCCCTCCAACTTCTTCCCACCACCAAGTCCCAAAGCCAATCCACATTTTAGGTTATAGCAACACCTCACTTCCAGGTACCAAATTCTGTTTCAATTATCTATTGCTACAAACAGACTACCCCAAAGCTTAATGGCATAAAACTAGAGCCATTTTATTATGCTCATAATTCTGAGGGTCAACAATTCAGGGAGGGTGCAGCAGGGACAGTTTATGTCTGTTCTATGACATCTGGGGCCTCAGGTAGGGTGGCTCTAATGGCTGAAGGGTCCATATGCTTGGCGCCTAGGTTTTTCTTCATATGATGTCTGCTGGGACTGGAATGTCCAGGATGACTCCTTCACTCACTCACACGGCTGGCAGCTGATGCTGGCTATTGGCTGAAAGCTCAGCCGGGCCTCTCCATCTGGCTTGGGCTTCTCACAGCATAGCAGCTAGGTTCCCAGACTGAATGTTCCATGGGAGAGCATTCCAAAAAAGAGGCTAGATGGAAGCTACAAAACTTCTCATGACCTAGCCTTAAAAGTCCCAGAATGTCACTTCTGGCACATTCTATTGGTCAAACAAGTCACTGAAGCCAGCCCAGATTCAAAATGAGTAGAGAAATAAACTCCACCTCTAGGTGGGAAGATGGCACACATTTAGAGGAAAGGAACTAACACTGGCCATCCTGGAAACATGCTACAACAGACAATCTGTCTTTAAACTGGTTAAGTGTAATTCACTTACTTTAATATGATTACGGATGCATTTGGACTTATTTCTACCATCTTTTACTGTGCTTTTTATTTATCCTATCATTTCTATGATATTTATCACATTTTCCTTTCCTGCTTTCTATTAGATTGAGCACGTATACAAATTATAAGCTCAATTAATTATTACAAAATGAGACAACCATTTTGCATTATCTTTATTCAACCATGATCTCATGCATAGCAGCAATTTATTCATTTCCATTGCTTTATAGTATTCCATTATATGAACACACCACAATTTATCCATTCTACCACTGATGTTGTTCACTGAGTTTTAAATTTCAACGACTATATTTTTTAAAGTTCTATTTTTCAAAAAACATCTTTAGGGCACCTTTAGCTGTGGGAATTCTGTGTGGTCTAGATTGAGGATATTCCTATAGAGAAGTTTTGCATTTACTTCAGCCTGATGCCACAGGACTGTCACTGATTCAGGACCACTTTGTATGTTAATTTCTTGGTTTAAGGTTTCCTGAACTCAAGAGAAAGAAGGATATTGTAAACCAAAGTTACAAGAGGGCAAGCCCAAGGTAACAAATTCTCAGAAAAAACTTTTTCACCTAGAGCCCACATAGTGTGGACAAACTTCTCTGACAGCTTTGTCACTAGAGAGATGTTTTTCTAGACCATCTTTTCAATGACGTGGCAACCTTTTGAGGAACTTAGCTTTATGGAGGGAGGCAGAAAGTCTCCTGTTCCTGTATGGCTGTTAAAACGGAAGCCTCTTAGTTACTCTGGGCAGCCACAGCTTTAGCTTATGTACTTACCACTTTGGTTTTTAACTCTCTCTTCATTTTTTGCCCCTGAGGATTTTCCTTAGTTTTTTTTCCAAGTTCAACTATAAAATTTAAAATAATGTGTACTATATTTTATCTGGCATTTGACTAGGAATCTTGAGTGCCCGTTTTGCCTTTTGTCAAATGTAACACATATGACAGGAAAAAAACCCAAAAGGCCACAGGAAGAGGAACTCAAAAAGAGAAAAAATATTTTTTGATTTCTGCCTTTTATCACAGACAGGAGAGAGCACTCAGATCCAAGGTTATCTGCACTAAGAAGATTCTAACTAAAGGAATGCATATACTTTACCATCCTATCTAAATCTCTTTGTACTCTGGTGACTAACGGAAGAGGACACCAATCAAGCAGGTATACCAAGGCAGTTCTAAACATCACTGACATTACATTAGGAAGGCAGAATCCTTCAGTAAGGGTGACCCAGATTATACAATGAGGAAGGGTCCAAAGGAACTGAGAAATGAAGTATTAAGATATACCTAGATATACCCTCCTAATGGGCTTCATTTTCTTTTCAGTAAACTTTTCACCTCTCCTACCAAGAGTACCATTTAATTACATAAATCTGCAAGAATAAAGAGGGCCTGAGTAAAAAACTTTCCATCAGTAGTGTAAGTATAAACACTATTCAGCTAGAAAGTGAGTTTAGGGGAGAAAATGCATATAAGAAAAAGTAAATGAAACTCAGACACTGGGACAATGTCAACAAAGAATATCTTTTAATGTCCATAAATCCATGTAATACAAATTATTTATTTGATATATACTATGTACAAAGCATTGCATTAAATAAGATATAAATATGAATTAAGAATCAAGCAAATTTATCAGGCAAGATAGAGCTATAAACACTATAAACTTTAACGTGACCTCTAAAATTACAGAACACAAAAAAATCATTTAGGAAGGGAAAGACTTTAAAAGTCAAGAGGTCTACACAGATTGTATGATCCCATTTATATGAAATGTCCAGAATAGGCAAATCTATAGAGACAGAAAATAGATTAGTGGTTGTCTGGAGGTAGGGTGGGAGGAGTAGGGAATGACTACTACAAGGTTTCTTTTGGGGATGCTGAAAATGTTCTAAAATTAGATTATGGTCACACAACTCTGTAAATATACAAAAACCACTGACTTGTACATCTTAAATGAGAGAACTTTATCATATGAAATTATATCCCAATAAAGCTACTTTTTAAAAAGTCAAGAGGTCTATTTATTTTCAAAAAGTTAGAACATTCTACAAGAGAGGAATTCAGCCCACCAAGCAATCTTCAAGATCTTTTTTGTTTGTCTGCTTAAACAAAGGAAAGATTCAAGCCCAGCATTAATGCTGTCCCAAAAAAGCACAAACCCCCCAAAACTCCCTAATGCCTCCTTCAAAGTTATAGCATTTTCATACCTAGATCTTTCTACCGGGTTATATAACACTACTCTGTCAAGCTGAACTTCTTTAGGGTCTAGCTGATAAAAACAAGATCTTCAAGATAGCATAACGATTTAATAATCATCCCACAATTGCTAAAATTCAGAATAGGAAATTATTAGTTTAAATTAGAACTAAGAGTAAAAGGGGAGTAGATCAAAATAGCAAGTGTATCTAAAAAGTCTTCAAAAGAAATTATTCCTCCCTTTCATCTCTCTAGATATTTCCTTAATCAGTTTTTTCTTAAAACAGATAATCTGACATTTTCAGCGCTTTTTCTCCCACATCATAGGGACTGTGAAATAAACAGGTGGTACTACCAATCATACAAGACTAGACACTCATCCTCCTCTCATACCACACAGAGCATCCAGCTCAACACACAAACGTCACCAAATTCCATCAATTCTATCATCTCTTATTAGATCTCCTCTTCTATTTCCTGAACTATGATAGCCTGACTATTCTCTTTGCCTTTAATACTAGCCTCAACCCCACCTCCAATATATTATCCACACTAACATTCAAATCTAATAAAGCTAAAGTGAACTCAATAAACTGGAAGGCTTACACACACACTCTCTCTCACCCTCTCCCTCTTTCCCATACTTTAAATTAAATCAATATTTTCTGTTCATGTTATTTTATAATCCATTTTTTGTTTTTGTTTAAAACATAATGATCATTTCCCTTTGCCATTAGGTATACTTGTACAACATAATTTATGAAGGCTGCATATTATTACATTCTATGGATGTACCATATTTTACTATGGCTTCACAACGTAACTAATATATTCATGCTGTATTAGTGAACAAAAAAACTCTCTTCAACATTTTCTCTTGCTTATCTTTCCTTTAAAACCTATTTATATCTAAAATTAAAACTATGCTATCTTTGTTAATACAAAATCATCTTTGTTTCCTACCTTTTATAGCATTTATGGTATTTATTACATTCTAATTTAAATAAGTTATTATATGACTTCTTAATTCTACTCTATTATAGTATGTTCTATATTTTATTCAGCTTTGGATGCCTCCTCCCCACCATTCCCACTCCAGCATCTAGCTCAGTATCATTATTAGATACTCAATGATATGAGTGATTTATCCAGATAGGGTTACCCTAATAAAAATATTATGTCCATTATGCTACCTAGACCTCTGTGAGATGACACTTTAGCTCAGGGCTCTTCAAAGGTATGATTCTTTAGCATTTCCTTTGATTCTGTGAGTTACTCCTATTATCCTTATAATATCCTCCTTCCCCAAACACCCCTTTCCTTTTTTGCTTAAGTCAATTTGCAACCAAGAAACCTGACTAATGAAGGCTAGGACACTTTGTAATTGCTTGACACTTGTTTGCTCAGCAAAATAGTGAATGAATGTACTGAAAGTGTGCACTGAGAAGGAAGAAAAGAATACAGAGACAAGAAACAGTAATATATTGAAACAGGAAGATACTGACTACACTTACGTTAGGTCACTGCGCCAATACAATTATCCTCATTTTGGACAACTTTTCCCTATTGCTCTCATCCTTACAGTTGTTCTGGCCAAAGGCTTTGAAGTCATCCTTAACTTCTCTCTTTCTTTCAAACACTCATTGAATTCATTAGCATATCTTATTTGCTCTACTTTCAAAATGTATGCAGAATCTAACCATTTCTCCATCTTCGCTGCTATGATCTGGTCCAAACTATCACATCTCATCCGGTTGTTGCAATAACCCCTAACTGGTCTCCTTGCTACCACCCCTGACCCCCTTCAGTCTATACTCAAACTTGCAGCCAGAATGATCTTGTTAAAACAGGTCAGAGCATGTCACTCTGCTCAAAACCTTCCAACGGTTTCCTATCTCATTTAGAGCAAAAGCCAAAGCCTAAAATCCTTAACATGACCTATTGAGATCATGCTGGCCTCATCTCTACAACTCCCCCTCTCTTACTGTACTCCTGCACTCCTTGCTATTCCTTAAAATCTCCTAGCATACTCCCCAGTCAGAACCTCTGCATTTGCCATACTTTCTGCCAGAACACTATTTCTTCACTCTCTTATAAAAAGCAGCTCCCTTAAGGTCATGCCATTCAACTATGTCACTTCTTCCCCTCCTGTTACTGCCATCTATTAAATTCCTCTCTCAGATTCTAGTCATCCTAAATTCTACCATTAACCTGAGTTTATCAGACAAAAGGTAAGTGGACATTGGATGGGGCTTTTGGGAAAGCCTTTTGTTTGCCTTTTGCTCTTCTTCCTTCTTGCTGGTAATAATACACAAAAAATGCCTTGAGCTCCAGGAGTTATCCTGAACCATGAAAGTGTCCCTAAGGATGGAAACAACATACTAAGAATAATGGAGCAAAATGATAGGAGTCTGGGTCCCTAATCTTTGTGGAGCTACCATACCAACCTTGTAATGCTTATCTATGTATTTATTTGTAAATACAGTACATACATTCTGAGAGTTATAGTTGATTAGAATTAATAAATCATGTATATAATTTTTCAGAATGTAATAAATACCATAAATGCTGTAAAAGATGTGAAACGATTTTATATGAACAAAGATAGCATAGTGTATGAGAAAAATAACCCATGTGCATATAAACCATTGTTATATGCAGCTGAATCTAAATTTAAGTAGTTTTTCCAGCACACATTGCCCAGGCTTCTGTTAATAAGGAAGAAGTAGAAACTGGTCATTGAGTAGACAACTAGAAGTTATCCAACAATGGGTGATTTCAACAATGAATGTGGGTGGCGAATGAAGACCCTGGCCTTCAATTTCCTTCATCTAATCTCTAATGATGTTCTCCTCCATTCTACCTCAGCTAACCACTACCAAAGCACACCCGAGATCTTATCATCATAGAAATTGTTCCATCTCCAAAATAGCTAATTTGGGTGCCCTACTCTCTGAATTCTCCTTTTAGCTTGCTTAATTACTCCTACTATGATCTCAGATTGACTTTAGCTCACTGATCCCTTTATTTTCAATCTCTTAGCCAGTTCCTTTATTCCTTTTCCTTCTTACCCATGATTTCTTACCCTTACATTCCCTGAATCATCATTTTAATAACACTCTTTACATCCTCTGAGCTTCGTACCAGTATATCCAATTTGTCTACTAGCCATATCCATTTAGATGTTCCACAGACACCTCAAACTCAACACGTCCAAAATTAAGATATCTTCTCCCACCATCTGTTTTACCTTCTATGTTGGTGAATGGCACCAACATCCACCCAAATGTCCTAACTGGCCATAACTCTCTTTCCTCTTTTTCATTCCTCCCCACAATAACCAGGAACTGATCCTACTGCTGGAGAAACTCTAAAAAAAAATCCATCTACATTTTTCCAATCCCATTGCCAGGCTCTAGTTTGTATTTCCATATCTGAAAGAGATTACTAATCATTTTTTCTGCATAAGGTACTAACTGTTCTTCCTTCTTCTGCTCTGAGGCTTTCTCCCCATTCTCCATACTGCATCGAAAGTAATCTAAAATGCAAATCTAATCATGGCACTCTCCTATTAGCTCTGAGACACAAAAAAGAGTTTCAGGAATCAGGGCAGCACAAGGCAGTGCAGAAACTAAAGCTGCCAGGACATTTTCTGGTCTCTCATTTCTCTGCACACTACTAGGTTCATTCCCTCGGGTTACTTTAAGTCACTGGGAACATGGCCACCAGCAGCTCCAGGGCAATCCCCAAAAGTAAAGAAAAAAAATTCTATACATGTAAACAGATTCCTTTATTATTCAAAATATTCACTGCCCCTCCCTGGTGGAGAATTAGACATTCCTGCCCAGTTGATGTCAGGCTTGGCATCTAGTAAGAAATCAATTGGCATACTAGTAAGAAATCAATTTTAATATTAGTTGATGATTAGTTGAGAGTTTAGTTGACTGTAAACTCAAGATGAGCCTTTAGTGTGAATTGTCAGCTTAAAAAGCTTACACAAATTCAGTTAATAAAATAACGGTACAGTGACCTGAACAAAGAAGAAAATCACTTTAGATCAGGCAACTTCTGAAAATTATGGAATATGAGAATTTGGAATATGAACTCTTACAAGTGACAATGACCACACATAATAAGTCCAGAAGAGGATAACCAGGATGGTGGTAATGTGGCTGGCAAACTAAATCATATAAAGAACAACTAAGAGAATCAAGAATGATTTCCTCAGAAAAGAGAAGATCTGAGGTTGGAAAAGTAACATCAGAACTACTTCCAAGTATTTGAATGAGTGTTACATTGAAGGGCAAGAGTTACGCTTTTAAACATTTTATACTTATTCCCCAGGCACACAGTTCCAAGCTTTGCATATAATAAATGCTCAAATATTTGAAATTCAATATCAACTCACCTGTTGATAGCTAAGCCAACTAAGTTGTTATATAGGAGTATCTGAGGTGATCTGAATGACAATTCAACAAAAGGGTAAGGTTGGAGGAAGGAAACTTAAAAACCAAAGTAAAAACATTTAAAAGCCTTAACTGAAGCAGGCTATCTAGGATATCTGAGGCATATTATCCTAAAACTTAGAACTTCTGTCTTAAATCAGATGATATTCTTGACCATACCACTAGTTATATTTGTTCCCTTTTGTAAGTATTTCCCTACAATAGAAAGAGTCATTGCTTTCACTCTTCCTTTACAAAGAGGAACTGAGGCTGATGCAAGCTATTTGCTTAGCACCAACAGCATGACAATGGTTAACCTTGAATAAGAACCCTAAGCTTTTCACTCACAAGCTCTTTGTTAAAACCACTGGACTCATTAGGAGATACTAAACAAGTACAGTACTTAACTTAGTAAACTCAACCCATTTGGTAATATTTTGGTTTCACTTTTATGACTCCCCTCTAGTCATTCAATCTTTAAATCCACAAAGAGTAAGCCTGCATTAAAACTCTAAAACATATAGAAAATTTTATTTCTTAAAGCTTGAAGGCTAAAACAAAAATTAAGATTTGAAACCGAGGATTTGTCTCTTTCAGGCTGCTTAAGGAGTAGCCTTGGCACTGTCAGTTCTACCACAAGCCAAATCTTGGCCAACAGGGTATACTAGGCACACACCACACTGTTTATCTGGAAATCTAAGTGGCTTCCTTTATGCATCACAGATTTGGTGCAGAGCTGCAGCAATATTATTGCCAGAAGGCAGTGAGAAAAAGGTAATGCTAGTAAAGAAAAAAGAGGTCTTCGTGTGTATAAAGAAGATAAGCACATCAGAGATTCATTTGGTTTTATACACATATTAAAACATGGTGTTAGCTCCTCAGAAAACTAAAAGAAGGCAGGACTCAACAGTGTCCAAAGAGCAGCTACATCAGGATTTTAAAAGAGCAAAATGCTAGTCAGCTCCAGTTGCAAAAACTGTAAAGGAATGCCCTAACAAGTGCCCGAGCTCTCAACTTCCTTCCCAAGGAGGCTTATTTACATTACAATGGTTGCCAAGGCTACTTTAATTCCATCCCAGTTCCTTTCTCCAGTTGCTAATCTGGAGCACCAGCCTGGGTGGTACACGTTAAGAACCAAAAACCTCAGTTGAGGCTAACTCAAAACTCAGGCTACTCAAAAGTTCAAGACCTACAAAAAGGAGAATAGTTCTAGCAACAAAATTTGCAGAAAGGTAGGGGCTGTTTGTTTCTACACTCTATTCTACCCAAGACCTTACTGCTACCTTAGGGAACTCAAGAGTCAGTATTTTCATCTGCCCTAACCAGAGATTCTTGCAGGAGAAGCAAGATAAATAACAAATTTTATAAAGGGTAATGAATGGATGGAAGGAGTGACTGCTTTATGCCAAGAATTTTTTCCCTTGCTTTAATCAAAAAAGACCATTATTAGGGCCGGCCCAGTGGCATAGTGGTTAAGTTTGCGCAGTCCACTTCAGTGGCCCAGGGATCGCAGGTTTGGATCCTGGGCACAGACCTACGTACTGCTTATTGAGCCATGCTGTGGCAGGCATCCCACATATAAAGTAGAGGAATGTTAGCCCAGGGCCAATCTTTCTCAGTAAAAAGAGGGGGACTGGCAAAGGATGTTAGCTCAAGGCTAATCTTCCTCACACACACACAAAAAGATCGTTATCCAAAAGAACAATGAAAAGTCTCTCTTATGACTCATCACTATTATCTTCTAAGAATGACAACATATAGTGCTGACTACACAAGTAGTACCTAAACCAGACATAAACAATGAGACTAGTATATTCTGTATTAAAACAGCAACAAAACAGAATATACAGTAACAGAAAGAGGGAAGAAAGAGGAAATAAAGACCAAAAACAAAAAAAAGTTTCAGAACCACAAACTTCAAACATTCACTTTTAGTTAGATTAACAAAAAAAATAATACTCCATTGATAATCTGTTATGAGAAATATTATTACCAAGGTAGCAACACTGGGAGACATAAGGGTAGTGCTCTGTAGATATCCTCCCAGTCAGCCGACAGATGATTCAAAGATCACCTCACTGGAGAAATGAAGTTTCACATTTACATATTTATTTTCTGTGTATTCTCTTTTATCCCCACTCCCATCACCCCTCCATTTAGGCAATCACTGTAATGTATTTAATGTGTGTACATGTTTTCTTACAAACTGTGTAATGTGTTTTACTTACATACATTTTTTTTTTTTTTTTTTTTTTGTGGGGAAGACCAGCCCTGAGCTAACATCTGTTGCCAATCCTCCCCTTTTTGCTGAGGAAGACCGGCCCTGAGCTAACATCCGCGCCCATCTTCCTCCACTTTATATGGGATGGCACCACGGAATGGCTGACGAGCAGTGCATCGGCGGGCGCCCGGGATCCGAACTTGCGAACCCCGGGCTGCCAAGCGCGGACTAAACCGCTGCGCCACCGGGTGGCCCCACTTACATACATTTTTAGATTTATATAAATGCTATTATGTTACATATCTCAGTCTGTTTCTGTTTTTATTCAGTACTACTGAAATTTTATTCAGTACTACTGTTTTTAAGATCCATCATGTTGCCATGTGCAGATCTAGTCCATTGCTTCAAACTGCTAGACAATATTCTGTGATATAAATCTATCCCAATTTATCCATCACTGGGGAAAGAGTAGGAACAACAAGATTGTTTTCCATAAGCCCAAATGACCACTTATGGACCCATGGAAGGATTTAGTGAATGACCACTTCTGGACCCATGTAAGGACATCTTTCAGATATATACCCAGGAAAAGAACTGCTAAATCATGGGGTATATATAATGCATAATCTGATTAAGTACTACCCTCTAAAATGGTTAGACCAGTCTACACTTCTACCAACAAGGAACTAGTGTAACTGAGCAGCCACTACCTACCAGGCACTGGATTAGGCACTCTAGATCCTTTTTCTCCTATACCACCTCATCATCTTCAGCTAGTCTTTGCCCCTTTTGCTTTTCATATCAGCTGCCACGATGTCAGAAAAATGAAGGCATGGACTTCCTCCCTTGCTTTCCCCTGACCATCAAGTTCCCTACTCTACTCTAACAATGCCTTAGGCTGCCGAGGCCTCCACTAATCATGAAGCTTATGAAAACAAAATCAAACAGCAAATGTTATTTTATTATTTTTTTTTAAAGCAAAGTTTTTTTTTTTTTTTGCAGAGAAGGATCGCCCTGAGCTAACATCTGTGCCAATCTCCCCCTATTTTGTATGTGGGTCGCCACCTCAGCATGGCTAACGAGTGGTGTAGGTCTGTACCCAGGATCCGAATCTGCAAACCCAGGCCACTGAAGTGGAGTGCGCCAAACTTAACCACTAGGCCATGGGGCTGGCCCCTCTTTTTACTTTTTTAAATGTGGCTACTAGAAAATTTAATTCTACTATACTTGCTGATTAATTCAGAAACCCTGCTACATTTCTGATTAATTCACTTGCTCACATTCCACAAAAAAACTATTTCAAATTTTCACCCTTTTCCTCTTCCCCTCCTCAGCCTATGACCTAGCCTCAGAGAAAATAGAAGGGTAGCTTTAATGTTGCCTTCAAGTCTATTTACAAAATTGTATCTTCTTTGAAATAAAGCTCACAGATAACATTGTTTTGGCCATGTTAAATAAAAAGCGATTCAGGGATTAATGAACACTGATGGCTTTACAGTAGTTTAGTGCAACAAAGAGACCCAGACAGAAAATTAAGAGACCTGGGCTCTAGTTTCAACAAAAATGCTATTTCTTTGAAAAATATTAACAATGCACCAATCAAGCACAAAATAATTCAATGTAAAGTATCTAGGGTTTTTTTCCTCACAGTTTTTAGGAAAAAAAATAGTAATAGCTTCCCTGAAATTAAGATGTTATATTAATATGTCACTTAGTATATTTCAAACTCTATTTCAGTATCAAATAAAACGATGGATTTAACTGGATTAAAAGGTAGAAAGAACTATACAAAAGTAAAATTATAATACTGTTGAATAATAATGTAATTTTGCCAATACTATTCTTTGTCCTGCCCATTAATGATACTTTGTACCAAAGGTTCTCTCATTAGTCATCTTTGTCCTCCCTACAATCCTAAGTGTAACTACCATTATAATTAGGACCTTCGTGATAACTTCCAAAGCTATTTCCTGACTCCCTCCTCCCATTTCCACTCTAACTCCAGATCTAACTATCTACAAGACCTCTTCATTTAGATGTTATACTAACATTTCAAACACAAGGTAAAAAGCTGAACCTGAGTTCTTATTCTGCAATACTTTAACCAAGTGCTCATATTGTGTTTTAGTCAAATAAGCATTTGGTTGAAGTATTATAGAACAAGAACTCAAGTTCAGTTTTTTACCTTGTGTTTGATTTGACTAAATCATAATATTTAAGCAGAAAAGATACAACTATAAACTGTCTGTTTCTTGTTTTTCTAATTCTGACTTTTTTACCCCTTTGAAAGTTCATGAAACATAAAAACCTAAATAAGTATATTTCGAAACACCTGCATTCTAATCTCTGCTCAAGAATACAGTTATGCATTGCTTAACAAGGGGGTATGTTCTGAGAAATGCATTGTCAAGAGATTTTACTGTTGTGCGAACCTCACAGAGTATACGGAAGGGGAACAAAATCGCCACCCCACAATGTGTTTCTTTAACATGAGGATTATTTTAGGCTGATTATTTTTAAGACACAAAAGACAGAAAGCTTTTTGTTACCTCCTCCTTAACTGCCTAAAAGAATTCAGATTAAAAAACCTGTCTTAGGAAGCAAGCTATCACTTTAGGATAACAAGAACTAGGTGGTTGACAGGGAGGAACCTAGAAAAGCCTGTTTGATGGGCTCCCCTCCAAGTTCTTCTGTTTCTGTGTGGCCAAACACATACTTGTTTTCTAAACATTTGCTCCTTTTCACCCGTGAATTGCCTTCCTTCCCTTTGAAGTCCCTGACTGTCCCCACTCCCAACATCTTCTTTTGTCTTTGGCTGGGGATGGTATTTAAGGTGAGGGCTTTGGCCATTTTGGCAAATTACTTGGTTTTCCTGGGTTTCTCCCATGTATGCATGTTGTTAAACTTTTGTTTTTCTCCTGTTAATCTGTCTCATGTCAATTTAATTCTTAGACCAGACAGAAGAACCTAGAAGGGTAGAGGAAAATTCCTTCCTCCTCTAGGGTACTTATGCAAACCTAGGTGGTATAGCCTACTTAGACACACCTAGGCTATATGGTACTAATCTTATGGGACCACCGTTGTAAATGTGGTCCATCATTGACCAAAACATCATTACGTGGCGCATGACTGTGCTTCCTTATTATAACCTTATAACTCTGGAATTATTTACATTTACAGCTATAAAAACTGAGATGCTGTTTTGGCAAAATGCAGCATTTGTTCTTTGCATTTACAGCTGTCTGCTCTGGAGCCTTGAACAAGTACTAAGTAGAGTGCTTAATGGCATTTAACAAACATTAATTGAATTTCATTTTATTTGGCCTTTCCATTACTAAACTATAATTGCTGACCACAGTGCTGACTTACAAGTGCTATTGTAAGAACGAATTCATATTTATACGTGCTCTAAAGAGAGTATTCTTTGATACTCTGCTACATGTTGGCAAGGAAGGATCCAACCTTCCTAGGGTGCCCTTCCTTTTCTTTCCAAGATTGGGACAGAGGCTTCAGGAGTCTAACTGTGAGTCCCAACATACCCATCACCTTTGCTCCCTTTAAGCCAACAGCCCTCCTGCTGAGTTTCTCAGTCTTCAAGTGCTACATATTTAAGGAACAATTCTGGAGAAAAAAAGTAGATAAAACTGTAAAATCTACCAAGTAGGTTTGAAGGAGTCTTAACTAATTTAACATGATACTCTTGAATAAAACCAGTATTGCTTTAGAATTGCCAAGTATCATCATGTCAGTATATACTGCACACTGTTCTTACTGTTGCTGTCTAGTTAGAGAGCCTGAAAACCCATGGGTTCTTTCCAAAGGTTTAATTATCAGTGCCATAGGAAAATCTAACCAAGATTCATACAAGAGCTGAAAAGAATACTAAAGTTTCTGTGTGTGACTGCATCAGAGGTTACATTCATTCAAGGAACAGAGGTAACTGAACTGGTGAGGGAAGAGAAGTATGTTATAAATCAATGTTCCATGACTGGGGTTTAGCTCTATAGTCACAAACATTTATTAAGCACCTATTATGTGCTAGCATTAAATTGTGAAAGATCCACCAACAGCAAGCCAAATACCTAATGAACAAAAAGTAATTCAACTAACCAAACAGAAGACATTAAAAGACACTACCCCAAGAAAAGGAGAAAAAAATCTCACCCAATGGGATACCCAACAGATCCTAAAGATCATAAAATTTATAAGCCATTATAATAACTCAGAAGACAGTGTGACAGGAAAAGAATTTAGGATTAGCTGTGCAGATTAATGGGTGTACTCAAACTGGAAATAATTAATTTTGGATATCATCATTATCAAGCTATGTGAGTTATCATCAATATTAATGAGATTCAGAACATGCTAACCCCAAATATGGGAACTTGGCACACTGAATATTTAAGGCCTTGCCAAGTTTCCCCCAGTTTACTACCCTTAGCTCTTACCCTTTCATCCTATCACGTTTTGCCACGACTTTCCACTCTTCATCTAAACTATTATAAAAACATTCAGGTTTAACCATTTCTTTGAGTTTTCACTTCCTTATGAAGGCTCTCGTCTCATGTAAAACATATTAAATAACTTTGTAGGCTTTTCTCTTGTTAATCTGTCTATTGTCAGTTCAATTTACAGGGTCCCAGCTAGAGAGCAAAGGAGGGTAACAGAAAAAAGAATTTTTCCTCCCCTACAGTTTTGGCAACCACGAAGGAAGAGCCAAGACATCCCACTCACCCCGGAAGCTATAGTTAAAAATCCTGGGACAGCTGGCAAAAGTCAGTGAAATGTAAGAATTCTTACCAAAGTCAACCTCTAAGTTTTCTGTCTGCAGCATCTGGTCGAGAGAGGAAGGTGAACATCTCCTTATCCTTTCTTTTCCAAATTCAGATTAGCAGGAGAAAAACATTTGTAAGAATTAGTTCTTTGGATTGTGACTCTCGTGAATTTGGTTTTGGACACCCATTGGTTTGAAACTTAGCCTGCCAGAAATATTCATTGTTTTCCTGTATCTCTATCTTTTGTGTCCTTTGTCATAGGAGGTTCTTTATACCACCTGCAAAGACAACAAAAGTCTACTTTCTTAGGCTATCTTTGGAAGTAATTCTGGATCTTGGAGGGGTCTGTATCTTTTGCACTGTCTTTGGGGATGCCTCTTGCATCCATAGTTAAGCCATAAAAAAGCTTATTGGCTTGGAGTCACATTGAAATAGGAATACCTTTAAAAATTTGGACTTTTATATCTAAAACGAAATTCCCTTAACAAGATTAGGGGGCAAGATCAGACTTAGAGCAGGCTTGAGATTTATGTTAACACTGATAGTCAGGGAACAGTTTTGGCAAAGGCCCAGAAAATATACAGGCCTTCCCACACTAAGCCCCTTGCAAATAAATTTTCAACTCCCACTGCAAAGAATTCATTGAACTCTTTTGCACTTTTTTTAAAAACAGAGAGAGAAAGAAAGAAATAATAATTACCCCAGATTTCTGATAATAAGCAAATATGCCCCTAAACTCCTTCTTAGAGAAAACTTACATCCTTTCTCTGTGTCGCTGAGACCTAAATTTTCTACCCTATCTGCTCTAGGACCTGAGAGCCATCTCTTGGAAATGCAAACTTCCAAGGAGATAACTCTTGCCTCCCAACCCAAAGGAAAAAAAATTAAAGAGGCTCTATGGAAACAAACTGCTATTTGACTTGTTTCCACAGAGTCCCATGCCCAAAACTTAGTCCACAGCCTCCATAAGATTATTTATCAAGGACCAAAGCAAATCCTAAAAGTCTTCTCCACAAACATTGATTTAAAAAAAACAAATTTAGCAATCATCAAGCAGGTAACTTTAACTGTTCCATCTGCCAGAAATACATTTAGATTAAAGAATAATAAAAATGAGAATCACCTCTTATATGAATCAGTGAATTGTGTCTTCATCTGTACCTAACTCATGACTAAGATGTAGAATGAAAGTTATAATATTTCTGTTGATGAATGTTTATAAGTTTTTGCATGTTTACATATGTGTGTATGTATGTATGTTATGTATACGTAATCATTTTCTACTCCACATGGTATTACCAAATTGATTTATAAAATAACCCTTTAAAGGAGTTTTATTCAAATTGGCTTAGAGATAAATGAACGCTTACATTAAGTATTCCAAAACTCTCAGAAATACAGAAACTAATTCAAATGCTCTTTTCAAGCTCTTGTGATCTGGGATAATCTTTGGTAAAAAAGGTTAGTTTAAAATTCTTGGTTTAATGAAAACAGGTATATTTTTAGAGTTGTTATCATGAAATATAATGCAGATAGACAATTTTTTCTGCCTAGATTTACTAGCCAACAAGCTTATGTTATCTCTACGAGAAGTTTAGGACTATAAAACTATAAATCCAACCTAAGAACACAATGTACAATAAAAATGAATTTCTTACTATGTGTCAAACACGGCAGTAAAAAAAAGAAGAAAACTGATATATCTAATTATTTAGTTTCTTTGCTTCTGTGATTTCTTGTGATACTTGCCTGATTTGTTAACAAGAAAAAAAATAACTTATGATGATGGCTAGCTTTCTTTCATGTCTCATGAAATTTTGTTTGAAAAATTCATAATTTTAAACTTATCATTAAAATAAGTAAGCATCAGCATCATGGTGGAGTCAGCTTCCCCCTTAGATTCTCTGTCCCTTAAGATACAACAAAAAGGACATTCATAAATCAACAGAGAACATTCACACAACACAAAAGACGTCTGAGAGACCCACACAGCCTTACATCTGAAGGAGGAGGTGCTAGTACCCCTGGGAGAAGTAGAAGGAGGTAAGGAGAACTCCTCTCCTCCCGCAACGACAGCGACCCTGGGACCTGGACTGTGAGTCTCCCTGAGAGAGAGGGAGGAGGGGCAGCCTTCCACAGGAAAACCATCACTCTCCAAGTTCTCTCACAGCCAGTGGGAAATTCCCATATGGAGGGAACTGAACTGGTGCAGCGGTGTCTTCATCAAGCTAGCACATGAGGAAAGCAGATAGCAACAAAAAGCACCCAGGATCAGGCAGTGGAAAGAAGGAGCACCTCCCCTCCAGGGCAGTGTGGCTCTCAGAGAGAGAAGGGGGAGGGGTGGCCCTCCGCAGGAAAACCATCACTCTCCAAATTCTCTCACAGCCTGTGGGAAATTCCCATACAGAGGAGACTGAACTGTTCTGGGGGTGCCTTCATCAAGCTGGCACCCCAGGAGAGGAGATAGCGAGGGAAGAGCAAGAAGCCCCTGTTCAGGTAACCAAAAGAAAAACCCCTCTTCCTCTCCAGAGTACCAGCACAACCAGTTGGCCAGAGAGCCTGTGGATCACAGCGGGCTCAGAATACACAGCTCTTGACCCCCACCCAGTGGCAGCAGGTGGAAGCTGCAACAAGATATTTTTCAGAATGAGAAAAAATAAGCCCAAGCCCTCAAGCACTATGCAAAAATATACTAAATCTCCAGACCAAAAGGAAAATGACAAGCACCCAGAAATCAATCCTGAAGGCACAGAAATTTATAACCTAAACGACAGAGAATTCAAAATAGCTATCACAAAAAAGCTCTCAGTGAACTACAAGAAAATACAGATAGACAATTCAATGAAATCAGGAACTTCTTCACAAAAGAGATTGAAATAAAATGATCAAAAATGTTGAAGATGAAAAACACAATGGAGGAGATAAAGAAAAATCTAGAATCTTTAAAGA
This sequence comes from Tapirus indicus, assembly GCA_031878705.1. Taxonomy (NCBI): domain Eukaryota; kingdom Metazoa; phylum Chordata; class Mammalia; order Perissodactyla; family Tapiridae; genus Tapirus; species Tapirus indicus. Next base: position 146,659,654 of record CM062917.1, on the reverse strand, counting down.
ACAGAGCTGACAAAATGTAGGAATGAATTAGCAATACTGAGGATAGGAATGCAGAAAGGCTCCAGCTAGCGAAGGAGAGAGAACTAAGACTAAAAAGAAATTAAGAAATTCTCCGAGAAATATCTGACCCAATAGGAAATGCAACATAAAGATTATAGGTATTCCAGAGGGAGATGAGAGGGAAAAAGGAGCAGAGAGCTTGTTCAAAGAAATAATAGCTGAGAACTTCCCAAACCTGAGGAAGGAGCTAGAAATACAAATGAATGAAATCAACAGATCTCCTAAATATATCAACAGGAAAAGACCCTCTCCAAGGCATATAGTAGTAAAGCTAGCAAAAGTCAATGACAAAGAAAAATATTAAGGGCAGCAAAACAAACAAACAAAAAATAACGTACAAAGGAATTCCTATCAGGCTCTCAGCCAATTTCTCAGCAGAAACTTTACAGACTAGGAGAGAGAGGAATGACATATTCAAAATTCTGAAAGACAAAAACTTTCAGCCAAGAATACTCTATACAGTGAAAATATCCTTCAGTTATGACGGAGAAATAATAACTATCCCAGATAAACAAAAGCTAAAGGTGTTCATTGCCACAAGACTCCCACTACAAGAAATTCTCAAGAAGGCCCTGAGGCCTGAAAAAAAAGAGAGAGAAAGGGGATACAGAGCTTTCCAAGGAGAAAAATAGGTAAACAAAATCAGAAAAATTGCAGCTATCAGAATAGGTTATCAAATACTTATGTATAATATCAAAGATTAAGGGAAGGAAAACACCAAACATAAACATAACCTCATCACTTTAAACACACACTCACAATACAAGATGGAATAAGTTGTGACAATAATAACTTAGAAGGGAAAGAGGAAAGGGATGGAATCGACTTAGTCTAAGGAAATAAGAGGCCATCAGAAAATGGACTATCTCATCTACGAGATTTTTACACAAACCACATGCTAACCACTAAACAAATAACCAGAACAGAGAAACATATGACAAATAAAGAGAAAACCAAGAAAACCATCATACAAAACTACCAAACTGAATTGGTAGTTCAAAACACACAGGACGAGAAACAAAGGAAATGCAAAAGAACAAGGAAATGAGCAATAAAATAGCAAAATTAAGCCCTCATATATTAATAATCATTCTAAATGTAAATGGATTGAATTCTCCAGTCAAAAGACACAGAGTAGTGAGTTGGATTAAAAAACAAGATTCAACAATGTGCTGCCTCCAGGAAACACATCTCAGCTCTAAAGATAAACACAGGCTCAGACTGAAAGGATGGAAGAGAATACTCCAAGCAAATGGCAAAGAAAGAAAGCAGGTGTTGCCATACTTCAATTACACAAAGTAGACATCAAGATAAAATAGGTAATGAGAGACAAAGAGGGGCATTACATAATGATAAAAGGGATACTTCACCAAGAAGAAATATCACTTATAAATATATATGCATCCAACACAGGAGCACCAAAGTACACAAAGCAACTACTAAAAAATCTAAAAGGAGATATTAACAACACTATAATAGTAGGGGATTCTAACACCCCACTTAAATCAATGGATAGATCATCCAGACAGAAAGTCGGCAAGGAAATAGTGGACTTAAATGAAAAACCAGACGAGATGGACTTAATATATAGAGAGCGCTCCATTCAAACACAGCAGATTACACATTCTTCTCAAGTGTGCATGGAACATTCTCAAGGCTAGACCATATGTTGGGAAACAAGGCAAACTTCTATAAATTTAAGAAGATTGAAATCATAACAAGCATGTTCTCTGATCATAATGCTATGAAACTAGAAATCAACTACAAGAAAAAAACTGGGAAAGTGACAAGATGTGGAGACTAAACAACATGCTACTGAACAACCAATGGATCACTGATGAAATTCAAGGAGAAATCAAAAAATATCTGCAGACAAATGAAAATGTAAATACACCATACCAACTCATATGGGATACAGCAAAAGCGATCCTGAGAGGGAAACTCATAGCAATACTTAACTTAAGGCCCACCTTAACAAACAAGAAAAATCCCAAAAAAGCAACCTTAAACTACAGCTAACAGAATCGGAAAGAAGAACAAACAAAGCTCAAAGTCAGCAGAAGGAGGGAAATAATAAAAATCAGAGCAGAAATAAATGAAATTGAAACCAAAAAAACAGTAGAAAGGATCAATGAAACAAACAGCTGGTTCTTTGAGAAGATAAATAAAATAAACAAACCCTTAGCCAGACTCACTAAGAAAAAAAGGGAGAAGACTCAGATACATAAAATTAGACATGAAAGAGGAGAAATTACAACAGATACCACAGAAATTCAAACGATTATTAGAGAGTACTATGAAAAACTATATGCCAACAAATTGGACAACCTAGAGGAAATGGATAAATTCTTGGATGCATACAACCTCCCAAAACTGAAGCCAGAAGAAACAGAGAATCTGAATAGACCAATCACAAGTAAAGAGATTGAAACTAATCCAAAACTTCCCAAAGAATAAAAGTCCAGGACCAGATGACTTCCCTGGAGAATTTTACCAAACATTCAAAGAAGATTTAACACCTATTCTTCTCAAACTATTCCAAAAAATAGAGGATGATGGGATACTTCCTAACACATTCTATGAGGCCAACACCACCCTGATACCAAAGCCAGACAAGGACAATAAAAAGAAAGAAAACTACAGCCCAATATCACTGATGAACATATATGCAAAAATCTTCAACAAAATATTGGCAAACCAAATACAGCAATACATCAAAAAGATCATACACCATGATCAAGTGGGATTTATACCAGGGACACAGGGACGGTTCAACATCCACAAATCAATTAATGTGATACACCACATTAACAAAATGAAGAATAAAAACCACATGATCATCCAAATTGATGCAGAGAAGGCATTCAACAAGATCCAACATCCATTTATGATAAAAACTTGCAACAAAATGGGTATAGAAGGAAAGTACCTCAACATAATAAGGGCCATATATGACAAATCTACAGCTAACATCCTACTCAATGGGGAAAAACTGAAAGCCATTCCTTTGAGGACAGGAACAAGACAAGGGTGCCCATTCTCACTGCTCTTATTCAACATAGTACTGGAGGTTTGGTTCAGAGCAAATAGGCAAGAAAAAGGAATAAAAGGACTCGAAATAGGCAACAAAGAAGTGAAACTCTCACTATTTGCAGACGACATGATCTTACACATAGAAAACCCCAAAAAATCCATTGGAAAACTACTAGAAGTAACCAACAACTACAGCAAAGTGGCAGGGTATAAAATCAACTTACAAAAATCAGTTGCATTTCTATACACTAATGATAAACTAACAGAAAGAGAACTCAAAAAGACAGTCCCATTTACAACTGCAACAAAAAGAATAAAATATCTGGGAATAAATTTAACCAACGAGGTAAAAGACCTATACAATGAAAACTATAAGACACTATTGAAAGAAATCGAGGAAGACATAAAGAAATGGAAAAATATTCCATGCACATAGATTGGAAGAATACACATAGTTAAAATGTCCATACTACCTAAAGCAACCTACAGATTCAACGCAATCCCAATCAGAATCCCAATGACATTCTTCACGGAAATAGAACAAAAAATAGTGAAATTTGCATGGGGCAACAAAAGACCCCAAATAGCTAAAACAATCCTGAAAAAAAAGAACAAAGCTGGAGGCATCACAATCCCTGATTTCAAAATATACTATAGAGCTACAGTAATCAAAACAGCATGGTACTGGTACAAGAATAGGCACACAGATCAATGGAACAGAATTGAAAGCCCAGAAATAAAACTACACACTTATGGACAACTTATCTTCAACAAAGGAGGGAAGCACATACAATGGAGAAAGGGAAGTCTCTTCAATAAATGGTGCTGGGAAAATTGGACAGCCACATGCAAAAGAATGAAAGCAGACCATCTATCGCCATACACAAAAATCAATTCAAAATGGATTAAGGACCTGAAACTATAAAACTCCTGGAAGAAAATACAGGCAGTACACTAACTAAATTAACATCGGTCATAAAGGGATCCTTTCGGATTCCATGTCTACTCGAACAAGGAAAACAAAAAATAAACAAGTGGGACTTCATCAGACTAAAGAGCTTCTACAAGGCAAATGAAACCAGGATCAAAATGAATAGACAAGCCACCAGCTGGGAGAAAATATTCGCAAATCGTATATCCGACAAGGGATTAATCTCCATAATATATAAAGAACTCACACAACTGAACAACACACAAACAAACAACCTGATCAAAAAATGGGCAGAGAATATGAACAGACATTTTTCCAAGGAAGACATACAGATGGCCAACAGACACATGAAAAGATGTTCAACATCATTAATCATCAGGGAAATGCAAATCCAAACTATGCTAAGATTTCACCTTATACTCGTTAGAATGGTTATAACCACCAAGACAAAAAAAACAAATGTTAGCGGGGTTGTGGAGAAACAGGAACCCTAATTCACTGCTGATGGGAATGCAACTGGTGCAGCCTCCACGGAAAACAGTATGGAGATTCCTCAAAAAATTAAAAATAGAAATACCTTATGATCCAGCTATCCCACTACTGGGTACTTATCCAAAAATCCTGAAATCAACAATCCAAAGAGGCTTATGCACCCCTATGTTCATTGCAGCACTATTCACTATAGCCAAGAAGTAGAAGCAACACAAGCGTCCTTCGACTGATGATTGGATAAAGAAGATGTGGTATATATATACAATGGCATACTACTCAGTCACAAAAAAAGACAAAATTGTCCCATTGGCAACAACATGGATTGATTTGGAGGGTATTATGTTAAGTGAAAAAGCCAGACAGAGAAAGACAAACACTGCATGATTTCACTCATGTGGAAGATAAACTAACACATGGACAGAGAGAACAGGTGGCAGTTATCAGGGGGAAGAGGATGGGGGTGGGCACAAGGGGTGAAGGGATGCATTTACATGGTGACTGACAAACAATAACGTACAACTAAAATTTCACAATGTTGTAAACTATTATGACATCAACTTAAAAAAAGTAAGCATAAGTGTTAAAAACAAGTAAATTAAATAGATGTAAGTGGGATAAAAGTTCATAAGTGAAGTTTTCTCCAATAATTATGTTTTATGTTTACTTAAAAATGGTTCCCAAAATCTTTTTGGTAACTTGAAACCTTAAAGCTATACTAAGTTAAGTTAAATGATGAATATTCATTCAATGTCTACATCCAGCTCCCAATAAGATAAAATACTGAAACATTAATCACTGAATTTTTATCTATTTTTGGCTTCTTAATTTTTACAGTAACACAAAAGATATTTGGGTCTGTTCGTAAACATGCCCTTTACCCACTGAAAAATTGTACTATAAGGAAACAGCATATACCTATAAAAAATGCTAATCTGCTACAGAATGCTGGTATTGTTACAGGCAATTCACCATTATCTACTTCCTAATTTTCTCAGTAAAGGAAAGGTTAGTAACGGTTAAAAATTACAATGAATATATGTAAACTACTAATAAGAATAATAAGAGTAAATAATAAGAGTAATAATAATAAGAGTAAATAATAAGAGTAAATAATAAGAGGAATAATAAGAGTAAAAAAAAAACTCTGTATGCAAGTTAAGATTGTTTTTGATAGGGAAAGTATGAGGTATGAAGGATGCATTTTTGTTAGGGGAAAACAGAGTCATTTTGTCCTAAAGTAGAATGACTGGTTGCCCAAAATAAGAAAAATGAACTAAAAAACTAAATGGAGGGGCCACCCGGTGGCGCAGCGGTTTCGTCCACGCTTGGCAACCCGGGGTTCGCCGGTTCGGATCCCAGGCGCCCGCCGACGCACTGCCTGTCAGCCACACCGTGGCGGCGTCCCATATAAAGTGGAGGAAGATGGGCACAGATGTTAGCCCAGGGCCAGTCTTCCTCAGCAAAAAGAGGAGGATTAGCAACAGATGTTAGCTCAGGGCTGGTCTTCCTCACAAAAAAACAAACAAAAAAAAAACTAAATGGATATAAATAAATATCGTAGAAGGTTTGTAGAAAAGAATTTTACGTGCTCAAACTGCTAAGATTGAATGGATTTACTTATAAGTTAAAAAAAAAAAAAAGATGAGGGCCAGCCCTATGGCATAGTGGCTAAGTCCAGCATGCTCCACTTCGGTGGCCCGGGTTTGAGGGTTCAGTTCTCGGGCACAGACCTACACCACTCATCAAACCATGTTGTGGCAGCAACCCACCTAGAAAATAGAGGAAAACTGGCTCAGATGTTAGCTCAGGGCTAGTCTTCCTCAAGCAAAAAAAAAAAAAAAAAAAGAGGAAAACTGGCAACAGATGTTAGCTCAGAGCGAATCGTCCTCACCCAAAAAAATAAACGATGAGTTTTATCAAAAGTATACTGACACAAAACTAGAATGACAAAGTTTTCATCAATTATTGATCTTGTTTTATGAAGAAATTGTAAAAAGGTTTTTCATTATCTTTTAAGTAATCTGCCTAGGAAACAAAGATTTTGTATCTTATCAAAATAATTTCCTGCACTTCATGTTGTCTTTATCATGTCTTTGATTACTTAAAAAACAAAACTGAGTCTTCCCAGTGTAGAAGGAGCTAAGGCTTTTATTTCACAGCTACGTTACTTCTTGTATCTGCCTTTAAAATCTTTTATTGTCACTTTCATTAAATGAATAAGTATTGTTTCATAGTGACCTCTGACTCTATTAAATCAAATGTTCAAACCTTTTGACAAACTTCTTAAAATCAAATTTTAAATGAAGTCTTTTTAACCTTAAACTAACTTGAGATTTCCCAGAGGGGCCCTGGAAAATATCAAAGGATTTGTTCTTTTACCTCGTAAAGAGAAATGTTAAAAAAATAATAATAAAGTTTAGTTGATATATTAAATTGCATGAAAAACACTGTCAAATAAAAAGGGATGCTTAAGCTTCCCTAGGTTACATTTTTATGGGTAAATGTTACTAATGTAGGTATTCCACAAATTGTATGAAGCTCACAGAAATTTGTTAATACCCTCATTGTCCAATTATGTTAAAATGTTGTATGCCCTAAAATAACCCAATTTCCTTATCAAACGAATTCTCATAAGATCTTTAACGTTAAATCATTTTACATCTTTTGTCATCCACAGACAGTTTTTGTTTTACTCTGATTCTTCTCTGAAAATGTTTGAAACTGCTAACCAAAGATCAGGCAGAACAAGAATTAATTACATGGGACTGAACGAACTGATGAAGAAAGATTATGATTTTTTTATGGTCTTCTTGTTTGAAACTTTGCTGGTTCTTTATTTTTTGGTGAGGAAGATTAGCCCTGCGCTAACATCCATTGCCAATCCTCCTCTTTTTGCTGAGGAAGACAGGCCCTGGGCTAACATCCATGCCCATCTTCCTCTACTTTATATGGGATGTCGCCACAGCATGGCTTGACAAGCAGTGCCTCGGTCCACATCCAGGATCCCAAACTGCGAACCCCAGACCACTGAAGCAGGGCACGCGAACTTAACCACTATGCCACAGGGCCAGCCCCAGCTGGTTCTTTAAAGTTCTATATTCCAGATATAAGGAACTCCTTTCCCTTTTCTCTTAAATTATCTATAACTTACAGCAACTTAATAGATTATATCTTGGTAAACAAAAAGGTAACATTTATCTTTTCTCTCTGCCTGATCCCTCCAGAATTTGGAAACTTATTAAGTGTTCTTATTTTCATGGCAATATAGTTCTTTTAATCAGTTTAATAAGAATCTGTTCTTCTTGTAACAGAATATAATTAGAAACATTGGTTATATTACCAAGGCTTTCACTGGAATGTCACATTTAAGAATGATGCATAAAATCAGATATGACTAGAAGGCATTAAGGAACTAAGGCTGACTTTAGGTAGCCAATTCTTACAAAGCCCTCTTGGAATAAGCAGCCTGGTACTTAGCTTAGAGTTCCCAGCCTCATTGGCAAGTAAGGAAAGTCATTTCCTGCCAGGCCCAGGAACCTTAAGATATCTTGGGGACCTCAAAAATAGAGGAATTCACCCAAATCAATAGGTACTGCAGGTGAAATCTGGTGCTGAGTACTTGGTTTGGCTTCCTAACCTCAAAGGGTTTTTAAATCTCATCTGAGATTCCTTATGAAAAGTTCCAGCAAAGCAAACTTAAAAAGGCCTGTGTGGTCAATTACCATTCTTGGTGCACTTATGTAAATACTCAGGCCAAATCTAATGAGACCAGACTTATTTTGCAAACAAGAATAATCTCACTTTGGTTATCTTTGATCAACAAGGAGGGTGGCTGTAGAACAAATTTTCATGTTTCAATGGAAAACTATATAATGCACTCCTGTGGGTTCTCAATTCTTCTAGTTTCCTCAAATACCTGGCTACAACTTTCCAAACTAAAATTCCCAATTTTTTCCCACCCTCCTGACTTTGCATCACTAAGAACTAAAATTGCCCTTTTTCCAAAGCCCTGCAAGCCAAAGGTGGACAACCTGATATAACATTCAAAGAAATCACCACAACCCATCACATACGGACAACCTTTGTGCTTGCTGCTGTGTGGGCCACTCATAAAGTTTACTGGAACACCCAGTGCCATCATCAGAGACATTCAAACCACACGCCAGGAAATTCATTATATTGCTGCTGCCTGTCCTCACTCCATCATCTAAAGATGCTTTGAGCCCAACAACTACAAATCTCAACTGACTACCCTCTTGACTCAAAAACTGAGTTTAAAGCTTATTCTAACCATTAATCTTTGTTTTTCTTTTGTTTTTATAGAAATGCCCATCATTAAATGCCTGATTGCTCACACCATATAGAGGCTTAACTTAGGTGTGTGCCCTACTCCCACCTATATCACTGCCTCCTAAAATGAGACACAACTGTTTAACTGGACTGACCTAGTCCCAGGACTGAGAGACTGATTCAGTGGGTTATGGGATAATCTGCCAACTCAGTTTCTGGACTGTGAAACTTTTTGGGAAAAGTTTTAGACAGAGGGAATAATGGGGTTCAGAACACATTACCCACAAATATGGCACCTTAGCATACTGACTACTTTAAGCTGAAGGAATCTGAAAAATGGCACATGAGGGAACAACTCTCTGACCCTCCCTTTCTCCCCTGAAGCAGGTCATAAGACCCTCATGTAAGAGGTGCTCTCCCTATACGGAGAGGAAAGGAGCATCCTTATCTCCAAAGATGGAGGGACGCCAAGAGGAATCCAAACGAACAGGCCTTGCAAAGTTTCCCCGGGTTTACTTCCCTTAGCTCAAACTCTTTTGTTCTATCACATTTTCCCATGACTTTCCACTCTTCATCAAATCTAATATAAAAACACTCAGGTAGAACCATTTCTTCAGGTCTTCATTTCCTTATGAAGGCTCCTGTGTCAAGTAAACTTATATTAAATAACTTTGTATGCTCTTCTCTTGTTAATCTGTCTTTCATCAGTCCAATTTATAGGGCCCCAGCCAGTGATCCTAGGAGAGTAGCAGGAAAAAGAATTTTCCTTCCTCTACATTATCAAGCAGCATGAGAAAAACAGATGAAAAAATTATGGGCCAATAAGTTCACTGAATCATCACTGAAGCACAAAGACAAAGAATAAGGCTGGGAGCCAAAAATTTCAGCTCAACTCCTGATATGCAAGTTCTAACAGTCCTCCATGTTGTAGCAAGGTCCTAGTCAACAAAGCAGAGAGAAATGGAGAAGACGACTCAAATGCCAAATATGAATTTTTCATTCCAAGCAACCCAAGTGAGCTGTTAAAATCAGAATGTATTTATTAATCAATCGCAAGTAATAAATGCTGACCCAACTTCAAAGGAAAAGATTTAGGAGTGAACAATGCCATTTTACTAAAAAGACATCAACTTCCTAGATGATACTCATAACTGTCTTCTTTCTGAAAATTGGTTATCTCCAAAGTGTACAGCTAATTATTGAAGCAGGTTCCTACAAAATTCCCCAAATCAGTCACATCTGGCTAGGCCTAAAATCTCTAAGAAATGACATGAGAATAGTCTGACTAATTGCCAGAACCACAGCACAAATCATAGCACTTTGATTCTACCAAACTGTAAAGGAAAAGAGAGAGGTTTCAAACTTTTTAAAATGTACATATGTAAGAGAATAATAACAAACTTAGTAATATCTAGCTTAATTACTAAGAGGAAACTGGAAACATTTTCTACTTAAGCTAAATAGATAATAATCCGTACTCTGAAACGCTTTGAGGATTAGAGAATGAAAATTCACCCTAAAGCCAAGCTCATTTACACTAATCAATCCTCTTTACTCAAGTATCACAAAACAGACTGATTTCATCATTCTTTCATTCAAAACCTTTACTATCTGCCAGATGCTAACAATACAGTGAACGAGAAAGACATGGTCTTGGCCCTTGAAAAGTTTAAAGTCTAAGGGATAAGACACTTAATTGAAATATAACACATAGATTTATTAATCAAGGTATGTAAACCTCAGCGTCTCCATCCACAAGAAGAAGAGTGCTGCCTGTGGATCTTATGTGAACAGCTGAAACAACAGGTTTGGACTATAAAATAAACTACATCCATTAGTTATAAACGTAGTTTACTTTACACACAAACACACATATTTTACTTTAAAGAGGAAATATCACAGAATCTCTCCCCAAAGAAGGAAACCCATAATGAACTTTAAAACAGCATCAGGGAATATAAAAGCTTGAGTTTTTTTGGTCACAATCTAGATACCCTAGACTTAAATATGGACAGGCAGCCTATGAACCGCCAATTTAGATTAGTGATTAAAACAGTGACTCAAAGTAGAAACTTAAAGGGTATCAGGGTTGCCTGATTCTACAAGAGACAAAAGGATTGTTAATTTTATAGCTAAGAGAAGTATGTCAAGCAGGTGATATCCATTAATACATGCCAATTTATCTAGTCTCTTAATCAGTTAGAATTAAGACATTATAAAGAATATAACAGCAGAAATTTGCCCTACTGACTATCAGCTAATATCACACTTAATGGTGACAGACTGAATACTTTTGCTTTAAGACTGAGAAAAAGGTGAGGATGTCAGCTCTCACCATTTCTATTCAATATTGTACTAAAGGTTCTAGACAGTGCAATATGGCAAGAAAAAGAAATTAAAGGCATACACATTGGAAAACAAGAGATAAAACTGTCATTTGTAGATGACATGAGCCTATATGTAGAAAAATCTAAAGAATCTCCAAAAAACTACTAGAGTAATAAGTTTAGCAAAGTTGCAGGACACAAGATCAACACACAAATATCAATTCCACTACTAGGTATATATCCAAAAGAATTGAAAACAGGGACTCAAACAGATATTTATATACCCGTGTTCATAGCAGCATTATTCATAACAGCCAAAAGGTAGAAACAACCCAAATGTCCAACAACACAGGAAAGGAAAAACAAAATGTATATAGATACAATGGAATATTATTCAACCTTAAAAAGGAATGAAATTCTGATATGTGCTACAACATGCATGGACTTTAAAAACATTATACTAAGTGAAATAAGCCAGATACATACGGACAAATATTGTATGATTCCACATACAATATGAGGTACCTAAAAGCAAATTCATAGAGAAAGTAGAATAGAGGTTTCCAGGGGCTGGGAAAAGGAGAGAAAGGGGAGTTACTGTTTAACAGGTACAGAGTTTTTGTTGGGGATGTTGAAAAAATTTGGGGTATAGACAGTGGCGATAGTTATACAGCATTATGAATGTACTCAATGCCAATGAATTGTGCCTGTCAAATGGTTAAAATGATAAATATTATGTTATGTATATTTTACCAAAGTAAAAACATCACTTGTATTTCTAGATACTAGCAATAAACAACCTAAAAATAAAATTAAGAAAAATATTTCATTCATAACAGCATCAAAAAAATAAAACACTTGGAGCCAGCCCAGTAGCGTATTGGTTAAGTTGGTGCTCTCGGCTTCAGCAGCCCGGGGTTCGCGGGTTCAGATCCCAGGCTCGGATCTCCACACTACTCATCAAGCCATGCTGTGGCGACATCCCACACATAAAATAGAGGAAGACTGGCACAGATGTTAGCTCAGGGACAATCTTCCTCACCAAAAAAAATAAAATAAAATACTTAAAAATAAATTTAGGGCCGGCCCGGTGGCATAGCAGTTTAGTTCGCACTTTGGCAGCCTGCGGTTCGCAGGTTCGGATCCCGGGTGCCCACCACTGCACTGCTTGTCAGCCATGCCGTAGCAGCGTCCCATATAAAGTAGAGGAAGATGGACACAGAATTTAGCCCAGGGCTAGTCTTCCTCAGCAAAAAGAGGAGGATTGGCAACGGATGTTAGCTCAGGGCTGGTCTTCCTCACAAATAAATAAATTTAACAAAAGAAGTGCTAAGCCTGTACACTATAAAGTATAAAACATTACTAAGAGCAATTAGAGAACATCTAAAAAAGTGGAGAATGTTCTATGTTCATGGACTGGAAGTCTCAATATCAATAAAATGAGAATTCTCCCAAAATGAACTATAGATTCAATGCAATCGCTATCAAAATCCTGGCAAGCTTCTTTTGTAGAAAATGACAAGCTTATCCTAAAATTTATATGGAAATTTAAAGGACCTACAGTCCTTTAGTCAAAGATAGTCAAATACTCAAAATAAGACAGTCAAAATAATTTTGAAAAAGAAGAACAAAATTGGAGCATTCATACTACCCAACTCCAATACTTACTATAAAGATACAGTAATCACAAGAGTGTAGTATCGGCATCAAGATAAACAAGCAGATCACTGGAACAGACTACAGAGTCTGGAAAGACTCACACCATCTACACACAACTGATTTTCAACAATGGTGTCAAGGCAATTCAACAGGAAAAAGATAGTCTTTTCAACAAATGGTGCTGGGACAATTGGATATCTATATGAAGGAAAAAAGATTAGGCCCATTCTCTCAACCCATACACAAAAATCAACTCATAATGGATCATAGACCTTAATGTAAAATCTAAAACTATAAAACTGCTAGAAGAAAACATAGGAGAACATTTTTGTGACCTTGAGTTAAAGATTTTTTAGACATAACACCAAAAGTACAATCCATTAAAAAAGTAATAAATTGGACTTTATCAAAATTAAAAGCATTAGTTCTTCAAAATATATCATTAGGAAAGTGAAAAGCCAAGCCACAGACTAGAAGAAAACATTTGCAAACATATATCAAAAAAAGGACTTGTATTCAGAATATAGAAAGAATTCCTACAACTTAGTAACAAGAAAACAACCCAATTTAAAAATGGGCAAATGATCTGAATAGACATTGCACCAAAGTAGATATACAAATGGCTAAAAAGCACATGAAAAGATGCTCAATATCACTAGTCATGGGAAAATGTAAACTAAAATCATAATAAGATAGCACTACACAACCACTAAAATGGCTATAAACAAAAAGACTGACAATGCCAAGTGTTGGCAAGGACGTAGAGAAACTGAAACACTCACACATTATTGGTGGGAATATAAGATCATACAAACACTTAGAAAAAGTTTGCCATTTTCTTAAAAAGTTAAACATAAACCTAACACATGACCCAACAATTCCACTCCTAGATATCTACCCAACAGAAATTAAAACATATATCTACACACAGACTTATCCACATGATTGTTCACAGCAGCATTACTGAAAATAGCCAAAAGTTGGAAACAATCCAAATGTCCATCAGCTAAAACTGATAAATAAAATGTGGTATATCCATATAATGGAATTCCATTCAGCAATAAAAAGGAAAAACCACTGATACATGAACAAAACTTGAAAACATCATGCTACGTGAAAAAGCTGGACACAAATGATCATATACTGTATGATTCATTTATACGAAATTTCCAGAAAAGACAAATCTATAAAGAAAGAAAGCAAGTCAGTGATTACTTGGGGTGGAGACTGGGAGCAGGGATTGACTGCAAATGGGCAAAAGGGACTTTTCTGGGGAAATAGAACTGTTCTAAAACTGGATTGTCGTGGTGATTTTTAAAACTCCACATACTTCATACCCATTAGGATAGCTATTATAATTAGTTAATTAATTAAATGGTTACAGTGGTAAATTTTACGTTATATATATCTTTTACCACAGTGAAAAAAACTCTACAAATATATTTATTAACAGTCATTGAGTTGTAATTTACAATGGGTGAATTTTATCCTACGTAAATTTTACCTCAATAAAGCTGTTAAAAATAAAGAAAGAATACATTGGGAGGAATTACTGAAGCAAATTCAAGAGTTATTATAAAATTCTAGCACTTAAAAAAAAGTGTGATATTGGTAAAGAGATTGATGAAGAGACCAATGAAACAAAAGGGAGAACCCAGAAACACAATGGATACAGAATATGACAGAAAGTGGCATTACATATCAATGAGGAAAGGATAGACTTAGTCAACAAACAGGACTGGAACAATTGGTTATCCATATGGAAAAATAAAATAAAATTAGATCACTATCTCACACCATAAACAAAAATAAATTCCAGATAGATTAAAGACTGAATTGAGAAAAAACAAAACTAGACATGTTAGAAGACTATACAGAAGAGTATATGACCTCAAGATAGGGAAAAGTTTCTAACAGAAGACTCAAAAAGGACAAACTATATACAGAAAAAAAATGATCAATTTTAAATTAAAAAATATAACCTCTGTATAAAAGTCATAAGTAAAAACAAAAAGCAAGCCACAGACCAGAAGATATTTGCAACACATATATCTGATAAAAGATTAAAACAAGTATATATAAAGAACTTTTACAAATCAATGAAAAAAGCCAATGAAATCCCAACAGAAAAACAGGAAAGAATATGAATACAGATGACACTTTACAAAAAAGGAAATCCAAATGGACTACAAACATATTTAAAGATGCTCAATCTCACTAATATCGAAGGAAATGCAAATTAAAACAACAAAGATACTATTGCACAACTACCCGACTGACAAAAGTTCAATGTCTGACAACAGCACATATTAGTAAAGATTCAGAAAACAGGAATTAATAAAACCAATTTAGAAAGCAATTTGGGAGAATATGGTAAAGTTGATACATCTTAGGCAATTTTGCTTATACAGATATACCCTAGAGAAACTATCATACATGTGCATAAGGAAACATGATTAAGGATGTTCACTCCAGATTAAAAAAAAGAAACATTAGTAGGGGAATGGGTAAACTCCCACATATTCATACAAGGAAGTACTTCACAGTAGTTAAAATGAATCAACCAGAAAATCTGCATGTATCAGACTGGTTAAAACTCAAAATAAAGTTGAACGAAAAAAGTAGGCTGCAGGGGCCAGCCCGGTGGCACAGCTTTGGCAGCCGACACACTGCTTGTCAGCCATGCTGTGACGACGTCCCATATAAAAAAGTAGAAGAAGATGGGCAGGGATGTTAGCCCAGGGCCAGTCTTCCTCAGCAAAAAGAGGAGGATTGGCAACGGATGTGTTAGCTCAGGGCTGGTCTTCCTCACCAAAAAAAAAAGTAGGCTGCAGAATAATATTTACTCTATAATACCATTTATGTTAAGTTTTTAAACATACAAAACAATAGAAAATTTTTGCTGTATATTGTTTATCAATATACAAATCATATTGATATTGTATATGGTACATATCAATATACAAATCATATTGATAAACAATATACAGCAAAAGTATTAAAACATGAAGGGGAATTATAAATAGCAAAGTTTGGACAGCAGTTACCTCTGTGACAGGAGGAAGAGAAGGGAAGAAAGGGAATGAATACAAAAGGGGTACATAGGGGTCTTCAATTTTATCTACTGTTTTATATCTTTAAAAAATATCTACAGAAAATTCTGCAAAATGCTAACATTTGTTAAATTGAGCAATGAGTACAACTTTCTCAATAATCTTCCACATGCTTGGAAAAAAGTTTTTTAAACAGGCTTTTGGTCAAATGAATATATACACAAGTACCAGGCAGCAAGAGAAAAATATTATCTCTTTTTGGAACCTACATATGTAAAACTATTCTACTAATGTCTCTCTGGTGCCTAACTCACTCAGTGTGATAGAAACTTTCAAGTATTTAGGCACACACATCCTGTATGGTCAAATCTTCTTTTCCCTAACAAGACATTTCTCATAAAATGATGCCCAAGACATTAAAAAATCAGGCTATGTGGATACCAGTGATCTCTCTGTCAACCAACACAATCAATGTGCTATCCCCCACCCACATCAGTGTAGTTTAAAAATCTTTTAACTTACAACTAAATTATTCCCGAATCATTCTTAAGTTTCATCACAAGTCTCTATAAAAACTTATACTACAAATGACTCAACAGGTAAAAAACCCAAAAATTACATCTCTTTCTAGTTGTTTTTTTTTTTAAAGATTCGCCCTGAGCTAATATCTGCTGCCAATCTTCCTCTTTTTTCCTTCCTCCCCAAAGCCCCAGTACACGGTTGTATATCCTATCTTCCACGTAAGCCGCCACCACAAGATGGCAAATAGACAGGTGGTGTGGTTCCGAGACCAAGATACAAACCGGGGCCACCAAAGCAGTGAGAGCACCGAACCTTAACCACTAGACCAACAGGGCTGGCTCTATCTCTTTCTAGTTTTAACATAATTTTCCCTCTCAACCCTACATTCTTCAGCCTCACACACCCACAGAGGACTCAGTATAAGTCCTCCACATAGGTACAGTGTTTCTGGATCTTCCGATCCTGGGCAGATTTATATGACTCAGATAGCATTGAGGGAGTGTATTAAATAGTGCCAAGGAGAACTGAGCATGGAATTCTGCTTCATCAGCAATCTAGGATGCAAGCTCCTGAGAGAAAGAGGACAATGACTTTCCATCCAAGCATGATGAGTACATCAAACTGAAAATGATGCCCAGGAACAAGCAGTTCCAGAAATAGGAATTAAAATAAAACTGGCTTTATAGCATTCACTGTTTTGCAGACCCAATGGCAGCCCATCTGTTTTTGCTTCATTTTATGGCTCAAAGTACCTGAGAGAGTATACTTGTCCCTTCTCCTCAAAATAACTATGGAGAACACTACTCAAGTCCAATGAAAATCTTGAGTTTTAACCATTACCCATTAGTGTGTGTGTGTGTGTCTCTCTCTCTGTGGGATCGCTACGTTTTTGTGTGAGTCTGTGTGGGGTATCTCTGTGGTATGTCTCTGTGTGTGGGAAGGGTCTGGATAGAGGGATCTTGAGGGGTTCTGTTTATGTGGGGCATCTGTCTTTTATGTGTATGTCTGTCTTTATGTATCTGTGCCTGCCTGTGTTTCTATGTCTCTATGTCTATCAAGTATTTGATTACAAGTTTTATTATAAATTTCTACCCGTCCACAAAACCCTAAAATGATTTTCTTGCCTCTCTACTCTGAGGTTTCATAAAAGAGAACATGAAATAAGACCAATTGCTAAGCCAACATTATTCAACAATGAGTAAAAACTTGAGGTTCTGGTGGGTATACACTAGCATACACATGCCTGAGATTGTGCATTTCTAACAAGCTCCCGGGTGTTGCCAATGCTTCTCTGGTCATGGACCAGCTTGAGTAGCAAGGATCTAAAATATTCCAAACTTAATAAACTGCCTCTAACTATAACTAGACTTCCCATGCAGATTTTCCAGAGTATCCTCTGACATGTGTATCAGATCAGCTTGAGTGCTATACACCTGACCATAAATTAGAAGTTATCATTTTGTTTTAAATATGAGTCTCCTGTGAGTTTGGCTTGAATGACCCAGTCCTAAGAGGTGAATGATCTCTAAGTGTACTAAAAATGTGAATTTCTGGATTGGTAAAGCTGGAACACGGAAACCTCACAATGGTTCTGTTACATTGCGAAGCCTCCTAGGTGGAGAACCAACTAGTTTCCCTAAGGTAACACACCTCGATTTCAATGCTGACCTCTTCAGACTGCAACAATTCCTACTTCCAGTATTGCTCATATCAAACAAGACTGTATTTATTTATTTTCACATGTACATTTCCTACTTTCTCCTTGAGGGCAAGAATGATATTTTGCTGATGTAATAACCCTATCTCTTATCAGTGTTTAGCACACAACACATAAGTGATTTTTGCACAAAAGAGGCTCACAGTGTATTAGGGGAGCTAATGAGACAAATATCCAGAAGTAGTAAAGCTGCTTCTCTATTTCTATAATATAGTCCAGCATAGACTCTAAAAAGGAACTAGCATTAGACCAATCATCTTTTTACCCTTATAGATACAATAGACATGAATGTAGTAAAAATTCTTATTCCATTTCTGTCTTCCAAAGCAGAGTGACCAAAGACTAAACTCAGTCAAGCTCTATCCAACAAAGCTTTGTTGAAGAAGACACTTTATCTACCTGCTAAGAAAAGAAGTCCTTCTTTAACTTAGAGCAGGTAATGTCAACTTTGAAAAGTAGATACACAAAACTATCTAATCAGGGCAAAAATTTTTCTGACTACGGTCTCATCACACATACTCAATTCTTGGCAATGCCTTAAAAAAAAAATCGGGGGGCCAGCCTGGTGGCGTAGCAGTTAAGTTTGCGTGCTCTGCTTCAGTGGCCTGGGGTTCACAGGTTCGGATCCCAGGCACCGACTGATGCACCACTTGTCAGCCATGCTGTGGCAGCGTCCCATATAAAGTAGAGGAAGATGGGCAGGGATGTTAGCCCAGGGCCAATCTTCCTCAGCCAAAAGAGGAGGATTGGCAACAGATGTTAGCTTAGGGTTAATCTTCCTCACCAAAAAAAAAAAAAAAAAAAAAATCAGGTGTCATTTTGGAAAAGAAACACACAGTATTACATTTTTACAACTTAGTATAACTGCTGAAGGTAAGTTCCTCTGTAGACCACTGTTGCATAGAATATGTATTTGAGATATCATTGAGGCTCCAATTTCTATCAAAACATAATCTATATCCACTAAACAATAATAACTATGTTTACTTATAAAGAATAAGTAGAATTTGCTAAAAGAGCAAGTGCTTCTATGAGTAACTCATTATAAGCACTAAGTTGATACTACCAGAATGGCAATTTTTAGTGTCATTCTTGACTTAAATAGATACAGACTTCAATCAAAAGTTACTTCGACATGTCTAGCTAAAAGTTAAGAAAGAAAAACAGTTAAGAAGGACAAATTAAAGAGAAAGAAATAGAGAACAAACCAGAAAAAGTAAAATATTAAATTTTATTTGGGGACAAACAAAGCTATCTTACATTACAAATAGTCCCTATCTTACATTAGAAACAAAAATAAATTCCAGATGGATTGAAGACCAAAACAGAATAAACACAACCATAAAAACAGTTGAAGAAAATACGAAAGAATTTGCTTATAAATCTGGAGTAGGAAAGGCCATTCTAAGACACAAAATGTTTAAGCCATAAAGGAAAAAACTGGCCAATCTGACTACATAAAATCTTTTAAAATCATAAAGTTACAAGTCAACAAGAAATAGAGTAGGAAAAAATATTTGCAACATATACACAAAGAATTAATATCCAGAATATATAAAGAATTCCTACAAGTCGACATGAAAAAGACAAGTCAATAGGAGGGCAGGGATCTTTATTTTGCTCACTGCTGTATCCCCAGCACTTGACACATAGTAGTCACTCAATAAATATAAATTGCTAATATATGCATGAAATATCCTCAGCCTCATTATAAGCAGGAAAAATGCTAATAAAAACAACAATAAAAGATTTTCCACATAAAGATGTAAAAATATCCAGCACTGGTGAAGATGTGATAAAAGGGTTGCCTTGTATGTAGTTGGTTGATGTGTAAAATGGTACTACATTTTTGAAGGCAGCACAACATTATGTATTAAGTTTAAAATGTGAATATCTTTCAACTCCAAAATTCTACTTTTAGGTATCTATCCTAGAGAAACACTTATACATGTACACAAAGAGAATGCATACAGATACTTACTACAGCAAACTTTATAAAGAAAAAAAATTAAGTGTGCACCAACAGAAGAATAGTTTAATAAACAACAATAGTATATACTTTGGACATCAATTCAGCAGTTAAAAAGAATGAGATAGATATACACATACTGATATGTAAAAAGCTCCACGACATGCTAAGTGAAAAAAGCAACCTAAAAAACAATGTATATATAGTATGTTTTTATTTATGTACAAGTTATTATAAAACTACAAATTTTTCTATGTATAAATATGAACATAAAGTCAGAGAAAAAAGTCAAGAAAGATAAATTGATAGCAAAGGTCGCCTCTGGGGAAGGGAATGAGACCAGCTAAAGGTCAAGGAAAGATTCTGCTTTATTAGATTGAATTATTTTACAAGAATATATTCAAGTATTACTTGTATAATTAAAAAAGAATTTTTAAAGGAAAATTTTTTTTTATTTTTTAAGGAAAAAATACTATAAATACATTTTACTGATATGAAGAAAACAAGGAGACCATATTTTGGGGCTTAGATAGGGAGATTTAAAAATTCCATTTTGGATGTTAGTTTTGAAGTTCAACAGCAAGCAGGTAGCTGTACACACACAAGATTGGCATTCAGAAGAATGCCAATGCTAAAGAAATAATCTGGGGAGTTGCTGGTATGTAGACAATACTCAAAGGCACAGGAATGGTGTAGATGACTTAGGGAGAAAACACAATGGAAAGAGCAGAGGGCCCAGGATCAAGGAGAAAGAGCCAACAAAGAAAACTTAGAAGCAGCAGCCAGAGAAATAAGAGGCAAACTAGTAAAGAGCAGTGTCATGGAAGCCAAGAGAAGAGAGTGTTTTGCTAAAAAGCTGGTGTCAAATGCTGCCAAGAGGTCTGATATGGTGAGGGCTGAAAAAAAAAAAAAAAAAGATGGCCACGTTTCCCAATCTGACGGACATTAGCAACTTTAACAAGAGGGCTTTGTTTGGGTCAGAGTATTGGAGTAGGAGTAGGTTAAAGAGTTCATGGAAAGAAAAAAATGTGTATATAGAACGTACTGAAAACTCCTTTAAGAAGCTTAGCCATGAAAGGGAGTAGTAGAAAGATAGGTCAGTAGCAGAAAGGAGATTGGGGGGGGGGGGGGGGCGGTCAGAGGGCAGGGTTTTCAAAATGGGAGAGATCAGAGTAAACTGGAATAGTAGGAAAGGCTGTAGTAGAAAGAGGAAGTAACCAAAGGAAGTACTTTAAGAAGACAGAGAATGTGATTAGAGCACCTGTAGAGGCACTGGTCTTGACAGAATGAAAGATACTTCCTCTATAGTCACAGGTGGGAAGGAGAAAAAACGGAGCCCCAGATGCAGGTAGATTTGTAGATTTGGGTGGTACAAAAATGAAGGAATTCCTTTTTGGTGGCAAGGAATTCCCTTTTGGTAGCTTCCAGAGTTGTTTTTGTTTTTTGCTGAGGAAGATTGGCCCTGAGCTAGCAACTGTTGCCCATCTTCCTCTTTTTGCTTGAGGAAGATTGGAGCTGAGCTAACATCTGTGCCAATCTTCCTCTATTTTGTATGTAGGTCGCCGCCACGGCATGGCTGCCGATGAGTGGTGTAGGTCTGCGCCCATGAATTGAACCCAGGCTTCCGAAGCAGAGTGCACAAACTTAACCACTAGGCCCCGGGGCTTCTGTTTTTATAATAAAGTATAAGGCATATCACTGGTTTAAAAAGAACACATGAGAGATTAGAATAGACGTGGTATGAAATAGTCATTTACAGTGAGTGGGAAAGTGAACTTACTAGAGAAATGTATAACATTGCTAGGCAACAATGATTACACACGAGACTACGGTTATGAATTTATAGTGACATCGATCTGCCTGGTTTTCTGATTTTCTCTTGCAACTCTCAGCTCCAATGATGCAAGCAACTAAGAAGGCAGATGGTTAGGTTGAACCAGTGCATCACAAGAGTTCCACAAACAGCAGAAGTCAGCTCTGACTGAATTAACAGAAAAATAATTTACAGAAAGGATATGAGGTACCTTTCAGAGCAGAGAACCTGCTTCAGGGCTACAGAGCTAAAAAGCACCACCCAAAATCATACACACAATGGGCCTGGCAGATATCATGATTACTAATGCCAAGCAGGAGATGCTGTAGCTTGGGGTGCATCATTATAGTTCTGGATACAGGGGCCACACTAACAGCACCCCCACTGTTGCCTCTATAACTTGATCTTGCTGCTTGAGGCTGGTGCTACATGGGGATTTGCTGATAATGGAGGGGCAAGTTGTAGAGAACATAGTGAAAAGATTTGGGGGGACTGGATTAGCTGAGAAGATGAAGAGTAGTAAAGGAATGAGTATTAGGAAAATAACAGATGACTGGACATCAGGTAGTGATCAAGGTAAACAGGGATGTAAGGCACGGTGGTTTAGTCCTCCCCTCAGAAGAGGGTAGATCCTGAGTTCCAAAAGGTTGCACAGAGTGGCCTTAGCAGTGGCCTACGTGCAACAGCTTAAGCAGATTTCACATGAGAGTTTGGTCAGAAAAGTAGGGGGTTGGCAGTGTGGCAAAGCCTCCCACTGTTGCTATGGGCAGTGTTTCATCTCACTAATACCAAAGGTATCACAGATTGGCAAAGCCTTGGGCAAATTAATTTCTCTCTTTGAGCCTATATTTTCTCATCTGTAAAATAAAGATAACGATTTTCTTCTGAAAAAGTTGTTACGATTAAATGAGACAGAGAGAGAGAGATGCCTGTCAGAGAGTAGGTATTCAGTAAATGGTAGCCGTAAGTGAAGAGTTATAACTGAAGCCAAGAGAAGAGTTTCCAAGAAAAGGTAGTCAACAGTATCAAATCTTTTAGAGTGATCAAAAGGGTTCACATTGGAGCACTGCAGGAGATAAGTTTGTAGGGAAGATGAAGCCTGTTTTAGTCTCAGGTTACTTAACTTTCAATGACAACCTTGCAGTATTCAGAAAAGCTTTAAGGAAAAGCCTGATATATAGGCTTTTCCAGCAGCACCAGCAGCTCTAAAACCTCTGTACCCTTCCTTAATATAAGCTCTGAGCTAAGAATAACCAGGTGTGACAAACAGATACATTTCTACTGACAGACCCTTGAAAAAAAGAATAGGAAATTACAAGCTATTAATACAGTGTCCAAGAGGGAGAATGGCTAATCGAATTGTTGCAGGATACAGTTGGGGAAGAGGGAGACTGAAAATCATACACATCATGTGTCTTATTTAATTTATTTATTGTTGTTTAATTATTGTTATTTAATTTAATCAAAAATAGTTTTAGACTGTTACAGAAGAAATTTCAATCCACTACTTTCTCCTCTGCTCAGCTCTCACCAAATGTCAGGCCACAGGTCATTCAGACTATAAAAAGCTCCTACAAATTCCATAGAAACCTGATCAAATTTACTAAACCTCTTATTAGGTGAATGGAATTTCAGCTCCTCTAACTGTGCCTACCACCTGAACATGATGGCAGGTGGAGGGCCAGGGCAACTACCAGAATTGTTCTCCCATCCACCTCAGTCGTACTTCTCTGAAGGATTTAAGCAAGAACTACCATGCAAGAAACTACATATTCTCTATAAACTCAACTTGACAAGAGTCTGAATAAAGATTCCAAAAATCTCTTCTTTTTTTCTTTCATTATAGGGGAGTGGAACACTTTTAACGCATGACATAATAAACTCTCTCTCTCTTTTTCATGAACTATCCATTTCTTGAATTAACTGGACACTAAGGACCTAAGTCGTCTTCCTCAAGACATAAAATACACAACTGCAGCTTCAGCTCTGAGCAACCTCCTAAAACAGCTCTTAATGTTCAATCTTTCCCAGGTCCAGGGAGAACAGAATTCACAAATTATACTAATACAAAATAAAAATAAGTGCTGCTTTCTCAGAAAATTCATAAATGTTCACATAACTATATGGTAAGGCCATTAAACAAGCTCAATAAATAAAAAGAAACTACTTATTAGTGAAATAAAAAATATACAAATTAACTAAGATTTAAAAGGTTCAATCTGAGCTTTGAACAGAGAAATACTTCAACTGAAAAGAAACAGTTTGGGCTTTGGAGTCCAACAGACTAGAGTTCTGTTAGCTCCATCACATTACTAAATGTATAACCTTGAGACAAATTCCTTAATCTCCTCAACCCTCGGTTTCCTCAATAAAACAAGGATAAGACTACCTATCTCTGAGAGTTCTTAAAGGGACTAAACAAAATCGTTTATGTAAAGCTCTAATGCAATGCCTGGTACACTGCAGGAATACATAACTGTATGCTTCCCCTTCTAATTTTCAAAAGGTTTAATTAAAGATTGATTCATAGAGAAGGTGGGACTTAAAGAACAGGGAACAACTGTTAGCTGGACAGGAAGGAGGAGCATATTCCTCAGGCACTCCAGATTTATTTATAACTTTGAAAGTAAGAATAAATTTCTCAGATTATCAGTAAATTACTGATGTGAAAAAGCACCATTGATCTTGAAATGCTTTTCTACAGTCATGCACCGCACGACGTTTTGGTCAATGACAGACTGCATAGACAACCGTGGTCCTGTAAGATTAGTATCATATAGCCTAGGTGTGTAGTGGGCTATACCATCTAGGCTTGTGTAAGTACACTTTATGATGTTTGCACAACGACAAAATCACCTAACAACCCACTTCTCAGAACATATCCCTGTTGTTAAGCAATGCCCAACTGTATATAAGATATTCTTCTCCCTCTCTTATAATTTTACAATTCTTTGAGGTCCTACATTTGTACAATTTTTCTCCATCCTCTTCTTAAAGCCCTGACTCACACCCTCCTTACTTTGGTTTTGGGATGACCAAAGCCTTACGCCAGACAGACATACCTTAGAGTTCACTTGAGTATTCTGAAAGATTTCTGGGAGAAAGCCAGAACCAAGCAACTAAGAAGTTAGAAAGAATCAGTGTGGCAGAACGAAAAGGACATGGGTTTTGGAAACAAAGGTTTAAGACAGAGGTTTAAGTCCTATCTCTGCCACTTTCTAAATGTATAACCTTGGTCAAGGTACTTTACCTCTCTGGACCTCATTTCCTTATCTATAACATGCAGATAATGCCACCTATATCTTGTGGTGTTGTCAGGATTAGAAAAATGTCTAAAACAATTCATGGCATGTAAAAGGCCAATTAATGGTAACTATTATTAGGGTCAATCTGCCAGTTGCCTTTTTGAACATTGTCCGAGGCTGTACTTTCCTAACTGGAAAAAAGGAGTCATACTGCCCTCACATTCCCAAGCCTATACCCAAAAGGTTCCATTTTAGTAATCTATAATTAACCAAATAAAGAGCTTAAAGAATTCAGGGCAAGAAAGCACTAACATGGCTCAACTCATTCTCTGCCGACAGCAACAAAGCCAGTGCAAGGTGGATATGTTTGCCAAGAAAAAATAAGGAATCTGCTTGAACATGGTCATTGCTGGTACTGACATAAGCACAAAGCAGTTGCGTTTCTTGGGCTCGCAGCCTTATTGTCAGAAAGTTTTAACTTTCCTGAAATAAATCCTCTCCTGCCTTGTTTTCCTTGCTGTGCTATGACACTCCTATTACCCCATTCTCAAGAACACAGGGAAGAAATCCTCTCAACTAACACTCCTGCATTCACTGTGGAACTTATCTTTCCATTTCACAAATCACTTCTTACAGAGATTTTTGGGTTCACCTGATGTGAGCTTATGAAGAAAGACACTTCATAAGATATATACAAATACATCATAGCCACAATGACAAGATCTAGTCCCCAGAGTACCTCAAGTTACAAAGATAAGATGTGACTGAGTAACCTGCACACCATATGTTCATTCTTATTAACTACTGTACTTGGGAATTCTGGCTATTGCAAGAAGTTTATTTCCCTTGTGTGGCTAAGCAAAGTAAGAAAACTGATGACAGACACATAAATGGATTAAGGGAAACCATCAACGGAAATGTGACTTAAGATAAACAAGCCTGTGTGTGACAGTTACAAAACAAAAGCAACAGTCACCAATCACATAGCCAAAAGCAGCTATTTCAAATCCCAAGTACCTCTAGTCCCTCCCTATACTATAAAAAAAGCAAAAGGGAGTCAAGGTCAGAATGATTATTTAAACAATCTAAGAATTTAAAAAGGCTCAACAAATCAAAATATCACACTGCAATCCCTTGGTGAGGTGACTTTCAACTTGGGGAAAAAGGGCAGTCTCATGCACTTATTTTAATTTAGCCAGTTCAATATCAAGAAAGTTAAAGACTCTGTCCCCCAAAAAGCAGCTCAGTAATGCCTTTAGTTGTGTCATACAACTGCATCCTTGCCCAGAGCTTCACTTGCTTAACTTTCAATAGAGAAGTTGTTTTTTTGGTTGCAATTAACACTGTAAGGCAAGCTCAGCCCTGTATTCCATAGCCTTGAGGCTGCTGAGTAAATCTAGAATCATAGAACATACATTTTGATGCTGGAAAAACAGGAAGAAGGTGGTGGTTCAGCAACAAGGAAAATAATCAAGAAGTATATCTAGAATTAAGAAAAACAGACTGATATGCTGGCCTGTGGTTTTCTAACTTCTTTACATAGAATCTATTGAATTGTGTGTACCTTTCAGAAGAGGTCAGGTGACATGCATTTAAGCTATGATGGGAGGAGAAATAAAAAAATAAATTAAATAAAATCGATTCTTAAATAATAGCTATCCTTTCTTAAGCCCCTATTTATATGTGCCAAGTTCAATGCTAAAGCCCTCTACAAATATTTCTAATCCTCAATGGTATTAGTATCCTCATTTTATAGAAGACAAAACTAAGATATAGAGAATTTGGAAATTACCGAAAAGCTAGTTACTGATGGTCCTAGGATTCAAATCCAGGTCTGCCTGAACATTCAAATCCCATGTTCTAAAAGCAATTTGTTAAACAGTCTTACCCTCAAGAGATATAATCAAATTACAGATTTTATACAAAAAGACCCTTAATCACAGGGAAAAGATTTGGCCAAAGTTATAACGCAACTCAACTAGTCAGAAATATGTTTCAGATTTCCAGACTC
The DNA here is from genome assembly GCA_031878705.1 of Tapirus indicus. Classification (NCBI taxonomy): domain Eukaryota; kingdom Metazoa; phylum Chordata; class Mammalia; order Perissodactyla; family Tapiridae; genus Tapirus; species Tapirus indicus. Next base: position 146,632,532 of record CM062917.1, on the reverse strand, counting down.
ATATCCACTGGTGCCCGTCCTGCCTCTCTTTCCTCCTATAATTCCTCCCAGAGGAATTTCATATCATCCGAACACATTGTGCCTTGGAAATCAGAGACATGATCCCTTTTTATTTGATCCACATCTCAGTCTTCTCCAGTATCTGTCCCTTTTTTCTGTGCTGATTTAGCTTTAAGAGAGGAGAGACACACGCCATTCTAAGAGTAACATGAGAGTATCATACATCCAGGCACTCTTACTCCTTGGTGTTCCGAGGTTACTGCCTCTTCAAAACTATGCCTGAAAGAAGCTGACAGCTGAGACAGAAAGCCCCACGAGGCTCGCCTTTCCCAAAAGTAGAAGCATTTCTTCCTAACTTTCAGATCACAGTAAAGGAACCAATAACACAATCATTCTCTTCACACACGGTGAAGACTACTGAGCCGAGAGGACAAATCCCTGAGGAGAAGAGAGTAAAGAGAATCTCTCCATTACCCTCTACATTCAGAAAAGATGCAAGGGTATTGCAGTATCTGGAATGAATGGCAAAGCATCAGTGCTGCTCTGTGGAAGCCGCCGGCCACAGAAAGGCAGAAAGTCATCATCTGTACAGAAACCACACAACTGAGAATTTCAATGCGAGGTAACTACTGCTTACTCGTTCTCCAAATAGAAAAGATCTTTCCACCCTTATTACTGGGTGAACTCTCATAAGCAGTAAGGTTTTTCTACGCCATCGGGGTCTCCTCCCCGTATAGTCTAAAACATAACAAACGGGAGTATGTTGGAGGTGCAGGGGGGAGCAGTATTAGGTGCCTCTGCTCCTCCTGCCTATTCCAAGCAGTATAGGAGAGCGCTAGCTCCACGCTATCCGTAGCAAAGTACTGGGGTGCCACCTGGAGTCTTCGCTCCCCAACACTGGGGCCGGGCGGGGGCATCTCTAAGAGAGTGGGTTACAACGGAAAAGGGGTCTCTCTGCTCCCCCGATCAGAAGGGAGGGCGTGGAGGGTGGTGCCGCCGTGCCGAGAGGATCTGCCGCCCCCCTCCCTCCCTCTCCGCGAGAGGCAGCCCGGCCCCAATACCTTCTTGACTGTGCGCGGCGCCTCGGTGACGGTGCCGTCGGGGCTGACCAGGGCCTCGCCGCCGTCGCGGTGCCGCTGGTGCTGGTGATGAGGGTCGCTCCGCTTCATGGCCGACGCCTGAGGCACTTTCCCGGCGGCAGGGCTGAGAGCGGCTGCGGGCCCCGAGCCCGGGCCAGGGGCCGGGGGCCGCTCCCCGGCGGGAGCTGGAACCTCAGGGTCCCCGCCGCCCGCCGGGGGTGCCATGGCGCTCACGGCCGCCGAGCTCAATCCCAGTTGCGGCTCCGCCTCGGAGGGGCTCAGGTCCTTCAGCTCTACCTTAGGCACCTTCGCGGCACCCGCTGCTGACACGACCTGCACCGACATCACCGCCTCCGCTGCAACCGCCGGCTCAGACTTCAGCTCCAGCTCCTGCTCGGCCCCGCCTCCCGCCTCCCTTCCCCTTCCCTCTCCCATTCCCCCACTCCTCCCCTCCATCGCCTCCGCTCCCACCCCCTTCCTCCGCCCGCCAGCCCCGCCAGCCAGCCCCGGCCTCTCCCGGCCCCACTCCGCCCCGCCCCAACGCTGTCCGGCCCGGCTCGCGCGCGAGGCGCCACGGAACCTGTAGTGCGCTTGCTCCTGGCCGCACGCGGCGCGAAGACGGTGGGACCTCAGCCCCCAACCTACACTGCGAGCTGCCGAGGGCGGCACCCGCGATGCCCCCTGGGAATTGTAGTCCCCGTCGCCCTTCCTCCCGCTAATGGTATTCTGTAGAAGAGATGGAGCTCTAGAGCCGGCGACTAAGGGAAAGGAAAGGAGAGAGAATAGGTGACACGACAAAGGGGATGAAGAAGAGAAGTCTCCAGAGGAATTGCGGCTTCCGGAGAGGGAACGCCAGAAGCGCTGGGGTTGGGAAGGTGGGGGAGGAATGACTCTCTACGCTGACAGCGTGAATTTCCTCCGTGTGTGTACGTCTGCGATCACGTGAGCCGGCGTTTAAAGGAAAAGCGGCGGCGTCACGTGAGGAGAGCGCGGGCCGCAGGCTTCAAGTGGGTCGATTTTTTTGCCTCTGTGAAATCGGGACCCTAACACCTTTCCGAACTTTAATGACTTTGTTTTTAGCAGGAATAAAATAGGCCTTGCCTGCTGTGGTGATTTCTGGCACATTCTGGGTTTGGATGTTTAAAATCAGTCTAAAAAAGAAGTTAGGTATCACTAAGTCGAAATTTCAAGGCTAAGGAATTACACATTGACGAACGAGGCCAAATCGTTTGACCTATTAATTCTAGTAGAGAAATAATATGAAATTCAGATAAATATATCAGCATAAAGGAATATTAACTAAAATATGAGTAGTGATTTCCTTAAGTGATAGGATTTGGGGTGATTTTTTAACTTTGTATTTTAAACTTTTACATTTGTCTTAGAAGGTGTAAGCACAAAGACATGCATAGCAGTTTTATTTTTAATAACAAAAAGGTATCTGAAACTACTTTAATGTCCTTAACAGTAGGGGAATGGGTACAGCCTTTAAAATTAAGTTTGCCAAGAACTTGTTTTAATGATAAAGCGAAATAAATGCTTATGATAAAATAATAAGCTAAAAAGCATGAGACCAAATTGCACATTCCATAAGATTTTAACTATGTAAAAAATACATTAAAATGCAGTTGACTCTAGGTGACAGATTATGAGGTAGGTTATTTCTTCTCTCTTAGAGAAACTGAGGCAAAAGGGATCTTACAGTTTATGATTGTTCAGAGAGTAAGCCATAATCCTGAGACTGCAGAAGGCCACTGGACATCTGGTCAAAGAGTAACTATTTTTTCCCTGGCAAAGAGAGAGAGAAATCACCAGCCTTGATCTCCTCCTTCCCTGTGCTACTGCTCTGTTGGAAATCTGTTCATTTGTGGAGTTGTTCTACCCTGAAGGGAGTCTTTCATATCCCGGTCTTCAAATTTGTGCCTAACACTGTGTGTTGTAAAGCATCTGAGCACTGCCATTTCCACAAAGCTGGCAAGTCAGCCAGACACAAGGGCTTCTTAAGTTTTCTCTTCACACTCTGCCTTTCAGAATTTCCTTCCTGTTATAAAGAACCAGCCCAGAGCTTCATCCTCCAGCTGTAGGAGCAGAGATTAGCAGCTCTCTAACTGATTTCTTTCTTCCCCCTAATGCACAAGGGAGCTGGGTACAGCCACCTGGCATGTGTTGGAGCTCATAGCCAGCAGCTGCCTACCTGGACTCCCACTAGAATTGATTACTGAGGCGATGAATTAATTCTTCAGTGGGATGTGGTTACAAAACATGAGGAGTTGGAGCACTGGAAAGAAACTGATAATCATTCTTTATTTATCCAGGCACCATACCCTGGTTGGGGCCAAACATCAGGGCACATTTCTCACCCATTCTCAACTCCATCCTACACACCTGCTGCTTCTGCCATCTTTGTTACAGAGGGACACAGGCACAGCTGAAGGTGGAAATGCCATACTGGAAACAGTATGATTAAGCACAAGTTTGTGAACTATTAATTTATGAACTATTTAGTTTACGAAGTAATTTAGAGGTCTTCTTCCCTCACCCAGCTCATTCAACTTCCAGACCTTGGCAAATAGGAATGTGTCTTCCATGCAGGAGATTGGAAGAACTTCTGGGGTATCTGACTAACCAAAGAGAGAGAACTTGAAGATGCTAACATTGAGAGTTCCCTAAGGAAATAAACCAACAAGATCACCCTTGGTGAAGACCACACTCAGGATCACAGAGTTTCCAGAGAACCCTCTAGTGCCACACTCTTAAGTATAAGCATATAGACAAAGTCACCAGATATATGAAGAAAACTTTTAATATGAAAGACAGAGACTAACATAAGCAAGCAGAAAAAAATAAATAACTGGGAGGAAATAGAGGTTGTACATCAAGAAGAAATCAAGACCAAATAAAATCATTAATATCCTCAGAGACTTAAGATATTGTATTTGTGAAAGAACATGCTGTTTCAAGAAATGAACGTTCAGAAAACAAACATGAGACCTTTAAAATGAAAGCATGCTATCAGAAATTTTTAAAAACTCAATAAATAAAAAGAGAAAGAAATTTAAAATAGGAAAGGTGCATTTTTATCTTTGCTGAGATTATTGAAGAATAGTGGCTTGTTTCATGGTTTTTATATTTGTGTCTAATGCACGTTTTAACATGATAGATGCAATGCACTGTGTAGCTACAGTTTTCTGGAAAAGTCGGTCTTTCAGGAATTGTTTTTCAGATCTTCAGTTAAGTTTTTTCTTTAAATTAAAAGAAAATGAATTAGAGGGCCAGTCCAGGAAGTCCCACATCTAAATAACAGGAGTGCCAGAAAAAAGATAACCCAAAAAATGGGGAGGGGGAATTAATCAAAGAAATAATTCAAAAAATTTCCCAAAACTGAAAGATGAGAATTTCCAGAATGAAAGGGGCCATTACGGCCCCAGCCCAATGGATAAAAATAGACCTACATTAATACACATCATTGTAAAATTTCAAAATTCTGGGGACAAAGAGACAATCCTTCAAATGTCTGGAGTGTGTCAAGTGAAATCATGCAGTGTCTATCCTTCTCTCTGGCTTATTTCACTTAACATAATACCCTCTAGGTCCATCCATGTTGTTGCAAATGGGACAATTCTGTCTTTTCTTATGGCTGAGTAGAGTTCCATTGTATATATATACCACATCTTCTTTAACCAATCATCAGTCGTGGGACACTTGGGTTGCTTCCACTTCTTGGCTATAGTGAATAATGCTGCAATGAACATAGGGGTGCATAAGCCTCTTGGGATGGTTGATTTCATGTCCATTGGGTAGGTGCCCAAGAGTGGGATTGCTGGGTCATAAGGTATTTCTATTTTTAATTTTTTGAGGAATCTCCATACTGTTTTCTATAGAGGCTGCACCAGTTTGCATTCCCACCAGCACCGAATGAGGGTCCCCGTTTCTCCACAACCTCTCCAGCGTTTGTTGTTTTTGTCTTGGTGATTGTAGCCATTCTAACGCGTGTCAGGTGATATCTTAGTGTAGTTTTGATTTGCATTTCCCTGATGATTAGTGATGTTGAACATCTTTTCATGTGTCTATTGGCCATCTGTATCTCTTCCTTGGAAAAATGTCTGTTCATATCCTCTGCCCATTTTTTGATCGGGTTGTTTGGTTTTTTGTTCTCATTTGTATGAATTCTTTATATATTACAGAGATTAATCCCTTGTCGGATAACGGATTTGAGAATATTTTCTCCCAGCTGGTGGGTTGTCTATTCATTTTGATGCTGGTTTCATTTGCCTTGTAGAAGCTCTGTAGTCTGATGAAGTCCAACTTGTTTATTTTTTCTTTTGCTTCCCTTGTCTGAGTAGACATGGAATCTGACAGGATCCCTTTATGACCAACGTCAATTAGTGTACTGCCTATATTTTCTTCCAGGAGTTTTATAGTTTCAGGTCTCATTTTCAGGTCCTTAATCCATCTTGAATTGATTTTTGTATATGGCAATAGGAGATGGTCTACTTTCATTCTTTTGCATGTTGCTGTCCAATTTACCCAGCACCATTTATTGAAGAGGCTTCCCTCTCTCCATTGTATGTTCTTTGCTCCTTTGTCGAAGATTAGCTGTCCATAGGTGTGTGGTTTTATTTCTGGGCTTTCAATTCTGTTCCATTGATCTGTGTGTCTATTTTTGTACCAATACCATGCTGTTTTGATTACTATAGCTCTATAGTATATTTTGAAATCAGGGATTGTGATGCCTCCAGCTTTGTTCTTTTTTTTTCAGGATTGCTTTAGCTATTCAGGGTCTTTTGTTGCCCCATACGAATTTCAGTAGTTTTTGTCCTATTACCATGAAGAATGACATTGGGATTCTGATTGGGATTGCATTGAATCTGTAGATTGCTTTAGGTAGAATGGACATTTTAACTATGTTTATTCTTCCAATCCATGTGCATGGAATATTTTTCCATTTCTTTATGTCTTCCTCGATTTCTTTCAATAGTGTCTTATAGTTTTCAATGTATAGGTCTTTCACCTCCTTGGTTAAATTTCTTCCCAGATATTTTATTCTTTTTCTTGCAATTGTGAACGGGATTGTCTTTTTGAGTTCTTTTTCCGTTAGTTCATTATTAGTGTATAGAAATGCAACTGATATTTGTAAGTTGATTTTGTACCCTACCACTTTACTGTAGTTGTTGATTATTTCTAATAGTTTTCCAATGGAATTTTTTGGGTTTTCTATGTATAAGATCATGTCGTCTGCAAATAGTGAGAGTTTCACTTCTTCATTGCCTATTTGGAGTCCTTTTATTCCTTTTTCTTGCCTAATTGCTCTGGCCAGAACTTCCAGTACTATGTTGAATAAGAGCAGTGAGAATGGACACCTTTGTCTTGTTCCTGTCCTCAAAGGAATGGCTTTCAGTTTTTCCCCATTCAGTAGGATGTTAGCTGTAGGTTTGTCATATATGGCCCTTATTATGTTGAGGTACTTTCCTTCTATACCCATTTTGTTGAGAATTTTTATCATAAACAGATGTTGGATTTTGTTGAATGCCTTCTCTGCATCGATTGAGATGATCATGTGGTTTTTATTCTTCATTTTTTTAATGTGGTGTATCACGTTGATTGATTTGCGGATGTTGAACCATCCCTGTGTCCCTGGTATAAATCCCACTTGATCATGGTGTATGATCTTTTCGATGTATTGCTATATTCGGTTTGCCAATATTTTGTTGAGGATTTTTGCGTCTATGTTCATAAGTGATATTGGGCTGTAGTTTTCTTTCTTTGTATTGTCCTTGTCTGACTTTGATATCAGGATGATATTGACCTCGTAGAATGTGTTAGGAAGTATTCCATCTTCTTCTCTTTTTTGGAATAGTTTGAGAAGGATAGGTGCTAAATCTTCTTTGAATGTTTGGTAAAACTCTTCAGGGAAGCCCTCTGGTCCTGGGCTTTTATTTTTTGGGAGGTTTTTGATTACTGTTTCAATCTCTTTACTTGTGATTGGTCTATTCAGATTCTCTATTTCTTCTTGATTCAGTTTTGGGAGGTTGTACACATTCAAGAATTTGTCCATTTCCTTTAGGTTGTCCAATTTGGTGGCATAAAGTTTTTCATATTATTCCCTAATAATCCCTTGTATTTCTGTGGTATCTGTTGTAATTTCTCCTCTTTCATTTCTAATTTTATTTATTTGAGTCTTCTCCCTTTTTTTCTTAGTGCGTCTGGTTAAGGGTTTGTCAATTTTATTTATCTTCTCAAAGAACCAGCTGTTTGTTTCATTGATCCTTCCTACTGTTTTTTTTGGTTTCAATTTCATTTATTTCTGCTCTGATTTTTATTATTTCCCTCCTTCTGCTGATTCAGGGCTTTGTCTGTTCTTTTTCTAATTCTATTAGGTGTAGTTTAAGGTTATTTATTTGGGATTTTTCTTGTTTGTTAAGGTGGGTTTGTATTGCTATGAATTTCCCTCTCAGGACTGCTTTTGCTGCGTCCCATATGAGTTGGTATGATGTATTTTCTTTTTCATTTGTCTCCAGATAGCTTTTGATTTCTCCTTTAATTTCATCAACGACCCATTGGTTGTTCAGTAGCATGTTGTTTACTCTCCACATCTTGTCACTTTCCCAGTTTTTTCCTTGCAGTTGATTTCTAGTTTCACAGCATTATGATCAGAAAAGATGCTTGTAATGATTTCAATCTTGTTAAATTTATAGAGGCTTGCCTTGTTTCCTAATATATGGTCTATCCTTGAGAATGTTCCATGTGCACTTGAGAAGAATGTGTACTCTGCTGTTTTTGGGTGGAGTGCTCTGTATATATCTATTAAGTCCATCACGTCTAGTTTTTCGTTTAAGTCCATTATTTCCTTATTGACTTTTTGGATGATCTATCCATTGATGTAAGGGGGTGTTAAGATCCCCTACTATTATTGTGTTGTTGTTAATATCTCCTTTTAGGTTTTTTAGCAGTTGTTTTATGTACTTTGGTGCTCCTGTGTTGGGTGCATAGATAGTTATAATTGTTATGTCTTCTTGGTGAAGTGTCCCTTTTATCATTATATATTGCCCTTCTTTGTCTCTCTTACCTTTTTTATCTTGAAGTCTACTTTGTCTGATATAAGTATGGCAACTCCTGCTTTCTTTTGTTTCCATTAGCTTGGAGTATCATTTTCCATCCTTTTATTTTGAATCTGTGTTTGTCTTTAGAGCTGAGATGTGTTTCCTGGAGGCAGCAGATTGTTGGATCTTGGTTTTTAATCCATCCCGCCACTCTGTGTCTTTTGATTGGAGAATTCCATCCATTTACATTTAGAGTGATTATTGATATATGAGGGTTTAATGTTGCTATTTTATCATTCATTTTCTGGTTCTTTTGCATTTCCTTCGTTTCTTGTCGCATGTGTTTTGGACTGCAAATTCAGTTTGGTATTTCTGCATGATGATTCTCTTAGTTTTCTCTTTATTTGTCATATGTGGTTCTCTTCTGGTTATTTGCTTAGTGGTTACCATGAGGTTTATATAAAAGATCTCCTGGATAAGATAGTACATTTTCAGATGCCTCCTGTTTCCTTAGGCTGAGTCGATTCAATCTCTTTCCTCTTCCCTCCTTATTGTTGTTGTCACTACTTATTCCATCTTGTGTCATGAGTGTGTGTTTACAGTGATGAGCTTGAATTAATTTTTGATGTTTTCCAACTGTAGTTTGTTCTAGTTTAGTCTCCTTGCTTTTCTTCTTCCTGAAACCTTTGTATCCCCTTTCTCTGTTTGTGGTTTTTTGTTTTTTTTTTTTCAGGACTGAGGGCCTTCTTGAGAATTTCTTGTAGTGGGCATCTTGTGGTGATGAACTCTCTCAGCTTTTGTTTGTCAGGGAGAGTTATTATTTCTCCTTCATATTTGAAGGATATTTTTGCTGGATAAAGTATTCTCGGCTGAAGGTTTTTGTCTTTCATGATTTTGAATATATCATTCCAGTCTCTCCTAGCCTGTAGAGTTTCTGTCGAGAAATCAGCTGAGAGCCTGATGGGGTTTCCTTTGTATGTTATTTTGTTTTTTTGTTTAGCTGCCCTTAATATTGTTTCCTTGTCACTGAGTCTTGTCAACTTAGCTATTATGTGGCGTGATGATTGTTTATTCCTGTTTATATATTTAGGTGATCTATTGATTTCATTCACTGTTATTTCCATCTCATTCCCTAGGTTAGGGAAGTTCTCAGCTATTATTTCTTTGAACAAACTCTCTGCTCCTTTTTCTCTTTCTTCTCCTTCTGGAATACCTATTATCCTTATGTTGCTTTTCCTCATTGAGTCTGGTATTTCTCGAAGAATTTCTTCATTTCTTTTTAGTCTTAGCTCTCTCTCCTCCTCTATCTGGAGCATTTCTGAGTGGCTATCCTCGATAATGCTAATTCTTTCCTCCATATTATCAGTTCTCCTCTTTAAAGACTCCATTTTTTCCATTATCTCATCCATTTTGTTTTTCATCTGCAATAATTCTGATTGGTTTTTCTTTATGGTTTCAATATCTTTTGTGACATAATCCCTGAATTCGTTGATTTGTTTCTGTGTGTTCTCTTGTATTTCATTGAGTTTGTTTATGATAGCTATTTTGAATTCTCTGTCATTGAGGTTATTGAATTCTGTGCCTTCAGGGTTGGTTTCTGGGTGTTTGTCATTTTCCTTTTGGTCTGTAGACATAATATACCATTGCATAGATCCCACAGATTTACCTTTTCCTTTCATCTTGAAAGTGGTCCTGCAGTTTCCACCTGCTGCCACTGGGTGGAGGTCACGAGCGGTGTGCTCTGAGCCCGCTGCAGTCCCCAGAAGGGATTGTGCTGAAGCACAGGGCATGTGGTGGGGGGACGAGTTCTCTCTTTCTCCTGCTCCACCTGGGTGTTTCCTTTCTGGCTCTCTTGGGGCATTTGCCACACCCCCAAAGCAGTCCGTTGCTGCTTCCCGGTGGGGATCTCTTGACCCTCTGTGAGAGCATCTGGAGGGCAATAGTTTTCCCTGCAGAGGGCCGCCCCTCCCCCCTCTGTCTGCGAGCCATGCTGTCTTTGCTGATCGATTGGGGAGGGGTAGTAAAACTCCTTACCTCTCCTCACGTCCTTTGGGGCTTCCCATGCCTCCACCATCCGATGTATGTCAGCAAGGGTTTCTTAGAAGTCCTTTGTAGTGTTTGATTGACCTCTGTTGGTATGCGAATGATGTTTTCATTGTGTTTTAGGGGGCAGAGATTCAAAGAGGGAATCTCACTCCGCCATGATGCTTGATACTGAACTTCTTAAAACCAGTTCCGGAAGCTAGACTATAACACCTTCAAATACTACAGACCCTCTGTTTGCCTTGTCCAAAGAATAAACTGAGAATCAGCCATGATTGGAAGGACAGTCATCTGACTATGCAGGGTCAGGTAGGGGATCAGGGACCAATCCTCTTGCTTTCATTTCTATCTTCTGAAGTACCTGCTGCCTCTAATCCAGAGCCTTTTGGGAGTGCTGCATTATAAGTTTCTCCACTGAAGGCCAAGACTTTAGCTTTTTTAAGTGCTAAATTACCACTCATTGTTTGCTTTCCAGCTTTCAAAACTGTTATTATTGGGTCCTCCCCACTCCACCTCTTTTTTTTCCTCTTTGTAGGCAAAGAATAAAAAAAGAGATAAAACCTTATCTTCTGTATTGGGAAATCAAATGATAACACCTAAAATGAACATTCAAGAGACAGCATTATCATGTTATTCAGAGGTATGGAAGTAAATATCATAAGGATTATCTAAAATAAAGGGATTGGCTCCCAGGAACAGGAAATGATGGGGTAGACGGTATGAGTGGCATACCGAGGCAGCTGTTTTAGTCAACAAGACCTATGGAACTTTTGACTTTTCAAACTGTATCATGTATAACATAGATGAAAATCAAAACTTTAAAAGCAGACAAAAGAATATAAAATAGTTTATGGATACATAGCTGCATAGGCATATATAAAAGTATAATAATGGACTGGAAGGAAACACACTGAACTCAATTGTTTTCTGTCAAGGAAGGAGAAAGTGGGAGGAAAAACAGGATGGGGTGTTGGTCAAAAGGGACATTAGCTAAATCTGTTACACTCTGTTTCTTTAAAAAAAAATAGGCTGGAAGCAAATATGATAAAATGATAAAGAGTTGTTATTTCTGAGTAGTGGGAATATAGGTATTTATTATGTTGTTTGTGCCTTTCTATATCATTTCAATGTCTTAGATTAAGAAAATAAAAACAGAACTCAAGCTGTCAGAGAAAGGATTGGGGCAATGGACAGACTGCTTAAAAGAAGTTGAGACCACCAGAGGCAGGCCTCCCAACCTGGGAAGATGGACGACTGAGTTTGAGAGTGATAAGGGGGGCCCCAAAGGAGCAGCTAAGGGCAGAGCCTACCAGAGTGAACACATGGAGACCTCTGTTCTCACTGTAGCAGCCAGGCTACAGAGAGTCCGAAACCAAGCTGTTGGACCCTGAGGTGTTTCTTCCAGGGATCTAATTTAGGAGCTTTTGTAGGAAAGTGGCCCCTACGGCTCAGTCATGAGATCTGGTGCTTCTGTAAAAACAGTGCAAGATTTCTTGGTTGTGGGCATGTCTGTAGTTCTGGACCTCTAGCTGCCAGCTGATGTCTGCATTCACAAAAGGTGGGTTCACAGTGCTCTCTAGTGGTCACAGAGTCTGCCAGCCTCCATGGCCAGACAGAAACATAACATTTCTCAGCTTTTTAAAAGCCCAGAATTAACTCCCCCTACGTCCCATTCCCCATCCTTTACATAAGTATTCCCACTAAAGAAAGGAGGGATGGAGGGAATGTCCATGGAGATGAAAAAAAGAAAGAAAACTGTTAACATTTTCCCTTATTTCAGAAAAGGTCATTAGACAACACTGATAATTTTATTTTGAATACTGTTGTTGATAAAGGTTAAAACATAGCTATACGACTGATGAGAGAAGCAGTGATGGCAAGAATGAGTGAGGTAAGCAAGCACAAGGGGATACAGGGCAGCCAGGGGAACGACAATGCTGGAAACCTGGGTAGAAGGAAAAATCAAAGGTCAGAACTGAGAATGGAAAGAGTGGACTTTGGAGTCAAGAAGACACCTGGCCCAGTGTCTGTCATTTACTAGCTATGAGGTTGTGGGCAAGTCATTTTGCTTCACTAAGCTTGTTTCGACAAAAAACTAGCTCCTCTAGTCGCCTCTGGAGCCAGATGCCCTAATGGAATCCCAGCATTACCACTTACTGTGTGGCCTCAGGCAAACTATGGAACCTTTCTGTGCCTCGTATCTTGGGGGTGTTAACAGTGCCTCATAGGTCTGTTGTGAGATTCAACGAGTTAATGCATATGAAGTGCTTGGAAGAGCGCAGCAAGTATTCAGTAAGAGTTAGCTGTTAATGTTATAATACACATGTAAAGTACCTAGAATATGGTCAGACCAGTTAGTTCCCTTTCCCCTTCCCCTGGAATCTGGCTCTGGACAAAATGCTTACATCATCATGAGTTACTCCCCAAACAAGCCTGGTCAATACTCTACAATTCCCTCTGAGTCTGTGCATACCACCCCCTTTCCTCCACGGGTCTCTTTTCCACAGGATCCTGAGTCCTTGCAACCAGTTCCTAGTCTTCTACTGATATCTTTTTCAAGGAAATGGGGCTAACAGGCTTCCCTCAGGGAAGTCTGAATTCCTTTGGCCAGGGGAGGAAGCTGTGGACCAGAATGCACCTGGTCCCACTAGCATCCCTTGTAGAAGGCAAGAGGCCCCTAGAGGTGGGGCCCAGGATTGCTGCAAGGAGCTGTGATCCACACTAGCTGCAGACTCTTGCTCACTCATGAGCAGTGTACAGTGAGGCAGCTGTGGCCACAGGAGAGCTTTTGTCCATATAGAGCCAACTGGCCAGGAAGGACAGTCAGCACATTAAGCTGACATCAGCCTGACATATGTCAGTCATGACCTCATTAGCACCAAGCCCTTGGCCTTTCCGAACAGCCTGAGGAGGAAGTGGAAGAGAAATGAGATCAGGACCAGGTAAATAGTTAGGCTGAGACCAGGGCCTATGGAAAAGAAGCACACCAAGAGTTTATACAAAAACCTTTTATTTACTGTTTATATTTCATCTCCCCATCCCTATCCCCCGATCTGGAACCCAGCCAGCTCCTAAGGCTTCCTGCTGTCTGGTTCTTGCTGTTGGGGCCTTGGGGACATTGTGGGGGTTATGAGAGGTGGGAATCTCCTCACCCACCAGTTGTGGAAGTTGAAGGAAGCTTTCCTGCCTGGCTGAAGCTCCAGCAGCTTCCCAGAGCAGCCCCTCAAGTCAGAGGATCCATCCCCCACTGGATGGATATGAGGAAGAATTAACATGTGTCTCTCAGAGGCCCAGAGGCTCTCCGTCACTCACTGCTTCTATACCACACCAGGCTCCATAGCTGAACCAATCTCTCACCTGGAGATGGAGCTCAGCAGCAAAGGGGTGGAGGATAGGGGTGGGGGTGGAGAACGCAGCAGTTCTGAGTCCTAATCAACAAACAGGAAACAGGAAAAGGTGGGGCCTTGTTGAACTGAAATGGGAAAAGGGGAAGGAGGGTGCAGGAGAACACAGGAGGGGTTACTGGCCTGGGGTGGGGCCAGCTGGACACCTGTGAAGTGAGGTTACAGCCCCTATGAGAGTAGGCCCTCCCAGCCCCACAACCACCTGGAAGAGAGAGAAGGGAGCCCCGTCTCCACTTAGACAAAAGGCTAATGGCACAATGAACACTTTTGGTCTAAGAGTGCCAGGAAAGAGCACCCACTGGCACAGAAAAGGGCAGCTGGCCCTCATTCTGCCAGATGGCCATCACAGCCCCCTCTGGGTGCTGTCAACCCTGCCTCCACCATTACTGCCCCACCACAAGCTCCGCATACCCCATGACCCCATTGGAGACTGATGCTGCCAGCCAGACCCCAGCTGGTGGGGCAGAAATAAGGACCCTGAGCTCCAGGGCCCATCCCTGGGTGAGGCTCACCCGTGGAGACATCAGGGCTCTTTCCCACAGTCCTGCTGCCATGAGCCAGACATATAGAACTCTCCTGGGAGGGCACCAGGCCCTCAGGATCTCTGGAAGATGAGATCCCAGGGAAGCACACTCAGGGAGGGTGAAGAGCCTCAGACAGGATTTGCTTCTCTTTCCTGTCCCAGGTCCTGCTCTCCAGGCTCAGAAGTCTGAGTCTGTATCCATGAGCTCCGCCTCCATCAGGTTGGTGCGAGAGTGAATGGGCCCCAGCCCCTGCCGACGGCCCTGAGCCCAGGCCGTGGGGGCTGGGGCGCTGGGCAGAAACAGATCCTGCAGGGGGCTGGGCTCTGGGCAGAAGGGGTTGGAGACCAGGGTCCAGGCTCCTTGTCGGCAGGAGTCCCCAGCTCCCCAGGCGCCTGCAGCCACCAGACACTTCTGCCGGGGCAGCTGAGGCAGTCGAGGAACAGCACTGGAGGCAGGGGTAGGGGTAGGGTGGTGAAGCTCAGGGGGTGGCACCAACGGACACACCTCCTTCTTCCTCTTCCTCCGCTTCTTTTTCCGGCCCAGGCGCTTCTCCAGCTCTGGGGAGATCTCAGCCTCCACCAGCCACAGATTGGCTTTTTCCTCTGGGGGCACTGACAATGGGAGAGAGAACATGAGTGTGGGACCCTGGCTCTGTTCACATCACCCCTTCTCTCCTCGGACCCCCTACTCTTTGAGCTCTGGGACCCACAACTCTAGACCTCCTCCAGGGCCTTCCTTCCTCCTTCTCTTCGGGCAGCCCCTGGTACTCCAGTCCCAGGAACCTCCAGCTTCTACGCCCCCCACCTTCCTACAGAAGCCTGAATCCCATACCTGGTGTTGCCACAGGGGTGACAGACACATCCTGGGGCAGTATGGCTCCCCTCCGAGCCACCATCTTGGTGACATGCTGGGCCCAAGCAGAGGACACATCTCCTGAAGGCTCATTGAGGTCAAAGGCCAAACCCGCTGTGGAGATGGAAGGAAAGGATAAGGAATTGTGACTGCCCGGTCCCTTGTGGTGACCACTCCTCCCTTATCAGCACCATTCACCTTCCCCCAGCGATGGCTCCCACTTGACTTAGCACAGAAAACCCGCCCTGGTAATCACAGTGACCTCTACCCATTTCCAGTCTGAAGAGAGGGGCCTCACTAGAGCCAGAAATCCAGTCCCTGAAACCCTGACTTCCTCTAGCCCTGGGAGAACAACTCAGAAGACAGGAGAAGAAGGAAAGGGAGATGAACCTTTGGAACCAAAGCACAAGCAAGCAGATCCAGGGGCAGAAACAGAGGGGACTGGAGAACGAGTGTGTGAGCGAGAGGAGGCAGCACCGTATTCCTCATAGCCTTCCAAATAGTCCACGGGTCCACACCAGCCTGGCAGGGAATAGGGCCCAGATGCTGTGGGTGTTAACTGGCTCTGGTGGAGGAAAGGGGCCAAAGCTCACCCACAGGCCCATCATGGGAGACGGTGTGCATGCTGAAGGAGAGCTCCTGGCACGGATTCTGCAGCAGCTCACGCCGCTTAGAGAAGGCCTTGGCGATCATCTTGCTCTTCTTGATCCGTTTGGGCTCATCATCACTCTGACCGGTCAACCTGAGAGCAGAAGGGGGGGAGGGGCAGTGGAGGAGCAGCTGCTTCCCATCAAATCTTGTGAAAGACGAGCGAATCCCTTCCGTCCAGGGAAGGAGCCTCCAGAGGGCCTCAAGTCCCTCAAGGACTCTGAGGAGTAGAGGCCTTCTCTGCGAAGAAGGGAACCTGGAACGCAGGGCTCCTGTGTGCCTAGTTCTCAAATCTTTCCACTCAGAAGATGCTGGCGGCTGGCTCAGCACTTGACCAGTCCTCCCAAGGACAGGAGGTGTCACCAGAGGGCAGTGGTGAGCCACAGAAAAGGCAGCTTTAGGCGGCTTAGTGCAGACCCTTAGAAATCACACCTGCCCTAGGCTGGGCTGGGAGACGTGGGACCAGGCAAAGCCTAAAGAGGGGAGGCAGAGGGTGAGAGAGCAAGGCGGCAGGGTCAGGACAGGCTGGCTGCTGACCCCACCTGCACCAGGTGCGCCTCCAGATGAGCAGCGTGGCCTTGGTCCAGACCCAGGTGCTCATGGCAATGCCGGTTCCAAACATGGCAAACAAGTTGATCTTCTCCACCAGGAGGCTAGGGCGATTCTTGATCTCACAGTCGGGGATGGGCTTCTTGGTGGGCAGCCCGATGGTCACATTGGCCTGGCACCTATGGTGAGGGGTAGTAGACAGGTGAGGCTTTCTGGATCTTCTGAGTGGGTACTCAGACAATCAATCCAAAGACTTTCAAAAGAGCTAAGCCCCACAGCACTGACTGGCAACCCTGGGAGCTCGTTAGAGTCACCTGGGAGCTTTTAATAACTACTGATGTCTGGGCTGCACCCTAGATAATTAAATCAAATCTCTGGGGGAGGGAGTCAGGCATCGGCGTGGTTTAAAGCTTCCCACACTGAAAGCTGGAGCCTTTAAGAAAGAGTCTGAAGCAGCCAGGATGTGGCCTGGTGTCCATGTTATTGAGCATTTTAACTGCTATTCCTGCCATCGTGGGTGCTGCCCTTCTTTCAGCAGCTGAGACGCCTTATTCTCTGATTCATCCTCTTTGTGACACAAAAAAGCACAGGCAAAGCCAGTGAGCACTAACAGGTTGTTAACCTGTCGTAGAGAGGCTACTTCTGTGGGGGGACTTACAATAAGCTCTGCAAAAGAGTGTATGAGAAGTAAGAGAGCAACTTCTGTGGCCAACACAGTTGGTCAGAAAAACCAAAATATGCAATGGCTTCTTAACAGTTACAAACACACCAGCCAGACAGCCCCTGGCAGGGAGAGGGAAGGGCGGAGCTGAGCAGGGACTTGAGGGCTGTTTGTAAATTACAGGGCAACTGATGTCTTGGGCACCCAGAGCAAGACGGGCAGTTTCACCTGCTGTCAAGGCAGGGACCTGGCCGACCCCTGCTGGACAGCAGAGGAAGGCCGTCTCTGGGGTCCTGGCTCCAGTTCCCACCACTGCTGCCCCCAAGCCCCAGTCCCCCACTCACAGCACGTAGTCCCGGAAGCTGCGCTCCCACTCAGCCTGGTTGAAGAAGTCGTAGAAGTGGCAGCTGAAGGTGATGAGCACAAAGCCAAAGGCCAGGAAGCCAAAAATGCCTGTGGAGGGAGAGGGGTGGGACAGGGCGTTACCAAGTGTGGTTGCAGCAGTGGGAAGGAAGGTGTTTGCCCCACTTTGGCCTCAAAGACAGCTGAGTCTGGGGTGAATTTGTGCTGGGCTCAGTTCAAGAACTGTATTCTCCAAAACAAGGAAAGATTTGGGAGGCTCTTGAGGCAACTGTGGGAGGGCCCCAGTGGGAGGGAAGTGGGCATGAGGAAGCAGTCTTGGCATGAACTTGAATTCTTCTGTCCGAGAAGGCCCCCTCCTTCTGAGCTGCTACTACCACCACCACCACCACACACACACGCAGCCTTGTCTTGTCCCCATGGCTGGTAACTTGTCCCACAACTTACTGCATCCTCCAAGACCCTTTCCAGGAGGGTGCAGTGTTGGGCTGGCCAGCACCTCAGGCCCAAGTCCCCACGGCCACTCACCAAGGCGCAGCATGGTCTCGTTGATCTTGCTGGCAGCCTTCTCACTCAGCAGCCCGGGGTGGTTGCTCTTGATGGAGAACAGAGTCATGACTCCTGAGCAGAAGAGAGACCTCAGACATCAGCAGTGGCAGGCCACTCTCCTGGGAGGGATGGGTGTGTGGCAGGGGAGGGTCTCATGTCCCCAGAGTCCCAGGTCTGACTACTCCTGTGCTGACTTAAAGCTTGGGGAACCGGAGACCCTGGAGAAATGGAGCACAGCTGGTGGCAGATGTGCCATGGACTGGAAAGACTGGGGCAGATGCAGACGGACAGTCAAGGAGAGAGAGAAGCACCTCAGTCCTGGCCTGGCTGCCTCTAAGTAAGGCAGCCAGGTCAAAGCTGTACCGCTGGAAAAGACATAAAAAGAGATTCGAGAACAGCGCTGCCCAATAGAAACATGTGAGCCACATACATCATCTGAAATTATCTAGTAGCCACATTAAAAAAGTAAAAAGACACAAGTGAAACTAATTTCAATATATGCTATAAACAATATATCATTGTTTATTATATTATCATTGCAACATGTAATCCATATAACAAATTATTAATGAGATAGTTCACTTTTTTTGTGCTAAGTCTGAAAAGCAGTGTGTATTTTGCTCTTATGACACATCTCAATCTGGACTAGTTCCAACATATGTGGCTGGTGGCTACCGTTCAGGACAGCACAGATACAAAACATAAATCAGAGGCCCAGACACTGCCAAAAAGAGGGGAAAGAGGTGGGCTGAACAGAAGGCTGACAGCACAGGGGGAGGAAGTTGAAGTTTACAATGAAAACTCAACAAAAATGAGCTAAGAAGATACAAAGGCTTATTGTGGAGGTGCCAGATTGAGACAGGGAAATTAGGGAACAGAGAATCTGTGCATGTTGTGAAAACTGTGTGTGTGTGTGTGTGTGTGTGTGTGTTGTGGGCAGGAAGGAGATGAGAAACCAAGCTCCAAAAGACAGAGTATATATAAATTCAGGGTGCACACACACGACTGAAGGCCTTCAGCTGGTCCATGTGGACAGAGTAGGTTACTCAGGGTGTTCAGCACACAAGTGCATCTGGCCAAGGGCTGAGCAGAGGCTGGAACCCAGTCCAAGCTCCACTCAACAAGCTGTGAGCCCTGGCACAAGGCTCTGGAGAAAGGGGTGCATTTTTCTGACCAGCATAAAGGTGCTGTCCCACACCAAGTGCCTATGGTGCTGTGTCTGTCTAGAGGGGCACCTTCCACTTTGCACCAAGGCCCTGTGTGAGCCAGCTAAGGCCCCACTGCAAAGGCAGCGGAGCTGGCAGCTCCCAGCTCCTACTTACACAGAGCAGGTGCTCAGCACATTTTGTTGCCCGACCGGTCCTGGCCTGGTCCTCACTCACCTCGGATGAGGAAGTAACCTCCCACAATGAGCACCAAGCCAATTGGAGCCAGCACAAAGCCAGCACGGTATCGGTAGTTCTTATAGCCCACAAAACAGATGCCACTCACAGAGTCCCCGTCCACCTGCAGCAGGAAGGGGCAGGAGGGACAGAGTTGGTCACTGGCCCCCTCACCCGAGCCCACTCCACTCAGGTCCCCAGCCCCCTACCAGTCACTATACCTGGGCCACAGCAAGGATTGCCACAGTGAGGACAAAGGGGAGTGACCACGTGAGCAGATGGAAGTAGGAGGTCTTGCCCGAGAGAGGTTGATAGGTGGTGCCCAGGGCTTTGAAGGAGGTGTGCCAGGCATAGGTAAGGACCACAAACCAGACGACGCCAGCCATCAGGGCATAGTACACAATGACAAAGATGATGACACAGGACAGGGTCTCGTTGGAGCTGCACAGACATGTGAGGTGTCACTTGGGGAGGTCATTCTGTACTCCTTCAATCAGGTCTCTCCACCCTGTCCCCAGACCCTTGGCTTCTAAGGTCTGGAGGTTCCCTAGGAGAAAGGGCTTGGAGACAGGACTCAGATCAGCTTTGAAGAGGATATAAAAAATGCCTCTTTGAACAGATGCAAACGATCAAGGTCCTGACGCTGGAGATCTTGGGTGCAACAAGGCAGAGCTCTATCCTACACTGAAGTCTCAGTTGCAAGTCCAACCTGTCCCTTTTGTGTTACACACACATTTCAGCCTTCCTCCCCTCGCCCTCACCTCTGGGTCCCCAAGACACCTACGTGGGCTCCCCAAGCCTCATGGTGCCATCTGCACGGCAGACGATCTCCCGGCGGGCACCATCCATGAACTGGGCCAGCCAGCCAATGCTGCCCACAAAGAAACATGCATTGACGTAGAAGAGAATAACAGCAGGGTAGCGATTCGAATTCCGCCAGTCAGCCACAAATGTGGCCTAGAAGAGAGACGTGGGGCCCATTCTGTGAGGTTAGGGTTATTCTACTGCTGCAGACCCCTCTTATCATGACCCTTCCCGGGGACCCCCGCCGAGTCCTCCTCTCCCCACTCCCCTCTCTGCTCCCAGAGCCCAGCCTCTCTCACTGACAATCTGGGTCGCTTCCTACTCTACAGGCTGAGTGTGCTGGGTACCCCCTCCCCTGACCCCTCCACCCACAGGCCTGCCCTCAGCTGACCAGGGTGAAGAGCGTGCAGAGGCCCGTGACAGCCCCAAAGGCCGCAATGTAGCTGTGCATGTCCTGGTGCTCGGCCTCAGTGAAGAGCGGGTTCTGGCACTGGATCCCGCAGCCCTCCACGTCCTCGTACCAGCTCTTGGGGTTGTCAGTCCGAACCAAGGGAGCCTCACACTGGCCCGAACTGTTGAACTTGATGTTCTGCACCTCATTCTGGCATGAGGGGAGGGGAGAAAGTGCAAAAGGGAGCAGGAGGGTCAGGGTGACCTTTGGTTGAATGAGAGGCGCGCTGGGGTAGATGGCAGAGTGGCTGAGAGCACAGGCACTGTAGACAGCCTTCCAGGATTTGAATCCCAGCCTTGCCCCTCTGCAGCTGGGTAGCCTGGGGCAAATTATTTGACCTCTCTGTTACCTCAGTTTCCCCATCTATGAGCTAGCAGTACCTACTTCATGGTGTGGTTTAAGGGTTAAAAGAATAAATAGATGTAAAATGCTTGTAATAATATTTGGCAGGTAGTAAATAATAATAATTAGCATTATTACCATCATTATTATCATTATTATTATTATCATTTATGAGCTGTCCTTCACCACCCAGAACAAGAGCACATCCCCATCTTGATGTCTCTAGCTGGTTTACATGCAGGTGACTTGACTCCCTAAATACATGATAAACTTCCCAGGATAAATTCCTGTCATCCGTGACTTCCGTGACTGCCCAACATCTAGCAAAGAGGGTGCTCAAAAATATTTGTTGAACACAAGTTATCTTTTTTTTATTGATGTCATAATAGTTTATAACATTGTGAAATTTTAGTTGTACATTATTTTTTGTCAGTCACCATTTAAATGCGTCCCTTTACCCTTTGTGCCTACCCTGCAACCACCTTCCCCCCGGTAACCACCAAACTGTTTCTCTGTCCAGAACACAAGTTATCTTTTATAAATAAATAGATAATCCCTGAGAGACAGGCCCAGCTGGTGAGCTTATTTGGGTTTGTGGCCTGCTGACCCCACGGCTGCAGACTCGGGGGTTCCCAGGAGAGAAGGCTCTGGGTTCCCCTGCCCTATGCCTGGTCCTGCCCGGCCCAGAAAGGCTGGACCTTGCCCCAGAGAGCACTCACCGGGCAGCCCTCGGGGAAGTGGTCGGGGGTGCAGCGCAGGAAGTCGGGCCAGCCCCGCTCCCTCTCCACAATGGCACAGGGGCCGCGGGTGGCTTGACAGAGGGTGCGGCTGGGCAGCTCCACCCGGTCGTTCTCACACTTGGGCATGTACACGGCACAGAGCAGGGGCTGGATCACTGCCCAGCAGCGGGGGGCGTTCCGGAGGCCTGGGAAATGGCGACAGTGTGGACACATTGCAGTGAAAACCCCTCCTCACTCTGACCCACAGACACAGCTGCACCCCCTGTTCCCCAGGCCTAAGGCATCCGTGTTTGCCACACCACAGGCCATTACTGCTCAGAGCTGTCAGGCACAGTGTTTCTCAACAAGGCATTTGGGCAGGACGAGTCTTTGTGCTGCAGGACTGTCCCATGTATTGCAGGACATTAAGGATCCCTAGACGCTGCCCACAAAATGCCAATAGAACTCTAAGTCATTGTGACAACCAAAAAAATGTCCTCCCCACTCAGGGGTGGCAACTGGAAGAGGGCCTGAAGAGGAACTTCTGGGATGCTGGTAATGTTCTTTTTCTTGACCTGGTATTGGTTACATGGATGTATACACTTTGTGAAAATCAAGCTTACTGTGCACTTTTCTGTATGTATTTATAATTCAATTGAAGTTTTTAAAATACAACCCCCATTTCCTAATGCCCTGCTCGGGAGTGTTAGCGCCTCTGGCTGAGAACCCCAGGTCGATTTACATTTTACTTTTTCAGGGGCATTCTTAAAAGCTACAGGCTTCTTCCAGGGGCAAGGAGGGTTGTGGGACCCAACCCTCACAGGGCCCATGCACCAGAACCAGGAGATGTTTCCCTTGCTCAGATCCCATGACCCTTGTTTCTCTTACCAAACTGAGGTGAGATACAGAACAGGTGGGAGCTTAAGAAGAGGTAGTCAGGGGAGCCAGGTAGTCAGGGGAGCCAGGTACTCCAAAGCCAGAGGAGGAAACAGGAAATCAGATGGAGAGAAACAGAGGAGGCTCTGTCCAGTGCAGAGGGAGGAAAGGTGTTGTCAGCAAGACAGAAACAGGCAGACGTCTCCGAGCACCCCTGCCCCAGCCCAGGCCTCTACCCTGCTACCCACTTTGCCTTTTCTGAATCATCCCCACTTCAGAAACACTTATTTCTCAAACAAGAAGAACAGAAGAAGCTTCTGAGGACATGAGAGCCAACAGGGGTGACTACACTGCCAGGCTGGAGGTAGTTGGGGCAGGTAATAGCCCTTTTTAGGGGGGAGGCAATATAGTAGAGGGGTAAGGAGCATGGACGCTGCAATTAGCCTGCCTGCGTCCAGATCTGATCTGGGCTCTACCATTTCCTGATTGTGTGATCTTGGGCAAATTACTTAATCTCTTATCTCTAGCCTCGGTTTCCTCACCTGTGAAATGGGGATAATAGATTTACCTCATGGAAGAGTTGTGAAGAGTGAGATAATGCATTAAATGTGCTTAGCACAGTACCTGTCATACAGTAAGCACTCAGGAAAATTAGCGCTTATTATCACTTATCTGAGGTCCCTGACCACTCATAGCTCTCACTATGACAGAGCCTATTCCACGCGGGCAGAGCAGGCTCCTGTCACTTAAGAAGTAATATCCTAAAGCATCACTTCCCAGACCTGACTCAAATCAGAATCACCTGGGGAGCCCTTATCAGTCTAGATCGAGGGCCCACTCTCAGAAATGCTGACTGAGGGGGTGTGGGTGGAAAACTCAGCAGGGGCTGGAGTAGAAGGAGGGTTTATCTACACAGAGGCAGCACGGGGGAGTATTTGGGGCTGAGAGGATTGTTGTCTATCTTGAGTGTAGTGGCTGGTTACACAGCTCTATGCATTTGTCTAAATTCATGGAACTGTACAAAGAAAAAGTGAGTTTTACTGGATGTTTATTAAACAATAAATTTTAAGTGGGAGGGAAGCTTCCTAGAGGAAAATGTATTCTAGAGGATCAGCAGGCAGTTAATATACATACTGTATTATTTTCTGGATTTTGTGATTTATTTTGTAGTAATTATCAGCTTTTAAAAATGTGCAATTTGTTTTTCTTTTTTCTCATTTTAAATATTGTTTCATACTTTAAAAGTAAACTTCCCAAGGAAAAGATAGATTATTAAATAAATCTTCAAACACAACTGAGGAGCCATTTAGGGAAAAAATAAGTTGGATCCTTACCCCATTTTCTTACATAAAGACAAATTCCAGATGAATCAAAAATAACTACATTATTTTTAAAAATTAAAGTACTAGGTGAAAAGATGGGGAGTGGTTTTTTAAGCCTCGGAATGGAGAAGACCTTTTGAAGTATGATACAAGACCCAGAAGCTATGAAATAAAAGACCTCAGAACAGCAGAGTAAAAAACAAAATCATAAGAAAAGCAACACGCTGAGAAAATATGTTTCCAATACATATCACAAGTAGAAGTAATTTCCTTATATGCATAAAGCTCTTCCACATCAATAAGGAAGTCATAATCCTATAGAAAAATGGGCAAAATACAAACAAAATAGATCAGAAAAAATACAAATGGCCTTTAAACACATGAAGAGATGTTCAATCTCACTCTTAATAAAATAAATGTGAAAAAAATTACACTGAGATATAATTTTTTAACCTTTAGAGTGATAAAGATCAAAACATTTGAAAATGCTGTATTGTCAAGAATATGGGGGAAAGTGGCACTTTTATATATTGTTGGTAGGAATAAAAATTAGGAAGCACTTGGGCCAGCCTGGTGGCATATTGGTTGGGTTCGTGCGCTCCACTTTGGCGGCCCAGGGTTCACAGGTTTGGATCGCAGGCGCGGACCTGCACATTGCTAGTCCAGTCATGCTGTGACAGGCATCCCACATATAAAGTGGAAGAATATGGGCATGGATATTGGCCCAGGGGCAATCTTCCTCAGCAAAAAGAGGAGAATTGGCAACGGATGTTAGCTCAGGGCTAATCTTCCTCACCAAAAAAAAAAAAAAATTAGGAAGCACTTGTGAGACTATTTGGCAGTATCTATCAAAATTTTACACTAGAAATTCCACTTCACATGTTCACAAAGATAATATATAAGATTATTCATTGCAGCATTGTTTGTAATAGCAAAAGAGTAGAAACAGGCTGAATGTATATCCATCAATAGAAGACCAGCTAAATAAAATATTATATATCAATATAATAAGACACTATTCAGGGTTGAATGATTTGCATTGAAATGGAACTGTCTCCAATACATCTTGTTCAATGGATGCAGTTGAGTGACAAGCAGCCCAGAAAGCATGCTACTACTGGTTGTGGGAGGAAAAAGACTAAGGACACATCTACATTTTTACATATGTTGGACATCTCTAAAAGGACACACAAAAACCCATGTTGGTGGCTGCCTCTGGGGAGGGTAAATGGGTAGCTGGAAGCAGAAGTGGAGGGATTTAACTTTTGGTATTTTTGAATTTTGTACTGTGCATATCCTACCTATTTTTTAAAACTAATTAAGTTTGAAAAAATAAATATGTAAATTACTGAGGTGGAAGAAGCTCCCCAGAGAAGGCAATGAAAGTGGAAACAGGAAGAAAGAGAACATCAACTTTATCCATATTGTTTTATTTCTTTTAGTTTAATAAAATATAAAACAAAAAGAAAAAATAGGGACACAGGTGTTTTATTAGTCTCTGCATTTCTCTATATTCACAGACTTTTTTTTTTCTGAGGAAGATTTGCCCTGAGCTAACATCTGTTGTCAATCTTCCTCTTTTTTTTTTGGTTGAGGAAGATTAGCCCTGAGCTAACATCTGTGCCAGTCTTCTTCTATTTTGTATGTGGGTTGCTGCCACAACATGGCTGACGCGTAGTGTAGGTCCACGCCTGGGCTCTGAACCCATGAACCCAGGCCACCAAAGCAGAGCGCGTGGAACATTAACCACTAGACCACAGGGCCAGTCTCCCATAGACTTTTTAAAATAACATTTGCCACAATTTAAACTTTATAAAAGATCTTTTGTGTGTGTGATTCTGATAATCAGTCAAGTTGAAAACCATTGTTCTAAGGTTGGTTTAACATTAGAAAATTCAATCAATACAACTTACCACATTAACAAAGAAGAAGAAAAAATCACATGATCATCCCAATAGATGCAGAAGAAGTAATTGATAAAATTCAACAACCATACATGATAAAAATAATTGGCAAATTAGGAATAGAAGGAAACTTCCTTAATCTGATAAAATGTAACTACAAGAAATCTACACCAAACATCATGTTTAAGGGTGAAAAGTAGAAAAGCTTCTCTTTAGAATGGAGGCAACATCAAGGATGAAAGATGCTACCACTATTACTATTCCTATTTACCAATGTCCTGGAGGTCTTAAGTCATGCAATAGGGCAATAAAGATGGAAAGATATACGGCTTGAAAAGGGAGAAACAAACCTCATTATTCACAGATGAGATGACTGTGTGTGTAGAATAAATTTAGCTAGTTTATTGGATTCAAAATCAATTGTATTTCTATACACCAGCAACAAACAGAAAATGAAATGTTAAAGGTACCATTTATAAGAGCATAAAAAATATCAAGTATCTAGGAATAAATCTAACAAGTGATATTTAAGAACTTGCTGCAGAAAACAGTAAAAAATATTGAGAAAATGAAAGAAGATCTAAATAGATAGAAATATATAATGAAATGATTGGAAGACTCAACATTGTAAAGATGTCATTTTTTTCCCCAAATTAATCTACATGCTCAATGTAATTCCAATCAAAACCAACAACAAATATTTTTATATTAAAACACAAAGGGTCAAGAACAGCCTAGACTATTAGATACTGCCATACTGTAGAGTAGAGGTTCTTAGCCTGGAGGTCACAAAGGATTCTTGGAGAGAATTTAGGGGTCCATGAACTTGGATGGGAAAGAAATTACATCTAATTGGAAATTTAGCCTTTCCTTCAAGTATGAACGTAAGCAACACACCACAATGATGTTAGCAGTACCTGTGGCTTTGTCAGAAATGGAAATCAGATATTTTTGTTGCGGATATCTCAAAATGTTGTCACTGCTCATCACCACCTTGACATTATAGTGGTTATTAAATCCATACTGGATCTTATTTCGTGTATTAATAACAAGCACATATATATTAAATCACAAACTTGTTTTAATATTTGATAACTATATTTCAATATAATTAATTTCCTTTGTAATTCTATATGCTTCGTTTCAATCCTATGTGTTTTACTTTAGGAATTTAAAAATATTATACTGAGGGGCCGCCCCGTGGCGCAGCGGTTTAGTCCGCGCTTGGCAGCCCGGGGTTTGCGGGTTCGGATCCCGGGCGCCTGCCGACACACTGGTTGTCAGCCACGCCGTGGCGGCGTCCCATATAAAGTGGAGGAAGATGGGCACGGATGTTAGCCCAGGGCCAGTCTTCCTCAGCAAAAAGAGGAAGATTAGCAACGGATGTTAGCTCAGGGCTGGTCTTCCTCACAAAAAAAAAAAAAATATTATACTGAGAAGGGGATCATAGGTTTTACCAGACTGCCAAAGAGGTTCATAGCTCAAAGAAGGTGAAGAATCATGCTATAAAGATTTGATAATTAAGATGGTGTGATATTGACAAGGGATAGACAAATAGACCTACAAAGTATAATAAAGATCCCAGAAACAAATATATATTTGGATACTTAATTTATGGCAGAGTGATGGAGAAAGGATATTCTTTTTAACAAATGATGTTGAAGCAATATATTTCAAACTGAAGTTCTAAAAAAGTCAACTCCCAGTGAATTATATGCCTAAAATGAAAGGAAAAATCTATAAAGTTTTGAGAAGATAACATAAGTGAATAAATTCATGATTTTGTGGTATGAAATGATTTTTTAAATGAGACACCACAAGCACTAATCATAAAAAATTTGATAAAAGACTACCTTAAAGTTCAAAACGTCTGTTCAACAGAAGACACAAAGAGAATGAAAAGGTAAGCCACAGAACAGAAAATATTTTCAATACGTACAACCAATAAAAGACTCATCTCTAGCATATATAAAGAACTACAAATCTTCTCAAAATGACAGACAGCCCTATAGAAAAATGGGCCAAAGATTTGAATAGACACTTTACAAAAGAAGAATTCCAAATGGCCAGTCAACATTTGAATGTGCTCACTAGTAATCAGGGAAATGCAAATTAAAACCACAAATACATACCACAACATAACCACTACACTGGCAAAAATTTTAAAGGCTGACAATACCAAGTGTCAGAAATCATATGGAACGACAGTGACACTTCTATGGGGCTAATGGGAGTATAAATTGGCATAATCACTTTGAATAACTGTTGGGTATCATCTAGTAAAGCTGAAGGTATGCACGCCCCATTATCTAGTAGCGCCACTCCTCTAAGTACGTAACTACAGAAGCTTGACCCAGATGCACTAGGATATACATAGAAGAATTCGCACAGCAATGTTATTCACAGTGGCCAAAAACTGGAGACAGCTTAAATGTTTAACAATAACAAAATGGATAAATAAATTGTGATATATTCATACAATGGAATACTATTCAGCAATGAAAAAAGTGAGGTGCAATAACATGGATGAATCTCATAAAATAATGTAGGGTAAAAGAGGCAAGACATAAAAGAATACACACAGCATGATTCTATTTGTGTAAAGCTCAAAGACATGCAAAACTGAAATACACTGTTTAGAGATTCCAAAACTAGACGGTAAAACTATAGAGGAAAAAGGAAATGATTATCCAAAACAACAGAGTAGTGGTTACTTCTAGAAGAGGAGGGAGGGGATGTGACTGAAAAAGACAAAGGGGAGCTTCTGGGGGGCCAACCCGGGTCTAGTTCTTGACTCAGGTGTCACTTTATAATTATTTGTTATTTAGTACCTCTGTGTTTTATGCACTTCCTATATACGTGCTACATTTCACAACTAAAAAGTTAAAAATCTGAAGCAAAAATGAAAACTTGGGCCCGTGGGTGTTTTTCTGTATTTTTATACTTTCCCAAAATATATATTTTTTAATTGATTCTGATCATCAGCCAGGTTTGGGAATAGCTCTAAGGAAATTCTTCCTGATCTGCCCCTACAAATAACCCACCACCACCACCAACATCCTTCCTCTCATCTCTCAACTCTGTCTGAGAGGCAAACGAGAAATTTCTCCCAGCTCTTCCACTGGCTGCCCCTAGCTGGGTGACAGGGCCACACGCCCCTGTACACACACACAGCACAGCAGTGGTCAAAGAGGCTACGTGCTGGTTCTCAGGGACCTATTTCCCTCGCCAGCCACAGGCCTTCTTGCCCCATTTACCAACCAGATTTGGCCGAAGATGGACCATGGCCTGGATATTATGTTTGTCTGGTCAGCTTGGAACGCCTGAGAGGACACATTTCAGGCTATAATGGGGAAAGATGCTGAGTGCCTGAAGAAGCCCAAGTCCAGAGTTGAAAGATATAGGAGAGACCTGAGTTCTATACAAACCTAGAAATTGCCCAACCTGAGCTATAAACTTCTTTACTCAATGGTATCCTTCCAAAGCCTCAGCAACCTGAGCAAAGGAAGCACAAAGTGGCCACCTCTCTTCGGCAACTCTTATTTCCAGATCAGCTGGGAATCTCCACATAGATGTCCAAGGAGCACCTCTAATTCACCGCCAAAAACTGACCCATACTTTCTTCCTAAATCTACTCCTCCTTCACCTTAGTGAAAAGGAATGGTACCACCTTCCATCCAAGCCTGAAACCTGGGTCCTCCTGCTGGCTTATGCTCTCCATCCAACTCATCAGCACGTCCTATTGGTTCTAGCTCTGCTGGGATCTGTTCACTTCCTCCAGCCTGTTACCCCATCATGACCGCCATCATCTCTCACCTGGACCACTTCAACCATCCCCTAAACAAGCAACTAGGCTTTAGGCTTTTCCTCCTACCATGGCTTCTTCACACAGCAACCAAAGAGAGCCTCCTAAAATGCAAATATGACTACATCTCTCCCTTACTTAAAAGCCTTCAATAGCTCCTTATTATCTTCTGGATAATATCCAAACTTCTTAAAATGGGGTATGAATCCCTTTATTTTCTAATTCTCTAGGTCTTATCTCTTATAATTCTATCCCTTATACACTTTGATCCAGCTCTACTGAAATTCTTATATCTCTTTAAAAGTACCAAGCCCTCTCCCCTGTACACCTTTGTGCATGCTACTTCCTCTTCCTATCCCTTCCCACCCAACCTTCCTTGGCCCAGGTTATTCCTACTTATTTCTCAGATCATGGGTCAAATGTCAGTTCCTCTAGGGGTCTTCCTTTGCTCACCAAAGTCCTTTGTGTTTCTTCAGCACACTATCATGTCACCATACCTTTCACAGGTAATGCTAAAGCCTGTTTAATTGTCTGTCTTTCCCTTGATGGCAATGTTCTTTATATGCCCCAGAACCTGATCCAGGATGTCATGTAGCAAGCACCCAATACCTAACTGAATGAGTGAGTGGATGGCTGTGTACTTAGAGCTCTGAGGCTTTAAAGAAAAGTGAAGAGCAAGTCTGTACCTTCAAAAGTTTACAGATGAAGACAACCTAGATCATCTTCATCCTTTACCCACAAAAACATTTCCAAGAGTCAGGTGACACTGACCATGTCTAACGCCAAATCAAGACCACTAACTCAGGACAGGACAAATCACTAGCCAGAGGCTCCCAGCTGAAGGCCTGTCTATGATTCTCACACTTGGCTTCAGTTCAGTCTACCCACCCACTGACCTAGCTCCCACTAACACCTGCTTCTGGCCCTACTTCATAGAACATCTGGGAGAAAGACCCAAAGCAGAAAGAGAACTGCCCGAACACACATGGGAATGGGACTGAGCTGAGGGATGATGGGCGGTGGCAGAAAAGAGCTCAGTGAACTAAGGACCTGGGCTCAGTGCTGGCCCCTCTGCAGGACGTTGTCCCAACAGAGGCACAGCTAGTGAGGTTTGAACCTGCACAGCCAGCAGACGGTTCTAACTCCTCAACTCTCCTGCCAAAACCACTTCTGCATGCTCAGTAGCTGCTCCCAGGAGTACAGGCTGGAAAGAGGTTCATTTCCTCCTTGATTTGATGGTAACTACAGAAGGGCAGCATCACACAGGCATTTCACTTAGGAGGATTCAACCATGGGCCGCAGGGGAAAAAAAAAGAGAGAGAGAGAGAACATCCTCTCATAGTGTGAGCAACTCAGAACTGGGTGAGATTCTAGCGCTGAGAGATTTAGATTTTCCATATAGTTGGCTCCTAAGCGCAAACTGAAGCCTTATTTCAGGTAGTACTCAAAGAAACCTTGTTTATACCTTTCTTCTGTGTTTCTTTTTTAAATCTGTCTTCTGCTCTTTTGCATTTATGTAACTTTAGAGACTAAAATTATATTTTCTATGTATACCTTCTTATATACAGTACATTACTAAATGTTACACATTTATACAAACATATTACCATAAAAAGAGCATATATGCAAGGTCACAAAGATCTTACATTATGATAATTTATGGATTTTTCAAAGCTACTGCTGATTACACATGGTTCTGCCTATGTGCTGACTTTAGAACCTGATACCCACAAAGGATGTAGCTCCACCATGGGTACCACACTCTAAGTTCCTCCTCTGGCAGCTGCACCAAGCGGGGAATGGTATGGCTTTGTCCTACATCCAGCAACGATTCTGAGAACTCTAGTGGCCAGGTTGATGATGACAGGCAGCCTACATACACTCCCCACCTTCAGATCCTCACTGGTCCCCTGGGCAGAACTGGGATGTGGGACACGGAAGGCCTGTCAACAGAAGGAGGTTGCCAATCTGCTCCTGGCTTTTGATTTTATTTTCTTTTTCAAGGACAGTTTTGGAATCACACTGGCTAGAAGCAAGGGATGACAAAGCCAGTTCCCTTCCCCAGCCCTCTTCAGGCCTCCAGCCCAGAAGAGTGACAGGTGGAAAGATAATCCAGTCCACACCGCTAAGGAAGGACCTATCTGGGCTCAGTCTGCAGTTTTCAGGCCCCGCCATAACCTCACTTTGAGGAGAGGGCTCCAGGACTTCAGACCACCATGGAAGTATCCACAGGCTCTCAACATCCCATACTTGTGTCCTTCCACAGCCCTAACCAGGTTGAGGACCCAAACTTCCAAAGAACACATAAGTAATCATTCGAACAGTCTCATTTCTTCACAACCTCAGACAAGGATCAGAGTTCCCATTTTTCAGATGAGGAAACTGTGAAATCCCCTGTGAAAGCAAGATAAGATCACAGTTCTCCGGCCTTCCTGTCTCCCCAAACAAGATTTCTGGAACTTTCTGATTACCTTTTAATTACTCATCACCAGGGGGTTTCTTTTTCTTCACAAATTTCACTCATTTCTTTCCCCCACCGTCTCTTTCAACGCCTAAATCTTCTTCCCCCATTTTTCCCTTTTTCCTCTCCAACTCGATTTCCCGGTCTCTTCTCCATGGTCTAATCACCTCCTTGAACCCCGGAGGATTCCGATTCCAGAGCGGCACTTAGGTGGAGCATCTCCTCTTTTTAAAAAATGTCCTTTTCTGTGGCTCAGAGCCCCCTCCTCTCGGGCCGCTCATTCTCTCTCATCCTTTGCTCACCCACTCTGCTCAGGTCCTTTGTGACTGGCTTCCTCAACTTCCTCGCCCTCCGCCCCTCATCACCGAGGGTCCCATCTTGCACACAGCCTGCCCCCATGTTTCAGACTCTTCCTCTAACTCTCCCGGGCGCAGCTCCCGCCCTCTTCAAAGGTCAGGCCTGAGCCTGTTCTTTCCAAGAGCCCCGGCATCCCACCCCACTGCAGCCCGCGGGCTCCGGTTCCCGCGCGCTTACCCGACCAGAGCACGAGCTTGCCGTGCGCTTCCTCCTGGGAGTCCGAGTCCCCGGCCAGCAGCGTGGAGGTGGCCGCGTAGGGTAGCGCCGAGCCCAGGCACACGTTGTAGCGCAGCGGCTCGCAGGGGGCGGCCCGGCCGCAGTGGCTCAGCGGCGGAGGGCCGGTCACGGCCGCGCTCCTTTTAGCGCTCCCTCCCCCGCTCCGCGGCCCAGGCCCGGTCGCGTTCCCGCTTAAGGCCGCCCCCCGGCCCGGGCCCCCCAGCAGCAACAGCAGCAGCCCCAGGAGCTGGAGCTCCGGCCCCTGTGCGAGGCGGGCAGCGGCCATGGCCAAACCCGCCAACTCAGCAGAAGCCCCGGCGCTCTCGCCCGCTCCCCCGAGCCCCTCGGCCACACGCGCAACCCTTGGGGCCGCGGAGGCGGCTCAGGCGACCTGTGCGTCCCGCGAGTCCGGTGCCGGGTGTCCCCGGACGCTCCGGGCGCCCCGGGCCCTCGGCGCCCAACTTCGCAAACTTTGGAACCCGGGGCCCATGTTGCGCGGCAGAGGCCCTGGCCAGGATGCACAACTCCCTACCCCCTCGCCTGGCAATCCAAGTTGTCTTCAGCCCCGGGAGCCCTCTGGGCCCCCAATCTCCAGCCCCATTCCCTCTCCCACCATGAAAATCACCTCCCGGCCCCGGGATGAAGGCCAGGCGCAGGCCGGGTTGCAGGACTGTGTTCCTGGCTCCGCCCGCGCGCCAGCCTGCGGCCCAGCAGCCACCTTCGCCCCAGCGCGCCACAGCCCCCCGACTTCTCCCCGCCGACTACCCGGCTCCTTTGTTGCTCTAGCTTGCTCGGCTCTCTGGAATGCACGGGCCTCGCCGAGCCAAGCCCGGCCCCCCCCTCCCCTCCGCCACGGCTCGGGGAGGGACTGGCCGAGGGAGGGAAGAGGAGGGGAGGGGATGCGAGAGAGGAGGAGCGCGAGCTTCAGCGTCCGGGCGCCCTGGGGGCCCGGGTCAGGGGTTTCTGGTGACCCCGCTCGCCGCCCCGGGGCAAGAGATGGGTGGAAATCATGCCCCGGAGCTGCAATGAGACTCGGTGGGCACCTTGATTGGCCTGAGGATCGTTCGACTCGGTCTTCTGCATGGAGTGGACTCTTCTGGTTTACGGTGGGAGAGAGAAGGGGTGCCTGAAGTCAGAGGAAGCTTCTACTACATCTCAGCCCGGATCCCCAACCCTCCAGTCTTTTCTGCTTTTGGTTAGATCTTTCAACTTGTCCCGGGGGCCCATGGAGAAGAACGAGGGTTGGGGGGGGGGTCCCGCTTCTCCAAATCCTTCCAGCTCTGGACCTGTATGAGAGATGAACTCAGTTACTCAGGGCAGCTGCCCCCGCTGCTGTTACCTGTGGGAGCAGGTGTCTGGAAACCAAGCGTGCCAATGTCAAGCCTTTATTGCTACAAATGTGTGAAGTCTGAACTGTGGTTTCCAACCACTGGCCGTGGCGTGCCTTTGGTTTTGTCCAAAGGAAGCCAGTCCATCTTTGATGGCCCTTGCTGCTCATATGCTGGCCAAGGAAGTTTCTGCGGCTCTCCTTCCCTACTCTGCTCGTTTTGCCTTTCCTCACTCTTTTGCTTGTCATGCTTTCAGTCACCCCACTCGATTTCACCGTGTAGCAGCTTACACCTATAGCCAGGGGTCCAGCCAGGGGAGTGGACTTGCATTGAGCAACCATTCGGAGTTGCTGATTAGGCAGCACACTCAAGTGGCTTTTACTTTCTTACCCCCATCCTTACTCCTAGATGAAGTGGACTAGCTCTGTTAGGTTTGGCCATTTAAGAGCAAATTAGCTCTTGCACTTGAGCTACCATCCTCAATTAGTACAAAAGCCACAGAGAGAGAGAGAGAGGATTTAATTCAATTTAGCAAGTCTTTCTGAAATCTTAGGATGTCCATAGCACTGTGATAAGCATGACATCCTTGAAGAATTTGAGAACTTGCATTTTACTGTGGAGACAAGTCTTGCCCTCAAGAAACAGTAATATATCATGACAAAGCAGCAAAGTCTCCTCCTCCAGGGCAGGGACCTTATCCTATTCTCTGTATCCACAAAACATCTAGTTCAGTTGGACACACATATTACTCAATAAATAAGCTGCCAAAATGAAGTGTACAGTGAGTGTGCTATAGGAATTTATAGCAGGGAGAGATTGGTGTGGATAGAACTGGAGGAGGTGGGACTTGAATCCAGCCACGAAGTGTGAGTAGGAGGAGTTAGAAAAGTACAGAGGGGCAGAGCTGGCATTAAAAGGACAGGAAACTGTGACTATAGCTCAGAGCATGACTGGCCTGGCAATCAGGACATAGAAGAGGTTAAACAGGGAAAATGATTGGTAAGAAACCTCGAATGACATACAGAGGAATGAAGGTTTAATTCTATTGGCGAAAAGGAAACAGTACAAAGTTTTGATCAGAGGAGTGATATGTTAAGAACACTAATCAGGCAATGTGAGGAGACAGTATGAAAGGCGAGAGGCAGGAGGCAAGAGATAATTTTGAGGGAAGTCGCTGGTGATTTATGGAAGAAGTGGGAATAGATTATGTCATCAGGGCATAGTATTCCCACTGGATAAATAATTTAAAACATTATGACCTACTTCAGCTATTTTTTTTCTGTGATATAAATGAAATGGCTGTTATAACATGTCCAAAGTCTGAGCCACAGAGAAAGTTGCCTGATACCACATTGACGTTTTGCTTTGTGAACTTTCTCCACTTATTTTCTATCTGGTTGTTACTATAGCAGCTTTGAAGCCCTGTGGGATTTTCTCAGTATTCCATGGATTAGGGAGGAACCTATATATGTGCTTAGGCAGCCCCTTACCTCTCTGCCTAAAAATTCTTTAAGTATGAAAGCTCTACCATTCCTTGTCTGGGATTTCTTGGGAGGTATGAGGAAGAATCACATCACTGTAATATAGTAGTATCTTTATGCTGGAGATAGAAGAGGGTGCGTTGAGAGGATCCTAAGGTATTGTCTTCTGGCCAAAATGTTCTTCTCTTCAGGAGGGAGAAGAAATTATAATTTCTCAACTCCGTGTATGTGTGTGTGTGAGTGCGCGCATGTGCATGCATATGCTTCTATTCACCAAGCTTCAGCATTCTTTTCTGGGAATCACGCTGGCTTAGGCAAAGGGGAGCAGGAAGGCAGACTGAGAAAATTCTCATAGTACTGCCCACAGCTACTGATGCAGGTTCCCATTAGTGGCAGCTGCAACAATAGCCATGGTTCCACGTTTAAAGTGCCTGTGCTGTTCCCCAAACAAGAAACAAAAGGAAGAGGAGATTCAGGAATCCTGTCAGATATCAGGTTTGAGAGAGGAAGGAAAATGTTTAGTGGGGACCAGGGAAGAGAATTTCCTGGTGGTTCCTGAATAGCATTCAGGGTCCTGGAGAAAGCTCATCCATCTCCTCCTGCAGGCATACCAAGACTGCCCATGTCTGTTTGAGACTCCTCAGATTGACTTGACACACTCCTGGTCTCCAACCTGGTGGCACGCTGAGAAGTGCTCCTCTCCTGAGCCTCAGCCTCCCCAGCTCAGCTCCTCAAGAGTCTTAACCCCATCGACATGTCATAACACAGTCCTTTCATCAGGGCCATGAGAAGCTGTCCTGTGTTGAAAATGCATTACAGTACTTGATTTGCTACAAGTAGCTTCTTGATTTCTGACTCATTCTCATCAAATATTTTGGCATTTTGAGGTCACACATTCAATGCTGACTCTTTGTTATTTGCCTCTGGGCCCTCCACTCAAAAAAAAATGGACATGAAAGTAACTATGGAATATCCATGGGTCCTTGAGACCTTGATTGCCTCTTATGGTTCAATTGTCACAATGGCCAGAATTTGGAGCATATTTGTTGCAGTGCTCTAGTTTTTTCTTTCTCCAGTGTTTCTTATTTTGCAACCAAGAACATCAAGTCGGAGAGAAAGGGCAAAAAGGGAAAGGGCCTAGATAAGCTACCTCCTCAGAGAAGCAGTACAATGGCCTTGGAGTTAGAGACCTGAGTTGGGCCTTACTAGCTGAGGACCTCTGAGCAACTCATTCTAAGCCCCTATTTCTTCCTTTGCAAAAATGAGATATTATCAATTGTATTTCTACACACCAGCAGTGAACAATCTGAAAGGAAATTAAGATGGCAATTCTATTTATAAAACATCTAAAAGAATTAAATGCTTAAGAATAAATCTAACCAGAGAGGTGAAAGACTTATACACAGAAAACTACAAAACGTTGCTTGAAGAAATTAAAGAAGACCTAAATAAATGCAAAGACATTCTGTGTTCATGGAAAGGAAGATTTCACATCGTTAAGATGTCAATACTATGCAAAGTGATCTGCAGATTCAGTGCAATCCCTATCAAAATTCCAACAGCCTTTTTCACAGAAACAGAGAAGCTGATCCTCAAATACA
Organism: Tapirus indicus; assembly: GCA_031878705.1. Lineage (NCBI taxonomy): Eukaryota > Metazoa > Chordata > Mammalia > Perissodactyla > Tapiridae > Tapirus > Tapirus indicus. The sequence goes on along the minus strand of CM062917.1, from coordinate 146,595,774 downwards.
TACAGAATTACAAGGGGCCTTGAATAACTAAAACAATCTTGAAAAAGATTGGAGGACTTATACTTCCCAGTTTTGAAACTTAATACAAAGCTGCAGTAATTAAAACACTGTGGTACTGGCACAAAGGACAGACACATAGGCCAATAGAACAGAATAGAGAACCTGAAAATAAATTCTCATGTATATGGCCAATCGATTTTCTACAAGGGTGCCAAGACCATTCAATGTAGAAAGGGCAGTCTATTCAACAAACAGTGATGGGAAAACTGGATATTTATATGCAAAAGAATGAAGTTGTACCCTTACCTTACACAATATACAAAAATTAACTCAAAATGGGTCAAAGACCTAAATTTAAGAGCTAAAACTATAAAACTTTTAGAAGAAAACACTGGAGAAAATCTGCATGACATTGGATTTGGCAATGAAAGGCAATTGCACAGGCAATAAAAGAAAACAAAGATAAATTGGACTACACCAAAATTAAGAACTTTTGTGCATTAAAGCTTACGATAAATAAAGCAAAAAGACAACCTATAGAATGGGAGAAAATGTTTGCAAATCATATATCTGATAAGGGATTAATATCCAGAATATATACAGAACTGCTAAATCTCAACAACAACAAAAGAACCCAATTTAAAAAGGGGCAAAGATTTGAATAGACATTTCTCCAAAGAAGATAGGCAAATGGCCAATAACTACATGAAAAGATGCTCAACATCATTAGTCACTAAGGAAATGCAAATCAAAACCACAATGAGATACCACTTCACAACTACTAGGATGGCTATATAAAAAAAGACCACAAGGGAGTATCTCTCTACTTGCTAGATAGGATGCTGCCTGATTCATTAATCACTTAATAAAGTCAATTAGATCTTCAAATTAAAGAAAAAAAAAGACCACTGAAAATAACAAGTGTTGTCAAGGATGTGGAGAAATTGGAACCCTTGTACACTGCTGGTGGGAAAGTAAAATGATGCAACTGCTGTAGAAAGGTTTGATGGTTTCTCAAAAAGCTAAGCACAGAACTACCACATGACCCAGCAATTCCACTCCTAGTATATGTCTAAAAGAACTGACAGCAGGAAGTCAAACTTATCCTTGTACACCAATGTTCACAGCAGCACTTATTCAATATAGTCAAGAGGTAGAAACAACCCAAGTGTCCACCCACAGATGAACGGATAAACAAAATGCAGTATATACATACAATGGAATATTATTCAGCCATTAAAAATGAATGAAATTTTGATAAATGGTACATGGATGGACCTTGAAAACATTATGCTTCGTGAAATAAGCCAGATACAAAAGGACAAATATTGAATGATTCCACTTACATAAGCTACCTAGAATAGGCAAATTCATAGAGACAGAAAATAGAAGATAATTTATTAGGAGCTAGGAGGAGGAAGGAAAGGGGAGTTACTGTTTAATGGGTACAGAGTTTTTTGGGGGGATGATGAAAAAGGTTTGGGTCTACATAGTGGTGATGGTTACACAACATTGTAAATATGTTTAACACCACTGAATTGTAAACTTACAAATGGTTAAAATGATAACTCTCATGTTATGTATACTTTACTGCAATTTTGAAAAAAGAAAAGAGTAAAGTAAGCATAGTATTACTTAGCTATGAGGATTAATAAGAAGTAACATGAGAAATCTTCATCCCTAAGTGCTTAATAACTGTTAGCTTCACTTCCCTTCTTTCTTCTCCAACATCTTTCCTATGGTGCCATTTCAGTAGCTCCTGGGAGTCCAACTAGTAGCCAACATTGTAGAAATGTGGCAGGTTTAGGAAAGGGTAATCTTACCTCATTCCAATGTGTGCAGTATATGACTGTATACTGTGATGTCAGGTTTTAGCTCTTTTCTGGGCAGTGACAGTTCTGTTTTTATACTAAAGAACATAGTTTTCCTCTTCTCAGTAAATGGCACCATTGTTTACCCAGCTGCACTGGCTAAGAATCTTGGAATCATCCTTGACTCTTCTCTTTCTCTAACATCCCACACCCAATCCATCAGCAAATCCTGTCAGCTACACCTTCAAAATATGTCTAGATTCCGACTATTCCTCATCATTCCACAGCTGCCAGTCTGGTCTGAGCTACCACCTGGGCCACTCCAAGAGCTTCCTAACAGAGCTCCCTGTTTCCCCTTCCCCTCCTACAGCCTATTCTCCAGCCAGATGCCAGGGTGACCCTTCGAAAATATGCCAGATCATATCATTCCTGTGCTCAGAACTCTCTGATGGCATCTCATTTGCTTCCAGTAAAATTCCAAGAGCTCATCATGACTTCACCAAGGCCCTGTCGACCCCTGGCAACCTCTTGGATCTCATTTGCTGCTACTCTTTCTAGCTCCCTCCATCTCAGACATGCTGTTCTTCTTGCTGGTCCTTACACACACAGCAAGCAAGCTCGTGCCGCAGGACCTTTGCACTCATGTTCACTCTCATGTTCTCACTTCACTCAGGTCTCTGTTCAAATATCCCTCCTCAGGCATGCCTTATAAATTGTTCCAGAAAATGAAATTCTTAAGTATAAATATAACAAAAATATGTACAGGATCTGTATGATGAAAAGTATAAATGCTGATGAAAGAAATAAAAGACAAGCTAAATTCTTAGAGAGACACACTATGGAAGATTCAACATAGTAAAGATGTCAATTTCCCCTAAATTGATTCCCTAAGCCTCTAGTTTTAACACAATTCCTATCAAAATCTCAGCAAGTTTCTCTGTAGCCATAGACAAGTTTATTCTAAAATTTATATGGAAAGTGAAATGCCCTAGATTAGCGAAAACAATTTTTGGAAAAGAAGAAAAAAGTAGGAGGAATAATTTCTCCATATTAAGTCTTACCACATAGCTATAGTAAGCAAGACCATGTGATACTGGCAGGAAGCTAGACACATTAATCAGTGGAACAGAATAGAGATCTCAGAAATAAGGACACAAATATACCCAATTAATTTTTGATAAAGTAGCAAAAGAAATTCAATGGACAAAAAATAACCTTTTCAATAAATAAATGGTGCTTGAGAAATGAGACATCCATAAACAAAAATGTGAAATAGAACCTAAACTTTGTACCTTATACAAAAATTAACTCAAAAAGAATCACGGGGGGCCGCCTGGTGGCGCAGCGGTTTGGTCCGCGCTTGGCAGCCCGGGGTTCGCGAGTTCGGATCCCGGGCGCCCGCCGACGCACTGCCTGTCAGCCATGCCGTGGCGGCGTCCCATATAAAGTGGAGGAGGATGGGCACGGATGTTAGCCCAGGGCCAGTCTTCCTCAGCAAAAAGGGGAGGATTGGCAACAGATGTTAGCTCAGGGCTGGTCTTCCCCACCAAAAAACAAAAACAAAAAGAATCACGGACTTAAATGTAAATGTAAAACTATAAAACTTCTAGGAAAGAATGTAGGAGAAAATTTTCAGGACCTATGACTAGGCAAAGAGTTCTTAGACTTCACACCAAAAGAATGACCCGTAAGAGGAAAAATGGATAAATTGGACCTCATCAGAATTAAAAACTTTGCTCTGCAGATGAAACTGTTAAGAGAATGAAAAGACAAATTAAAGACTGGGAGAAAAATATTTGCAAATCACATATTTGACAAAGGTCTACCATCTGCAAGATACATATAAAGAACTCTCAAAATTCAGCATTAAAAAAACAAACAATCCAATTCGAAAATGGGCAAAAGACATGCACAGACACTTCGCCAAAGAGAATATATTGGTAGCAAATAAATACATGAAAAAGATATTCAACATCATTAGTCATTAGAGAAATGCAAATGAAACCACAATGAGCTATCACAACACACTTATCAAAATGGCTAAAATGAAAAACAGTGATTAGCACCAAATGTCGGCAAGGCTGTGGAGAAACTGAATCAATCACTCATACACTGCCGAAGAACATAAAATGATACAGCCTGTCTGGAAAACAGTTTGTTAGTTTCTGAAAGAACCATACACACACTTACCATTCCAACCCAGCAATCACACTCCTGGGCATTTAGCCAAGAGAAATGAAGACTTATTTTCACTCAGGAACTTGTACATGAATGTTCATAGCAGTTTTATTTGTAATAGCTCAAAACTGGAAACTAACCAAATGTCTTTTAATGGATGAATGGTTAAACAAACTATGGTACATCCATACCATGGAATACTACTTAGAAATAAATAGGAACGAACTACTGATACACATAATAACTTGGATGGATCCCAAGGGAATTATTCTGAGTGAAAAAAGCCAATCTCAAAAGGATACATACTGCATGATTCCCTTTATGTAACATTCATGAAATAACATAATTATAGAGTTGGAGAACAGATTAGTGGTTGCCAGGGGTTGGTGATGGTGGGGAGGGATAGGTGTGGTTATAAAAAGGTAACACCAACGTGTCTTGTGATGATGGCACAGTTAAGTATTTTTTTGTAGTAGCTTCACTGAATATAATTTATATACGCAGTTCACTGCCTTGATTGTAGTGATGATTACACAAGGCTACACTGTGATAAAATTACATGCACACATACTCAAATGAGCGCATGTATAACTTGTGAAACCTGGATGAGTTCTAATGGATTGCACTAATGTCAATTCCTTGGTTTTGATACTGTACTATAATTGCATAAAATGTTAACATTGGGGGATTTAGGGAAAAGTGCGTGGGGCTTCCCCGTACATTTCTTTGCAACCTCCTGTGAGTCTATAATTATTCCAAAATAAATTTTTTTATTGAGGTAACATTGGTTTATAACATTATATAAATTTCAGGTGTACATCATTGTATTTCAACTTCTCTATAGACTACATCATATTCACCACCAAAAGTCTAGTTTCCATCCATCACCGCACAAACGTCCCCCTTTCCCGCTCTCGCCACCCCCCTTCCCCTCTGGCAATCTGCTCTCTGTATCTATGTGTTTGTTTGTTGTAAAAAAAGTTCTTTTTACTTTACGGCATTTTTAAACTGCCTTATCCAAAACAGCACCTCTTCCATCACTCTCTACCCTCATAGCCTGCTTTATTTTTCTTCATAGTCTTTATCTCTATCTGACATTATAACATATGTAATGCATAAGATATAACATATTTTGTATAAATCTGTCTCCTCCAGGAGACTTAGGAAGGCAGAACTTGTGTTCTCTACTGTATGCCCAGTGCTAGATAATGCACCTAGCACATTATCTTTGTTGAGTGAATGATGAGTTTACCTGCCTTCCTGTAGGTGTTCATTTCACTTATTGTGTCTATATATAAATTGGCCCTTACAGCTTCCTGCCAGAAGCAACACCTTTATCAAGATAACCACCTCAGACTTTCCGTTCAGAGGAATTTCAATTGCCTTTTTCCAGAAATAACATTTTAATAAATGCAATTCTCTAGTGGGGACTAAGCATTTGATCTTATTCTGTTCATTCCTTCCCAGCTCCAATCAGGCCTTTTGGGAATATGTCCTCATTTAGTGTCTTTCTGGGATAGTTAAACCTTCAGCTGTGAGAAGGCAGCTAAATAAAGGTCCTTGAATCTGACAGAGTTGACCCTGTGTTCCTCAAAAAGAGCTTCAGGAGGTCAAGGCTTCAGACGGAGTTGCTCAAATAAAATGAAGCAATTTCATAAAAAAAAAGAAACAGTACAAAAAAAGATTAAAACCTCAGCCATCTATCCTATTACAAATGGTCATGATATATTCTATTGTGCAGCAGTGGTAGGCAAAATAATAGGTCCTAAAGATGTTCACATCTTAATCCCCAGAACCTGTGAATATGATACCTCACATGGCAAAAGGAACTTTGCAGATGGACATAATTAAGGTTAAGGACCTTGAGATGGGGAGAGTGACCTGGATTATGCAGGTGGGCCCAATCTAATCACATGAGTCCTTAAAAGCAGCAAACCTTTCCTAGCTGCAGAGATCCAGAGTGATGGTGTTGTGAGAAGGACTTGACCTGCCGTTGCCAGCTTTAAATATGGAAGAAGGGAGCTTCAAGAAGCTGGAAAAGGCAAGGAAAGAGATTTTCCCTTGGAACCTCCAGAAGGGAATGCAGCCCTGCCAACACCTTGACTTTAGCCTAGTGTACCCATATCAGACTTCTGATTTACAGAAATGTGATAGTAAATTTGTGTTGTTTTAAGCACTAAGTTTGTGGTAAGTTGTTACAGCAGCAACAGAAAACTAATATACTATCTTATTCTGATTATAGCTTTTCTGTTAGCTTTGCTTGTAAGCAACAGAAATGAAGTTGAGCTTCCTTAAACAATCAAAGCAAATTTTTCCCTGAGCACACAGAGTGTCTCAGGGAACCCAAGGCAGGACAGATGGGGAGCTGCAGAAAGGTGGTAGGACCATAGTGAAAGCTGTCACTACGAGTATCCTTCCTTTGCCCTTTTTGTCTCTGCCTCCCCACCCCCAATCTGTTTCACTCTCTTTCTGTAAATATACTTTCTCTGGTACTTAGTTCATGAGGTGTAAGAAGGCTGAGCCTCAGCTTCCCTTTGCCTTCTCCTTCTTCACCAGACCAGTGAGCCCACACTGTGATTAGATCTCATTCTCAGTTCCAAAGTCCCAGGGAAGGCACTCGGGCACAGTTTGGGCTAGGTGCCTGTTACAGGTTGAACTGTGTTCCCTTCAAAAACGATATGTTGAAGCCGTAACCCTCAGTACCTCAAAACGTGACCTTATTTGGAAATAGAGTCATTGCAGATGTAATTACTTAAGATGAGGTCATACTGGAGTAGGGTGGGCCCTTATTCCAATGTGACTGGTGTCTTTATAAGAAGAGGAAATTGAGACACAGACAGAGGGAAGATCAATGTGAAGACGGAGAAAGAGGTTGCAGTTAAGCCGCCATAAACCAAGGAATGCCTGGGGCTACCAGAAACTGGAAGAAGAAAGGAAGAAACTTCCCCTCGAAGAGCCAGTAGGAGCATGGCCCTACCAACACCTTGATTTTGGACTTCTGGCCTCCAGAACTGTGAGACAATAAGCTTCTACTGTTTTAAGCTGCCCAGTTTGTGGTACTTTGTTACAGCAGCCCTAGGACACTAATACAGTGCCCAAACCTATCCAGTCAGCTATGTCTTAGAGACCACATCTCAAATACGGCTCCTCAAGACTCATCCCTATGGCTTGAGAGGTAGGGGGCCAGCCAGTTTCAAAGAAGGAAGAATCATTGTGAGCTGGACAGATGCACTGAAAACCTGTCCATTCTAGCTCCCTACAACTAGGACAAGTATGATATTCTGATTTTCATTTTTTTGTTGTTTGTTTTGCTTTAAAATATTTAATTTTTTTACCCTCTGGAATTCATTGCAGTGTACAATGTGAGATATGAATCTAAATTACTTTTCTATACGTAATCCATTTGTCTTAACAACTTTTATTAGTGATTACCCCTTCCTCCCATCACTATGCTGCTTCCTGCTTATTAGTCAGTGAGTACTGAAGAATGAAAATATTTCCAGAATCTCTACGCTATTCCATCCATCTGACTGATTTGCCAGGTTCCTGGCATGATACGAGAAGACTCTAGAGGCTTAACTTCCAACTTGAGTTCTAGAGCGTGGTTAACCCTCACTTTATTCCCTCCTCTAAGTGTTTTTCCTATGGTAATTTGGAATATCTAATTACTCCTAGCTTTTTGTTTTTGAGGGGATTTATAAAATGTTCCTGACCTTCTTATTGTAATGGACCAGGAGAACTCTTCTGGTAGAAGATGATGTGCCCTTTCTGTGTCCCCTTTTTGAAACCAGTCCCTGAGCCTGTTAACCCTGGTCTCGAGGAAGGGAAGGGAAGTCAGGCAATAGCAAAGGACCCTCACGTTAAACTTTGTAATAAATATGTGCCTGGCACACAGTAAGCACTCAATAAATGTTAGGTAATTATTAGAATGAAGGCCAGACAACACCTATCTCAAACTCTTGCCAGTATCCAACAATAGCTCCTTCCTACATCTCCCCCACCTTAAGTCATGCATGAGAGTGGGAAGGGGATGTGGTGGGCTGAACAATGGCCACCCCAAAATGTCCATGTCCTAATCTCTGGAATCTGTGTGTATATTACCTGACGTGGTAAAAGGGACTTTGTAGTCATGGTTAAATTAAGAATCTTACATGGGAAGATTATTCTGGATAACCTGGGTGGGCCTATTTATAATCACAAGTATCCTACAGGAGTGACATAGGAGTCAGAGAAAAAGGAGATGTGACCATAGAAGCAGAGGTTGGAGGGATGTGCTTTGAAGATGGAAAAAGGGGCCAAGCACCAAGGAATGCCAGTGGTCTCTAGCAGTTGGAAAATGGATCCTCTAGAGCCCTCAGAAGGAACTCAGCTCTGCTCACACCTTGATTTTAGCCCAGTGAGACCCATTTCGTACTTCTGCCTTCCAGAACTGTAAGATAAATTTGTGTTGTGTTAAGCCACTAAATTTGTGGTAATTTGTTACAGCTGCAATACAACATGAATACAGAGGGAATCAGAATTTTGTTGAACATTCTGCAAAATTTGCAATCCTGGACTCAGGTCTTTGTTTAAATTGTAGGGTTTGAGGCCCACAGAACCTAGTGGTACCTCTCTTGTCATGTCACCCTGCCCAGATTATCACCTTCCTTCAGGCCTTTTCTCTCCAATGCTGCCTATTCCCTGATTTCTGTCCAAGAATCTTCTTCCATTCACCCACCTTTGAGGCCTAGATTTGATAGTTGTTCTAAAATACTGGTGTTAACCCCACATGCTTGAGATTAGGGTTATTAGAAGCAGATAGAAAGTCAGGGAGCAAATTAAATTGAAACATGAAATAACAATGAGAAACCTTTTAAAAAATTGGGGCATTTTCTGTCCCAGCATCAGGCCAAAGAGAAAGAAAGCAGGAGAGATACCAAGAACCAGAGACTGAGGAACGAATCTCCCTAAGGATAGTGAACCACACTATATACGCTTCGGAGCTTTTGCTCAGGGCATTGTAGGGCCTGGGGCTTGGGCAGAAATTCCCGACCCTTTTGTTCAAGCCTAGAAGGCTAAATGCTGAGAAACAGTAGAGACTTAAGTAAAAATGTAGTTTGGGGTTTAAGAAATCTGGATTTGAATCCTGGTTCTGCCGACCATGGTTCCTGGTCTCTTCCCCAAAGAGACCCCAAACGAGCCCCCCGCCAGGTGAGTTCCTCAAACCCAGTGAACCCGGAAGGTGCTTCACCCCAACTTCTAACCCAAAACACGGACTTCTGGGTCCGCGTCACGAAAAGATGGGAAAGTATAAAACGCACGTCTCCGGCACCAAGAAAGCGCGCTTTTTCACTCTCCTCTCCCAGAATAAAAGGCCCTTTTAATTTCTTATTTGTGATGATTTAATTTTTTTTCTTTCCGTTCTGTTACTAGCTGGAGCTAAACATTGGCTGGGGCCCCAGGCGGCTGCTGGAAAGGCGCCCTCCCAGGAGCAGAAGGCTCGCTCAGGAGAGACTGGGGGCGGGGAGAGAACTCGCGACGCTCCAGCGCAGCGCGGTAGGGATTCTCTCGAGTCTTTCTCCGGCCAGGCCAAACCCCTAGTCTGAGTCCCCCAACAGGAGGGGGCGGCCAGGAGACTTCGGGGGACGCTCACGGGGTAGCGGGACACGCAGCCCAGCACTCAACTCCTCCCGAGCGGGGGACTGAGGCGCCGGCTCCGCCGCCGCGGGGGCGGGGACCACCCAGGGCGCCGCGCGGCCCCGCCCCGGCCCCGCCCCCCGTCGCGCCTGCCCAGCCTCCCGGCTTGCCGCCCTCGCACGCTCTTTTCGGCGCGAGGAAGCCCCGCGCCTGGCTCCAATTTTTTCCTGAGTCCTCCCTAAAGCAAGATGGACCGCGGACCGCAGCTCTTTCAGATAAAGACGGAGGAGGGGGCTAGAGGGCCCAGACTGGGGGTGAAGAGATGGCGTTCTTCCTCGTTCCTCTCCCCCCCCACCCCCGTCCCGCAGACACTGCTAGACTCTGATTTCCAGACGTGTCCTTCCCTAACCCATCCTAAAAATTTGGGGTGGCAAATTAACTTTAATTCACTTTAGTTCAGAAAAAAACTAAGGTCAGGTTTGGGGATAAAATTACACGTTCCCAGATCAGAACTGGGAATCTTTCGACCTAATTTAGACCAGGGAGGACGGGGGTTGTGCATCTGGTTGACAGAGATAGGGCGAGTAGTGGGGCCAGGGAGGTACAGAGTCTACGGTCCCCTCCTGGAGGGAAGGCCCACCAGCTAGGCCCTTCTACCTCTCCCCTTCTAGTTGCCAAAATGGAAAATTTATGAAGTCCAGTTTAGCCCAGGTGAACAAACTTTTATTGCCATTTTTGGCTCCCCAGCCGCCCCAGCAAGATCCCTGCTTCTTACGCTGTAGAAATACTGAGCTCTGGTGCAGAGGCATAGGCGGGTGTTACCTCACCTCCTCCGCACACTGCCAAGGTTAAAGAAACCCCACTTGCTGCAGAGGGAGGGCCAGACAGGGGAGGAATTCAAGGGCATGTATGGCTCAGTCCCACCTCCGCTGGCTGCAGAATATAGAGACCATGGCTCCAAACATTTTTCAAAGGAGGTGGGGAGGGATGAATTTGGCTGCTCTTGTACCTCTTGCCCTTGCTGCCATGTTTCCATGGAAATGAGGGAGAGGCAGGATGTAGCTCACTCTGACTACCTGGGAAGATGGCAGGGCAGACATTTAGTAAACATATCACTTTCCACTCCTACCCAACACATACAACTGTCCCCAGCCGACCCCCAAGCTCACTGCTTGCTCCACTCCCTTCCCTTCTGGAGCTGGTATCATGCCAAGTGGACTTCAGGCAGGGCTGTTGGTGTCCACTCTCCAGCCAGGTCTCCCTGGCAACAGCTGGAATCTGAGTATGTCCATCAAGCTCAGTAGCAGCCCTAGTAGAGCTGTCAGTGGTAGTGCCTTGGTGAAAAGCAGCACCAAGTACCCCCAGGACTCTGCAACGGCTGTTTCCCAAACCAGTCTGCTCAGACAAAACTTAAAAAAAAAACATAAACCCAACTGAGTAAGATTAGAAACAATACAAAATAACTCTCTAACAATGCTGAGGGCTAGGATGGGGAGAGGAGGTGCATCCTTCTGAGACTTGAGCCACCTGTGCACCCTGCCTTCTGCCCACTGGGCGGTTGTTGGAGGGCTAGAATCCAAATCTCCATTTGGTGCTGAGAGCTATACCCATTGCTGTTGGTTGATGAGGCTTGCCTGTCCCCAGGCGAGGAGGTGCAGGATGAATTCTCAGTACCATGGGTCAGCCCGGTGTTGCTGGTTGTAGAGCTGTAGCTTGATCTGATCACGGATCTGATTCACTAGGATCTGGGACAGGAGGATTCCCACCAGCTGGGAGAGGCGAGAAGAAATTGGGCCCTCAGTAATGAGTGATGCCCTTGTCTTCCGTGACTCAATCTTCCCAGTGGGGTCAGCACCATCCCATCCCCTGCCCCTCAGCGATGTCAGTACCTGATACCCTAGCTAATCCCCAGGTGCCGTCCCCAAAACGAAAAAGTCTTTGCAGAATTGTGGGACCCACAGTCTTAAAGGGTAAGTTACCTGGGGGATGGCCAGGCCCAGTGCCACACCACCAAGTAAGAAGAGGTTGCTGTGTATCCAGTTGACCAATTTGTCAATACAGCCATTGGTGTAGATGACTTTACTAGCTTCCAAGTAGTCAAGGGCCTGCATACCTTGGCCACACATGGTGTTGATCACTGCCTGGGGAGAGAGTTGAGAAGCCAAGTGGGACTCCTATTCAGTGACTTTTTCTTTTGGGCCCTAGCTGATGGGCTTCCCACCCTTCCTAAACTCCTAAATTGTTAGAGAATATATGAGAGGATGCTAGGTTGGAAGTTGCTCGATGCAGGCTTCCCTTCCTCTGAGAGATCTGAGTCCAGTTCTCCTTGCTTTAGAGACCTGCCCCTTCTGAACCCCCAGGTGGGCTACAGGAGTGAAAGGTTAACAGAGCCATCATAGTGGGTGAAGAAAATCATCTGACAGATGTCCTACAAAATTGAATGGTTAAGCTAGGGAATGGGGATTCCCAATAGCAGCTGCTCTAATTAGAAAACAACTCAGATGGCTGCCTAGGAGGAAATGAGGTGGGATGTGTGCTCACCTGGTTGGGGGTAGGCAAGCAACAGGAGTAAGGCACAGAGCAGCACTCACGGCTGGGGTTGTCTTCTGAACAGTTGAAGTACATGTTCAGGGACCAGTCCTTGTAGGAAATCGCTCCACAGCAGCTGAACTGCAACAAAGCCCACCACAGATGTTAAGAATCCCCCACTCCTCACACTGAGGTGACTAGGGGAATTCTCAGAACAGCCAAAAGTCTATGACAAGCTTCCACTTGTAAGTTCAGGTTGGGTTTAAACACAACCTTGAAACTTGAGCTCAGGTTTCTCAGTGGCCTTCACCTGAAGAAGTTTTCTCTTCTTAATTTCTGTTACTTTATATATTTTATTATAACTTACCATAGTTGTATATATATTTTGTTTTACAAATTCAACTATGAGCTTGTTGAGGGCAGTTTCTGGTCTTGCAGTCCTGCATAGCATAAAGGCTGGCAAAAGGAGGTGTTCAAAAATACTGGCTGAAATAAAGAATCAGTGTTCAAAACATTTGTCTTAATATAGAGGAAACACAGGAGGAGATACTTCAATATTGTGGGCCCATAATTACTCCATGAAAGCAAGTAGGATTCAAGTCAAGTGGCTTTTGCACCCAGGGAAGGGGAACTCAGCACTGGTCTCAAAAGCACTTTTACTTAAAATTTAACTTTTGATTCATAGCAACATTATTCACAATAGCCAAAAGGTGGAAGTGATTCAAGTGTGCACCGAAAGATGAATGGATTAACAAAATGTAGTATATACATACAATAGAATATTATTCAGCCTTAAAAAGGAAAGAAATTTTGACACATCCTACAATATGGATGAATCTTGAAGACATGCTAACTGAAATAAACCAGTCACATAAGGACAAATATTGTTTGATTCCACTTATATGAGGTCCCTAGAGTAGTCAAATTCATAGAGACGGAAATTAGAATGGTGGTTGCCAGGAGCTAGGGGGAGGGGAAATGGGGAGTTAGTGTTTAATGGGAAGAGAGTTTCAGTTTGGGAAGATGAAAAAGTTCTGGAGATGGATGGTGATGATGGTTGTACAGCAGTGTGAATGTACTTAGTGCCACAGATCTGTACACTTAAAAATGGTTAAAATGGTAAATTTTATATTATGTATATTTTACCACAATTTAAAAAATTTAACTTTTGGATACATACTATTAAAAAATCTGCCTGGTTCCTCATCTCTCTATAAGTAACCACTTACAATGGTTTCTTTTTTTTTTTTGGTGAGGAAGACCAGCCCTGAGCTAACATCCGTTGCTAATCCTCCTCTTTTTGCTGAGGAAGACTGGCCCTGGGCTAACATCGTGCCCATCTTCCTCTACTTTATATGGGACGCCGCCACGGCATGGCTGACAGGCAGTGCGTCCGTGGGCGCCCGGGATCCGAACCCGCGAACCCCGGGCTGCCAAGCGCGGACGAAACCGCTGCGCCACCGGGCCGGCCCCATACAATGGTTTCTTACATATCTTTCCAGATTCCTTGCAAATATGAACACATACTCTTTCTTCCCTCTTTTTTTGCACAAATGGTAGACTACTATATATATTGCTCTGTGCCCTTAAAAGTACTTTTAAAGCACTCTGCTATGTATGTTTTTTTTGCCAGCCTCCTTCCCAGAATCCATTACAGGGCAAGTAATGAAGAAGCCCACAGGACTGGAGGGTGAGGCGTCTCTTGGGATGGCTTTAACTTTTGCCCACAGCCTCTCAGACCACTAGCTGACCCCCACCACCCAGCTCTTAGCCCATACCTTCTTCTGGCCAAAATCAATGAGGTTCTGCAGGTCCAAGTCATCTCGGTAGTGCACAATGGCATTACTGATGATCTCACTCACTTTCCCCCGTGCCTGCCAGAGACAGGAGTAGGGGATCAGAACACAGGACAACCCCTAGCCAGCTCCTCCCTGCTGAAATAACAGTAGATAGTAGTCATCCTTTATTTAAATCAGCTTTGAAATCAGAACCAAGTCCCAGTGATGGAAGATGGCCAGTTCTGAAGCCCAGCATCCTTGGGCCCTCAGGTACCAGTGGGCAAGAAAAATGCTGGACCTGCGGCTGCCACTTCTCAAAGCCACATTTCAAGATAATCCTATGTTTATCTACCTCTGAACTATTACCACAAAATACTTGTTGATTGATGCAAAGCAGAGAAACTCTTTTTTTTTTTTTTAGTAGAAAAGGGCTTACTGAGCTGAGGCACTGACCTCTAGTGGACATAAGAGAATTGCAGCTCTTTAGGAATTTACTAAACCAGAAGGATTAGGACATTCTGAATGAAATCAGTGGCTCTCAATTTCATAGTTTCTACCATGCTTTCTTCCTTCCTGCTCCTCTACTTTTCTCAAAGTTTCCCACCCATAGTCCTATATTCTGCCCCTGGCAATCATTTGCCCTTTGGGAAAGAATTCTGGTTTTTAATTAAAAGGATTGTCACTGAATGGCAGACCACTTCCAGATATGGTAAGCACTGTTTAAAATCTTGTTTACTTTCCCCCTTCCTTCCTTCTGTTTATCCCAATAAACAATTTTTTTTTTTTTTTTGCTGAGGAAGATTCACCTTGAGCTAACAGCTGCTGCCAATCTTCCTCTTTTTGTATGTGAGCTACCACCACAGCATGGCCACTGACAGACAAGTGGTGTAGGTCTGTACCTGGGATCTGAACCCAGGCCACTGAAACGGAGAGCACCAGACTTAACCACTAGGCAACCGGAGCTGGCCCCTAGTAAACAATTTTTAAAAGAAGTAAAAGGCTCTTGATGTTGTCTGTGGTCCACTTGATAACTGAGTTTTATCCAATCATTTACCATTAAAGTTTGCAGATTATTTTAACTTTGTGTTCATAGAATTTACTTCCCATTTGGCATCTCAGACTGTCAGAGGAAAATACCTTAAAATCTTGAAATCCTCTTTAAGTATGGTGACTTTAAAGGCCATTCATTCATCCCTAAGGAGAACCTTTCAAAGGCTGATGCTTCTCAGGGGAAGGAGCACTGTGGTTAATTAATCAGGCTAAGCATGGGAGGAACCTTCCCTTCCTCCCTCTGGTTCATGCCTGAGGAGGCCCCTTGGCTCCCAACTCTACCTTATCTGAGAAGATGAAGCCCAGAATCCCAGCAGCCAGCTGCAGCAGGAACACTATGGTGAGGCAGAACGAGAACTGTGGGGAGCAGGCAGGAAAAGAAGACAGTCTGTTACCATGCTGGGCAGTAGCCCCTCGCCGGGCCATGGGGAGTACTAGGGGGCCATGGGGCACTTCTCCCAGATGCCCCCCACACGGTAAAGGCTGCTGCCTCAGAGACACTGTCTTAGGGGGTGGTTACCCTGTGCTGGGTCACCCGGGCTGAGCTCCACAGTGAGGAGTGGACAGCACAGGCTTTGGAAGTAGGATGGGACAGGAAACCGAAAGGTTGTAGGAGTGACTTCAGGAGGCTGAGAGGCACATGGAGGAGACCCCAGAGTCTTTCTGGTGGGACCCCTGACCACTCACCGTCTGCAAGAGGCAGATGTTCTCTCGGAGGGATCCAATACAGCCGCAGAAGGTGAGAAGGAACATGAGGACGCCTACCACGATCAGCAGGATGGCGGGGTCCACTGCCAGGCAGGCCAAGGCTGCTTCTGGGGGAGAGAGCTGTCTCTCAGTCTGAGCCTGGTGCCGACTGAGGGGGGTACCCAGGGATGGGGTGGGGGGAGTGCCCCCCCAAAATGTTCTCCTCCTCCGGTGGGGGAGTCTCCAGTGTGGTTGGGTGAAGGTTACGGGGAGGCAGTACTGCCCTCCCACGGGGAGAACAAAAAGGACCCAGAAGGGTTTGTGGCATTTAATTTGAGGAACTAACAAAGTAAGAGCCTTTATTCCTGGGCTTAAGAGAGGAGGAACCACTTTTGCTCCAGAAAAGAATTAGAATGGCATTAGGCTGGCCAGCTTTGCAGATTCCGTTTCCTGGAGACTTTGTGCAGTGGACTAGGAATGGAGGTTGAGTTACTCCAAAGCAAAGGAGGGGCTAAAGCCTCCAATTACTCTGCATCCAGAGGCCAACATTCTTTCCTAGACGCTTCCTAGGCCTAAAATGCAGGCATATCTTGGAAGATTTGTAAGAGCTCTGGGAAATCCAGGTGAACTGGTGTGAGTGGCCTGATGCCTAGGAGTAGGCTGCTAACATTTGCCTAGAAGGTGGCTGCTCCCTTTAGCCCCATAGTTTATGTGGGAAGGAGTGCTAGAGGACCAGGGCTGAAGGAGGCAGAGGAGGAAGGGGCATGCAAGAGTCGTGGAGAGATGGATGGGACCCATAGCTCACCTGCGTGCTTCATCAGCCGAGCATAGACTCCCACGGCCACCATCACCATGGAAATCACCTGTAGAAACAGGGAACGAGCCAGACCCTGAGATTTTGGAAAGCAGAGAGCCCTGATGGCCGTAAATAACCTTAAAGGGAAGCAGGAGGAGGACAACTTTCCCAGGACCCAGAGATAAGACTCTTCCTCCTCCCCAGTGATACTGTTGATAGTATCTGTCTGTGCTTTACCCCCACGAGAAGATTTACCAAGATTATCTCATTCGATCCTCATAACACAGTTATCTTGTGAGGCAGCTATTATCCTCATTTTACAGATGAGGAAATTAAGGCAATATAAAGTGGTTACGAACATGGGCTTTGGAGTGAGTCAAACCTGGGCCCATGCTGGACAAATCTCTGAGCCTCAGTTTCTGTATCTGAAGATGGGAATTGAAAACAACGACATCTAATAAGATTACTGTGAAAATTAAATAAAAGAATGCATGGAAAGCATTTAACACAATGCCTGACAATAAATATTATCTATCATTACTAATAGTTAACTTGCCCAGGGTCACAAAGAAACTGTGAAGTTCTGAATTTTAATCCAGCTACATGAAAAGGCAGGTATTAAAGCTGAAGCAGGCCTAAGTAGATGCACACTCCCAGGTCTCTAACTCTCTTGGAGGTCAATGTGGTGCCAAACACAAGAATGAACGTGCATACCAATGTGAAAGAATGCACGTGTGAATGCGTGTTTGCAAAACAGCAGAATTGCCTTGGCAAAGGAGCCTCTATCTTTATAAACCCCGATTCCAGTATGGAGGAATAGAGTAGTTTAGACCTTTCAAACTTCCTGGGTTCTCCCTGAGAGAACAAATCCATCAGAGACTACCAGGGGTCCCCAAAGGGGCCTTCTCTGCGCCACCCCCCACCCCACCGCCAGGCCTCCAGGAGTGCAGGGAGGCGCAGTGTGCACATCCCTTGGCCACCCTTTCTTTATGCCCAGTCCCCAGCCTGGTGCTAAGCAGCAGCTGGCTGTCACCATGGCAATAGCTGCGACCAAGCTCTGGCTGGAGGGAGTTCTCAGCAGCAGGAACTTGACCAACTCAGTGGGGAAGGAGATGGCTGGCCAGACTCCACTGTCCTGCAAGACAGAGACCAGCTAAAGCAATCTTGGGGCTTGGGTGGGAGAAGGGAATTGGGCCCCTATAACAGGTAATAGGGTCGGACTAGTCTGTCAGTAGAAAGACATTTTTTCCCTGGAGGTCTCTTTATTAAGGTCCTCTGCCACCTGGTGCATTCAGCAGTAAATGCGAAAGCCTTATCTAAAACCATCTCTTTCAGGACCCTTCTCTGCCTGTATACACAGGCCCCTCTCCTTGCCCCCCAATCATCTGACACTGCCTCTGACTCAGGGCCGGATGTGTTACCTGTGGCCTTCATATTCTTTGTCCAGGAGAGAGGGAGCTGCTTGCAGAGCTGTGTGTGGGGCTGGAGGTGCCAGCTGGCTTCTTGTCCCACAGCACGGCCAGGCTCAGGGAGCAAGGGGGAATGGGTGGGAGGCAAGGAAACCACACCACAGAGATCCCAGTCATCCTCCAGGCACGGAGCACAGCCCTTTGCCAGAGTGATTGAGCATCTCTGCCTGCCCTTTAAAACTCACCACAGCCAATTACGGTTCTGAATATCACTTTACTGAATCATTTAAAAATATGTATCTGCTCTTTATTTCTGTTGCTCTCAGGCTTCTCACTGTTTTTTCACATGTTAAATTTTCACTAGGGTGTATAACTTTCCACAAAGATGGTCTCTGATTAAATCCTAATATAGCTAAAGCAAGAAAGGGAAAGTAAAGAGATGCCACGTATCACAGGGTAATTCAATTCCATGTGTGGGCCTGTAATTACAGCAGTTGCTCTGTCTCTATTTGTGGTAGGTAGAATAGCGTCCCCCCAAAGATGTCCTGTCCTAATTCCCAGAACCTGTGAATGTGTTACCTTACATGTCCAGAGGGGCTTTGCAAATGTGATTAAGTTAGGGGTCTTGAGATGGGGAGATTATCCTGGTGGACCCAATAGAATCACAAGGGATCTTATCAGAGGGAGGTCAGAATCACAGAAGGAGATATGACAATGGAGACAGAGGTTGGAGTGATGTGGTGCTATGAGCCAAGGAATGCGGGCAGCCTCCAAAAGGTGGAGAAGGCAAGGAAATAGATTCTCCCTTAGAGCCTCCAGAGGGAACCATCCCTGCCAACACCTTGGTTTTTAGCCTAGTGAGACCATTTTGGACCTCTAACCTCCAGAACTGTAAGAAAATTAATTTGTGTTGTATTAAGCTATTAGGTCTGTGGCCATCTGTTATAGCAGCAATAGAAAACCAATACACTACCCAAATCCAATTCATCAGCTGCTATGTACAAGGTACTCTAAGGACTGCAAAGATGAGTGGCCCTGCCCTTAAGGAAATTTGTATGTTATAGAGAGAGAGCCAAGAGCATCCATAACCTAAAGCAGTGCTTCTCAACTTGGCTGCCATTAGAATGAAGGGGGGAGAACTTAAAAACTCCTGATGCCTAGGCTGCAACCCAAACCACATATATCAGAATCTCTGGCACTGGTACCCAGGCAACAGTATTTCTGAATGTGTTCCAGGTGATTCCACTGTGCAGCCAAGTTTGAGAACCACAGGCCTAAAGCATACTCAGCCAGAGATCTAGAGAAACAGGTGCAGGCTACATTAAAATCAACATTAAGACTTTATATTATCGTTAATATTTAATATGATCATTAATGATACTGCTTACCTGGGGCTCACTAGCTAACTCTAAAATTCTGCATTTCTGTCACTGATCTGTCTCTTTCTCCTGGAGTCACGGCTTGCCCTTTCACAGCTCTATTCCTGCCCACATCTCCCACCTTGAATTCTTCAAAGCTACTGCCATTCCAAAGTTAGTGCTGCTGCTGTTAATAGCATAGCATTTTAGAGCTGAATAGAACCTTAGAAATGAGCTCGGCCATGCACCTCTTTTTATAGATGAGGCTGAAAGAGCAAAGTGACACTTGACCGAGTGCACATGGGCACAGTGGCAACATCTGGACTAAACTCTATTTCCAATCTCAGCTTGGTACTCTTTCCACCATATCAGTCTTCGCCACAAAATCCTTGTAACACCCCCACAATATCACCAATGACCTCCTTTCGTGATGAGGGTGGAGATAAAGACACTTCTCTTCTTAGAATGGCTTTTCATATTCTGGCTAGAATGAAGCCTCGCTGGAAACTTTTAAAACCTAGACACTGTCGTAAAAATAGCTGAGTCCAGCAAAAGGCATGTTCCTGAAGAGTTGTTAACCAAATTATATAAAATAATTTGCATAGACCCGTACCTTTATCCTTATGTAAGGTGAATAATCATCTTATAATGAAAATAGCCATCCCCTGGGCTCCTTGGAAAAATGGCTGATTCCAGGACTAGGGCAGGAAATATACAAGATAAGCCTGGAGCATATTGTAGTGCCAGAAAGTAAGGAAATGCTCAAAACCAAACAAAAAGCAAAAACAAAACCCCACATTGATGTGGGTATGCCAAAGGGACATCAAAATAAAGAATTATGGAATGATTACCCCAAATATAAATTAAATATCCATTATCCATACTGATATAAGTGACAATAAATAAATAAACGGGGGAGAAAAGACAAATCTCCCACGCAGAAGAATTCCAAATAATTTATGTGGATATTGCACTCTCAAGGAGGGGGAGCACAACTCCCCACTCCTAAGGGTGGGCTGCACATGGTAACTTCCTTCCAAAGAGTACAGTATGGAAGAGGGGGAGAAAAAGACTAACCTTACAGTGGAGAAACCTGACAAACACTACCTCAGCCAGGTGGTCAAGGTCAACACCAACAGAGATAAACATTTGGTCGGTGATATGATGTGATGAAAATGGCACTTCACCTCTGTGGTCTTCCTCCCCAAACCCATAACCCCAGTATAACCATGAGAAAAACATCAGGCAAGTTCCAATAGAGGGCCATCCTACAAAATATCTCGCCAGTACTCCTCAAAACTGTCAAAGTCATCAAAACCAAGGAAATTATGAGAAACTGTCACAGCCAACAAAAACCTAAGGAGACATGACAACTAAATGAAATTTGGTATCCTGGATGGCATCCTGGAATAGAAAAAGGGCAATAAGTAAAAACCAAGGAAATCTGAATAAAGTATGGACCTTAAAGATAATGCCATTAATTGTAATAAATGTATCATACTCATGTAGGATGTTAATAATAAGAGAAACTGGATGTGGGGTACATGGGAAATCTCTGTACCATCTTCTCAATTTTTCAGTAAAACTAAAACTGTTCTAAAAAATGAGATCTATTTAAAAAATATCTACCCTCAATTTGTTAGTTTTGTAAATCCACATTTTTTAATATCAGATTTTCTTAAACTGGGATTCGCTTGCATGCAATTTTACAAACTTTAATCAGTGTAACTTCTCCTTACACCAAAGCGTAAGGCAGTGGATCTTAAAACCGTTCAGGTAACAGAGCACTGGGAAGCTACAGTGCTCTGTTGGTATACACTATACAATTTTGATATATTAAATTCTTTCTTTAAACTTTAATATGCTATTACTGCTGTGTAATTTACAGACAGACCATATTTAACTTTCCCCAATTACCTCAATAATGTCCTTCATAACTGTTTTTTTCTTTTTTCTGTTCCAGGATCCAATCAAGGATCATGCATTTAGTCATCAAGTCTCCGTCAGCCTGGAACAGTTTTGCAACTTTTTTTCTTTTCTTTGTTTTTGGTCTTTCAAGATACCGACTTTTAAAAAATTGTGGTAAGATACATATACCACGAAATTAACCATTTAAAAACGTACAGTTCAGTGGCCTTAAGTACATTCACATTGCTGTGCAACCATCACCACTATCAGATTCCAGGACTTTTTCATCACCCCAAATAGAAACCCTGTACCCATTAAACAGTCACTCTCCATTCCTCCACTTCTCCAAGCCCTGGCAACCACAAATCTGCTTTCTGTCTCTATGGTTTTGCCTATTCTGCACATTTCCTGTAAATGGACTCATACAATATGTGGCTCTTTGTGTCTAGTTTCTTTCACTTAGTACAATGTTTTCAAGGGTCATCCATGCTGTAGCATGTATCAGTACTTCATTGCTTTTTATGGCCTAATAATATTCCATTGTATGGATTTAACACAATGTGTTTATCCATTCATCCATTGATGGACATTTGGATTGTTTCCACTTTTTGGCTATTGTGAATAGTGTTGCTATGAATATCCATGTACATGTTTTTGTTTAAATACCTGTTTTCAGTTCTCTTGGGTATATACCCAGGAGTGGAACTGCCAGGTCATATAGCAATAATTCTATGTATAATTTTCTGAGGAACTGCCAAACTGTTTTTCCACAGCGGCTGCACCATTTTACATTCCCACCAGCAATGTATGAGGGTTCCAATTTCTCCACATCCTTGCCAACACTTGTTCTGACATTTTTTTTGACAGTGACATTTTTGATAAGTCCAGGCCAGTTGTTTTGCAGAATGTCCCTCCATTTGGATTTATCTGATTATTTCCTCACGATTAGATTCAGATGACACATTTTTGACAGGAATATTACACAGATAATATTGTGTCCTCAGTGTGTCACGTGAGGAAGCACAACATATTAATTTCTATCATAGAAATAAGGAACAATTTACTACAGATGATATGGCTGTTAGATATATGTCTCTGCATCTCATAAAACAATAATACAGGCACTACTCTAAATAGTTTCCTAGTTTTCCATAATATTTGGTTGCTACTTGTTGTCTTTTCTTTGCCTTCTTCTAGCACTTGCCGGCAGATAAGCAGCCACAGGTATTAATGTTCATGGAAGATAATAGAGAATGGAAAAAAATCTCTGCATTATCTTGACTTTTTTTCCTGAAAACTGGGAAAAGAGAGCCATGATTTGATGTTTGTGAGAAAAACCCTTATTCTAGCCCCTAGGACACTGCTTCAGTGCCATCAGCGCTATGAGAGGAAAGGTTATAGGGCCCCAAGTTGAGGCCCTTAACAAGAGTTCTTCTCCTGGCTCTAATGCCCAAATGACAATATTTATAGGCAAATTAGTTCTTAGAGTCTATTTCCACTGAATTGCGCCTTAAGACCAAGGTGGTGTGACAAGCCCTGAGGAGTAAGGCCTAGGGAAGTCCCTCAGAGACAACAGTGGTGTCTGTTCCTATGATATATATGAAACTTCTCTGTAAATTATAAAATATAGAGACATCATTAATTATCATCTCCTTCTGGCTAACAGTAGGAATGTGAGCAAAGGGGGTTCAAGGCTGAAGGGAGTCAGGCTCAAGGTTGGCCTTTACATAGACTCAATCCCCATCTACTTGCCACTTGTCAGGAGGAGCACTCATCCTAGCTTTCCAAGTCCACCCCCAACAGGTGACCTCTAGGAGCTATTTCTAACACAATAATAGTAATAGCTACCTTTTGTTGACGGCTAAGGGCCAGGCACTGGGCTAAACACTATTTCATTTAATTCTGACCACACTGCAAGAGGGTGTCAGTATCTTCATTTCACAGAACTGATGTTGGGAGAATTCAAGTAACTTTCCCCAGTTCACTCAGTTAGTGAGCAGCTGAAGTGGGACTGGAACCTAGGTCCATATGTCTCTAGAGCCTTATGACCTCAGCCACACAGCTGCCTTCCTCTCTGTGCCTCACAGCAACCCCAGGACACATGCATTCATCTCGGGGCATTGTATGAGGTGGGAAGAAGAAGGTAATCTCTGGTAATCTCCAAACTGGGTGGGGCTCAGGCAGGGACAGTAAGATAGTACCAGGAGGTAAGGGACCAGCAGGGCCCAGAGGGAAGTCCCTGGAACAGCGCCCCGAAAGGGGAAAACACAATATCACCACACAAGGCCCGCCAGCCTGAGCAGCCTCCAAGAGAAAGGCCTGGCCTTGTCTGTCTTCCACATTCTAAAGTTCAGTCTGCGCAAAGTGGGTGCATCTGTCTCAGAGTCCATTCCCCTTTTCTTGAAGCTGGTGGTGCGGGACAGCTGAGATTAGAGTGATTCTCTGTGTGGGAATCAAGCCCTTTCCCTATGACAATCAAAACCCAGTGGGAAATTGGGAGGGATCTCCATCTCTGACTTCTCAGTCCTTTCTATCCTTATTTCTGGATAAAGTCAAAGAAATCACAGCCTGCTAGACCTAAAGCAGGGCCCTCTCTCTCACATTGCCCTGGATTTGCACCCACTGGTCCTTCTATGGTCATCCTGGCACCTCTGTTCCTGGATTTCTGAGGTGACAACTATCTGTGTGGAACTGGCTCTTGGCCTTCTCCCTCTGGATTGGAGGGTATTGCTCTGCTGGAGTGGAGGAGTCCACAGGGCTTGTTCCTCTCCAATGTCAGGGCCAACCCCTTGGCTTCTTCTTTAGGCCATGGCTGGCTTTGGTTCTCCAAGGTTATAAATGAGGAAAGGAAGTCCACAACGGCTCACAGTAGTATTAAACCCTCAAAACTCACGGCCCTGGAGTTGCCAGCCTGACACCTAGCCTGCTGTCAAGACTCTGAGAGGTGCTACATGTTTTCTTTTATTCTTTTTAAAGGCTGCTTGAAGTTTACAATTTTCTACTTGATACAAGGCAGACAGAACTATTAGGGGAGTGAAGAAGGCATGCATGTGACTTGTTAGAAAAGGGTGTGGTTCTCATCTTCACTTTTGGTGTTTTGGTTTTTTTTCTTGTTTTTATAAAAAGAATGTAACCACTTCACTTATTGCAGACTGTCTAGTCTACGGAGAAGGAAGGGGAGAAGGAGGAGGAGATGGGCTCTGCCTCCTAGTGTATTTGGAAGTATATGTGTGTGTGGCAGGAAGGTGGGAAGGGCCCCTCCCACTTAGGAGGGGTTTTTGCCAGGCTTGATGCCTGGTCACTTCTTCATGGCTTCTGATCCAGGTCACAACAGATGGTGCTTCAGGTGGTCTGGAGTGATTCTGAGTGCCCTGGAGACTCCAATACTCCACGGAGATGAAGATGGGAGATGGGAGAATGAAGTTCTTAAAGAAGATGCCCCCAGAGGCCTGGATCAGCCCAGGGAAGACTTGGATCCACGTGCGCTGTAGTTGAAGTGAAAAAATATGGATCCTGTAGATAGTAATTATGCATGGCCCTGAGGGAGAGGCTGGAGTGGATGGCTGCCATTTTTTTCTGACCTGGCTTAAGGGAGCGGTGCCAGGCCACAGGACCCACTGCAGAGGAGAACACAGTTGGATACCCCTCACCAAGAATGCTTGAGGACTTAAAGTTGTGCTGCATCTTGACAGACTAGAGTCTGTGAGAGAGGAAGGAAGGGCACCATGTCTCCACCTGTAGTCTGCTCTCTCATTTGCCATTTAATAAACAGTCAATAAGTACCCACTCTCTTCCAAACACAGCTGGGCACTGAGAATCCAGAAGTGAATAGGCAGTCTCTACCCTCAGGAGCCTGAAGTTTAGAGGGGGAGACATAAATAGACACACAATTGCAGCACAGGTAAGAGGTGTGACAGTCAAAGTATGTACAAGATGCCATGGGAACCCTGAGGCATAGCCACTAAGGAAGCCTGGGTGAGACACAGGGACTGGAGATCTGAGCTTCTGGGCTCTGCCTGACTCAAAAGCCACCCCAACTGCTGCCCTGAGTGGAAAAAGGACCAGCAAGGAAGGAGGTGGCCGCTGTGGGCAGCACTGATAATGTTCCTGCCAATGTATGCCCCAGGCTGATAAAGCATGTACCACCCTGCTATATTCCCCCTGCACAGAGCTGTCCAATACAGGGAGGTGAGGCAAGTCAGCTATTTCTTAACTGAAAGAATGAAATACAACTTTTGGGATTTGGGGGCAACTATTCCAGGCCACGAGATCCCAATGATCAGTAATCCAGACGCATGATTCTGGGGAGAAAATCACAACTCCCAGACAAAAGGGGAAATGAGATTTGAAACATGAACAAGAGGAATTGGTCCTGGTCCCAAAGGAGCCAGCAGCCTTCTGAGTCAGACTCCAAATGCTCCAAGGGTCAAGGCTCCTAGAACAACAGCAGAGATAGCCACTGCCACCACTGCCACCACCGAATGCGAGCCCAGATGATGCGGGCTACTTTCCCAATGTGTTCCAGGCACAGACACAAACACAACCCATGCACAGCTCCCCAGCAGCTGGCCAGAACATGCACTCTGCCTGGAAAAGGAGTGGACTGACAGTCACAACCATGGGTGCCTTCTGGGCAGAAGAGGAGAATTTAATTAGGATGGTGGAAGCCTGCAAAAAAGAAAACACAGTACCCAGTCCCTGAAGAGAGGATGGGAAGAAAGATGACCTCTGATCTGTGGAAGCAGCCCTTCATCTCCAGCTGCACTTGTGTGGAATGTAACTCTGTGGCTCTGGGCCTGGGGAAGAAGTGACACTCAGTACCATCCAAAAGTACTGTCCCCTGGGAAGGTCAATGTCCCAGGGATACCAGTACATAGAGAGATGCATCCTTAGATCCAGCCTCAGGTCCCGAAGAAAGAAAACAGTCCCCAAAGTGATACATTCATCTTTAAATAGTTCACAGAGGCAGAAAATTTTCTCCTTTACAGGACAAAGATTAAGGACAGACAGACAAATATATTGGCTTAGGGTCGCACAGTAACTTGGTGCCAGAAAGAAACTGGGCCTCTTGTCCTTCAGTGTGCTATTTCTAGAGACTCTGACTTTTTATGAGTCCAAAGTAGGGCCAAGAAGGGGCTTTTCTCTAATTTGGGGTGGTGCCAGCTGGTCAGCCAGGTCCTCTGAACTTGAATGAGGCATTTTTACCAAAGTAAATGGGTCAATGGAGCCAAACTCTCTCCCCGGCTGCAACCTCCCAAAGTCATTTGTCTGGTGAAGGGGGGGTGGAGTGGAGTGGGGAAGTCCAAGAAAACAACCATGAACACAAGTGTAACAGATGCACCCAGCTGTTGTCGCTGGAGAGCACAGATAAGGGTGAGGTGCCAAAGGCTCCAAAGGAGATGCAGTCTTGGCTAACAGAGGAAGTCAGAATGAGGCCCTGAGGTCCCTGTGATGCTAGTGCTGGCTCTGAGGATGGCATGTCATCCTCCAGGCATGATGCACCCAGTGAGTATGTAGGAGGCTTCACCGGGACTTGCCCTCAAGTGGGGAGTTCCCCTTAGGACATCCCCCAGCCCTGGCAGAAGGGTGGTAAGATTTTCTTCTGTTCTTCCCTAACCCACAGATAAAGCAGAACCTAGACCATGGGAACTTGGGTTGACTGGTTAACTGCTAATACTGCTAACACCCCAGCTACAGTAGCAGCCGTCTGGGCCAAGGACTTCCCCTAGAGGCACTGTGGTTTAATAGAAAAATCACCAGATCAAGCCTACTAACCAGCTGTTGGATCTTAGAACATTTAACATCTCTGTGCTTTAGCTTTCTCATATATAAAATGTGAGTGTTGCACAAGATTTTTTTTTCCAGTTCTAAAACTCCTAAATTTTTTTTTCCAGTTCTAAAACTGAGAATTTGTTAGGAGCTTAAACTTCATTTTTCCCAGCATAATGGCTGAGAGTGAGCTGTCATCACCATCCTCCAGGATTTCATTTGTCCCAACAGGCCAGCACTTGTGTACTTTGTGTCTGTTCTTCACACCATGGCCCCTGTGAAACCTTTCCAGCAACTGGCTTAGATGCCTGGTCTGCTCCCTCTCCTAGGAAACATATTTTAGACTCATGATTCCTCTCTCTTGCAAATCTGAACTTTAGGTCTCAGGCAGGGGTGGCAAGGATAATGAGCTCCTAGAGCAGCACCTCTGGTGTGGTTGGAGCTGGAAGAGAAATGGGGGGATGGGGGAAGGACCTCCTTGTGTTCTCAAACCCAGAGAGGCCAGGGACTCTCTAGACACAAAGTAAGACTGAGCTAGCATTTCATAATCTGGTATTTCTGCCATGCCTGATCATATGAGGTTTGATTTTATGGAGGAGGAAACTAAGGCCTACAGAGGTGAATATATTGCCCAGGTTAGTCAAGTCAACAATTAGTAGCAGAGTGGAGATGAGAACCCAAATAGCCCCAATCCAATCTTTTTTCCACTTCTCTACTCCCAAGCAGAAGATTCTGAAAAGACCCCTGGCTTTCCAGACCAACATAGGGTCCTATTTAAAGAAGCTGAAGGCTGCCAGGCTCCGGGAGATGGAGTCTGGTCCTGAGAAAGGTGGGGTAAAGTTCGGGACAGTGCTGGGGAAGACATCCACATCTAGAGGCCATTCCTATCCCTTCTCAGCCTTTGGGGGGAAGGGGCACCAGAGGCTGCAAAAGGAAGAGAGGAACCCCTTTAAACCATCCCCTCTGAAGTACGTGGGAGGGAAGGTCCGGGTTTCCCCCCTTCCTCTTTTTTCTTTGCCAGCAGGGCCTCCCAGCCCCCACGCCTGAAAGTCCCCCAGTCACGAATGTACCAGTGGGGTCTGCTTTGGGTCAACAGCAAAACCGCTCCTCCCGCTCAAACCCACCTTTTTGGCCCGACACAGACCCTCATTTGATGCCCAGAGAATACCCATAAGTCTTTACTGAATCCCTTGCATACCCACCCCCCACCCATGGCCCCACCAGACACTGCCCCACTGTGACGTCCCTCCCCAGGATAAATTACCCCAAAGTGCCGTCAGCCCAGAAAACTAGGCAGTGCCGCTCACCACACTCGCCTTGAACCCGGCATCCCGCGACGCCCCCTCCTCAGGCGCGGGCAGCCCACTCCACCCTCGGGGGGTGCCCTGCAGCCCAGGTGCCCCCACGACCCCCAAGACTCACCCAGAAGAGCATGTTGAAGAAGAAGAGCAGGTATTTCACCAGCGGGCTGACGAAGGAAAACTCCTCCCCGTAGGCGGCCGGCGCCGGGGGTCTCCGGGCCATGGTCCCGCCGCCGCCCCCGGGGGCCTATCTGCCCACGGCTGCCGGCCCACCTGCGCGCTCCGCGCCCGGGGGCATGAGCCGCGCCACCGCCGGGGCCCGAGCCGCGCGGTAGCTGCGCCGCAGCGTGAGGCGCCCGAGCCGTGCGTCCGGAAGAAGCACGGGCAGGGAGACGGCGCCGCCACCGGAGCCGCCGGGAGTCGCCGCAGCCGCCGCGGGCAGCTTGAGCGCGGAGACTCGGCGGCGGCCGGAGGACCAGCCCGGCCCGCCCGGCTCCCAGGAAACCGAGCCCGCCTCCGGCCGCCCATTGGCGCGACTGTCGAAGCCTGACTTCTCATTGGCCGGTCACTGATGTCACTAAGTGTCCAGCCATCCCCCTCCTGCGAGAGGCGGGGGAGACACCTGTTCCGTAAGGGACAACTTGTTAAAGGGTCAGCGGTTCTGCCTCCTCCCCCGAGAAGTAAAGCATCCAGGCTACAGCTGCTCAAGGGAAAAAGGATGAGAAGGAATGCACACGGCATCACACAGCCACGTCCTTTACCCAGTTGCTGTGTACATATGCAAACACACATAAAAATCAACAAGTACGTACACCGGTTGTTGAGCAACGCACCGAAAGCTGTGGGAATACAAGAGAAGAGAGATAATTCCCGGGGGGGATGACAATAAAATCACGGAGACAAAACTAACCTACACATACTAGTTAGAGGATATTTAAGAGTAGCTGCAATCCTGTTTAGTAACTATATATTTTAAATGCTTATTTCAAAACCTCTATGACCCAATAGTGGAAATTTGGAAATATCACCAACAATCCTGCCATCCTAATTCATTACTGTTCCAATCTCCACTCCCTATTTCCTTAGAGTCTTCTACATGCAGACACCATTTTTAACACGTTGATTCCACATATGTACACAGGCTGAGTGCAGCGCAGGTGGTGGACACTGTGTTGGCTTCCATAAGTAATACAAACATGAATACTATAGACTGAATATTTGTATCCTTCCTTAAAAAAAATTCATATGTTGAAATCTCCCAAGGTGATGATATTAGGAGATGGGGCTTTGGGGAGGTGCTTCGGTCATGAGAATGGAGCCCCCATGAGTGGGATTAGTGTCCTTATAAAAGAGACCCCAGAGACTCGCTAGCCCCTTCCACCATGTGAGGACACAGAGAAAAGACAGCTGCCTATGAACCAGGAAGTGGGCTCTCACCAGACACTGAATCTTTGGGCACCTTGGTCTTGACTTCCCAGCCTCTAGAACTATGAGAAATAAATTTCTGTTGTTTACAAGCCACCCAGTTTATGGTATTTTTGTTATAGCACCCTGAATAGACTAAGACAATGAGTGTCGGGGAGGAACCTGATTCCACCCTCATCTGCTGCACGACCTGGGCAAGCTACTTAATCTCCGTGAGCCTCAGTTTCTTTAACGTTGAATGGGAGAGTCTGGGCCTAACAACATTGATGCGAGGATTAAATGAGATAATGCATGTAAATCACTTAGCACAGGTTGACCCATAGAAGGGCTCACTAAATGCAGTATTTTGTTTTAACAGAATTTAGAATCCAGTAGGGAAATATAACTGTACAAATAACTATAACACATTTGGTGAAGAGTAAGTGAAGATATCATGGCAGGTGAAATTAGGGGAGGATGAGATTTAGAATAGCGCAGATGGAGGGGAACAGTGATCCAGTGGACAAAAAGGATGATCCAAAGCCTGGAGATGCAAAAGCACACTGTGTGTTTAGTGAAAAATAAGCACAGTGGTTTGGCTGGAGCATAGGGCATTCTTAATATAGCAGTGGAAGATAATGCTGACTGATGCCAATACAAGTGGAACTGAGTTAAAATCGTGGAAGGACTTGAATATCAGATTGGGGAGTTAGTGCTTAATTGATTTGGAAATAAGAGTTTTGAAGAAGGGAATGATGTTAAGACCTACTTTTTTTTCAGTTAGAGTGGGCAAGAGGCTGCAGAGAGGAAGGTTTATTAGGAGACCACTATTAATAGTCTAGATATCAGAAATTAGGGTCTGATTTAGAGGTAATGAATAGAATTGAAAGGAAAGGATAGGAGTGAAGCCATTGGGAAGATTGAATTTCTACAGCTAGCTATAATGGGGATGTAGCAGTGACAGGAACACCAGGGGTGGGGGTCGAGGAAGTGAGCCAAGCGCAGGTTACTGGGAGATTGGTCATTAACAGGTTAGCAGACCACTTGGAGATCAGTTTTAGTACGAAGGGGGTGGGGTGGGAAGAAGCCATTTTATAAGAGGCTGAGGAGTGAATGGGTAAGCAAAGCATGGGTACACATTTTCAGATGTTAGAGGATTGAGGACTGAGAAAAAGACCAAGCTTCTGAATGCTTCTATTAGATGACCTTCCAGAGGTCAGTTTTAGTACAGACAGGAAGAAGAAGGCAGATTGCAAGGAGTCAAGAAGGGAATGGGGGGGGGGGTGAAATGGAAGCTGTGGATGAAGACTGTGGACAACTCTGTCTAGAAGTTTGAAGGTTACGGGAGCTTCAAGGGACCTTAGAATGAAGGGAAGGTTCTCTTTTAGCATACAAGAGACTTGTCATGTTTTTAGGCAAAATAAGCCAGTAAAAAGGGATTGAGGGGCCGCCCGGTGGCGTAGCGGTTTCGTCCGCGCTTGGCAGCCCGGGGTTCGCCGGTTCGGATCCCAGGCGCCCGCCGACGCACTGCTTGTCAGCCATGCCGTGGTGGCGTCCCATACAAAGTGGAGGAAGATGGGCACGGATGTTAGCCCAGGGCCAGTCTTCCTCAGCAAAAAAAGAGGAGGATTAGCAACGGATGTTAGCTCAGGGCTGGTCTTCCTCACAAAAAAAAAAAAAAAAGGGATTGAGGTGAATAACGGGTGGGACAAGGTTTTGGAGTAGAGATGGGACAGGAGTCAATGGGCTGACCACAATGTCCATCACGTGGAAGTCAAGGATGGTGCCCATATAGTAGGAGCCACACAGCTATAGAACAAAGAATGAGGAAAGTCTCCATATACTGAGTTGGAACAATCTCCCAAGATAAATTATTAGGTGGAAAAACCAAAATGAGGAACAGTGTGTATAATATATCACATTCTGGTTAAAAAAAGAGAGAGACAAAAATAAGAATTGACATTTGTATTTGCTTGCCTCCACCTAAATAAACTCTGGAATGATACAAAATACACTAAGAAAGGAAGTTACATCCTGGGTGGGGTGAGAACTAACAAGCAAGAAGAGAGACTTTTCACTGTGTGTCATTTTCTTTTTCTGATTTTTCAAGCATGGAGTGTATTAACTATTCAAAGCATTAAATTAAAAAAATACATCCTTATTATGGAATGCTATGCAGCCATTTAAAATAATGTAGAAAATATAGGTACTAACTTGGGGAAAGGTCCATGATATAGAAAGTGCAAAAAGCAGATGGTAGAAGAAAGTATATAAAGTATCCAATAACCAAGAAATAGTTTCAATTTATTTTAGGTCCTTGGAAGGCATTTTAATCCTTTGGATTAAAATTTAATCCTTTGGATTAAAATTAAAGGATTTAATCCTTTAATCCACATATTTATGATGCAGCCATTTAAAATAGAAATCACAAAGATTACGTAATAATATGTAAAGGTAACAATGTGAGTGAAAAATTCTAAACAGCATATTCACAGTAGGAAATATGTGTAAATATCAACAGAAATGAATCAAAGAAGATGTAAAAGTAAAATCAGTTGCATTGATGTGACAGGATGTAGCAATTTCTAACTTTAAAATTATATTTAACATTATTATATGTGATTATGAAAAGAATTAAAATATTTTAATGATATTCCTTTAAAGCAAAAAAAAAAAAAAACACCAGAAAGTCATGAGACTGGAGCTAACTTTGGCAAGAAGGTGTGTGAAGAAAGGAACAACTACAAGGAGGAGAGAAGCTGTGGACTGGGAGCTGCAGGAAGGAGGAGTTTGAGGTAGAGTGGGGCAGGTGATCAGACGCAAGATGGTTTAGCAGAAGTGATAGCCCAGCGGGAGAGGCTAAGAACTGCAGTGATCCCAATTAGCCATTTTTGTTATTTCCTCAAAAAAATATGTAGTAGCCTGGAGAGCCCACCATGAGAACTACAAATGCTAGGAACTGCAATGAGGCAAGTAAGTGATTCTGGGATGGTTTGAAATGTACCATTGAAAAGCTCATCTGTGGCATCCAGGATTGTAGAAGAATTAACTGCTGGTATGTGAGTCTAGGAGAATTAGAAGGTTTGTCTGCAAACCTCTGTTTAGTGTTTAAAAACTTTTTTTCTGTATTTTAATTTTTTTTTTTTTTTTGGTGAGGAAGATTCACCCTAAGCTAACGTGTGCCAATCTTCTTCTATGTTGTATGTGAGTTGCTGCCACAGCATGGCTTAATGAGCAGTGTGTAGGTCCACACCCAGGATCTGAACCCATGAACTAGGCTGCCAAAGTGGAGCATGCAAACTGAACCACTACACCACCAGGCCGGCCCCTGTATTTTAATTTTTTTTTTTTAAATTTATTTTATTAATTAATTTATTTTTTTTGTGTGTGGGGAAGACCAGCCCTGAGCTAACATCTGTTGCCAATCCTCCCCCCTTTTTGCTGAGGAAGACTGGCCCTGGGCTAACATCCGTGCCCATCTTCCTCCACTTTATATGGGACGCCGCCACGGCATGGCTGACGAGCAGTGCGTCAGCAGGCGCCCGGGATCCGAACTCGCGAACCCCGGGCTGCCAAGCGCGGACGAAACCGCTGCGCCACCAGGCGGCCCCTATTTTAATTTTTTATTGATGTGTAACACACCTACAAAGTGCATCATTCTCTTTTATTTATGTGCTCTTCCTTCTACCTTTTGTATATGTTCTTTTAAAATCTGAGATCAATACAAAACTATATGTCCAGAGTAATCATAGTTTTGTAAAATAAAAAGAATTATACAGGTAAGTGTATAGAAGGAAATGCATCATAATAGAAATAATGATTATCTCTGCATGGTAGGATAATATTTGCATTTTATTCATGTTACTTTTCTTTTCCCCCAAATTTTCTTTAGTGAACATGTTTTACTTTTATAGGCAAAAAATGTTTGGGGCTCTTGTTTTCATTTTTGATTAGAAACATTTTGAAATACACAGAAAAGTAGAAAAAATAATCTAAAAACATCTATATTCCCATTATCAAATTTTCACATTTTGCCATGTTCATTAATTTTTAAGCTACAGCCATCATAACATTCCACTCCATTTAATTCAGTTTCCATAACTAAAAATAATGACTTTTTACATAACTACAACAACATTATAATTCCTGATAAATTTAACAATAATAGTCTAATATAATTTTGTATTCAGTTCATATTCAAATTTCCCTAATTTACCCCAAATTATCTCTTAGAACTGGTTTGTTCAAACCAGGATTTCATCAAGAATGAGTCATTGCATTTGGTATTATGTGGGGTTCTTTTTAAGAAACATCTCTTAATTGGAACTTCATGAGCAATCATAACATTTCATGAAGAAGGTGGCATTTGAAATCAGAGTCCTTAGGGATATGTCAGAATTGACACAGGCAGAAAGTGAGGAGGTCATTTCAGGAACAGATATCAAAGTGAGAAAATGTAAGAGAGACAGAAAGGTAGCAGATGTGTTTGGAGTGTGGCAAAGAGCCCAGTTTATTTGAATCAAAGGAAAGGAAATAATGAGGGTTAAAATTAGCAAAATAAATTGGAGACAGATCATGGAGGGCCTTGAAGTTGTTTTCAGTTCACTCTGTGGACCACTTGAGAATTCTAGTGAGCACCAGGTGTGAATAACCCATCACACCTGTGAATAATGCCTGTAGGACAGTGGCTGTGTTTTTATTCATCTGTATATCCCTGGCACCTAGCAGAGTGTGCCTTGTAGGATGCTCAGAATGTATTCATTGTTGAAAACATGGTACTATTGAAGGATTTTTAGTTGGAGACTATAACATGCTAAAATCTCCTTTGTGAAGATTTAGAAAACTGATTGGTAATGACGGTGAGTAGAATAAGAATTTAGAGAAGACAGCTAGCTGAATGGGTTGAAGCAATTGAAGAAGGCTTTGTAGAGGAGGTGGGGCTTTGCTAAACTAGATGGGGAAACATCATAAGCAAACATGAGGAGTCAGGAATGAGTCGAGGATAGCATAATGACTAGTGAGGAGAATGTACTTTGGGATGCTTTGAGAAATGAGATTCTAAAAGATAGGGTCAGGAATGGTTTAGGGGGTCTAACATTGGTCAAATATCTGTTGT
Source organism: Tapirus indicus (assembly GCA_031878705.1). NCBI lineage: Eukaryota > Metazoa > Chordata > Mammalia > Perissodactyla > Tapiridae > Tapirus > Tapirus indicus. Next base: position 146,561,064 of record CM062917.1, on the reverse strand, counting down.
TACATAATAAATGACCTCTGATCATACTTGAATTCAAGATTTGGGGTTTTAAAAATTGTGTCCACCTATGTTTTTTCTTATAAGAAAAACTTTCAGTACAATAAGAAAGACAAAATTGGATAAGATTATTCTGAGCCTAAAAAGAATAGTGGTTAAGCTTGGCATGCTCTTCTTCAGCGGCCCAGGTTCAGTTCCCAGGCGCAGACCTACACCACTCATCAGTGGCCATGCTTTGGCAGCGACCCACATATAAAATAGAGGAAGACTGGCACAGATGTTAGCTCAGGGCAAATCTTCCTCAGCAAAAAAAAAAAAAAAAAAGGAAAAGAATTAGCAACTCGAGAAAGCCTAACTGAATGGAATATTAAATCAGAATTATATTGGATTATGTTCATTTCAAATTTGTTAGACAACTGAAATATGATACTGAGTACAACTGCCTATATGAAACAGGAATATGTTTGACAGTGTTAGCAAATTTAGTTAAAATAAACTTAACAAAGAAAGCAGAACATTTGCTGAAAACCACATAGGAAATTGTGCACTCTTTCTGAAGCTTGACAGTTTGTCTTCCTTCCAGAAGGAGGTTGGACTCTCCTTGAATATATTCAAGTTAAGGTGCAAGCCAGATACATTTGTCCCTTTCACAAAGTGTTCACAGATGCTCTACCAGCAACTTCTGCTAACATCTCACTGGCCAGAACTGGGTCACATTGCCACCTTAGCTGCAAAGGGTCTGGGAAATTAGTACGTATTATTAACTAAATGTACTACTTTGCTGAGGGGGAAAAAAATGGAGCTCTATTTTTAAGAAAGAAGGGGAGAAATGATACGGGTAGAAAATTAGAACAATGTCTGTCACAAAGTGTTTATTGTATGTTATGATGTCTATCACAATATGTCTGTGTGTATTAGTTTGGATGTTTGTGTGAGCCTAATGTGTGAGTTAAGGTCAATGGAATTGGTTATAAATTCACTCAATAAATATCTATTTCTTGGCAAAGGCATTTGAAGATGAATGAGCCACTATCACTGCCCTTGAGGAGCTCACAGTCTAGCTGGGGAATCACGTACGTAACTCTAATGGAAGTTTTGGACCACCTGTCCTGTCCCCAGTTACCCGTAAGTGCTCCATCTCATCCATAGAGATGGTGTCCATTTTGTATGATGTGATCCTGCCCACCCACCCTCCACCCCATCAGGATACAGCCTGACCTCTAAGCTGGGTCAATCAATTCCTTCTCTCTCAAAACAGAGAGAGAGTCACTCTCTCTTTATGTGGCTAAACCTCTAACAGATAAACTCAGTATCTGAGGGATAGCCATGTTTTTTTGCCAGGGGGACCAGAGAGCACAAAGAATTGACCTTCAGTGGGTGAATGAACCAGCCACCCAGACAAGAGCAAAGAAGAGAGACGGTTGGAGAGAGGAGTCTCTTCACTTGCTGAATTACCCCTCCTCAGGCCCTATTGCCTACTTGCCCTTGGGTCCTAGCAGTTACTTTATTTTCTTGATTGATTTCCCTTTAAGCTAGTTTAAGTTAGGTTCTCTTTCTTTCAACCAAATAATCCTTATTAATACAACAGAAAACTATAGGATGCAATAAATGGACAGCTCAGGACAGATCAGGTGGATCACGATCAAGCAATCAATCTTTACTAAGGCCCAGTGGCAAGTCAGATCTGCAGAGGATCCCATAGCTTTGATCCAAAATCCTAGGGAATCTACGCTGTGCTTCACCTATAGGGGTCTGCCAAAGGCTTCATGCAGCATTTCCATCTGCCACACACATCGAACACCATCATATTTGCTAGGTCTTATGACAAGTAGCAGAGCAGCTTGCATGGCAGCCTGGACCTATTGCAGAGCCTTCTCTTGTCCTGAGCCCCATTCAAAACTGGCAGCTTTTTAGGTCACTCAATAAATAGGTCAGAGTAGCACTCCCAAATGAGTTATATGTTGCCTCCAAAATCTAAAGAAGTCCACTAGGCATTGTGTCTTTTTTTAGAGCTAGGAGGGACCAGGTGGGACAACGTGTTCATTATCTTGAAAGAGTTATCTTGGGGGGCCGCCCGGTGGCGCAGCGCCTTAGTCCGCACTTAGCAGCCCGGGGTTGGCGAGTTCGGATCCCGGGCGCCTGCCGACGCACTGCCTGTCAGCCATGCCGTGGCGGCGTCCCATATAAAGTGGAGGAAGATGGGTACAGATGTTAGCCCAGGGCCAGTCTTCCTCAGCAAAAAGGGGAGGATTGGCAACAGATGTTAGCTCAGGGCTGGTCTTCCCCACACACACAAAAAAAGAGTTATCTTGAATGCCTCAAACCACCAGACCTCTAGAAATTTTACTAAGGTGGAAGGCTCCTGAATTTTTGTAGGATTTATTTCCAACCCTCTGGCACTCGTGTATTACCAATGTGTCTACAGAGTTGCTACTTGCTGCTCATTGGGTCCAATCAATATGATATCATCAATGTAAGGGACCAGTGGAATGAAAAGTTGATTAAGGTCCCTGCAGACTAGATTATGATGTAGTGCTGGAGAACTGATATAGCTCTGAGGTAGGGCAGTGAAGGTGTATAGTGGTCCTGCTGGCTGACAGCACATTGCTTCTGATGGCTTTTACTAATAGTATGGAGGACAAAGCATTTAACACGTCAATAGCTGTCTACCAAGTGCTAGGGGATAAGTTGATTTGCTCCAGCAAAGAAACCACAGCTGGAACAGCAGCTACAACGAAAGTCATCGCATGATTAAATTTATATTAAACTGCTTTCATTCTCTAAGATTCTCTTGTCTTCATAGGCCAAATAAGCAAGTGGAATGGGTATGTGTTAGGAATCATCACTGTTGCATTGCTCAAGTCTTTGATAGTGGCACTAATCTCAGGAATGTGATATTGCTTTTAGTTTCCTATATTGGGAGGTAGAGGCAGTTCTAAAGGCTTCCACTCGGCCTTTCCTACCAAAATAGCCTTCACTCCATGTATTAAGAAATCAACGTGGGGATTCTGCCAGTTGCTGAGCATGCCTGTGCCAATTATACATTGGGAATTGGGAAAATTAACCAGAGGGTGATTGTGGGAGCCCACTGGGGCCCCCTGTGAGATAAACCTGAGGCAGAACTCCATTGATCACCTAACAACCATAAACCCCCATTCAGACTAGTGGACCACAATGGCATTTTGGGTGTTCAGGAATTAGTATCAGTTTAGAGCCAGTGTCCAGTTTTCTCTAAAATGATGATTTCTCCTTTCCCAAGGCAGAGTCATCCAAGAAAATGGCTGCATTTCCTATTAGAGAAGTCTTCATTAATTAATTAGAAGATTTACAGTATAAATTTTTGACTGTGTAGCAGGATTCTTCTTCAAGGGGACCTGGATTTCCCTTCATGCAAGGGGCTCTCGGTCTCTGAACTTGTTCCAGTCTCGGAATTGGTTGAAGGGCTAAGATTCTCTACTGTGGAAGTTCATGTCAGAATTCTGTTCACCAGACCCAAACCTTTCCCACTTACACAAATTAAGTAGACTAGTAGGCTGCCCATCTATTTCAGTTCTAGGAACACTATGATCAACTGGCCAACGCCAAGGATCTCCGTGAGTCAGACTATTCTGGTTATTACTTTGGTTCTGCTGTCCATGGCAGTAACCACAGCCCACTATCTTTGACAATTAAGTGCCACCACTTGGTCCTTGCCACCCTGGGATCCTATCATCCTCACTGAATTCAGGGAGCCCAGTTTAGTGAGAGAAGTTCTCAGTCAGGTCATTCCTGGCCTACAGAGACCAGCCACAACAGAGTTCTTTAAGGAAACTGGAGTTCTCCTTACAAATATATTTCTCACTGTCCTGGGGGACATAGTAAAGGGTGGGTGAGCACATCTTACATGGTAAATCTACTTCAGCATTCCAAGACCCCTAAGCCTTTGGAAACTTTGCTCTATAGCTGTGTTCTCAACTGGGGGCGATTTTGCCCCCAAGAGACATTTGGCAATGTCTTAAGACATTTTTGGTTGTCACAACTAGGAGGGTGCTACTGCTATCTAGTGGGTAGGGGCCAGGGATGCTGCTAAACAGGGCCAGGACTAGGATGAGATGAGTGAGGCTGTCAGGGCACAAAACTAGTTGCCTCCCTCACCTCACCCTAGTCTCAGCTCTACTGCTACACATCCTACTCAGGGCAGCCTCCCACAACAAAGAATTACTCAGCCCCAAACGTTAATACTGCCAAGGTTGAGAACCCCTGCTCTGTCATGTACTAAGGAAAATTCACTCAGTCTAGCCCACCTTTGGGTCCAGATTTCAGTTAAGTAAACAAACTGCAAGAGCCATTTCCAGCAACTTGAGCTAACATATTAAATCAGAATCTCTCTTTAGTGAGCCCATATCAACAAATTTGGCCTACTCCAACATAACATTTCTTTCACCCTGATCTCATACTCTTAGCAGTCATTCCTACCCATATTCCCCAGGTTGATATAAATTGGTAAATTCATTCAAGGGGCTCTGGATCTGTGAACTTGTTCCAGTCTGGGAATTGGTTGATATAAATTGGTAAAATAATGCAATTCTTCAGTACTTCATCCTGCGGGGCGTGCTGTCACTTAAACTGTATAGGTCTAGGGGCAATGAGAAGTAGTGGGGACGGGTCCTTAGGAGGACCTGTAGTTTCTTGCAAGAGGAAGGCCATTATGAGTTCTTCAGGCAAGAGGAGTCTGTCACAAATTCTTAACGGAATGACATGGAAAAATAAGTAAAAATATTGAAGTCTAATTGAATTTTGCATTTCAAGTATGATCAGTTCTTTAAAGATACAATTTCACTACATAAAAACAGTTGGAATTTGTCTCTTTTTGAAAGAAAGATTGGATGTAAATTGGGTTTCATAGACTACATTCTTTCTATTATGAAGCCCACATATTTGTGACAGCAATTGCTAGGGTAGAAATTACCATTGCCAATTTTGACCACTATTAGTTTTAGATTTTATGTCACCTTGATTAAAGGAGAGTTGTGACTCACCTTTTCAAGGTGATGTATTTGTAATAGGATACTGTTCTCTGTGGTACTTTTTGTGGGCACTCACCATGAATGAAAACCTGTGATAATAGCTTTAAGGTATTTAATCCATGAAAATAATTTGGATCCTAGTATCCTGAATGAAGCTATGCTTATAGGAGTGTTCCAACACAGTATAGCAAATGTGCTGTGGACCCCCATTATATGTCAGGCATTGTGCTAAGTGCTGGGGTACAAATAAGATACAGCCTTAGGCATAAACTAAGGAGCACATAATCTAGCTGCAAGCTTAGCTAACCTGTTCAGATTTGAAACAGAAATTGAGCTCTGCTTTATCAATGAAGACAGAAAATAAATTTGAAAAGAATCAAGATAATTCTGGAAACAACATATCAGCACCTCTTTAAAAAGAAAAAAAGAACTTCATACTGCTATACAATTAGAACACATTCATTATAGAAAAATACAAATAATAAAAAAGAAGAAAATAAAAATCATGCATAAGCCCTCTGCCTTCCAGAATTTTCTCTGGGCACGTGCATCCAAATGCACAAACACATTTTTTTCATAAAATGTCTGATCTTTAATGTTTTCCAGAGACCTAGACAACGTCATGGAGAATATCTGGAATTTTTAAAGAACAAAGGAAAGAGTTCTGTAATTGCCTTTTGAACTGTCCCTTGATAATCCTGCTCATTTTATTTATGTAGCTATTTTGAGCTTAATTCTTAGTGAGTGCTAAACTTGTTTGTAAGTGTCCACTTTGATATGGAATTTGATATGTTTGTCAGGGTGTGTTTTGCCTAGTGGTTTGAAAGAGAGGTCGAGTCTGAAAACCAAAGGAAAAGGAAGAATAAAGTGACCTTAAAACAATCTTGAATTGATGTTAAGAAGCAGCAAAAGCAAAGAAGCCATTCATAAAAACTTGGTTAAATTAAAAAGTGGTCAGACTGGCCTCATTTGCCCGGGACTGAGGGGATTCCTAGGACATAGGACTTACAGTGCTAAAACTGGGCCAGTCTGGGGCAAACTAGGATGACTGGGTGTCCTGGACAGAACCTGGGGTGTTATGGAATACATGCTATACACACCTTGTTACAGCCTAAAATCTGAAAAGCTCTGGATTCTGAAACCCACATGTCTCCAAGGATTTGGAATGAAGGACCGTGGACCTGGATATACACAGACTATCTCTGGAAGGAAACACAAGCAATGGGTCAACACCACCCCCCCCGCCTGGAAGAAATAAGTGGCTGGAGGGCAGGAGTAGAAGGGGGAGTTTTCACCGCACATCCTTTTGTATCTTTTGCCCGTGAGCCATGTGAATGTGTTACCAATGCAAAAAATAAATTATTGAAAAAAAAAGTGGTCAGCATTAATTTAGGGTCTTTATGCATCTTCTACAACTAACTTTCCTGGTAGTTTATAAAATCAGGACTTTACAGTATCACTTGCTCACTTACTCTTTTTGGCCATGTCTATATACATATCACTTCACCCTCCAGGAACAGCAAGGAACAGTGTAGGCAGACCAAGCTCTTTGGAGACATGCTACTTTAAGAGTTTCGAAAGTGGGGATGTTGGACCAGACAACGGTTCACCTTGAGGAGGGGACCTTCCCTGTAAAGATAATGGGACTTAACCAGTCAGAGGAAAATAATATTTGTAACAGTGCTTACTAAGTACCAGCCACTGTTCTAGGTACAGGGTGTCTGAAAAGTTAGGAAACAAGATAAAATATTTTTTATTTTTATGTATTTATTTTTATTATTTATTAATTTTTGTATTTACTTATTTTTGTGAGGAAGAATAGCCCTGAGCTAACATCTGTTGCCAATCCTCCTCTTTTTGCTGATGAAGATTGGCCCTGGGCTAACATCCGTGCCCATCTTCCTCTACTTTATATGTGGGATACCTGCCACAGCATGGCTTGAGAAGCAGTGAGTAGGTCTGCACCCAGGATCCGAACCTGCAATCCCTGGGCCGCTGAAGTGGAGCATGTGAACTTAACCACCTATGCCACTGGGCCAGCCCCTAAAATAATTTTTAAATCGTATGTTATTTAGCTTTTCAAATTATATGTTCAGTTTTCTTTTTAATCCCAAGACATCTTTTCAGTGAAATATCTCTATATATGAAGCAATGGATACATTTGTTAATGTGGAAAAAAGTTTACTTCACAAATAAATATACTTTTCCCTATATTTCCAGATTTTTTAGACACTTTTTAGTGTATTTATTGTACTGTTTACAGATTAAAATTGGACTCATTGCTTTAAATTGGGGGTTGTCCAAGGGTTGAAGAAAGAAATACTGACAATATTATTTGAAAAGTTAACTAACATATTATTTAAAAACAAGTTTATTCCATGTTTCTTGACTTTTCAGACACTCCGTACTTTATATGTATTAATTTATTTAATTCTTTCAATGAGGACATGAAGTAGGTACTATTATCCTTACTTCACAAATGAGGAAACTGAGGCAAAGAGAGGTTGCCTAACTTGCCCAAAGTGATACAGTCAGACACAGCCAGGAAGCTGTAGAGTCTGGATTTAAACCCAGATAGACTAGCTCTAGATCCGTGCTCATAACCACTGACCGTTCCTGCCTCTTACAAGAAAAGTGGCTGAAGAAGTAGTGACTTGCAACTGACGGAGTCCAAGATGGATCCAGAGTCTGATTCTGAAGAAGGGAAAGGAAGTTGATATTAAACATATAATATTTCCATGTTGTATTGGAGTCTTCATATAGCTCACTTACGATTACAGTCATGTGTCACTTAACGATGGGGGATACATTCCAATAAATTCATCTTTAGGCAATTTTGTTGTTGTGCAAACATCACAGAGTGTACATACACAAATCTAGATGTTATAGCCTACTCACATCTAGACTATAAGCTACTAATCTTTTGGGACCACTGTTGTATACTCGGTCTGTCATTGACTGAAACAGAATACATTGCTAATGAAAAATGGTAAAGAAATGATATCCTAATATTTGCATAAAGCCCCTCCTCAGTCTCCATGTCTAATTACTGCCATTTTCTGCAAGAGTTTTAAACAATACATTCTAACTCCACCAGGTGAGAATGAAGTGCACTACCCAGGAAGAGTCCTGCAAAACAGAAAAAATTCAAGTCTAAATAGTGGTTTGCACACTAGTCTCTTTGGACAATAGGTGAGTTTTCTTTGTCCCACAGTGTCTTAAAATTTTTTAATTTGAATGCCTTTAGCTTTGACTTACCCTCTCCAATTAGCCACAGTCTCCACCATTCCTAATAACATATTCAGCCAACTTCAAACATTGCATTACCTCCCTGGCTCTAGTAGGCATTTCAGATTACAATCTCAGCACTAGAACTATACCTCACTAATGAAGAGCAGGACACACAGAGAGATAGAGAGAATTTGTGCTGCTAGAGTGATACAGCCAATGAGTAGCCAGTGAAGAATGATTCAAAGTAATTAGGGGCATGTTGTTAATGGGGATAAGACTAGCGAGAGGTAAGGTTTACAGGACAGGAACATGTTATAGGGGAATCTAAAAATCTAATATGTTGTAGGAATGGTAAAAAGATGGTCCTGATGAACACGTGAATTGGCAAAAGGCCCTGGGAAATTTTGGAGTTCTTTTTTAAGTAGAAAGACTACTACCAGCAAATGAGTGGAGAAGTTTCAGGTTCTTTTGTACTCACTCAAGAAGTCAAAAGCACTGAAGTCTTAGAATCCAGTGAAAAATTCCAGCTGTAGTCAACTTCCACCAACAATGTCCTCCTAGATCACAGCAAATGGACGAGATAGAACATGTAGAACTCAGTGAGGCAGCAGGGAGGAGCATCATGTGCAAAGGTGAAGAGGTGAGACGGTGAGTGCCTTTTGGAAGGAGGAAGAGCCAGAGAAATAGGAGGACCTTGAAAACCAAAACAGATTGTATTGAGGAGGAACAAGAAACAAGTTTGGGGATGACTGTGGAGGGTTTCAAAAGACAGGCAGAAGAGTTCAGGTTGTGTGAGTGGGAAACAAATAAGGCTTGGAACCTGGAGCCCTGGATGCCTTGGAGATGTTCTGTCTGTAGGAGATCTGGAACTGGAGCATGTGTGAGAGGTCAGACCAGCAGCTGTAGATGCAGAAGGAGGGGATCAGGGGAATCTAAACAGTGTATCCAGAGGAAGATTGGCCTTTGTAGAATAGGATCTGGTCAGGGAGGTAACTGGTCAATCCAGTGGTGACCTCAGGGAAGTATAATGATTCTGTGGAATTGGGACCGGGGCTATGGACTACAAACAAGGGGGTTGGGAACATTTCCTACCAGGAGCAGCCTTACACTCATATAGGGGTAGAGGACTGTCCATTTTTGTGTCATCTGAGGGGCTCCATAAAGCTTCCCTTCCTCTACTTCTCACCCTTACCGTCTTGCCTGAAACTCCCAGTTCTCTAATCTAATCTCATTTTAGATTAAGGTGTTGAATAGCTTATTAAAATGCAAATATTCTTGGGAGGGATACCCAGCCCAATATCAACGCTTTATACCATAGATGTCATACATTTATGAAAACATTAATTCTGTATACCCTCCACTCAAGCCAGCCAGAAATCAAACATGATAGAGCTCAGACGGAATCCCGAATTTGAAATTTGGTCACTCTGATTTGGGGGAGAAACTGTTTCAAATGCTTAAATGAGTAGAACTGAATCCCTGTCCGTTATTTTTCCAAGCCCAGCATCCATTCCCCACGTTGGTCCCAGCAATCTAGATTTCCTTTGGGAAACCACTCTACTTTCCCTCTCAGGCTAAGTTTATAGGCAGAGATTTACTCTTGAGCCCCAGAGTTGGAGCAGGTGCCTCTGTTCTGGCCAATCAGAAAGCAGGGATGGACATAGGATCCAAGCTGGTCCAATCAGAATGAATCCTGGAGTTTGGTGGGGGAGAGGAACATTACTGAAAAAGATTCCCTCTCTCTTTTGCTGGGACCCCTAACATTACAGGTGACCTGCTCCTGCTGAGGGCCACCACTTGGATTGAAGTTAACACTGAGGGGAGACAGAGTTGAGAGATGGGGTGAAACTAAGTCCTGATGACACTGTTTGAGACCCAAGATCACCAAATCAGCCCTATCATTAGACTTTTCAGTTATGTGAGTCAACAAATTCTTTTGTTTTGCTTAATTCAGATTGAAATGGATTTTCAGTCACCTTGCAACTGAAAAAAATATTCCTATAGACTGAATATTTGTGTCCCCCCAAATTAATATGTTGAAACCTGATGCCCAATGTGATGCTATTAAGAGACGCCTTTGGGAAGTAATTAGGTTATGAAAGTAGAGCCCTCATGAATGGGATTAGTGTCCTTATAAAAGAGACCCCAGAGAGCTAGCTCCTCTCTTCAGCCATGTGAGGCCACAGCAAGAAGACAGCCATATAGGAACCAGGAAGTAGATTCTCACCAGACACCAAATCTGCTGGGCGCCTTGATCTGGGACTTTCCCTATGAGAAATAAATTTCTGAGGTTTATAAGCTACCCAGTCTGTGGTATTTTGTTATAGCAGCCAAATGGACTAAGACAAGTACTGACTGGCACACCATTAAACCCAGTTGTGTGCTGTGATCATGAACAAGGTTCATCTTTTCTTAGGAATTCATCCAATATGCAAGATCACCACAATGTAGCCATATCTAGGACACCTGCTTTTATACTTAGCCATGGACTTCTTTACCTCTGGTAATTGCTTGATGACCTCCTTTCAGCATCTCCAGTAGAGAGGAGCACAGTGGGGCTCTTTTAAAAAGTTGGATCCCAAGGGCTGGTTATGCTGACAGCTAACCACAGTTAACTGCGGTAACCACAGTTGGCCTGGGCAGTCCTGAGGCAGATGACTCACCCCTATAATATGGGCAGCTCTTCCTGCAGTGCTAGGCCCACAGAAAGAACCCACCACCAGCTCCTTAGTAAGGTGGGAAATAACCCCAAGAAGTTTGACTCTCTGATCTTGGGACAACCAAGAAATGAGTCAGCTTTCTGGAGAAAACCCTCCTTCCCACAGTCTGTGATTCACCATCTCTAGCAGGCTCCCATCCCCACCCCACACCAGTAAGGCCTATGCATTTCTTTCAAGAGCATAATAATACCTTTTATTTGAAAAGCACTGAAGTGCTGTACCTCTTTCAAAGTACTTGTGCATTCATTATCTCATTAGGATACCAGATTTGCTATTTTTTTCTTCAGATTCATTTTTTTAAAACCTCAAATCCAGTGGAGAAATTTTTTATGTGTTTTTCAATGAGCCTTGAGAGGAGAAAATCAGAATTCAATCCAAGAGCGATGCTTTCCTAGAGCCACAAATATAATCCTTCTCTCTTATGCCAAAAATAATAAGGGGGCAGAGGCTAGATTCTAGAGGAAAGAACATTGAGTGGGAGTTGAAACCTGGGTTCTAGTTCCAAATCTGCCACTAAGTAGCTGTGTGACTTGGACAAGCCCCTTAGTCTCCCTGTTTCATTTCTCCCTTTGTAAAATGGTGGCATTGAGGCTTTCTGGGGAGGTTGGCCTTGATGTTTTCTGAAGGCCTTTAAAGCTCTGAGGTTCTATGGCTTGGGAAATTACAGAGCCTGAAGGGATTGATTTATAAGCAAGTTGGCACATTTTAATAAGCCCAGCTGCTGTTTTGGGGTATGCAGGGGAGAGCCCCTGTCCAGGGTGCCAGGAGCGATAACACAGTGGGACATAGAGCTGAGCATGCCTGATTCCCCAGAGACTCCAAGGCCCTCCTCAGGACCACCTCTGACCATGGTGGTTGGTTGGTGGTGGTTAGTTGGTTAAATGAAGAGTGAGTGCCTGACCACTCACAAAGTGCTGGCCTCTTGATAGATCAGGAAATCCTGTGGCCTGTGGGATGAAGCATAAGCAGATGTCAGATTGGTTCTCGGAATGGAAGGGAAGTGGAACCCTGGCATTTCCCTGGAGAGGTGGCCTGTGTAGGGCTTGGCAGCCAGGGTAGTAGGCCCTACTTAGCAATATAGAGACCGGCCCAAGACATTTTTCTTGCTGAGTTCAACCTTCTCTTTACAACCCTTTCTTCCAGAAAGAGCTTTCTGATAGTGGGTAGGTGAACAGATCCCCCAACACCATGAGCCCCTTCTGTAGGACTATACTCTGCAGTATATCCTGGCTCTTCCTTCCATTTCCAATAACTACTTTGAGTAAGTAGGATGTCAGTGGTTTATCTTGTCTCACTAGTGCCTGAATTATGTATCCATGGAGAGCAAGAACTATGGTATGTCAGATTGTCTCCTTACTGAGGCCTGCTTTGGCTCTGAGCCAAACCTGTCCCCTCCCCCCTCAACCTGTGCTCTTGCCCCAACATAAAAAAAAAAAATCTAAACAACTACCACCACCACTCAACAACAAAACCCCTCACCATCCCATTATGTATCTTGTCTCCGTAGGAAGTTTTTCTTTGTTCCTAAACTAATTCATGCTAAAGGCCTGATAGCTGCTAAAGCTTATTAATTGCCCATTCCCCCCGCCCCCTTAGTACGTTCTTAGTACGTATTTGCATTTTAACAGGAGGGAAATTGGATCCAGTTTGGCAGAAATGCTCATATTAAAGGAACAAACTTGTTTCAGGGTCCAGTATCAGACCTAAGATGGGAGATATTTTTGTCCTTAAGGAAGGGCCTTTTTGGTCCCTCCAGTTACTGAGAGGAGGCTGGGGACTGGTGAGGTCAGAGCAATTGGAGGGCACCCTGGCCAATCAGGCCTTCCCCTGAGCCAGCAGTGCCATCCTGTTCATAATCAGACCTGCAATTTTAATACCGAGAACAAAATCTGCCACATTGCATTTGCCAGCCTCCCTGCATTTCACAATGTTATTTTGTTGATTCTGGGTTCTTCTCTCTTCTTCCTTAAATCCCGGCCCAGCCTCAGATGCCCCTGGCTCTGTATGGGCTGTACTGCCTGATGCTGGGATGTGAAAGGAGTGACTTTCTATTCCAGTAATTTTCCCACTCTGAATTTTGGTCCTAGGCCAGTACTCTCTCCAACTCACCTTGTTCCACCCCACTCCCCACAAGGTTGAGAATGTCCCTGTGAATAGGAACCAACCCAGTTCCCCCAAATTGGAAGTCAGCTTAATTCTTTGAGGGGAAGGGTTAGAAGGGTCAGATCTAGCTCTGGGATATCCTTAAGTGACACTCTGGTTTTGCTGGCCTGTACCGGTGTTAACATGCAAACACAGGCAAACTAAGAAGGAATTTGCAGTGATGTATAAAATATGATGGCCACGCTAAAGTAATAACATGAATAAACAGTTAATATAAGGAGGGTTAAAGTCTCCCTTAAGTTTGGAATTCCAAAATAACAGAGAGTCCCATTGGAAAACCAAAACGACCCCATCCACTCTCCCTTTCCCACTCCCACAGCCTGGGGGCTGAGTCTTGGAGCTGGAGAGAAGGGAAAGATCCAGTTTTCTTTCAGTCCATGATTCATCCTGCCTGGCTCTGTTGGGTCCACGTCTAAACTTGCTGGTTAGAAATGTGGTCACTTTAAGTCATCTTTTGTCCAGTCATCTTGTCCTTTCCTCTCCCTGATGTTGATTTGGTGGACAACACAGTAATAGCTGTGGCAAGCCCTTGGGAGAGGAGAAGCACCAGAAACCTTTGTTAGGTCCCAATGTAAAGATTAATGATTAGCCTCATAAAGACTGGCAGACTTGTGGGGACCATATGAAAGGAGATATCCCCAAAAAGAAAGCAGAAAGAAGAAGGCTAGGGCCGAGGCTGAAGCAAATCTACTAACGAGCAGAGTCTATGGTCTTCCCTGCAGCTGTGTCTGTGGCTGAGTCAATTCTTGCAGCTGGGTGGATGCAGGTGGACCTTGTCCAGCAACAAAACTGGAGTGACCAAGCTGACTTTGTTTCTAACCCCACTTCTCTTATAGTAAAGGAGCCTTATCATTGTCTCTAGGCTTCTAAAACCTTACCACTGTTTCCCAGCTTGTTACCCCAGAACCAGACTTGGGCTGATGTGGGCTACAGAAAAGGTTCTTTGCTCAGTTCTCTGACTCACACACTTGCCAGCAAGGTGATGATTGCCAGCACCAAAAGGGCAGAGTGATTCTGGGTCAGCTCTGCTTTATGCAAAACTGAGATATGAAAATCCAGATTTTTTCCAAAATGATTAATTTGGGAGGTGATTATGTTTTTATTTATTTAATTTTTGCTTTACAAAAGCATCTCTGAAGAGTTTCTTCAGCTTTTCTATGGTTCTGTTTTATAAAGGATTATCTTTGGTGTAAAATTGTATAATTACTCTACAAAAAGATTTGGGAAAAAAGAAAACAATCATATGTGACTCCATCCTCTTAATGTATCTGTCACCTGCTAGCATTTGGAGGATTTCTTTCCAATCTTTTCTCCTATACATGTTTTTTCCCCCTTCTAAACAGTAAAGGTTTGTTTTATTTTAAATTTTACAAAATAAAAGTAATTCAATACACATGATAAAAAGTGTAAAATAAAAAGTAACAGTCTCTTCCTCCACCCTCATCCCCAGTGACCACTGTTAAGTCTTACATATCTTCCTACAAAATAGCTTTTCATATAAGGTGTGTGGCTTGGAAGGGGCGTTGGTGTGTGCTGTGAGGGGCTAGGGGCAAGCAGTAGATTTGCTCCTATTAGGAGTGTGGACACATGGACCAAGTTCGCAACCCCTCCCTGGTGTCAAAATTGTAAGATGTAAAACCTGGGAGCTGCCACTCCCAGTAACTCCTGTAACTAAATAAGTGACAGGAGAGCTGGAGAGAGAGCCCTGGTGTTATTAGAGATTCTGGATCCAGCTCTTTCAACCTTGGCCTTCCTATGGTTTAGTTGTTCAAACTTTGTCAGAGTTCATGACCAATAACTTCCCTTTCTGCTAAAATTCACTTAACTTGGGTAGATGTCATATGTCAACAAATTAGCACATTCATCATAAGCATTTTTCTTTCTCTGTCCAATCTTCATGTCCATAATTTTTAAGGATAAACAATAGCAACAAGCAACAGAAAGAAAAAATAGACAAACTGGACATCATCAAAATTAAAATCTTTTGCACTTCAAAGAACATCATCAAGAAAGTGAAAAGATAACCCACAGAATGGAAGAGAAATTTTTTGCAAATCATATATGTGATAAAGGACTTGTATCTAGAATATATAAAGTACTCTTACAATTAAGTAATAAAAAGACAAATAACTCAATTTAAAAGTGGGCGAAAGATTTGGATAGACATTTCTCCAAAGAAGACATACAAAGAGTCAATAAGCACACGAAGAGATGCTCAATATCACTAGCCATCAGGGAAATACAAATCAAAACCACGATGAGATACCACTTCACACTCACTAGGATGGCTGTATCAAAAAGACAAATAATAACAAGTGTTGGTGAGGATATACAGAAATTGGAACCTTCATATACTGCTGGTGAGAACGCAAAATGGTGCAGTTGCTTTTGAAAACAGTCTGGCAGTTCCTCAAAAGTTTGAACACAGCATTACCATGTGACCCAGCAATTCCACTCCTAGCTACATCCACAAGAGAAATGAAAACATGTCCACAAAAACACTTGTACATGGATGTTCAGGGCAGCATTATTCATAATAGACAAAAAGTAGAAACAACTCAAATGTTCATCAATTGATGAATGGATAAGCAAAGTGTGGTATATCTATACAGTGAAATATTATTCAGCAATAAAAAGAAACAAAGTACTGAAATTTGCTACAGCTTGATGAACCTTGAACACATTATGTTAAGTGAAAGAAGCCGATCACAAAGGATCACACATGGTATGATTCCATTTGTAAGAAATGTCTAGAATAGGCAAATCCATGGAAATAGAAAGTAGATTTTCCTAGGGATGGGAGCTTGGGGGAAAATGGGGAATGACTGCTAATGGGAGTGATGAAAATGTTCTAAGATTGTGATGATGGTTGTGAAACCCTGTGACTATACTAAAAACCATTGACTTGGACATTTTAAATGTGTGAATTGTGTGGTATGTGAATTACGATAAAACATTATAAAAAAATAAGCTATTGTGTGGATGTGTCAATGGGATTATTTATGTAGTTGTTAGGAACTATTCATCTATTAGTAATACTGCTCTGTATTTCACATCACTTAACAAATATTTACTGAGTATCAGATGTGTTGGGAATATAAAAAAGCAGAAGAGCATCTCATGGCCCAGCCAAAGAGGCAGCACCCAAGCACAGAAAGTAAGTAAGTGGGCAAAGCAGCACATAATACATGGTACCGGCTTCTGTGGCAGGCAGGCTGTCGTGGGCTGTCAACTAAAGAAGGCTTCACTGAGGAGGTCGACACCACTGAATCTGGAAGGATAAATGGGGAGAAACAAAAATATAACAAGTTATCACTTGCTGAGAACTTACCTCATGGGCACTGTTCTAAATACAGTACTTAGAGGGTGGGACTTCCAGAATGGCAGAGTAAGGAGTGAGGTTGGCCCTCTCCCCAGCAAAATAACAACTTAACTGGTAAAAAGTATAAAACAAAACACAACACAATCATTTAAAATCCCTGGAAATTGTTCTAAGGGCAAAGAGCAAGTGGAGAAATATCATACAAGAAAACCTAAATCTTAGGAAGAAAGTGGAAAGTCTATGGCATTTGAGCCGTGACCCATTAGTCCCTTAGCCCTTCTCCCCCAGCTCTTTGTTATGGAAGCTTTAGCCGAGAGCTCTATTCTCAGCAAGAAGATTCCTCCCAGCTCCCAGGCTTTGGTTATAGTTTCACCCTGGGAGAGGCAGACTATCGTGGCTTCTCATCCCCCTAGTCCTCTGTTGCAGAAACTCTATTATAAGCATGGCAGGCTGAGAATACTGGGACCCCATCACCCAAGCCAGTTTGTAGAGTGGGGGTCCTACACCAGAAGGAACAAGCAGAGAAGATCAGTGGTTTCCATCCCCCGCCCAGCCTGGCCCCACAGAGCAGGGTGTCACTTGATGAAAAGTGGGCCCCACCCCCAGCTCTGATGCAGTGGCACAGGGCTTCTGCCCAGGAGGAAAGGCGACCCATAAGGACAAAGAGCTCTAGAGCTCTGCTTGAGACATTGACTTTATTGGAACAGAGCCTGGAGAACTCCACCTAAAGATGTTGTGGAAAACAACAGAGATCTTGATATAGAGCGACTAAGAAGAGGCTGGTAGCTCCATGATACAAGCAAAAGGGCAGAGCCGCTAGAAATATAATAGAGACCCAGAGAAAAAGACAAGAGGGCTCTGGAAGCACATTTAACTCTAGGGATCAGGAAGGCTGTGCACACTGCCTGGCTGCACTCACTCAGGGGCAATCAGAGCAGGGCATGGGGCAGACTCGAAAACACTCTCCATGCCACACACAGGCCTGTTAACACAGGGCCCCTTGTGGGACAAGGGGCTTAAACTCACCTCTGACCAAACACTGACTGAACAATAAGCTACTCTGACCAGGGTAACTCCTAGGAAATCAGGCCTAAAAGTAAAATCACACTCATCCCCGGCAGTCAGGATGACTGTGGGCATGCCTGAGGCTGCACCCTATCAGGAGTGATCAGAGAGGAATTTTCAAGCTACTAAGCCCTGGACAAACATGGGGCAAAAAAGTAAACTCCCTGAACTGTGACAGCAGCCTCCAAGCCAAACACACATCCAACAATAAAGGGTAAAAATGTAACTGGCTAAGGGGCCTTAAATATAACCTTTGACCAATAAGCAGCTCATGCCAACCCAGGGCAACCCCTAGATAGCCAGGCTGAAGGATAAGAACAAGGGGAAAATATCTCAGCAGGGACATTAGAGGCTGCACACCACAAGGGAAATAGACTTTGCAAAATAAGTTCAGTCATGTCATTAAACAAATAGACAAATGATGAAGCAAACAACAACCACCACAACCCCCTAGGTGGGAAATCAGCATCCATAGTTGCTACAATCTATTATCTAAAACATCTACTTTTCAATAAAAAATCATGAGACATGCAAAGAAACAGGAAAATGTGACCCACACAGAGGAAAAATGGCAGGCAATAGAAACTACCTTGAGGCGCCCAGATGGTGCACTTAGAAAGACTCCAAAGCATTTATTATAAGTATGTTCAAAGAACTAAAGGAAACCATGCCTAAAGATTTAAAGGATTTATATGACAATGTCTCATCAAATAGAGAATATCAGTAAAGAGATAAAAAGTGTAAGGATCAAACAGAAATTCCGGAGTCAAAAAGTATAATAAGCAAAATGAAAATTCACTAGAGGGGCTCACCAGTAGATTTCCTCTATCAGAGTAAGAATCAACTTGAAGATAGACCAATAGAGATTATGCAATCATAAGAACAAAGAGAAAAAAGAATGAATAAAAATGAACAGAGCCTCAGAGAAAATGTGGGACACCATTAAGTGTACCAATATATGCATAATGGTAGTACCAGAAGGAAAGGAGAGAGAAAGAGATAGAAAAAATATTCAAAGAAATAAAGATTTAAAAATCCCCAAATTTGATGAAAAGCGCTAATCTAGACATCCAAGTCATGGCCTGGTTTCTCCTTGTTGCTTATAGCAAGAGGAAAGAGATATGCAAGAGGAAAGAGAGAAATTGAAAAAGGAACTGTTAAGCAGAAAGAAACCAGTTGGAAAACTCTCAGCCTGTCCATATAGCAAAAGATGAGAAAACATGCTCTGGAGAGAAGACCAATGGTGCCTGGACAACCATTTGCTAAAGAGATTAGGCATGTGACTTATGGATCTCATCAACCATCTCAGCAGAAGCCAGGAATAGAGATGGATTTTCCAGGAAAACTCTGGAGAACAAGTGTGTCTAAAGGCGAGGATCTCCTTGATATCACAGAAGACCAACAAGGTTGTTGAGAATTTTGTACCAGCAGAAACACTGCCAGATTTGACTGAAAGGGACAGAGATGGGATGAAATGCAGGAAGAATGACTCTGAGGGCAGAGCTATGGAGGCAGAGGCCAGAGAGGGTGAAGTTACCCTAGGTGACCCAGGGGGCAAAGCATCAAGCCACAGAGGATTAGGTTTTGAAACCTAATGGAATCTGCCCTGCTGGGTTACAAACTTGCTTTAGATCCGTAACCCTTTCATTCCTTCCATTTTTCTCCCTTTCAGAATGAAAATATCTATCCTATGCCTTTCCCACCATTGTATTTTGAAAACAGATAACTTATTTTCTCTGTTTAACAGGTTTGTGGACTAAGAGGAATCTTGCCCCAGGATGGACCATACTTGTTTAGATAATTGAGATGATAAGTTTGGGGACTTTTTGAGTCAATATTTAGATGAAATGTGGGACTTAGAGTTGATACTGGAATGGGTTAAAACTTTGGGGGATCTTGGGATGGCGTGAATATATTTTGCTCAGGGGGATGGATGTGAATTTTGGGGATCAGAGGGTGAACTATACTGGATTTAATGATGTCCCCACCAAATTCATGTCCACCCAGAACCTCAGAATGTGGCCTTATTTGGAAATAGGGCCTTTGAAGATGTAATTACTTAAGTTAAAATGAGGTCATACTGGATTAGGATGGGTCCTAAATCCAATGACTAGTGTCCTTATAAGAAGAGGAAAAGATACAGAGACAGAGATACACAGGGAGAGAGCAACGTGACAATGGAGGCAGAGATTGGCGTGATGCATTTACAAGCCAAGAAATGCCAAGGATTGCCAGCAGCCTCCAGAAGCTAGGAGAGAGGCATGGGACAGTTTCTCCCTCAGAACCTCTAGAAAGAATCAACCCTGCCGATACCTTGATGTTGGACTTCTGGCCTCCTGAACTGTGAAAGAAAAAATTTCTGTTGTTTTAAGCCATTTGGTTTGTGGTGGTAATTTGTTACAGCAGCCCTAGGAAATGAATACAAGTGCCAAGACCATTCACCGGGGAGAGAATAGTCTTTTCAACAAATGGTGCTGAGACAACTGTTTATCCACATGCAAAAGATTGACGTTGGACCTTAACCTCACATCATACAAAAAGTAACACAAAATGGACCAAAGACCTAAATTTAAGAGCTAAACCTATAAAACTCTTATAAGAAAACACAGGGGTAAATTTTCATGACCTTGGATTAGGCAATGATTTCTTATAAAAGACAGCAAAAGCACAAGCAACAAGAGAAAAAAAAAAGATAAATTGGAATCATCAAAATTAAAAAATTTTTTTTAAATTAAAAACTTTTGTGCTCTAAAGGACACCATCAAAAAAGAATTAATTGAAAAGACAATCCACAGACTGGGAGAAAATATTTGCAAATCATATGTCTGATAGAGGACTTGTACCTAGAATATTTAAAGAACTACAATGCAACAATAGAAAGACAATAATCCAATTTAAAAGTGGCCAAAGGCTCTGAAAAGACATTTCTTCACAGAAGATATATAAATGGCCAAAATGCACTAGTCATCAATAGTCATCAAAGGGTGAATTGGAGTGAGGAAATAACACCAGATGGTAACTCAAGTCCATAGGAAGAAATAAAGAGAAACAGGAATGTAAATCAGAAAGTTAATATAAAACACTGTAAATATATACTTGCTTTTCTTTTCTAAGCTTTTTTAAAACTAATAACTATAACAATGTATTGTTGAATTTATAACACACAGAAATAATACATCTAACAATAATAGCACTAAAAAGAGAGAGAAGGGAATGCAGCTATTTAGGAGTCAAGTTTTAATATTTCACTGAAACTATTTAAAATATAAATCCCTAGGTCTGCTGAATCAGAATTTCAGAGGGATGGCAGGACTTTCTTGGTCTGTATGATGCCTTTGTATGAGTTCAAAAGGCTCTCCTTCCTCCCATCAAATGTAGCTCCACGCCAGGGCCAATGGCTCAGCAAGCAGAATACAAACTGGATCAACCACCCACTCACCCTTGTCATTGAATAATCTGCACAACTGTCTGAGGGGGTGGCCCCAGACATGACCCACATTTGTATTTTAAGATTGTTCCTCTAATAATTCTAATGTACAACCAGGGTTGAGAACTGCTGGGTTAGGGAGGCATTTGAAAAGAATCTAAAGTACCAGGTAACTGATGAAATATGCGAGATGATTGTTAGGGAAGATTTGGAGGGAGGACTGTCAGGTTTTTAATCCAAAATACTGAGAGAATGGTAATAGAAATAGAGAGGTTGAAAGGAAAAACCTGATTTGGAGAGAGTATGTTTGGTTTTAATCATGTTGAATTTCAAGTCATGGCAAGACATTACAGTAGGAATGTTCAACTGACAATTAGAAGAAAGATGGCCCTGGAACTAAAAAACTGTATATATAGGAATCATCACATAGCATAATGATAATGAAAATAGATACCGTTTATAAAGAGCCTGCTCAGTGTTCTCCCTTGTGCTGGACATTTTATGTAAATATGAGCAGCAGTAGGCATAAGGGTGATGACACAGACAGTCACTGTCCCATGAGGAGTTACTACTGCTCCTGTCTGGCTAGTGGCAGGATGAGTCAGATGAAAGCAGCGATCAGGGAGTGGGGTGGGACTGGGAGGGTGGAGGTGGTCGTGCACCTGACCATGAGGCCTGGGAGTAGTGCTAACAAGCAGCAGGTAGCTGAGGAGTGGCTGCCACCTGAGGTCTCAGGGCACTACCTTGGCATCTTGAAATAGGTAAGTGCCAGGATCATCAAGACAAGTGGTGATAAAAATGTCAGTGGCTTCACAAGTTCCATGGCCAACTGCCATGGGGTCTCATGTGGGACTAACTCCTTTTACACCTCTCATCCCCAGTAGAGCCTGTCTAATATTGACATTCACTAAGAGCAGAAGTCTGGGTGTGTTGGCATCTGGGCCCACTGGACTGGCCCTGGTTGATAAGGTGGCTCAATACTTTTGTGGCCCCAACCATGGATAAATTCCTGCAGATAAGTGATGAGGCATGAAGAAAAAGGGGAAGGTATAAATAGGATTGGAACTAGCAGGTTATTTGGGGAGAGCATGCAGTAAGTCCCACCCACAGCACAAATGGTCATGCATATACAGCTATAGTTGTCCCCACAGGCCCTACCCAGGTTCTGGGCTTGGCCAGACAGGGGAGCAGGTGTAGGCAGTTAGCCAGCCTACCTTTCTATCACACCCTCAGGGCTACCATTTCTGTAAGGCCACCTCCTTCAGCATCCAAGCTAGTTAATACCATCATTATGTTCAATGCTTCCTGGAAATTTGCACACAGGTCAAATTCAGAGCCAAGACACAGAGTTCCATGAAAGAGAGGCTCATTAACTCCTCCTTTAGCTGAAGTGGCCGTTGGCCAATGCCTGCCAGGGTCTTTTTTATTCCATATGGTCCCATGGGGAATCCAGCAGAGTGGATTCTGTGCAGGGTCTTTCTGGCTACATGAGGGGAACAAACCATTTAAGAGTTTCCCAATAGGGCAGGAAAACAGAAGTCACTCTACGATTTTCCTTGCCCAAAAAACGTGAGGCCTGGAGGACCAAAAAATTATGCAGCCATGGCAGGATGCCACCAAACTTCTGGGTCTTTGGTGTAGTTGGGAAGGTGTGGGGAAGACACTGTGGACTTGGCCAGCACTGGGGGAGGATGGCAATGGCACTTACAGGCTCAGAACTGTGGGCTCCGCTGGCTTTAAAAGCTGGAATTCACCTCTGGAAGGAGAAACCTTCTTTACAGTGCCAAGTTAGCCAAGCGGAGTGAAAGCAGTGTGCCTGTAAGCTCTTCCTTCTCACCTGACCAGGAATCTCAGAGTTTGTGAGTTAGTTACTGAGTAACTGGTAGAGGCAGTTGATGTGACCCTAAAGCCTTTCATAGAATCAGCAAGTTAAAGAGCTGCAGCCAGACAGTGAGTCCAAGGTCAAAGGCCGGGAGAAACCAAATCCTGGCCTAAATTGCAGAGCTGCAGGGCTGAGAGAAACCAGTCCAAGGCATGGGATGCTGGAGGCAAGCGAATGGAGCAGAACAGAAGTGAATTTTGCAGGAATTAAATCTGGCCTCAGATCATCTTGATGCAATGGGAACTGAGCCATCAAGAACGCAATCAGACTGGATGCGATGAGTTTTGTGCCTTTAGAGTGTCTATAAGCATAGACCCTTGGAGTAGACTATGAGTTGTTATTCCATAATTCCTCTTATCTTCTGCTTGTTACCCAGGAAGTATGTTACTAGGCTCCTTTGCAAAACCTTCCGAGGGCCTTCCTTCCTCTCCCCATTCCTGTGGGCAGAGTTCGTGGGTCTCTCGCTCAGCACGTAAGTACACCTCATTTTGCACGTACCTCACTCTACTGAACATATTTATTTGCATAGCTCTTTCCCCTCCCTAGACTGTGGCTTATTGAAGGTAGAGCAGTTTCTTGCTTCATTTTTATTTGTGTTAGCAGTGCTGGACTCAGTATTGGGTGCACAGAAAGTGCTAAATATATATACCCAGTGAATGACAGGCTCAACCCAAGACTGAAGGCACACACATGTTAATCCAGTCCTCCTCCCATTCTTCAGTCTCATCTCCCATGGCATTGTTCCATTCATCCTGAGCTTCAGCTAACACACTGAACTTCCACCTAAAGTTCCCAGCCAAGAACACATCCTCCGTGTCCACATCCTTGTGCCTTCTCTACTGCTGTCCCATCACTCTGAATTCTCTTCTTCCCTTTGCTTTTGGACATGCAGCTTCACCCTTACCTCTCCACCCACTGGACTGGAAGCTCCTTGAAGGCAGGGCTTATTTGTATTCCCAGCAGAGCCTGACCAGTGCCTTGCCCTCAGCAGAGGTTCAGTCAGTGTTTGCTCAGGGATGGAATGAGTTACTTTGGCTTTGACTGAAGTGACCTTCTGGCCCGTCAGGCAGCTCCTCAGTATGTCTTGGTTAATTGCCATTTATTTAAGAAGATTTGCTTAGGAGAGATGAGATGAGTAACTGAGAAATGCGAAAATTCGATGTTAAACAAGGCTTTGGGCAGCAGTAGTTTGAAAATTGTTGGATTGATCAAGAGTGGCTAGCTACTTCCTGTTTCACTATGGCCATTTAGTTAATAGCATGAAGCTGTCTTGGACTTGTGACAGGGGAACTCTTGGCTCCCCCTTATTCCATGAGAGCCAAATGGTGGGAGGAAGAGGGCAGTGTGGCGAGACATCTCCACTCTACTCTCTATTGCCCCCACTTCCTGCCCAGCCCTGGGACAAAGCCAGGTTGACACCAAATCATAAAGTAGTTAAGGTTTGGTTTTGTCTGTGCCCTACCTGTATGCCTCTTTTCCCTCTTTGTCTCCTAGCTTTTTCCCAGTTTATAGACTAAATGTTTCTGCTCTGTGCCCATCCCTCCAGGGTGGAGGAAAGAGAATTTGATCAATCAGTAACCAGGATTGGGAAACTCAAATACTAGCAGAGGCCAAGGGAAACAAGCCAAGTCGGTTGGGCAGGGACAGTGACCATGGCCTGATTAAAGTGAGCTGTTTCCCTGCTCAGGGACCGTGGTCCCAGGGCTGCCTGATCTTGTGTTTTGCACAGTCACCCTCGTTATGAGCCTTGGTATCATCAGGAAAAATTGTCTGAGACTGGGAAAAGGGCAAAAGAGATCATTGGGTGTCCTTTCAGTGGACTGCAGGGTGTAGTCTCTCGGACTCTCTCGGGGTTATCTGATTCTATAGGAGTTTGCACTGTTGATGGATCTTGAGATGGGGAGAGTATCCTGGATTATCCAGGTGGGCCTAATATAATCACAAAAGTCCTTATACATGAAAGAGGGAGACAGGAGAGTCAGAGTCAGAGAAGGAGATGTGACAATGAAATCAGAGAACCCAGGGTGATGCGGAGTGAAAAAGACTTCACCAACCATTACCGGCTTTGAAGATGGAGGAAGGGGACCACAAGCCAAGGAATGGGAGGGACCACTAGAAGGTGGAAAAAGCAAAGAAATGATCCCCCCCTGGAGCCTCCAGAAGAAACACAGTGTGCCGATGACACATTGATTTTAGCCAAAGTGAAACCCATTTGGACTTCTGACCTCCAATTCTAAGACACTCCAACTGAACTGTAAGATAACAAATGTGTGTTGTTTTAAGCTACCAAGTTTGCACTAATTTGTTACAACAGCAATAGGAAACTAATACCAGCTTGTTTTACAACCTGTAGGGGTAGAAGTTAAACTGTAGAAAATTGATAGCAATACAAATGATCTTGCTCATAGTAGTGCAAATGGTTTCTGTTCATAGAACTGTAAAAATACATTGTCCAGTGTGTCAAACTCTCATTTGAACTGCTTTTAACATTTTATTGGTCCCTTCATTAATTACTGAGTTGAAAAAAGTCTTTGATATGTGTCAATTTTATATTTGCATAAGGTCATGTTATTAACTTTAAAAAACATTTACTTGAGTATAGTTCACACATTTCATGTTATGTTCATATTCTGCACCCCTATGCCTTTGAATTTAAGCTCTATTAATACTTTTGAATCCACTGTGATATCACTCACTAAGTTTATATCTATTTTTCAAGCAATTATCACCAATTTCAAAAAGGCATTCGTTAGCAAGGCTTGCAGTTGGGATCCCAATGAGAATGTGCTATATTTTCCAAGGTTTGGGTCACAATGTGGTAACTCATTCAGACTTGGGAACATGTCAAATAGTGTATTTTTTCAATAGCTAAGGCCTTAAGGAGTATTTTCTACTGAGGCAATAGATATGTATTTTGATACTTCTCTTCTGACAATTGATGTTAATATCTTCCATGCCATCGACTGCTGAGCATATTATCAACAGGGACCAGGAAGATCAAAAGCACTATGTGCAGGAGCAACTGGTCAACCTTGCAAAGTGCTGCCAACATGGGGAGGGTGGGGGGGGCTGGCCACGGAGTGTGAGGGATGGAGGCTCTCTCCTTACAGCCCGTCACAGGTGCAGGAGACATAGTAACTGCTGCTGCTGCTGCTGCTGCTGCTGCTGCTGCTGCTAAGGGATGCAGAGGCCAGCCTCATAGCTGGAGACACTCAGGCTCAGAGACGTTAAATGACTTGCTCAGGGTCTCACAGAGAAAGTTCGGCTGAGTGCTGAACTCAGGTCTTTCCCAGTCCAAAGCCCAGCTTTTTGGTCGTATTCCATATTTCAGGCAGGACTTTGCTGTACAGAGCATGTACTGTAGTGTCGTCAGTAGGAGCAGTACTGCCCCAAGGAGTTTTGGGTTGTCACAATGATTGGGGGACACTATTGCCATTTAGAGGCCATGGGCCAGGCCTGCTACCTTGTCCTGCCATAAACATGACAATCCTGCAAAATGAAAAATTATCCTGCATCCTGTCCGATTTTTGAATGTATTCTCAAGATAGTCATGTAGGTGACATGTTCAGAATTTACCTAAAGTTGTTCACCAACTTGGAAAGTCAGGTCGGGGACAGCAGCGTGTGGGGTTAAGAGTCGTCAGTGCAACCACTGGTATTTGTCTTTATTTGTGGCTGTTTAAATTTATTTACAATGAGTCTGCTTTTAGGGGCAAGCATCTATTATTTCATTACATGGTCTAGTATAATTCTAGTATAATCAAGCATTTATTATTTTATTTGTAATTACACCACTATTAGATTATTATTTTATTTGTAAATATAGTAATTATTTCTTATAAATCACTATTCATTTATTTCTCCTTTATACCATAGGGGCAACATATTGATTATCATTTGAAATTATCTATAGATGTAATTTCATTGTAATAAAGGGGGGGGTTTAAGAAAGGTGGGGAGATTAAATAGGTTTGAGAACCGATGTAGTGGAAATGAGCATTTGGCCAAGAAACAGCAAAACCTTGATGGAGGATCTTGGTTCTGTCACTTATTTTGAGCATGTCATAATCTCCCCAGGACTGCCATCTTCTCTGTAGAACAAGCATAGCCTCCGCCTTCTACTTTTCAGAATACTCATTATATTAACCAAATGACATCATGTAAATACAGCACAAGTATAAGGAATAGCTCTCAATGTAGCCCATAAACAGAACGTGTTTACTTGGGATTAAATTGAATACTGAACAATGCTCTTATCATTCATGGTGGGTAAATGTAGGCTTTAAATTATTTGCCTTAAAGCCTTGAGGAGGCACTTGACGAAGAAGATAACCAAACTAAATGGCTAAATGAAAAGATGCTCAACTGCATGAGTCATCAGGGAGATGTAAATTAAAACTACAAGGTAATACCATTACCCACCCACCAGGATGACTAAAATGAAAAACAATATACAACGTTGTCAAGAATGTGAATCTACAAGGGAAACTCTCATACATTGCCAACGGGAATGCAAATTAGTTCAATACTGGAAATCTGTTTGGCAGTATCAAATAAACCAATCCTATGACCCAGCAATTCCACTCCTAGTTATAAAGCCAACCAAAATGTGTACATATATTTCCCAAAAGCTATGCACAAGAATGTTTATAGAAGCGTTCTTATAACAGCCCCAAACTGGAACCCCAAACGTCTACCATCAACAAAATGGATAAATTGTAGTATATTTCTACAATGGTATACTACAGCACTGAGAATGAACCATATGCAACAATACAGATTAATTTCACAATGTTCAACAAAAGTCATAAACATGAGTACATATTGTTTGATTCCTTTTATATGAAATTCAAAAGCAGACAAAATTAATCTATGGTGTTAAAAGTCAGAACAGCAGTTACGTTGGGGATGAGTTGTGACTGGAAGAGGGCATGAGGGGGCATTAGCGAGTGCTGGTAATGTTCTATTTATTGATCTGGATGCTGGTTGCACGGGTGTGCTCATTTTGTGAAAAGTAATTGAACTGTACATTTATGATTTGTGCATTTTTCTATTTTTATTTATTTTAGTGTGTGTGTGTGTGTGTGTGTGTGAGGAAGACTAGCCCTGAGCTAACATTTGTTGCCAATCCTCCTCTTTTTTGCTGAGGAAGATTGGCCCTGGGCTCACATCCGTGCCCATCTTCCTCTACTTTATATGGGACACTGCCACAGCATGGTTTGACAAGTGGTGAGACGCACTGGGGATCAGAACCTGCAAACCCCAGGCCGCCAAATCGGAACGCGCAAACTTAACCACTGTGCCACGGGGCCGGCCCCTTCTATTTTTATTTTGATTTGATTATTTTTTTAGTTGATTAAACAAAAAATTATCTAGGCTTGTGCTGCTTTGGTCATATGCTTTACTTTTTCTTCTTGTGACTAAGCCCTGGCATGTTCAAGGCTCTATTTGTGACCACAGAGCAGAACAAAGTTAATGGGTCAAGGTCATCACCTCAGCTTCAAGGTCCTGCAACCCAAGAATAAGGGTGTGGTCATATCTACCACTATGCAAAATACAAGAAAGGAATATACATAGGTTGTTATTTTCCAGTTTTTCTTTCTCATTCTGCAAGAGAAGAGAGGTGATGTGAAAAGAGTGAGAATGGATCACATGAGATGACTTTGTGAAAACACCTTGTAAATTGCAAGGCATTACAAAAAAGTTATTAATAGAGGGCAAGGATAAGTAGGAGGGCTGGCTTTGAGAGGCAGAAAGGGTAAAGTAGACAGAGACAATGAAGAGTGTCCCTCTAGTGGTATCTTTATTTTCCTCCTTCTCTTACCCACCCTTGGATTCGAAGAACTCTGGGTCTTTGCCGGCTGTTTCCGCCCCTGGCGTTTGTTCTCCTCGCCAGGTGCAGTCCCGCTCTCCGCCGCAAGAGGGCGGTATGGCCACACTGAGCTGGGGTCTCAATTGCGGAATTGAGAGGATTCTGCCCTGACTGCTGGAGGAGGGGCCTGGGTTTAACTTGGTTTTGAGGACTAGACCGAGACTGGCCAAATCGTCCTTTGTCCCCTCCTACCCCAAGCGAGCCGTGGAGAAACTGTGGAGCAGGAGGGCAGGGAGGCATTTTTGCACGTTGCATTTCATCTCCAGTGTATTCAGATCGGGGGGTTGGGAAGTTGGGAAGTGCTTTTTTATGTGGGCTAGTGGAGAATAAAATGTGCATTGCCTTTGCCAGGGCTTGGGGACCAAAGCCATGAACCCAAGTCTCTCTGAACCAAAGTTGTAGGGGCTTTCAAAGGGGGAATATTGATATATTAGGCTTTTAAAAACACTCCCCATCAACATTTTCCTAACTGTTGAGCGATTTTCCCCTCCACTTTTCCTCTCCCCATGCTCCAGCCCTGTGACTTCTCTTCACCTACTCCACCTGAATCACATGCCAGAGTCACAAGGAACCTAAAAGATCGTTTACTCGTGTGTTTCTCAAATTATGCACAAGGATCACTAGTATGAAAATCAGTTGGGTGCTTGTTAAAAATGCAGGTAGGGCCCTACCCTAGACTTACTGAGTTAGAACCACTGGGTGGGCCAGAAACCTGCATTTTTAAACAGGCACACACACTGCTGCCCCCTCCACTACACACAGGTGGTGGCACACACTATATTTTGAGATGTTCTCGTTTAGCTCAGCCTCTTCAGAGGAAGGAACAAAACTCAGACAAGATCAAGTGACTTGCCCAGGGTTACCCAGCTGGTTGGCAGCATCCTATGACTTAAATCAAGACTCTAAACTCTGACCTCACACCAGTAGTTTTTACTCCATGTTTCCGAGAGCCCCAGAGTTTTGAAGAGGTGCTTTGGGGCTTCTACACTTATTTTATTGTAAGGTGACCTGCTTAAAAGAAAAAAACAACTGTCAGCTTCTTATGGTGTGAATCAGGATTTTTTAAATACTGTGTCTGCAGTTGTCATTCATTATTCCCATCTAATATTATTGAGATCACCACAAAAGTCCCACTGTTAGTACTGACTGACAAATAAAATATACGAGTGAAAGCCACTTTGATTTGTTTTATACATTGGGATTCTGTGTAAAATTTCATTTGAAAAAACAATTCTGCTGCTCTCTATAAAATTTATTGGGCATCCATTAAACTAAGAACATAGTGTTAAGCATTGTGGAAATAAATGAAGATCACCCAAGTGAGAAGAAGCAAAGCTATTTATTCAGAGCTTTGCTACAGGCAGGGAGTCAGCCACCATCACTTGCATTTGGCAGAGATTCAAAGGCAGACAGGGAAGTGGGAAAGCCTTATAGTGGAAAAAGGGAAGGCTTCAGGGAAACCCTGATGGGAGGTGGTTGGCATGGGGAAAGCTGGAGGTGGGCTGACTAGAAATGGGGCATCCTATGTGATTGGTTTGGGGAGCATATTTGGCTTATCTGCATGGTCCTGGGTTGGCAGCCAGGGCAAAAATTAGGGAAGTTGGCACTCACTGACTTGGTCAAGTCCTGACTGTTCTGGGCCGACTGCTGCAGAGGTTGTGGTTTGGCTTCATGGACTGGCTGCTGCAGAGGCTGTGGGTCAGAGTTCTATTGTCATATATGGTCTGGCCACTGTCTGTCTGTATTTTCAGTCTTCTAGCATTACATGCATTGTTTCCCTTAAGCCCCATCACAACCCCATGAGGTTGTTAATATTGTCTCAGCTTTATGAATGAGAAATGCAGTTGCAGAGAACTTGCCCAAAGTCAAACAGCTATGAAGAGGTAAAGCTGGGTCTTGAACCTGGGCAGACTGACCTCAGAGCCCTAGGTTTTTCATTAATATGCTATATTTCTGTCTCTGCTCTACAGAAAAAAAAAGTGTAGAAATTGACAAGCTATCTAAAATTCATATGAAAATGCAAAGGACCTAGAATAGCCAAAACAACTTTGAAAGAGAATAACCAAGTTGGAGGGCTAATATTACTGGATTTCAAGACTTCTTATAAAACAATAGTAATCAAGACAGTATGCTATTGACCTCAAGATAGGCAACAAAAGTGAATAGAGAGTCCATATATATATACACACACACGCGCACACACACACACACATATGTATATAACAAAAATTGATTTTTGAAAAAGATCCATAGACAATTCAATGGAGAAAGGATAGCTGTTTCAACAAATGAGGCTGAACAATTGGATATCTGTATGCAAAAAATGAACTTCAATCCATATCTTATAACATATACAAAAGTTAAATCAAAATAGATCACAGACCTAAATGTAAAATCTAAAACTACAAAACTACTAGAAGAAAACATAGGAGAAAAATCTTTGTGATCTTTGATTATGTAGATTTCATAGATTTGACACCAAAAGCACAATCAATAAAAGAAAAATTTGATAAATTGGACTTCATCAAAATTAAAAACTTCTGTTCTTGAAAAGACACTGTGAGAGGAATGAAAAGACAAGCCACAGACTGGGAGAAAATATTTGCAAAACACATATCTGATAAAGGACTTATGTCCAGAATTTATAAAGAATTTTGAAAACTCAATAATAACAGACAACTCAATTCTTCAAAAAGTGGACAAAAAATTTGGACAGATATTTCAAAGAAGAAATACGGATGGCAAATAAGCACATGAAAAGATGCTAAACATCATTAGCCATTAAAGAAATGCAAATTAAACTCACAATGAATATTGCTACATACCTATTAGAATGTCTGACTAAAAGGACTAATCATACCAAGAATTGACAAGGGTGTGGAGTAACAGGAACTCTAATCAATTGTTGGTGGGAATGTAAAATGGTACAACCACTTTAGAAAACAGTTTGGTAGTTTCTTAAAAAGTTAAACATACCACAATCTACAGATTCAATGCAATCCCAATCAGAATCCCAATGTCATTCTTCACGGAAATAGAACAAAAAATACTGAAATTCGTATGGGGCAACAAAAGACCCCGAATTGCTAAAGCAATCTTGAAAAAAAAGAACAAAGCTGGAGGCATCACAATCCCTGATTTCAAAATATACTATAGAGCTATAGTAATCAAAACAGCATGGTACTGGTACAAACATAGACACACAGATCAATGGAATATAATTGAAAGCCCAGAAATAAAACCACACACCTATGGACAGCTAATCTTTGACAAAGGAGCAAAGAACATACAATGGAGAGAGGGAAGTCTCTTCAATAAATGGTGCTGGGAAAATTGGACAGGCACATGCAAAAGAATGAAAGTAGACCATCTCCTATCGCCATATACAAAAATCAATTCAAAATGGCTTAAGGACCTGAAAGTGAGACCTGAAACTATAAAACTCTTGGAAGAAAATATAGGCAGTACACTAATTGAGATTGGTCATAAAGGGATCCTGTCAGATTCCATGTCTACTCGGACAAGGGAAACAAAAGAAAAAATAAACAAGTGGGACTTCATCAGCCTACAGAGCTTCTACAAGGCAAATGAAACCAGGATCAAAATGAATAGACAACCCACCATCTGGGAGAAAATATTCGCAAATCGTATATCCGACAAGGGATTAATCTCCCCAATATATAAAGAACTCACACAACTGAGCAACAAAAAAACAAACAACCCAATCAAAAAATGGGCAGAGGATATGAACAAGACATTTTTCCAAGGAAGAGATACAGATGGCCAATAGACACATGAAAAGATGTTCAACATCACTAATCATCAGGGAAATGCAAATCAAAACTACACTAAGATATCACCTGACACCCGTTAGAATGGCTATAATCACCAAGACAAAAACAACAAATGCTGGAGAGGTTGTGAAGAAACAGGACTGAATGCAAACTGGTGCAGCCTCTATGGAAAACAGTATGGAGATTCTCCAAAAAATTAAAAATAGAAATACCTTATGATCCAGCAATCCCACTCTTGGGCATCTACCCAATGGACATGAAATCAACCATCCCAAGAGGCTTATGCACCCCTATGTTCATTGCAGCATTATTCACTATAGCCAAGAAGTGGAAGCAACCCAAGTGTCCCTCGACTGATGACTGGTTAAAGAAGATGTGGTATATACATACAATGGAATACTACTCAGCCATAAGAAGACAGAATTGTCCCATTTGCAACAACATGGATGGACCTAGCGGGTATTATGTTAAGTGAAATAAGCCAGAGAGAGAAGGACAGACACTGCATGAATTCACTCATATATGGAATATAAATGAACACACGGACAGACAGAACTGATTGGTGGTTACCAAGGGGAAGGGGGGTGGGGGGTGGGCACAATGGGTGAAGGGATGCATCCACATGGTGACATACAAACAATAATGTACAACTAAAACCCCACAGTGTTATAAACTATTAAGGCATCAATAAAAAAAAAAAGTTAAACATACCTACCATATGATCCAGCCATTCCACTCCTGTGTATTTACCTAGGAGAAAAGAAAGCATATGTCCATACAAAGACTTGTATATGAATGTTCATGGAGCTTTATTTTTAATAGCCAAAAACTGTAAACAACCCAAATGTCCATCAATAGGTGAATGGATAAAAAAAACTGCAGTATATTCATATAATGGAAGACTACTCATCAATAAAAAGGAATAAACTATTTTAACAGCTTTAGTGAGATATAATTCACATACCCTAAAATTCACCCATTTAAAGTATACGAGTCAATGGTTTTTGGTATATTCACAGAGTTGTGCAACCATCACCACAATCAATTTGAGAACATTTTCATCATCCTACAAAGAAACCCTGTATTCTTTAGCAGTCATCTTCAATTTCCTCCCAATTCTCACCCCCAGCCATAGGCAACCACTAATCTACTTTCTGTCTCTATACATTTGCCAATTCAGAACATTTCATATAAAAATGGAATCATTGTTGGGGGGAAGGAGGAGGGCAAAAGGGATGATTAGGCACACGTGTGCAGTGATGGATTGTAATTAGTCTTTGGGTGGTGAACATGATGTAATCTATACAGAAATAAAAATATAATGATGTACATCTGAAATTTACATAATGTTACAAACCAATGTTACCACAATAAAAAAAAATGGAATCATGCAATAGGTGTTTGTGTGTGCATGTGTGTGTGTGTGTGTGGCTTCTTTCACTTAACATAATGCTGTCAAAGTTCA
Source organism: Tapirus indicus (assembly GCA_031878705.1). NCBI lineage: Eukaryota > Metazoa > Chordata > Mammalia > Perissodactyla > Tapiridae > Tapirus > Tapirus indicus. The sequence continues at coordinate 146,527,121 of CM062917.1, read as the reverse complement.
TCCATGTTGTAGCATATAACAGTACTTTTTTCCTTTTTATGGCTGAATAATATTCCACTGTATGGATATACCACATTTTGTTTATCCATTCATCAGATGGTGGGTATTTGGGTTGTTTCCACATATTGGCTATTATGAATATGCTGCTATAAACATTTGTGTACAAGTTGTGTGCATACATATTTTCATTTCTCTTGGGTATAGATCTTGGAGTGGATTTGTTGGGTCAAATGGTAACTCTATGTTTAACTTTTTGAGGAACTGACAGACTGTTTTCCAAGGTAGTTGAACCATTTTACATTCCTACCAGCAGTTATGGGGGTTATGATTTCTCTACATACTCTTCAACACTTGTTATTATCTGACTTTTTATTACAGTCATCCTAGTAGGTATGAAGTGATATCTCATTGTGGTTTTGACTTGCATTTCCCTGATGACTCATCATGTTAAGCATTTTTCCATGTACATTTGTATATCTTCTTTGGAGAAATGTCTATTCAGATCTTTTGCTCATTTTTAAATTGGATTATTTGTCTTTTATGATTGAGTTGTAAGAGTTCTTTACATATTGTAGATATAAGTCCCTTATTAGAGAAATAAACTATTGATACACACAACAACATGGATGAATCTCAAAATAATCACACTACGTGAAAGAAACCAGACAAAAAGAGTAAATGCTGTATAATCTATTTATATAAAACCCTAGAAAATGTAAAATAATCTGAAGTTACAGAGAGCAGATCATGGACAACCAAAGGGAGAGCTTGTTGGGGAGGTGCAGAGAGGGAGGGTTTCCAAAAGGATACAAGGAAACTTTTGGAGTGATGTTTATTTTCATTATCTTAATTGTGTGATGGTTTCACAGGTGGATACATATGTTAACACTTATTAAATTATACACTTAAAACATGTGCAGTTTATTGTATGTCAATTATACTCAATAAGGCTATTTTAAAAGAATCCCAAGAGGTTGGCCCAGTGGCACAGTGGTTTAGTTCTTGCTTGGCAGCCCGGGGTTCGCGGGTTCGGATCCCAGGCACCTGCCAACACACTGCTTGTCAGCCATGCTGTGGCGGCGTCCCATATAAAGTAGAGGAAGATGGGCACAGATGTTAGCCCAGGGCCAGTCTTCCTCAGCAAAAACCAATCCTGGTTTTTCTACCCTGACCTTAAGCAAGTTCATTAAGCTTTTCATGCCTTAGTTTTCTCATATATAAAATGGGCATAAAAATAGCTCTAACTCCATAGGGTTGGTGTGATAATTAAATGAGTTAAAATATGTAAGATGCTTAGATCAGTTTCTGGCATGTGGTAAGCATAGATAAGCGTTTGCTACTATTTATTTTTGGAACAAGGCTGGAGGTTTGCCAGAAATTGGGTGGGCAGCTATTTCTAGGGGAGAAAGAACTTTCAGCCTTCTCGGGAAACAGCTTCATCGTGGTTTCTTCTTTGTGGCAGAATCTATTGCTGCTGGCCCTTCTCTTGTTGAAAATTCTGATTGGTGATTTCCCTTGTTGTGTATTTCCCTCATGGCACCTATAGACATTGAGGGCATGGTGAACCTGTTGTTAAGGGGAGATACAAAGGTAGCACAGGGGCAAGATTTTTCCCATGGAACTGAAATATGCTCTTATGGGCTTCACGGCTTAGTTGGTTAAAGCCTTTGAAATATTCTTGTGAAATACACTCTTAGCCTTTGAACATTTGTTATGTGAATCTGGGGAAGGGAATGGTATACTGAATGCACCAAAAGCTGGTTTTTCCAGCCATTGGTTTGACCAGAAATTTGTTAACTCACTCTTTCCTGATTCATTAGCACTGTGAGAACAAGGTAGAACAGAGAGGGGCAATGTCCCTTCAGCAGAATATAGACTTATTTTGTGGATCCACAGAGCACCCAGACCCCAGCATACCTCTCTGTGGGGCAATAGAAGGATGGGGGACTCCTGCTTTCTCTTCGCTTGCTAACCGAGTCTTGTAGATTTCCCTTTACCTCATAAAGCCTAATCCTTAACCTATGCTGAGTAAGATGTTAGAATGCATCCTAAATCCTGAAACACAATAGGTGATGACCCAGGGCCCACACGGCATGACAGAAAAACACAGAGTCGGGGCCGGCCCAGTGGCACAGAGGTTTAGTTCGTGCTTGGCAACCCGGGGTTCGCAGGTTTGGATCCCGGGTGCCCGCCAACGCACTGCTTGTCAGCCATGCTGGGGTGGCGTCCCATATAAAGTAGAAGAAGGTGGGCACGGATGTTAGCCCAGGGCCAGTCTTTCTCGGCAAAAAAAGAGGAGGATTAGCAACGGATGTCAGGGCTGGTCTTCCTCACACACACACACAAAAAAACCCACAGAGTCATACAGTCTATCCCTCTGTCTCAATTCCTATTTATTGGTGGCCTGGGGACTAGGATGATTCTCTGAGCAGTGAAGTCCCTACAGGATAATTAAAAGGTGACTGTATAAACATCTCCATAAATTAAACCAAAGATGTGTATTTAGCTCTAGCTGAATCTAGATACTACAGTTGGCCCTCCATATCCAAGGATGTGGTACCCATGGAAACGGAGGACTCTTTAGGAGACTTGAGCATCCATGGACTTTGGTATCCATGGGGGGTCCTGGAACCAATCCCCCATGGATACCGATAGATGACTGTAATTACTTCCTTCGACCAAATCATAAGGCCTTCTTTAAAATTTTTTTTCATTTCTAAATTATTTTTTTATTGTGGTAAAAAATGCATTACATAAAATTTACCATTTTAGCCATTTTTATGTGTAGAAAACAGTGCCATACAGTATATTCACATTGTGCAACCAATCTCCAGAACTTTTTCATCTTGCAAAACTGAAACTCTTTATTCGTTAAACAACAACTCCCCATTCTGCCCAGCTCCTGGCAACCACCATTCTACTTTCTGTTTTTATGAATTTAATTACCCTAGATACCTCATATAAGTGGAATCATACAGTATCTTTTGTGACTGGTTTAATTCACTTAGCTTAATGTCCTCGAGGTTCATCCATGTTAGAGCATGTGTCAGAATTTCCTTCCTCTTTAAGGCTGAATAATATTCCATTATATGTCTATACATCATTTTGTTTATCCATCATCTGTCGATGGACATCTGGGTTGCTTCCACCTCTTGGCTGTTGTGAATAATGCTGCTGTGAACACGGATGTACAAATAACTTTTCAGGTTCGCACTTTCAGTTCTTTTGGACGTATACCCAGAAATGGAATTTTGGATTGTGTGGTAAAGGCTTCCTTTCTTATCTTGAAAAAAAATCAATACCCTAATATTAAAATGAACATAACTCTATCTGGAGTAGAGGATAAAATTTGCATGAATTTTCATGATAAAACATAACATTTCAAAATTATTTCATGTTATTATAGGCTGTATAGAACTACTCAAATTTTTCCTCTTCTCTGCTCTTAGGGCTTCTTTGGTGGAAAATCTGAAAAGCACTATTTCAAGACAAGTGGAGTAAAAGGAGGCTTTCATCAGGATCAGGAATGTAAATTCAGTACCTGTATTAACCCTAAGTTTCCCTAGAAGAACTTTGAATTAAATTGTAACACAAAATTTGAAGGGACCATATAAAATGTTTAGGTACCCATCCCTAAACTCTTTTGTTTTTTTCTAAATAATACACATACTCAGTGCTGGGTCTTTTCCTTCTTTCATCCGGGTGCGAAATGGGCTCTCCTAGATCCTTACCATTCATTCATTTACATTGGCATGGATGCCAGAAAAAGAAATAGAAAAGCATCCCAATTGAAAAGGGAGAAGTAAAACTATCTCTGTTTGCAGATGACATGATCTTATATACAGAAAAATCCTAAAGAACATACTAAAAAATTATTAGAACTAATAAATGAGTTTAGCAAGGTTGCAGGATATAAGATCAATATACAAAATCAATGGTATTTCTATATACTTACAATGAACAACCCAAAACTGAAATTAAGAAAACAATTCCATTTACAATTGCATCAAAGACAATAAAACACTTAGGAATAAAATTAACAAAAGAAGTGCAAAACTTATACTCTGAAAACTTTGAAGACATTGTTGAAAGAAGTTAAAGACTAAATAACTGGAGGAACAGCCCATGCTCATGGATTGGAAGACTTAGCATTGTTAAGATGGCAATACTCCCCAATCTACTGATTCAGTGTAATCTCTATCAGAGTTCCAGGTGACTTCTTTGTAGAAATTGACAGGCTGTGTCTAAAATTTATATTGAATTGTAAGGGACTCAGAATAGCCAAAAGAATCTTTAAAAACAAGAAAAAAATAAGAGGATTCACACTTCTCAATTTCAAAATTTACAATAAAGCAATGTCAATCAAGATGGTGTGGTGCAGGCACAAGGATAGACATATAGATCCATGGAATAGAATTGAGAGTCCAGAAACAAACCCGTACATCTAGGGTCAACCGATTTTCAACAAGAGTGCCAAACCATTGAGTGGGGAGCAATCAGTCTTTTCAACAAATGGTGCTAGAAAAACTGGATATCCATACACAAAAGAATGAAGTGCTCAGGGGCCGGCCCAGTGCTGTAGTGGTTAAGTTCGCACACTTCGCTTCTGGCAGCCTGGGGTTTGCAGGTTTGGATCCCGGATGTGGATGATGCACTACTTGTCAAGCCATGCTGTGGTGGCGTCCCATATAAAGTAGAGGAAGATGGGCCCGGATGTTAGCCCAGGGCCCATCTTCCTCAGCAAAATAGAGGAGGATTGGCAATAGATGTTAGCTCAGGGCTGGTCTTCCTTACATGCACACACAAAAAAATGAAGTTCTCACACCAAATACAAAAATTAACTCAAAATGTATGTAAGATATAAAACTCTTAGAAGAACATAGGGATAAATCTTCCTGACCTTGCATTTGGCAAAAAACTCCTAGACATGACACCAAAAGCATGAGCAACAACAACAAATAGATAAATTGGACTTTATCAAAATTTAAAATTTTTGTGCTTCAAAGGACATTGTCTTAGTCCATTCTAGCTGCTATAACAAAATACCACAGCCTGAGCCTCTTAAAAACAACAGAAATTTACTTCTTACAGTTCTGAAGGCTGGAAGTCTGAGATCAGGGTGCCAGCACAGTCAGGTGAGGGCCCTCTTCTGGGTCACAGACTTCTTGGTGTATCCTCACATGGCAGAAGAAACTACTGAGCTCTGCAGGGTCTATTCTATAAGGACACAATCCCATTCACGAGGGCTCTACTCCCATCACCTAAAAACCTCCCAATGGCCCCACATCCTATTATCATCCCATTGGGCATTAGGATTTCAACATATGAATTTTGAGGGGACACAAACATTCAGCAGATACCATCAAGAAAGTGAAAAGACAACCTACAGGATGGGAGAGGATATTTGTAAATCATATATTTGATAAAGGACTTGTATCTAGAATATATAAAGAACCGTTACAACTCAATAATAAAAAGATAATTATCCAATAAAAATGGACACAGGATCTGAACAGGAAGGAAGTACTGATCCATGCTACAATGTGGATGAATCTGGAAAACACACTAAGTGAAAGAAGCCAGTCACAAAAGACTACATATTTTATAATTTCATTCATAAGAAATGTTCACAACAAGGAAATCTGTAGAGAGAGAAAGTAGATCTGTTGTTGGGGCGGGGGAGGAGGATGTGGGGAGAGGAGTGATAGCTAAAGGGTATGAGGTTTCCTTTGAGGTGATGAGAATGTTCTAAAATTAACTGTGGTAAAGGTGGTACATATCTGTGAACCTACTAAAAGTCATTGAATTGTACAGTTTAAATGGAAGAATTGTATGGTATGTGAATTATATCTCCGTAAAGCTGTTTAGGAAAAAGAACAAGAATTTATTAGAAAGATACAGACTTGTGTAACCCTAAGGCAGGACTGGGTCTGCTGGCCTCTCACAGGCCCTGGAACTCTGGCCCAGGGCAGGGTCCTCACAGTAGTCCTTAACTCGGAGCATCAACACCACCTGGGAACTCCTTAAAAAAGCAGTCCTTGGGCCACTCCCAGACCTACTGAATCAGAACTCAAGGACTGGGGTCCAGCAGTCTGTGTTCTAAGGAACCCTCTAGGTGATGGATGCTGATGCAGGCTCAAGTTTGAGTCACTTGAGCACTAGAGGGAAGACAGGAAGATTCTACTCACCTCTGCTGTTTCTGGGCCTGTGTTTCCTCTGTGGCTACAGACAGGCTTTCTGTACTGCCCATCCTCCCCCAGACCCCACAGTAGTCTTTGTGGTAGAAAATGGCCACCAATAATTCCCAAATTTAAATCTTTTTTGGAGCACTAACTATCCTAGCATCCAGTTTCAATTGCAAATTCTGGGGGAGGAACTCAGGTGGCCCAGTTTGCGTCAGCAACCTCACGGTTGTTCCCAGTATAACGCTTGAATGGAGGAATGTTGGGGTTGGGAAGGGCCAGTTCCCAGACAAGAGGTGCGGGAGGCAGAAAAAACAATGGGTATCCCTTATGGGAGGCAATCGAAGAAGATCGAGGATGGCTAAGTGTCGTGGTTTGCCTGGGACTTTCCTAGTACTAGCACTGAAAATCTCTAGTCCTGGGAAACTCCCTGGTCCTGAGCAAACTAAAACAATTGGTCACCAGGGAAGTGAAAAGTGGGGCAGGAAAGGAGGAGCTTTCACTTTTTAGGGGGTACACAAAAGGAAGAGAAGGGTCGGTGAGATTCCCAAATGGGGGCATTTGGAGATGTTTGGTGCATTTTTGGTCGTCATCATGACTGTGGTGTGCTAGTGACATTCTGCAATGCTTGGGTTAGACCTGCACAAGGAAGAATTGTCCTGCCCCAAATGCCAGTAGCTCTCCTGCTGAGCAACTCTTCTGTAACAAAATGAAGGCATGGCTAGCAACCTACTTGCACATTAGAATCACCTGGAAGCTTTAACGTACCTAGTCTGGTGCTCCAGACCTAGCCTCAGAGTTTCTGATTTAACTGGTCTAGGGAGGTACCTAGGCATTGGTATTTTTTTAAAGTTCCTCTCAGGCAATTTTAATGTGCAACTGGGTTAACAGGCACCATTGAGAATAAAGTGACAATCAGAGAGGGATGAGCCACAGGAATTGGAGTCCTGGAAGGTGAAATATATGGGCATTGGAGGAAGAAGGAAGTATGAACACCTGAGACCATAAAGAGATCTAGAAGGCTGGAGGACAATGATGAGAGCTTTGGGTTTGTTCATGGAAAGAGGCCTTGGAGTCTAGAGCCAGCAGCATGGAACTAGAGCAGATATGTGTTCAGTGCCTACTAAGCAGAGTGGCAGGGAAGGTGAGAGTCATAAGTGGATCTAAATATCTGAATTCTTCAGAAAGTAAGAGCCGGCTGGTGAGCACTTTGACCCCGGGAAGTAAGGAGACGCAGGCAGTGTGACAGGTGTGACTACCATTAGAGGCATATGGCTAGTAGGGTAGCCAAGCCTTTGGCTTGTTTACTGCCTGAGTAGCTCATTAAATATACTGTTCCTCCAGTATTTGAAAAGCCTGTGGCTTTGGGGTAAAAACCTGTGTTTTCTAAGTATCTCAATAAGACCAGAAGAGACTGTTGGACTCCATATATTTGTAAAACTGTATTTACTTTACAGTAGTTTACACTGAATCGGTCACAGGCACTTTCACACGATCTTACTTGGTCCTCCTTGTGTATTGGATGGGTAGGTATCATGACCCTTTTGGCAGAGGAATCCAGCTTAGGAATACAGTTATCTGACTAGAGTCACATAGCTAGAAAGAAGTGGTGCTGGGATGGGCACCAGGAGGTCTGATTTTTAGGACAGTCCTCTTTCCACTATGCCATATAAGAAACAGTTATTTTTTCTGCCTACAGCTGCCTGGAGCCTTTTGCATTTGTGAGGGAAGTGCATCCTCCCATCAGCCTGGTTGGGCAACAGTTTGGCCCATATCACACCAGCCCCAGTGCATTGCTTAATACCCTGAAGAAGTAAAACTGGGCTAAGTGTTAATAAACTGTGGATATAATATGACTTATAAAAATTAATCTTGTTGGGAGAAAGCTACCTTTCCCCCTCCTCTATGTCAGGTTTCCAAAGAGAAGAGCTGGACAGGGAAGGGAAGACTTTGTGAGGGATAAAGGAGAAGGATTCAGGGGTAGCTTGGTGGACCTTTACTCAACTGTGTATGATTTTTCTCTTCCATTGCCCCTGGGTTCTCTGTACCGTATTTCCTTCCTGAAACAAATCTCACTTCGTTAATGTTTGGAAAAATTCAAATCTACTCAGTGCTTTCCCACTCCAATATATCAGCGCTGTCCCTCAGAACACCTTTAAACAAGGCTCCTTTGGACTGTGGACAGTTAATTTGTGCTCTCATTATCCCATAGAAATTCATGATCTCTATTCACCATCCTCTTCTTCCAGCCCCGCCCACCAGCTTGAATTTGCTTTGCAAGTGAAATTGGGTGAAAAGTTGGCCACGACTGAAGGCAGTTCTGAGCTGGAGAGCCAAACAAAGGCAGATGCTGTTCTCAGCACATGAGCCCTGAATGTGGGTTTTAATTGAGGGAAAAGAGACTTGTTCGGTGCTGGGGTTATGGCTGTCTCAGGTTGTGTGGCTGGAGGAATTTGGTCTAGAATATGTGCCCTAAGGGTTGAGTAGCCAGGAGAAGTTGGGCCAGGAGAGGTCCGTGCTGTGCAGCCTTTTCGTGGCAAACAGCCACCAAGATTCAGTCAACAGTGGCCCCTGACTGTTAGGACTTCAAGTGTATAGTGTTCACTGTTTGGAAAAAAGCAACTGTGTTGTTTTTGATAAAATATATTTGTTAAAAACGTAAATAATCATTATAGAGAAAAAGCTCAAATCATATAAACACTATTAATGCATTTAACAAATATCTTTGTGCGTCTGCAATATACCAGGCACCATTCAAAGCACTGGGGGTATGACAGTGACCAAACAAAGTCCTTGTTTCCATAGAGCCTGCAGGTTAACGGGGGAACTAGCCAAAAAATATGGAATAAATCAAGTGATAAGTGCTATTTTAACCGCGGGCCCTCGAGGACCAGTTCAACTGACCCCATTTTATCAACAGAGCAATTAAGAGTGGTTTTTCAGGAACTGAGACCCCTTGTCCAGTTCAGGCTGGTTGAGACCACCAAGCCATCAACTGGGCCTGTGCAAATGCTTGATAAGTGACCTTTTTGATGTCAAGGAGCTAAAAACTCCAGCTTTGGATCATGGTAATGCTGCCATTTTGTGAAAATGTGTCCTATGAAGAGGTATGAAGCTTGACTATGCTTGCACAGATCATCAATTACCTCACTTCTCCTTACCTCGAATCATCTATCTCACACTTCAGACCGCCCTGACCTTCCTCCCATAAACTGTGCCCCAAGCCCTGGATCAGGGAGACAGATCTAAGAGCACATGCCCCTGTCTCCTTGCAGATCCATCTTGCAAAATAAAGCTGATTTCTTATCCCAAAAGCTGATGCCATAATAATTGGCTTTTTTATGCTCATTGGGCAAGAGAATCCCAATTTTGTGCCATAACACTATGAAGAAACACACAAAAAAAGAAAGTACAAATTACTCACAATCCCATCACCAGAGATAATCACTGTTAACATTTTGTTGAACATCCTTCCAGACACCTCTCTTTGCCTAGATACAAACACAGATATAATTTCACATCAATGGGTATTTTCACATGCTGAGTCATAACCTGTTTCTTTTTCTAATAATACTTTCTGACATCTTTGCATGTCAATAAACAAAAACTGAAATGATTTTTTTTCCAGTTTTGACTTTTTTTAATTTGGAAAATTTCAAACATAAAAAGAGAGAATGGTATAGTGAACCCATTTACTTATCCCCTATATTTAACAACTGTTAACATTTTGCCGTCTTTGCTTCTTCTATTTTTTTTGGAGGGGAGGCTTATGTCTGTTAAACTAAATCACAGATTTCATGAATATCTTACCTGTTCTGTTTCTACCCCAACTGGGTGAAGTGCAATTCAATTCTGACACTAACTCCCTGGAGTTAGTATCAGACTCCATGGGCTCAAGGGCTCAGTTTCCTACTAGACTGCCCTCACTTCAGATGTCAGCCTTACCTCAGGGGTCCCCAGGCCACCTGCACTATTGACCAACAGGCTACAAATTCAGGGATTCCCACAACCCCCACAGATTTGATGATTTGTTAGAACAACTCAGAGAATTCAGCCAAGTGCTACACTTACAATTCAAGTTTTATTATAAAGGCTAAACATAGGGCGAGGTCTGGGAGGGAGGCAGAGCTCCCACAACCTCTCTCAGTGGAGTCGGGGTGCGTCACCCTCCTGGCACATCAACGTGTTCATCAACCAGAAAGCGTCACTGAGCTTCAATGTCCAGAGTTTTGATCCAGGTTTCATTACTAGGCACAACTGATTAAATCAGCGGTCATGTGATTGAACTCAGTCTCCAGCTCCTCTCCCCTCCTGGGAGGTCAGTCTGGCCCAAAGTTACAACCCTCTAATCACGTGATTGGTCTTTCTGGTGATCAATCGCCATCCTGAAGCTATCTAGGGGCCCATCAGAAGTCACTTCCTTTCAATAACAAAGACATTCCTATCACTTAGGAAATTCTAAGAGTTTTTGAAGCACTGTGCCTGGAACTAGGGACAAAGACCAGATATATTCTTTATTATACTACATCACTCCTAAATACTTCAGTATGTATCTCTAAATAGATAAGGCTATTTTTCTATATAACCAACATACCACTATCATATGCAACAAAAATTACCTAGTTCTGACTTAATTTTCAGTGGCTGCCGAGTATCTGACCTATGCATACACTCTAATGTTCAGTTCCTTATTGACAGAAATTCAGGATATTTTCATTTTTCATTAGGGCAAACCACCCTGGGATGTACATTTCTATGCATACACCTTTTTACCCTACAAGTGGCCTGATACTACCTGAGAAAAGTGTGGCTGGCAGGGAGCTGTGAAATCCAACTCAAGGGTATTGTTTTCTGGCTAAGCACAGCACATCTCTGCCCCTGGAGCAGTCCCCACAGCTGTGCCGGAGCTTTTACTATCATCTGTGTGCCAAAGAAGTCTGATGTTATCTGATTCTTTTGGAAAGGTGAGGGCCTTCTCCTAGCTCTCCAAGGCCAGTGGAGGTAATGGCAGATGCTATGGACTGCATTGCATGCCCCTGAAATTCATATGTTGAAGCCCTCCCCTCCCCCCAATCCCCCCGTGACTGTATCTGGAGATAGGGTCTTTAGGAGGCAATTAAGGTTAAAAGAGGTCATAAGGGTGGTGCCCTATTCCAACAGATCTGTGGCCTTATAAGAAGAGGAAGAGAGAGAGATCTCTCTGATTTCTTTCTCTCTGCCATGTAAGCACACAGTGAGAATGTGGTCATCTACAGGCCAGGAAGAGGGACATCTGCAAGCCAGGAAGAGAGTTCTCACTAGAACCTGACCACGGTGGCACCCTTACCCTGAACTTCCAGCCTCCAGGACTGTGAGAAAATAAATTTCTATCATTTAAGTCACCCAGTCTATGCTGTTTTATTATGGCAGCCTGAACTAAGCTGAGTATTCATCAAAATTCTTTTGATAGCAGGTGACAGAAACTAAATTTGAGTTAGTTGGAAAAAAACGAGTATTCCTTTAAGGAACTCTAGGAAGGGTTGACCAACCTAAACAAGAGAAGAATAGGTATTGAGAGAAAACCACTGGCCTCTGCCACGTTACCTTTGCAACTTCTCCCCAAAGTGCAGTGTCTCACTTTGGAAGACGGAGGAGCAGGGGTCAGGGGATGAGAGAAGAGAATTAAGGATGACTCTGTGGGGCCACAATCTATGCTTAGTGTAACCTGAAGTTGACCACAAGTCACAAGCACCATCCCATAGCAGATTTAAGCTTTTATAGAAGTCCCAGTGGCAGCCCCTGTATGGAACTGGAGGGGACCTTGTTTATTGAGGTATGATATTCTACCTTTGGGAAAGCTTACCACTGGTGAGTAAAAGAAACACTCACCTTCTCTTTCCTTCTTTCCCTCAGAAAATCACCTTCTTGCTTAAAGAAAATGTATTTCACTTGCTTGTAGGAGGAAGGAATGGGGGCCCTTTTTGTTGGGAGTGGTGCTGGGCACATCAAACTTTGCAGCAGAGTTCAGTATTCCTAGTGTGGCCATCGTGCCTAAGGACAAAAGTTATAGACATTTTGGTATTTCTAATATTTCTAACATTTTATTTCAAATTTATTGTTCTAACAATATTTGACCTCTCTGGAGCATTTAATGTTGCTTCTAGATGATCCTTCTACAGTACTTTCTCTTGGTTCTCCGCCTCTGACTACTCCTTCCTAGCCTCTACTTCCTCTGCCAATCCTTTAAATAACATTTCTCTGCAGAGCCCTGCCTTGGACCCTCTTTTCCCTGGCTCATTTCAACCACCTCCTATCTTCACCCACCACCTATATATATACTGACGACTCTTAATCTGTATCTTCAACCCAGTCCCTGGCTTCAGTCTCACACGTGAGACAGTCTGCTGGCCTTGGCTGTCTCGTAAGTGCCTCAGTACTCGACATGTCTAAGATTAAACTCATCTTCACACTTGCACCCCTCCCCACTACTGTAAAAACTTCCATATTCAGAAGCCTGGGTTCTCTTCCCTCTCCTCATACCCTACAGCTCAAACAATCACCATACCAAAATTTTTCTTCCTAAATTCATCTTAAATATCTCTATCTCCATCCTCACTGCCAACATCTCACTCTAGGCCACCACCACTCCTCACCAGGGTTATTACAACAGTTTCTTATTTCTGTTCTTGCCACCCCACCCTGCCCAAGCCATTTTGTGTTGCAGCTAGAATGATTTTTCCAAGACTAAAGAGCTAAGAGACAAGTCAGTCAAAACATTTACTACACACCCACTATATATTACACAATGGCTTAAGGACACAAAGATGAGTAAGATATGATGTGGGGTGTTTTGGGTTTTTTTTTTTTTGGCAGCTCTTGGCCAAAAAGGAGATTTTATTGAAATATAAATATTGAAATATAATTCACATACCATAAAATTCATCCTTCTAAAGCATACATTAAATGGTTTTTAGTGTATTCACAAAGTTGTGCAACCATTACCACCATCTAATTCCAGAACATTTCATCTCTCCCCACTTCCTCTCCTCCTGGCAACCACTAATCTACTTTCTGCTCTTGAGACTTGCCTATTCTGGACATTTCATATAAATGGAATCATACAATGTGGACTTTTTTGTCTGGCTGCTTTCACTTAGCATAATGTTTTCAAGCTTTATCCACGTTGTAGCATGTATCAGTACTTAATTCCTTTAATATTTAATATTCCACTGTATGAATATACCTAGGAGTGGAACTGTTGGGTCATATAGTAACTCTGTGTTTAACCTTTTGAGGAATTGCCAGACTGTCTTCCAAAGTGGCTGGACCAATTTACAATCTTACCAGCAGCGTGTGGGGGTTCCAATCTTTCCACATCCTCACCAATACTTATGCTCTATCTTTTTTATTTTAGCCATTCTAGTGAGTGTGAAGTGGTATCTTACTGTGGTTTTAATTTGCATTTCCCTGATGCCTAATGATGTTGAATATCTTTTCATGTGTATTTGGATATCCTCTTTGGAGAAATATCTATTCAAATCCTTTGCCCAATTTAAAAACTGAATTGTCTTTTCAGTGTTGAACTGTAAGAGTTGTCTATATACTCTAGATACTAATCCCTTACCAGATGTATGATTTATAAATATTTTCTCTCATTTTGTGGGTTGTCATTTCACTTTTTTTTTGGTGACAAAGATTGGCCCTGAGCTAACATCCACTGCTAATCTTCCTCTTTTTGCTGAGGAAGATTAGCCCTGAACTAACATCTGTGCCCATCTTCCTCTATTTTTGTATGTGGCATGCCATCACAGCATGGCTTGATGAGCAATGTGTAGGTCCATGCCTGGGATCCGAACCTGTGAACCCTGGGCCGCATTTGTGTACGATGCAAAGTAGGTCTAACATCATTCTTTTGCTTGTGGATATTCATAGAAGTTTTCAACTATATTGAATTGCTTGTGTTTCTTTGCAATGAGACAGTAAACCCTGCGAGAGCAGAGACCAAGGTGGTCTTACTAATTTTTGTTTGTTTGTTTTTAGTGAATGGATGAATTAGGTAACCAAAATATCAAGTTTCTTTTCTTTTGTCTGAAAAATGTATCAACTATGTACAGTAACATGTTTTCATTGTAACGTTGGCAGTTAAAAATCCCTTGACAGGGCCAGCCCGGTGGTGTAGTGGTTAAGTTCGCATGCTCCACTTCAGAGGTGGCCCAGGGTTTGCAGGTTCAATCCCGGGCGTGGAGGTATGCACTGCTTATCAAGCCATGCTGTGGCAGTCATCCCACATATAGAGTAGAGGAAGATGGGCACAGATGCTAGCCCAGGGCCAATCTTTCCCAGAAAAAAAAAGGGGGATTGGTAACAGATGTTAGCTCAGGGCTAATCTTCCTCACCAAAAAAATTAAAAAAATTCCTTGACAACTCAGAAACTAATATACTACAGGATGATAGGGATTGTACAATTGAACAAGCTTTGGAGTGAAACTGATTTGGATTCATTTAAGAATGAAGTCATTCAAGTTGACTTTCATTTAAGAACTGTGTAACCTTGGGCAAATCACATTACTTACTTTTTATGTCATAAAATGGGGATTCGGTTGGTATAGTTGTTAAAAGGATTAAATGAGATCTCATAACGACAGTGCTTTGGACATTGTAAGTATTCACTAAATTGTAGCAGTTATTATTGCAAAGGAGTAGCAGCAATGTTGGGGAATCCTTTAACATACTGCTTCCTTTTGTCCCACATTTCTCCTAGGTACAGATTCCAAGATTTCTGTTTTCTTTTGTGAATTGAGAACTGTTAGATTTTTGATTTGGAAAGAAAGGCATACACAAAAATACAATTCAATGTGAGAATGACCCTAAAAATGTATGCAAATACTTTGGATTTCAGAGTGTCTCGAGCAATAGAAATGAAATACCCTTTGGGTGTAAGAATTTAGTAGAAGGGGGGGCTGAACGGGGATTCTAGGCATTTTGGATTTATTTCAACGTGGCACATATTTCAGGTTTGTACACTATTTGATTATGTGTCTGTCTCCTCCACTGGAGTCGGCATAGAAACCCTGTCTTAAGTTTTTAAGTCACCTTTGGATTTCCAGTACAGTGAACACTCAACGGACGGTTGAATTGACGCGCCTCGTCCACTGGGGTCACAAAGGATTCTCTGGAGACAGACGGAGAAACCGGAAATGGGAGGAAAGACCTAGGATCCATTGCCAAGGAGACGAGCGCTGCTCAGGTCTGGGATCCACATCGGTCCTAAAGCTCTACTCGGACGCAAGAAACTGAACCACATCCGACTCCTCCTTGCCGGCTCCTGACCCGGCAGGGACACTTCCGGGAGGGGGCGGGGAGACAAGAGGAGGCGTGCCGGGAAGGAGGCCGTTTGCATTGCACCAGGCGGAAGTGTGCCAAAGGTTTCCGGGCTGCCGCTTCCGGTCCGGGTAAACGCGGCTTAGGTACACTGCGTGGTTTGTGTGGTCCCAGGACAGATTTCTGAGGGCAGGTAGCGGGTGTAGAGGGGAGCACCGGCGTCTGGACTCAGAAGTCTCGAGTCTAGTGGGAGGATTGGAAAAAAGGCCAGGAACCTGAATACGATCTCACCTGTTTCCGAGGGGGCAACTTCCACGGGGAACCCCTCTGCCGTGGTAACGGCCAAAGAGGAGATGGCGCCAGTCAGGGAGCGGCCGTGGCCAACACAGTGAGGAAGCGTGAAGGCGGGGCAACAGGAGAAACCTCGGGAGAAGAGCCAGAGCCGTCGCTGCCGCCACCACCGCCACCACCATGGAAGGGGCAAAGCCGACACTGCAGCTCGTGTACCAGGCAGTGCAGGCGCTTTACCACGACCCAGATCCCAGCGGAAAGGAGCGCGCCTCGTTTTGGCTTGGGGAGCTGCAGCGTTCGGTGAGGGGCCCAGAGAGGCCGTTCTGCGCCGCGGGACAAGGGCGGGTGGGACCTCGCCTCGGGCTGGAGCCTGATCTGGGCGGTTGGCCTCGTGAGGTCCCCCTTGGGGAGGAGCTGCTGCCGCGGGGTGGGGCTGCCGAACTACATCTACGCCACTTTTCGGAAACTAGTCGCAGCTGGTCGGTCGCGAACTGGCCCTTTCCCCACCCCGTAGAGTCTGATTTGTGGGTCCTTCTCGCTTGTGGCATCGGTCTGGTTCCTTGTAAGTTTTACCCTTGCTACTTAGGCCCTGCTTTTCTGTTTTGTCTTCCTTCAGTCAAATCCAATTCCAGCCTCTCTCCCTCTTCCACTTAAGGATGCTCTAGCTGTCTCCCCTCGCTGTCCAAGTGTTGCGTCTGGCAATTCCTTCCCGGTTGTAGCCTTACACTTCACTGTTCCTTGCTGATTTTCACTCTAGTTTGAGTACATTATTCTCGAAACTTCTCAGGTTCCTAGATTCTTAACGTGAATCTCACCCATATTTTGGAGTGCAACATAATGTAAGGAAAAAATATCAATACTGGTTTCGGAAAATCTTTGCAGTTCTCATTTTGCTGCTTATTGGTTCTCTAACCTTGTCTTTCCCCTGACTTTTAGGTTCTTTGTAAGACATGGGTATCATGGCTGCCTTAATTATTCCATACAACTGTGTGAGCATCCAGTGAGGGGTTTAATTGCGGTCTATTATACCTACTGTATTTCTGCATTCTTTGATTCACGTGTCTTATGCTTCTTCCTCTGATTTTGTTTATACTCACCTTTGCTGAGCTTTAATTCTGTGTAAGTATGTATACTTGGTGATCTTGCTGACTTTACCTTTTTTCATTTTATACTCACAAGCATATTTTTTTATTTGCCCCCCCTTCCTTTCATTTCTTTTTTTAAACTCATAACTGGTACTTAAAGGTGCTCTGCCCTTTTAAATCAGCCCCTAGCCTGCAAGTGCGTAATCAATATTAAACAATTTGCAACTTTGACTTTGAATATTACACTTAAAAAAAATTGGGAATCCAGGTCCTGGATAACCTCATGGCAAGATAAAAGAGTGAGACTCACTGTAAGCTACACAAGAAAATCACTCACATATGGTCTTATTTAGTGTTCAGTTAGTTTTTGTGACCTGGGAGTCTCAAGTCCCTGATCTTTGTATAGTTTTCAAAGTATAAGTAGGAGAAATGCCATGACAAACCAAAAAATCAGCTCTTCCCCACTAAACCTGCTTATTGTTGTGTGTGTTTTAAATCAACACTTGAGTGCTTACCGTGTACCACCAACTCCTAGGAGCTGGCATATGAAAATGAACCAGACAAAAATCTCTGCTTGCCACATAGGGTATTTGTGATGATTAAATGACTTAATACTTATAAAAAGCTTAACAAAGTTCTTGGAACCTAGAACTCAAAATAAGTTAGTAATTATTATTTAAATGTAGCCACTTTTCTCTTCTTACTTTTCACTGCTCTCTGTTACAACCTTACGTTATTATCCTCACTGTTTACAGTCAGGGTCCCAAGAGGAACAGATGGCACACTTGAAATAGAATAATTTGAGGAGGGTTTATTTTATAAAGGTAATATTTATCAAGATGCGGGTATAATGTGGTACCACAAAAGATAGTGGAGGAACCTGTAACCAAACTGTTAACATCCCTAAGCTGGAAGGGATAGGAGAGTGGTTACGCCATCTCCCAAGAAAAGTATGGAGTTGGCTGCCTTGAGGTAAGTGGTAGTTTTCAGTTGAAAGGTTACAGCCAGCATGAGGTGACTTTGCAGGGAGGGAGCTGGAGGAATAAATATCCTGACCTTATTCTCCTAACCTTCTCCTGGGATTCCCCATTGAGCAAACCCAACCAGAAGCTAGGGGACATGGGAACTGTATGATATAGTCCATACAGGTCAGCACACTGGGGCAGAAAACGTGGTAGAGAGGGTGGAAAATATGGAGCACAGTCACACATCATCATTTTTCGGCAACTTCAGCATCTGGATTGATAATTCAGCCAGCACTTTGGCCTCTTAATTCCTTTACTTCTTTTTCTCAGTCACTTGGTCACACAGTCACATTTTGGATCTCGTCATTACTAAAAAGTCACCAACCCACCCAGTCACTAGCTCAGCCACCTGGTCACACAGTCACACTCTGGTGATTGTCATTATTAAAAAGTCACCAGCCCCCCAAATCTCTTACTCAGACAGTCTGCTGTGATCACAACCCACTCTTCTTCCAATTTGCTGGCTCAATCTCAAGTAACCTCATATAATTGTTTTTATTTTTTTGAAATCTTATATAATTTTAATTTAATTTTTTTTTTTGCTGGGAAAGATTTGCCCTGAGCTAACATCTGTTGCCAGTCTTCCTCTCCCTCCGCCCCCACAAAGACCCAGTACATAGTTATATATTCTAGTTGTAAGTCTTTCTAGTTCTCCTATGTGAGCAACTGCCATAGCGTGGCTACTGACAGACGAGTGGTGTGGTTCCACACCTGGGAACTGAACCTGAGCCGTTGAAGTGGAGCGTGCCAAACTTTAATCACTAGGCCATCAGAGCTGGCTCTAATTTTAATTTTTATCAAAATTAAAAAGTTATAAAATGGAAATAGTTTTACAAGGCCTGGGATGAAAAAGAGCAGTTATATATAGACTTCCTGCTATAAAAGATGAGAATTTAGTCTCCCTCTACTTCCTCTCACACATTGTGAACCATGTAGCGTATATACCATGGTAATATTTTCTTTTCTGTGCAACTTTGCAGCTTTTTTTTCTGGTGGTAATCATTACGTTTTTTTTTTTTACGTTTGCCTCATTTGCTAAGTATCTACAGTAAATCATCCCAAACTCTCTGTCAGTAAGTGTAAATATCCTTTTAGTATGTTCAAACTGGTAATCTGTTCCCTTTTTTGGTGGAAGGAAACTTCTCCCGAGAGTCCTGCTCCTATCTGGCCTGCAGATCTGTTGCATTATTGTCCTGGGATCTCTATTTAGCACTATCCTAGGGAATTCCTTTCACCTCTTGTTTTGCATGTGCTGAATCCTGGATCCTATGATCTTTTCTTGGATTACTCCCTCATTTGATGGATAATTGAGAAGGGAATTATCACCCCTTCTTTCTCATTGTCTTTCTGTTGGTCTTTCTTTTTGGAGCACTTTTATCCTGAGAGAAGTCCTCTAGTCTTCTGCCTGGAGGTTATAAAGTAGGCTGTGGGTGGCAGGTAGGAGAATGAGCCGGGGGATGGATGGATCGCACCACTAAGTATGTAAGCTTTAATGTAATCTCCTATTTTGCATAGATATTCCTGTCCTTAGATGAGTCTGCTGTCCAAGAGTCCAGAGTCCCTCAACTTCAATCTTTCCAAAGTAAACCATGAGTCTTCTGTGATGGTGGGAGGACATTAGCCTGGCCCCTCAGAGTCAGGGAGAAAATCGAGGAATATAACTGCTTACACAGATTTTGAACCCAACCCCCTTGTTTTCTGTTCCACCTGTGCATCTGCCTTCAGATGTCCCTGGTACTCCTGATTCCTGTGCCTTAATTGGGATTTTGCAACATGAATCAGTTTGTCCCTTGGCTTCCCCATTCTCATCCCATCCTCCCTCCCTGCCCCCAGGCAAATTTCAGCTTTCTGTGACCTGCTGACAGTTAACGCTCCATCAGCCCTTCAAGTCTCTTTTGGTAAAACTTCAGTACAGATGTAGCCACCTGCTTCTGTCAGATCTAGGTGCTCTGCATCTCATTTTCTGAATTCTCAGGAACCTGATCTTTTGGTTATCCTGTGTTCATTTGCATCTTCACTCTTTACTAGGTCCTTCCCATCAGCATTTAAACAGCTATAGTATCTCCCATAGTAAGGAAATGGTTTTGGGGGGAAGGGGGTGCCACCTTTGTTCAATTTTGTGATTTCTTTGATTCTTTCTTCTGTGCTTTTACTATTACTCTTTCCCAATCCTGTCTTCAGATGAAGAAACATCTTTTCAAAGCCCAGCCTCATTCCTTCCCCTTGAAGTCGTAAATGATTCCCTTCAACTGAGTCATTTCTGTCCCCACTGCAAACCTAGAGCACTTTATTTAATTGCGTTTATCTTTTTTTCGTTTTACCTTTTTGAAAATTTGTTTATTTTGACTCCCCCACTAGACTATAGGATTCTTTTATTTGATTATGTAATCTGATACCCGTAGTTGAAGGAATAAACCATGGTTGTTAAGAAAGAATTGAGATGCCTGACACACTGGTTCTTAAAAGTGTTTGTTGAATGAATGGCTGCTTCTAGGCACCTCCAAAGGGATAGTTGGATAACTCAAATTTGTCTTTATCTGTGAATTTCGTTTATTTTTGCTGCTTCTCTCTACCATATCCATGGGTAATTGAAAATAGGCAGTATTCTTCAGCCTCCTGTGATGCTCTATTTTCAGTTTTTCCATCCTTTTTTTTTTAAAAAAAAAAACAAACAACCTTTATGAGATGAGTTTATATTGCCCTCTTTTCATACTTTGAAAGACTTGGGTACAGAAAGGGAGAGGAACTTCTTGACTCAATAAGTCTTTCTCAAAGTAGTCACAAAGTGATGTTTTTAACCAGAAACAATTTTGGTGTGGTAACAAGCATCCTGTATTAATTTTCAATTGGTAAGGAACAGAATTTGCTTAATTTGTTTCAAAACCACTTTGAAGAATATACATTTTGAAAAAGTATTATTCTTTCTTCCCTTCCCCTCCTTGCTTTACTAATCTTAGAGTCATTTAGTATAGTTTTAATGACGCTGGTGACTACAGATTTGGTATAAAGGTGTAATTTGGATATGGTTTAGCTGATGCTATGAGTTAGCATTTTTTGTTTCTCCAATATTTGTATAAAACACCCATTTTCTGAAGAATCTATATTCATTAAACTTTTTTCCACCAAAATTCTTGCAAACAACCTACAGCCGTGGTTTTGTTTTATGTAATAGGCAGATATCACTGATCTCTTCAAAGTGTTTTAAAAGAAAGAAAATTATTTTGAGACAGATCTTAAGGGAAGCCTATCTAACAGTGGACTGTTCTGAACACTTGGTAGTTTCCTTTGTCCACCTCCAGTAACCAGAATTAGTTAGACAATTAGACAATCTAGAAAGCAGTGGAAGGAAAGACCATCTCTCTCTAGGGCTAATGAGTTATGCTACTCATTTGTTGTAATTTTGTAATTTAGGTGGTAAGGAGGAGACTACTTTCACAGAAACAATCCGTGGGTTAGAGGTTACCTCAAAAGTTTTATAGTTCAATCTGGACACTGAAAAAGAATGATGAAAAGCATAAAAAGCATAAATCAAGTGAAATCAAATCATGCTTTGATTGACTAAGTTGGCATTGTCATGTTTGATTTATCACATATCCTTGCAGATTTTTCTTTTAAATATCATACCAGAAAGGTCATGGGTCATGGAGTATTGGTTTCAAACTTCTTTTCTAGTAATTTTCCTCTTTGGAATTTCTTGATTCTTTAGCCTAGTTCTAAAACCTAGGTTCTTTGGTTTTTCTCTAGCAATTGCAGTCATTGATTTGATTTATCTGAAAATCTAGGCAGTTTTTAATCGTTATGCTCTCATCCTCCAGTCAAGTGACCCTTAAAATATAACATACTTTTGAAAAGAAAGCCTTCTAGAAAATAGAAAATGTTCCTATACAACTTCTGTGGATCATTTAGTTCAGTGAACATAGAATACTATATGCCTTACATTGCTGGAGACTGGGAGTGTATAAGTAAATGGTAAAGACCAAAGACCTTTCTCCCAAGAGTTTACCAATCTGGCTTTGTCATCTAATGGGGTAGTCAATAGCCAAATGGCTATTGTGGGTATTTAAATTTAAATTAATTAAATTATTTATTTGCACTGCCACGTTCCAGGTCTTGGATAGTGCAAATATAGACATTTCATGTCTTTGGTGTATTGAAGCCTGTGAAGGAGAGTTTGTGATGGTATTTCTGTTGGCATGGTAGTCTGTTACCTGGTAGCATTCATCTGGATTTGGATTAGTTTATTTCTTGTCTTGCCAGGCCTTGGACCAGAATTGATGATTTGATTCAGGATATAAAATTATCAGGTCACTGCTGCATTTTCTAATTATAACACTTTTCTTTCAAAGCCTTCCAGATATTTCTTCAGCATTCTTTCATGTTGATTGCACTGATGTTTATGATGGAAATGGAAAATAAATTTTGTAGATTTTTTTTATTGTGGTAAAATATAAAATTGAACTATTTTAACCATTTTTAGATGTACAATTTAGTGGCGTTAAGTACATTCGTGTTGTGCAGTCATCACCACCACCCATCTCTAGAACTTTTTCATCTTCCCAGACTAAAATTCTGTACTTATTCCCTCCTTTCTCCAGTCCCTGGCAACCACCATTCTACTTTTTGTCTCTGAATTTGACTATTCCAAGTACCTTATATAAGTAGAATCATATAGTATGTGTCCTTTTGTGTCCGGCTTATTTCACTTAGCATAATTTCTTCAGGGTTCATCCATGTTGTAGCATGTGTCAGAATTTCATTCCTTTTTTTAAAAGGAAAATATACATAACAGAAAATTTACCGTTTCAACCATTTGTAAGTGGACAGTTGCGTGGCTTTAAGTTCATTCACGTTGTCATGCAACCATCACTACCATCCATCTCCAGAACTTCTTTAATCTTGTAAAACTGAAACTCTGTACCCATTAAACACAGTTAATTGCCCATTTATCCATCCCTCCAGTCCCTAGCAACCACCATTCTGCTTTCTGTCTCTGTGAATTTGACTACTCTAGGTACCTCACATAAGTGGAATCATACACGGGACTATCCCAGTGGCATAGTGGTTAAGTTCGCACGCTCCACTTCAGCGGCCTAGGGTTCACAGGTTCGGATCCCGGGCACGAACCTATATATCACTCATCAGGCCATGCTGTGGCTGCGTCCCACATACACAATAGAGGAAGATGGGCACAGATGTTAGCTCAGGGCTGATCTTCCTCAGCAAAAAGAGGAAGACTGGCAACGATTGTTAGCTCAGATCCAATCTTCCTCACAAAACAAAAAGTGGAATCATACAGTATTTGTCCTTTTGTGACTGGCTTATTTCGCTTGGCATAATGTCCCCAGGGTTCACCCATGATATATCATGTATCAGAATTTCATCTCTTTTTAAGGCTGACTAATAATGTGTGTACCACATTTTGTTTGTCTACTCATCTCTTGATAAGCATTTGAGTTGCTTCCACCTTTTGGCTGTTGTGAATAATGTTATGAGCGCAGGTGTACAAATATCTGTTGGAGTCCCTGTTTTCAATTTTTTTGAGTATATATCCAGAAGGGGAATTGCTGGATCATATGGTAATTCTGTGTTTGTTTTTTTGAGGAACTGCCATACTGTTTTCCAGATTTTATAGAATTTTAAGCTCTGTTGAACATAAAAGCAAATTTAATTCATAGAAAGTTGAGATGACTCAGATTACCTCTACTGTATTTCTCTAGCTTGTACCCTGGTACTGAAATATTACCAGAGTGTTTGACTGCTGTACAGGTGAAGCCCCAAAGAGAAGCTTTATTTCTATTTATTAGAAGTTCCCAGTGCTGCTACAGGGGATAATTTTGTAGTGTTTGGCAGGCAGAACTCTTTAAGAGTACTGACTTTAATTTTCCTCTTTCTGGTAAAGATCCCAAAGTGAAAATATTATGAAACACATTTTTTGGGGGGGTTGGGGGTAAGAAATTTTCTAACAGAGTTTACATTATGTTTTTTTCCTTATTTTTTTTCTCAAGTCCATAGCACGATTCCTTCAAGTTTTTCTCTGTATTCATTGTTTCCTTGTTGTATTTTCTGTCTCAGTCATAGTGTAATACCATTTATGCAGGGAGCCCCAAAGCAGAAGAATATACTTGGAACTAGAGTGGAAAATATACATGTTTTTTACATAAGCATTCAGAGTTTTCTAACACAGTAATGCATTTTTACAGTACTTTAAGCTACATATCTCACATTTCTATAAGACTGAAAACTTGAATCTTCAGCATGCTATTAACATATGCTTAGTAAGTCTGATAATCTTATCCTTGTTTATATGAGTTGTCATAAAACTTGCTCAGATAGGCAGGAATAGAGACCAGTGATTAAAGGAAATACATTTTCTATATTTTTGGCTTTCAGGAAGCCCTTACATGGGCTACCCCTTTGCTTCAAATGAAATGGTTTCAAGCTTGGCATTTTCTTCTTTTAAAGCAGGGCTGCCTGGTATAATTAGTAAGGCCCACAGTGATTACCAAGGACTGCGTGCTTCATTCACTCCCAACCCAAGTTGATTTTATGGACCCAAATTTATTTATCTTTTTTTAGGGCCATTCTTGAGGTTAATCACGTGCACAGGTGACTGAGGGTTTTTAATTTGGATAGGGATTCTTTACACTTGTCATGAACAAGTTTTGGCAAGATTTTTCAGTTCTATATTACGTGTGACCGACAGCTACAGATTTGAGCCAAAATTAATTTGACAGAGGTCATTATGACATAGGATTATATGAAAACACTTGTCCCAGAAACACTGGGATTTCAACAGAAACTGAGGAGACCACACTGGGCAGTGCTGTCACTTGGTCTTACTGATCCCTTTCGTTGAGATCAAGATAGAACTATGCATATGGGCACTACAGTCCAAAGTTGACTTGCAAAGTGTTTGAGTATTTCTCCTGGAATTTGAATAGCTTATGATATTTTAAAGAATTATTTTTAGCCAGAAATCTCTTCCCTCCCATAAGGGAAATAATATCTCCCTTTTAATTATCTCCTCAATTATTATGGAGATGGCTGTGAAAATGTAAGTTGGCTCAACTTGTCTCTCTATATAAGCT